>OY757919.1:102021294-102621294 GCA_963585895.1 Sepioteuthis lessoniana | reverse complement strand
TATCTGAATTGGTATACAGTAAAGTCCATATTTTACTTCTGAGGACGAATGATTCGATTTTTGATTTTGGACTCGATACACATATAAGATGAGATATTAATTTGGTTGAGATAGGGGCACTTGAGGGTGGGTGAAAATGTCGGTATTTTCACGTGGCTGAAAAAGTAAGTGATCCGTAGCAACCAAAGATAATCAAAATGGTGGGGTTGATCACCTACCATCGGATATAGTCGCGCATTTCATCTCTGCGGTCTTGATGAGGAGAAACAACGGGTGGAGACATCAGCTGCACACACAGGATGTTGGAAACTTTTGTCTGAAAACTCCATAGATGAGACTTCCTTTAATATTTCAGACAAGTTCTGCAGCGGTTCTACAACGAATCTATGTAATTTACTTAGCCTCTGTTGCCATAACATCGAGACATTAATTTTATCTTCAAACTCTGGTGGGTCCTATTCCCCATGAAGTCTCTGTTGCATAATAAATAAAATCATGTCCGTAATAGAGTTCATTCTCTAATTATTTGTGAGTCAATTCCGCCAAATGATCACCAAGAAAGATAACAAGCCCACTTCAGAACCTGGAAAAGAGCAGTAGGTTTCTCAAACTGACGAATACAGTCCAATGGCTTAAATACAGAGACTGTTGGATCGATCCGAGGAATTGTAGACCAAAAATCCCAATAATAAGCGACTGAGGAAGAAACAAATTCCCTCTCATATAGTATTTAGTTAACAACATTTAACAAATTCCACACACACACACACACACACATGACTAATTTCCCACATGAACTTCATTTCTTTCAGGTTTTTGTTCAATGTGCAGCATACTAGAGTCAGATGGGCACTGTCTGCGAGAAAAGCAACACCATAATGCAATTTTCATTCCCTTAGAAATTCGGAAACAGCAGGCTGTAGTGTTTGGTGTTCACGTTGGAACCGCCAATAGGAAGATTTCAGAGATCTGTGGACAGAGTAATATTAATATTGATGAAAAACAAACATCTAGTCCACATCATGGTGTTTGGGGTGATCCATAGTGATGGTGACGCGATGCCTCGATTCATCTTTGTACGTGGCCTCAGACACAACATGGAGGTCTATACATAGAGCTTGAGGAACGCAGCGTTCCCCGGAAGCGAGAGGGTGTCTTCTAGAAGCTTCTTACGTCTGGACTCTGTGCTATGCTATAAAAGTAGGAGAATCTATTGTTGGCAGTAGGAAAATTTCTACGACAACACCCCTTCTAACATCTGGCCGCCTAATTCCCCTGATGGTAATCCCCTTGATTATTATGTGTTGGGCATGGTTGAGTGAGAGATCAACACAACTCTGTGCAATACCAATGTTGGCTGTTAGAACATTTCTGCAACCTCATCAACTCTAACATCTGGCCATCTTACTCCCCATGTTGTATAGCTATAATGAGGGCAGATACATGGATAAGGAATGACTATAACACTATTTTATAACAATATAACTCTCGCACTTTATCCTTAGAAGGGGTTGAAGCTTCTGTCGTGGGTGAGAGACGGACGGACAGAGACAGGGACATATTTAGACTGAGTGCTATAATGTCCCATTACTTCTTCTCTAGACCATAGAACGCGGAGTTATCTTCAAGGCCCCACTTAGCATTTCTGCTTCTCGACCGGGGTAGATCAATTACAGGCCCGTGTGGAACAATCTCAGTGACAGCAAGCTGACTCAGATTCGGGCTTCACTGATCCAACTGACTCAACTGCTGCAGGAATCTGCATATATTATTTCATAACGCCCACTTACTTCCGATTAGATCACGTGATGTTCTTCCGCTTATTTACACAGGTGCGTCTCTGATTGATGGCTTGGTCAAGGGTCAAGATATAAGACTCCACCCCTCTTATTTTTCAAAATGTCTACCGGTGGACATTTTCCTCACATCCCTCTCCATCTCTCTTCACACCCACATCTTACAAGTAATGTTCAAAGACAACAACAGCAAAAATACAATAATCATTACACATCTTAGAAGGTGACCTTTTAATCATGCGACAATTACCCCGTTGTAATTCTTATCTGACGTGATTGGCTATCTTACATCCATACATCACAACTACAACACAATTACACATCCCATTAAAAAAGCATCATAGGACCTTCCTCTGTAATTCCTTTAGGAAACTAAAAATATTACGGGACCAACGTCTTGGGTCCCAAAATCCTGGTCAAAAACCCTGTGACACTGGTCATTCTAGTAACACATTTTGCCTGGAATCCTTATGACCATATATCAGTCATCCACTCTACAGGATCCTACCTGGAGTAACTTGGGGATTTCCAAAAGTTCAACAACAAAATTACCATGGCCCCAAACCAATACCTTAAAATGACTTGCCCAGTCGGCTAGGGCTCTAGAATACACCGACTGTTTCTCTGTAGAGGGGTAACCCCCACCAACGAGTGT
The DNA here is from genome assembly GCA_963585895.1 of Sepioteuthis lessoniana. Classification (NCBI taxonomy): domain Eukaryota; kingdom Metazoa; phylum Mollusca; class Cephalopoda; order Myopsida; family Loliginidae; genus Sepioteuthis; species Sepioteuthis lessoniana. The sequence continues at coordinate 102,618,843 of OY757919.1, read as the reverse complement.
CCTTATTATGACACTAAACAATCTGATGGTGAGGCTCCAGCAATGCTGAAGCTTTGGAGAATGCGGAGCACCCCTTCATTGCCATAGCTCCCAGGTCCACTCTGGCCCGGCGTGGTAGCACCTGACAGGGTCTTATCTATGGGTTAAATAGAACTAACAGTATACTTATGCTAAAATGAATTGTTTGATTAAACTGAATAGCTTGAAATAGAAATGTTTTTGACAATTAAACCGTACTTACATTTAAACTGCTTGCTTATGCTTAACTGAATTATTTCAAATAGAACTGTTTTTCGACATTAAAACTGTATTTACACTTAACTGAATTGTTACATATAACTGCTTGAATAGTTTGAAATGGAAATGTTTTTGACAATTAAACTGTGTACTTATGCTAAACTGAATTGTTTTAAATAGAACAGATTATTTACATAAAAATGGATTTGGCGTTAAATAGCCTACAAAGGTTGATATGCCATAAAACCCAACAAACCAACCAACCAACCAAACTAAAATGACATTATAAATTGAAATGCATGTTGCAACAACTAAAACATACCACGCCAAAATATTTATCAGCAATTGATTTTCTACTGAATCAATTATTACTTCTAGCGATTTCACCTTTCCAAAAAATAAAAAATCTCATGAAATGAATCACGGTAAGTGATTTGACGTTTTAAAAAAATAAAATACTGCATGCGGAATCAACATTTTATGGGTTTTGTAATTTTAAATGGACCAATCTGACACTACATTAGTTCACTATGATGTCGCAGAAAGAACTCAGTGAGAGAAAATCCGTTCCTGCTTGATCAGTAGGGTGATCTCTGATTGTTCATATCAAGACTGTGCAAGCGGATTTTAATATATTCAACATAGCAGGATACGCTTCGAACAGATCGCGTATAACATTGTGATTTCAAAAAGAGAAGATTATGGTTCAAGTTAAAACGTAAACTGCCAAAAGGCTTTACAAAAGTCTTGTGTAAATCCTTCTTGCAGACAGTGTCTGCAAACTCTTCTTGCAGAAACTCTCTGCAAACGCTTCTTGCAGAAACTCTCTTCTGTTGTGAAGTAACTTAACCAGAACCAATTACTTCTGGAGCCTTTGGTAAGAATTTTTAATTTCCGTGTTATTTCAAGAAACGACAGGAAGCCTTTTGGTAATTCAGGTCCGTGAATTACGGAAAAACATGGAAATGATCAACTCAACGCGTCAAGATTATTAAACAGAGCAATTTTAAACTCACTAGCAATAATCAGCCTTTCACTATGAATATTTATTGTATATTCAGCATATAATTTAGTGTAAGGTCAATGGTTAGACATAGACTGCTGATTAGCGTATTCTCTCTCTCTCCAAGCGAGTTTCACTCGTGATCTATTCTTCAATATTAGTAATGTCACAATGAAGTCGCATCAATCAATTTCTTTCTTACTATTCATGAAATAATTTTTCTCTATGAAACTCAATCTGTCCTCAAAAATGATCGTATATAAAATTAATGTGATTGATGGGTTCCGAGATGATTCTGTCAGCAAATTTCGTATTTATTATTTATAGACTATATGGCATAAGGTCATTATAATAATGAGGTATATCCTATCTCTACACTTTATGTCTGGTGGCTTGTTAGCCTCTTTCATGGCTCTTTTTGCTAAAAATATTTCATTCATAGCATTCCCAAAAATATTTTTATCTCTCCATGAAAGCCTGCTTCTTTTATTTAGGATATATACAAAGAGTATAATTTTAGATATTTGAGCGGCTGTAAATCATATTCTAATAACGTCATTCTCAGAACCTTGGTATTTACAATTTTAGGTGATGGGTAGAAAATTATAAACCCTCTTATGATGACACTATAAGACTTCTGTTCGAATAATAGCTTGTGTTGGTTATGTGGAGAAAGATATGAAATAATAATCGGATAATAAGAGAATGCGACAAACTATTACAAAAGAAATAAAATACTAGGCACGACTGGGTGGGAAAGGTGATCAACAGGGAATTGTGCAAGAGGTTAAAATTTGAGCATACTGGCAAATGGCATATGCACAAACCAGAATCTGTTTTTAAAAAAATGACTTATAAGATTCTCTGGGGTTTTAAGATAGAAATGGATTACCCGATCACAGCCAGAAGATCATACCAAATATTAATTGACTGGGAGAAATGAACCTGTCGAATAGTGAATGTAACTATTCAAGCGAATCACTGAGTAAAACTGTAAGAAAAAAGTCAAGTGCAATACCTAAATCTTGCTAAAGAGCTGGAAAAGCTGTGAAGCATGAAAGCGACGGTGATATCAATTGTAGTATACACATTTTGGACAATCTTCAATGGCCTGAAAGGAGATTCGAGACAATCCAAACCACAGTAATTAAATTTATCTAGAGTACTTAAAAGATTTTAAGCAATTTTCTGTCACTAAGATTTCAGTAAAAAATAATTTACGAAAAACTGGCACGAATTAAAATCATAAAAATAACAATTTGTTTGCTCAGTTATAATTTTTCAAGTATTCCTATCAAATACTATCAATGTATACACCCGGTTTCCCGTATTTCTATCTAATACTAATAACTTAAAAGCAGTAAAAGGGTTCCATGTAAATATTCCTTCTGATAATCATTATTTGCATACAATTGTAGTTTTGAGTAATTATTCTTCATGCAAATTGGCACACAGTTACATGGTTTAAAGTATTCTTATCCAATCCTAATAATTCTAAAACATAGCCATTTGACTTATTGATAGGACCCTAGCAGGAACAACTGCTTTGGGTCAGAGTGTAGCTGGGAGTAATGGCAACAAAAGGAAGACAACACATTTCTCCGAGCTACAGAACTGAGAAGTTCTGTAGAGGTCGAATATCCAGAATCTATCAGACCACTCTATCTTCCCCTTACTACAATTAAAATCATTCGGTTAGGATTGTTACATGGCCATGTGGATTATCTGGACGACATGTCTAAGGCATCTTTCATGTGATATGCTTCCTCAAGATATGAAATTCATGTTCATGTTTTCTCGAAAGTTATTTCTTTATTCTTATTACATACAGGCTCACTTTATAGGTCAGAAACCATTCAACTTGGTAACCTTTGATAACAGAGAAAAAAAAGTAAGATAGAATCAACAAAAGAAAAGTTTAATAATGTTACTTGAGTCAACCATTTTGTTTGGGATTCAATAAACGATATAAAGAAGGTAGACTGTATATCGTGCCCAAATTCAAAAAAATTAAAGTAATGTCCTGTCTTTACTTTGAAGGTCAAAATGGATTTATATTTTCCTTTATTGCCAGAAACAGGAACTGCTGTCTTTGGTTTGATTTATGAAAAAGATTTATGAAAACCCAAACAGCATACATACGATTTTTCCAAGAATAGTAAGATTATTCAGCTCTTGGAGAAGCCAGACCGTCTGTGAATTTACTTCAAACAACTTTTAAAATGATTCGAATACAAGTACTGAGATGTTTTCTTTGAACGAAAACTCGTCACGATTTTCAGCTTTTTATCTTAATGGTCATGTTCAATAATCCAAACGAAGAAAACTTCCCCAGATTTGAGCCAGATCTACTGTGAAATATTATTTATTAAGTTTTGTTTAGATATGACACCAAGTCTAACGTTTCTTTCAATATCTGCTGTTGCTTAATTTGTCCCCCATCTATTTCTGCTAAACTTTGGTAACCTTGCAGGAACCGATAATTTCGAAACGACTTAACCGTAATTCACTGCGACACATTAATTGCTGAATATTAAATTCGGATTATTTATTTGCTAACATTCCTAATGTGTCAAGATAGAAAAGTTTGAATTAAAATCATTTATATTCTGCTTAAAAATTGACTTTGTATTACATCATGTTCGTGGCAGAGGTGTTAGATAAATACATACATTCCCACCTTTTAACCCGCCTCAGTTCGTTTACGGTTAAGATTTGATCTGCATGAATGTTTTACTGATGTGGTATTGTAAACAATAAATTAGTAAAATACGCTGGGGGCGTGATTGTAAGCAAACTAGCTTAGCAGGTAATAACAAGTGAGTTCAATTCTCACCGAGTACATTATACTTAGTCTTGTGCTAAACGAAACTAATCTTAGGAAATGATCAAGTTTTAAACTCTTTTATTAGGCGCGCTTAGCGTAACCGTTATCAGCGTAAGAAATAATTTCAAATAGTTCAAATACTAGACGAAACTGCGTTTCGTGCTGATGGTCTTGCAAAAGACTTAAATCCACCAGTTCTTCCAGCACCAGGAAATGACACGATAGACTAGATTACTAAACTTTGGCACGGCAACGGGTCTTGGAGAAGGAAAACTGAATTCAAACCAGCTTTACTACGCTTAAAAATTGACATTATGTCGCATATTATTGTCAACAAGCTTGAGTAAATAATACTTTTCAAGTTTGTTTCACTAATGCATTTGTTTGTGGATAAATTTTTTTTTCTTATTTGCTTTTAAGGGGAGGGAAAATACTGACCCCCTCAATCGCTAAATAACTAGAGTTTATATATGTGAAGAACATTAAGTCTCTTAAATTTCAAGCGATATTCATACTTAGATAGACCCTGTCAAACATTAAAATGAGTTGAATTACTTTTGACTCCCATGTCAGGTAAATAGTTATGAGATAATAGTTTCCCCAAAGTTTTTCTATCCGTTTTCTCTGTCGTTGGAGCATGTCAATTACTTGATACATTTATTTCAAATTGTTATATTCGCATTTGAGTACAAGGCCCAAATGTTTTTTTTTTAATTGCCCAGTCGGCTGGGGCTGTAGAATACACCGACTGCACCTCTGCAGAGGGGTAAGATCCCCCCAACGAGTGTCCTGGATATGACACTAAAAAAATCTGATGGTGATGTTCAAGCATTGCTGGAACTTTGGGGAATGTGGAGTACCCTTTCATTGCCATCGCTCCCAGGTCCACTCTGGCCCGGCGTGGTAGCACCTGACAGGGTCCTATCTATGGGTTAAATAGAACTAACGGCATAATTATGCTAAACTGAATTGTTTAATTAAACTGAATAGCTTGAAATGGAAATGTTTTTAACAGACCGTACTTACATTTAAACTGCTTGCTTATGCTAAACTGAATTATTAGAAATAGAACTGTTTTTGACATTGAAACTGTACTTACTGTAAACTGAATTGTTACATATCACTGTTTGAATAGTTTGAAATAGAAATATTTTTGACAATTAAACTGTGTATTCATGCTAAACTGAATTGTTTGATACAGAACTGATTATTTACACAAAAATTGATTTGGTGTTAAATAGTTCACAAAGGTTAATATTTCATATAACCCTACAAACTTAACCAAACCAAACCTAATGTTTTTATTAGGGAGTGACAAAAGGGAGTGATTTTCTTGGTTAATGATGTTATTCTATGATAATCTTAGCCAACTAATATTGATATTCATCTTGCTTTTTATCCCACCATTGAGTCAGGATTAATAATGTAATAAAGGTTTTGCTTAGATGTGGCACAAGGCCGAATAAATGGGGCACCCAACGAGACTAACTCACTCTTACAAGTTTGCTAGTCAAGCTTTACTAACCATTAAACTACTGGAGATACCAACTGAGTCACAAGAAGCTTTCTTAGTCATATTTTAGTTTTACTCTATTTTATTAGAGTTACTTTTCTGACAACACACGAAATTGATTGATACTTAATGATTATAAGTTATTTACAAGTTTTATTCCATTTTATTGTAACAAGCAAAAAATAATCTAAAAGTCTGCGTTCAAAAATCTGTCGGCATTTTCCCTTACAGATTCAAGAGATATTTTTGCTGGTACTACGAAAGTATGGAATCGTTCATGGGAAAAAAAACACGATATGGTAGGATCTGTTTATATTTCTGAGATGAATTATTTTCTTTTATCATTAAAAAAATTAATTGCTTTTGTATAATTGTATACGTTTCGAACGTTTGTCCTCATCTTGGTTGTTATAATAATGACATTTTGTTCGCTGCATCTTTCAGTCGTCGTCCTTCCAATAAATTCGAAACTAAAACAAACTTATTCTATCAAGGTTAAAAAAAAAAGACAACTGTCGTTTTATCCGGCAGACAGCAGTCTTGCGAGTCTTATTAAACTGAAAAGAAAAATTCGATCTATATCGCACGTTTAAAAATTACTACAAAGAAAAAAATGTTGCGATTGTGCTTATTTTTCTTTCGTTAAGTTCTAGATTGGCATTTTTTTAATCTCAAATGATTGACTGAAACGGCTTCTCAAACTACCAAGTCTAATTTTAAACCTCCGGCTGAGGTAATAACGTTTTTCGTGTAATAGCTTGTTTTTGCATGCAATCCTATCGAATATAATTTTTAAACAGATTTGTTCGACTCATAAATGGGACCCGACCACGTCAAAGTTGACCTGGGAATAATGATGATAAAAAGGTATTTCACGTTCATCTATGTTAAAAAGTGGAGCATCACCATTATATGCAGTTTAGTATCATACCCAGGACGAGTGTTCGGGCGTAAGAAGGATGACTTACCCCTCAGCAGGAAATATAGTCTGTATATTTCAAGTTCTGCCGATAGGTTGGTACATTACAATCAATTAAAATTACGGACATACGGTTTGAATTAATTATGGAACGGTCTTCTGCGGATCACTACACACGGATGTTATCTTGTTGGTCGACCAGCCAGAACTTATTTGCATCAGCTCTGTGGGGACACATGATGTAGTTTGGAAGACCTGCTGGGAGCAATGGATGATAGGGACAGACCCCGGACGGGCGACTGCTGCGATCGAGTCGTGAGATACGTGACGCCTTTCGGGCGCACTTTCGGGATCGCTTTGCCCGCTGCACTGATCTCCTGCTCCGGGAGTTTCGCAGCTATCTCGCCGACTTCCTCCACCTTGGGGTGGCTGAAGCGGCTAGTTGCGAGGGTGTGGTTACTGAATGCGAAGTCCGTGATGCGTTGAAGCAGGTCAGCCTCAACAAGTCGCCGGGACTAGATGGTTTGCCCTACGAAGTGTACTTGAGGATGTCGCACATGTTTGTCCCTATTCTGACGGATATGTTCAACCATTGGTTCACCCAGGGAGCCATCCCTGGTAGCGTTACCAGGGCGCGATCACATTACTGAAGAAAGGTGGCAGACATGTCTGGGAGGGTTTAGACGATTACAGGCCCATAACTCTGCTTAACACAGAGTTAAAGATTTTAGCCCGGGTCTTAGCGAGTCGTTTACAGCTTGTCATTAGCGATCTGATCGGCCCAGAACAGACCTTTGCTGTGAAGGGAAGATCGATCCAGGACAACCTGCACTTGATTCGCGAGGTCCTAGAGGGAATAGAAGACGACACAGAAGCCGCGCTGATCAGTTTAGATCAGTCCAAGGCCTTCAATAGGGTTGACCATCGGTTTTTAGCGACTGTTCTGGAGACTGCCGGATTCAAACCGGAGTTCTGCAGATGGATTAGCATGATGTACCACAACCCTCAGGCAGTGGTGCAAGTGAACAGAAGGCGTTCGGGGACGATCGCGATCGAGCATCGGTCCGGCAGGGCTGCCCCCTGTCTCCTCTTTATGTCCTCGCGTTGGAGCCCCTCCTGCGCAGGCTTAAGGACGAGAGGATAAGTCCGGCCCTGCGCGGTGTCCCTTTTGCTGGCCCTCTTACGGCAAGGGTTTCCGCGTTCGCTGATGACATCACAGTCTTTGCGTCCCGCCGTCTGGATATAAAGGCTGTGAAAGAGGCGGTTGTCGAGTACGAGCGGATTGCAGGAGCCAAGGTCAATTTTGACAAAAGCGAAGGTTTGCGGCTCGGTGCTTGGAGGGGTAGCAATACCCTTCCAGGGCCCTTCCGTTGGAGTGACGGACCCATCTGCATCCTCGGGGTGTGTTTCGGGCCCGACCTCCAACTGGAGCAAAATTGGTCGGAAGTACAAGCTAAGGTGAATGCTCAGGTGGGAATCTGGCTTTCAAGGAGGTTGTCCTTAAAAAGCAGGGCGAAGGCATACGCTACGTACGTCTACCCTTTGATCCTTTACCGATTGGCTGTAATTCCTCTGCCTAAGGCACGTCGTCTGGCCCTTAAACAATCCCTCTCCAGATTGCTCTGGGGAGGTGCAAGGCCGATGGTCCGTAGACAGGTCTGTATCCAACGTACGCGCAACGGGGGTCTGGCTATGCCTGATCTGGAGAGCCACTGGCTCGCTGAAAGACTTGCATACCTGGGCCGGTCCTTGATGGGGGACTCAGTGTGGAGACGAAAGGCAAGTCTGACTTTTCCTCGCCTCAAGTCAGACCCAAAGGCTGAAGATCGACGTAAGCCTTTGGGCGAAGCACTGTTTGTCCGCGAATGCCGAAAAGGCCCTTCGTAACCTTCTTGGGTCCAGTGACCTTTCACAGCCTCGGAAGGAGCTATATCGGGAGCTAGTGGTGGGTTGCGCTTCTGATCCTCTTTGTGAGCGGCGAGGCTGAACGGCGGAGGAGATCTGCTCTCACTGGAATTGGGCGCCAGGATCGAGCTTCTTGATCAACTCCAAGTTCTCGCTCACCTGGCGACTTGTACGGAATGCGTTACCCCTTCTCGACTTGAACTACAAAGCGGGCCTGGCAGACATCCCCGATTGCCCTCGCTGCGCCAGGGGCTTGGAAGAAACGGCTGAGCACGCCTTCTACCACTGCGAGCGAGTTTGCCCGTTTTGGGATCACGTCGGGGAGTGGACGGCTCGCATCGAACCCAAGCAGCTCGTGCTACTCGACGTTGGTTACGTCGTAGACAACGTTCTTCCTCCGTTTCAGGGTGAGAAGCGTGTGGTGTCTCTCGCGATCCTAGCCGTAGCTCGAATGGCGATCTGGTCGACGCGAAACAAGGGATTGTATGAGGATGCAAACTTTTCTCATCGTGATCTGGTTTTGTACTTTAGGCATTTGCTTAGGGTCAAAATCAGATGCGATAGAAAACGCTTGGATCGCATAACATTCAGCAAAAGGTGGGTGAATGCAGCAAGCCTGGTCGTAAGAAAGGGGGCAACGTTGGAGTCATCCTTCCCTCCTCTGCCGGCCCATGGCGTCTACGGTACGGGTCCTTAGGGACCCCACCCCTGGTAAGTAGGACGTTCCCCCCCCCTTGAAACCTAGTTAGCAGTATGTTTGTGAGTCATTTTCCCCGTCATCTAGTTGTTAGTTCTCAAGATCTTCCCCATCCGCGTTATTTTTGTACCTGAACCCGTATCCCAGTCCGCTTTTTATTGAGGATCTTGAAAATTCATATCTATAAAAATCATATTACCTGTGTATATCGACCCATACCGCGCCCGGCCCTTTATTTTTTCTTTACCCCTGTAGATTAGGATTCCCATCCCACTTAGGGTAGGTCCGGCTTGTTTCCGGTTCTTTCGACCCGGAAAACAGTTGGTCTCCAGTTTTATAGACGGGGGGATGGGAGGGCAACCAAACGGGGGATTTTTCCTTTGTTTTTTATTTTTGTATATATTTCGGGGTTTTCCTCCCATTCCCATCATATTCATTGTAAATAAATCATACGTTGTAAATAAAATCATTCATTACTCTCGGGGTTTTAAGTAGGACTTCTTTATGGAGCAAATGTTTTATTTTGGTGGTTGCTGCGCATATGGCGATGGATGAATGGTTATATATTGTACTGCTGAATGGGTCGGCGAATGTGGCTAGCTAGTTTCCCTTAGAACACATAAAATAGCATGACCGCTCCCTTCCCCTCCCCCAAACTACAAGGCCTTGTGCCTTCCATTTATGTATATAAGGGGAAATAAACAATGGATGATAGGGACAGATGGTTGTCAGAGCGACTTGATCTGTTATGGTCAGAGATTTAGCGGGTCGGTGTTACACCTAAATGTTTATGATGATTTTCACAGAAGAAAATCATCTGCCAGTACATTTCTTCTACAAAATTTTTTAACGCTTTAGTTAATTGCCGATTAAACTCACGGATAGGATTCGTTTACAAAAACGAATTGAAAGTGTATCGTCGAGGTGAATGATATACATAGAAGAATGAGAGGTTAATAGGTTTGTTCAACAACAGTATCTGGTGTTAACGGATACTTAAGACACTGTACAATAAGTTATAAAAAATTTAAGAGATTCAAAATTCAGTTGACCCAAACGAAGTAAGATCAGTTCAAATATTAATCAGCTTATTAAATAAACCCTTTATTTCCATTTTTACAAAATGGAAGGCTCAAGGCCTTATTAAATCAACACTCGAAGTCTTTAATCGTAGGCTATGAGCAAGTCCATCTGGTAGAGTGCTGAAGGAGTGTTTCGTCACTCTACAACAGAAATAAAGTACATAAATATTAGGAAGGTTTGCGTTGTCCTAGAAAGTGATGGGCTGTGATCAGAGTTCAAACTCAGGACTAGGTCATGTGCATTTCTCTTTGCGATAATTCTATCTTCTCACAGAGGTAAAAACATTATTAGACTCTTTCAATGCAGACAAACTAGTCAAGAAGGAAAATATCCTCAGCACATTAATCGTCATACCTGAGGTTACACTAACCGTTTTTACAGAATCTTGCCCATTTCTTGGTGAAGGAGATATCAGCAGCCTTATCTATTGATCCTCTTCTAATGACCAGTCAGCATTCAGAAGTCGAATACATTTAGCGATAAAATATAGAAGCATTCAGAAAGGACAGGATTTTTCATTTAAAGACTTAAAGAAGTCAGTGTTAAAATATTGAATTTATCGATACGGGAAGTAACTAGAAGCCGTAGTAGGGAAAAAGTCGTGTCTAGGTAATATCTTATGAGTACTAAAACAACTGCAAGCTTTCATTTTCTTTATCTTTAGTGAACTTCGGCCAGACATGAAAAATATCGAGCTATTGATTTCGTAAATTCTAGCAGTAATATCATTGATTACCAAAGTGTGTCAATACTGCCACTTGAAAATTCTACGTTAGACGTTATTCCTCAATTTAGTTTTTGTCGAAGAAAGAAAAGTAGACAATTATTCACTAGCGTGTGCAAGACTGTTCGAATAGCAGTTCAGAGTTCTAATGTTAATCTTTTGCTAAAGAAAGAGACCATAGCAGTGTAACTTGTAAGGATAGAACAAAATTAGTGGACACTGGAGCCGTCCTATTGATATATCATGTTTTGGGCGAGTCGGGGGGGGTAAGTTTTGGAGTTTCTTGAAACGACAGGTGACCTACCAAGTTTAATTGGGGATTTCAGGCTTTGATATCCAGAACCGGATAGTACTCTTCATCTGTTAAGATTAGCTTGACAGAAGGCCAAAAGTCTTGAGCATCCAATATTGTTAGAAGTCAGTAAGAAGCTATCATAGATTAAGTCACCTACCACATTAAAGTTAAAGAGGTAGAAGTTTATTAAAATGGTCGTAAATCAAACAATGGTAACATAAATTCTAAAATCACTTCGATTTTTTAATCGTTAATATACATATTGATTCAAAATAAAAAGAGCCATTTTAAAGATTTCGGATATTCCGATTCTAAGGAATCCTGAAGAAAGTGGGTACGAAGACATTTCGGGTTACGTCTCTTGACCTTCTGCGAATTCTTCCGGAGGGAATACGTAGTCCCCAAATGAGCAGTGAAATTAGCGTTAAAATCAAAGCGGCACACAAAAAATACAAAGAATGAAGAGATCCTTTGAACGCAATATTCACGGCTTCTGGCTCATTAGACTCATTTTGTTGGTCATTGGTTTGATGAGAACAGTTTACATGGTTTTTACTATCAGAGTTTTGGTTGGTGTAATCACAATCTACGGAGGAGGAGGAGGAGGAGGTTGTCTGTGGTCGGTAGGCGCATAAAATGACGTGGATCAATACAAGTGTTATCAGTAGCAGAAATCGTATACGTAATTCCATACTGGGGTGGGACTGTGAATAGCTTTGTGGTTTCTAAAAAAAAAAAAAAAAAAGAATTAAAAACTTGTGATTTATTTCATTGTGAAATTACAATGAAGGCACGAGGCCTTGAGTTTTGGGGGGAAGGGGAAGGGAGCGGTCTTTCATTAGCTATGTTATCTATGGGAACCTAGCTAGCCATATTCATCGACCCATTCAGCAGTACAATATATAATCATTCATTCGTCGCCATATGCGCAGCAATCACCAAAATACCACAATTTCTCTATGAAAAGAGCCCTACTTAAAATCCCGAGTGCAGTGTATGATTTTATTTGCAATATGAATTTACAGTGAAAGTATATGTTAGAGATGGGAGAAAAACCCCGAAAACGACGAAACCAAGGAAAAAAGGATTCTCCCCCTTTGGTTGCCCTCCCATCCCCCCGTCTATAGAATTGGAGGCCGACTGTTTTCCGGGGCGAAAGAACCGGAAACAAGTCGGACCTGCCCTAGGTGGGACTGGGATCCTAATCTATAGGGGAGAAAAGAAATAAAGGGTCGGGCGCGGTATGGGTCGGTACAAGCCGGTAATATGATTTTTATACATGTGAATGTTCAAGATCTTCAGTAAATGCGGACTGGGATACGGCTTGAGGTACAAAAATAATGGGGATGAGGAAGATCTTGAATACTAATGACTAGATGACGGGGACAATGACTGACAACATACTGCTAACTAGGTTGCAAGGGAAAAGCACTGCCTACTTACCGGGGGTGGGGTCCCGAAGGACCCGTACCGTAGACGACATGGGCAGGCAGAGGAGGGAAGGTTGACTCCAACGTTGCCCCCTTTCGCACGACCAGGCTCGCTGCATTCACCCACCTTCTGTTGAATGTTATGCGATCCAAGCGTTTTCTATCGCATCTAATTTTGACCCTCAGCTGATGCCGAAAATACAAAACCAGATCACGATGAGAAAAGTTTGCATCTTCATACAATCCCTTCTTTCGCGTGATCCAAATCACCATTCGAGCTACAGCCAGGATCGCGAGAGACACCACACGTTTCTCACCCTGAAACGGAGGAAGAACGTTGTCCACGACGTAACCAACGTCGAGCAGCGCGAGCTGCTTGGGTTCGATGCGAGCCGTCCACTCCCCGACGTGATCCCAGAACGGGCGAACTCGCTCGCAATAGTAGAAGGCGTGCTCAGCCGTTTCTTCTAATCCACTGCCGCAGCGAGGACAATCAGGCATGTCTGCTATGCCCGCTCTGTAGTTCAAGCCGAGAAGGGGTAACGCATTCCGTACAAGTCGCCAGGTGAGCGAGAACTCGGAGTTGTTCAAGAAGCTCGATCCTGGCGCCCAATTCCAGTGAGAGCGGATCTGCTCCGCCGTCCAGCCTCGCCGCTCGCTAAGAGGAACAGAAGCGGAACCCACCACTAACTCCCGATATAGCTCTTTCCGAGGCCGTGAAAGGTCATTGGACCCAAGAAGGTTACGAAGGGCCTTTCGGCACTAGCGGACAAACAGTGCTTCGCCCAAAGGCTTACGTCGACCTTCAGCCTTTGGGTCTGACTTGAGGCGAGGAAAAGTCCGACTCGCCTTCCGTCTCCACACTGAGTCCCCCGTCAAGGACCGGCCGAGGTATGCAAGTCTTTCAGCAAGCCAGTGGCTCTCTAGATCAGGCATAGCCAGACCCCCGTTGCGTGTACGTTGGATACAGACCTGCCTACGGACCATCGGCCTTGCACCTCCCCAGAGCAATCTGGAGAGGGATTGTTGCAGTGCCAACCGACGTGCCTTAGGCAGAGGAAGTACAGTCAATCGGTAAAGGATCAGAGGGAAGACGTACGTGGCGCACGCCTCCGCCCTGCCCTTTAAGGACAACCTCCTTGAAAGCCAGATTCCCACCTGAGCATTCACCTTAGCTTGTACTTCCGACCAATTTCGCTCCAGTTGGAGGTCGGGCCCGAACCACACCCCGAGGATGCGGACGGGTCCGTCACTCCAGCGGAAGGACACTGGAAGAGTATTGCTACCCCTCCAAGCACCAAGCCGCAAACCTTCGCTTTTGTCAAAATTGACCTTGGCTCCTGCGATCCGCTCGTACTCGACAACCGCCTCTTTCACAGCCTTTATATCCAGACGGCGGGACACAAAGACTGATGTCATCAGCGAACGCGGAAACCCTTGCAGTAAGGCTGCTAACAAAGGGTATACCGCGCAGGGACGGACTTGTCCTCTCATCCCTAAACCTACGCAGGAGGGGCTCCAACGCGAGGACATAAAGAGGAGACAGGGGGCAGCCCTACCGCACCGAACGCTCGATCGCGAATACCCTCGAACGCCTTCCGTTCACCTGCACCACTGCCTGAGGGTTGTGGTACATCATGCTAATCCATCTGCGGAACTCCGGTTGGAATCCGGCAGTCTCCAAAACAGACGCCAAGAACCGATGGTCTACCCTATCGAAGGCCTTGGACTGATCTAAACTGATCAGCGCGGCTTCTTTGTCGTCTTCTATCCCCTCTAGGACCTCGTTAATCAAGTGCAGGTTGTCCTGGATCGATCTTCCCTTCACAGCAAAGGTCTGTTCAGGGCCGATCAGATCACTGATGACAAGCTGTAAACGATTCGCCATGACCCGGGCCAAAATCTTTAACTCTGTGTTAAGCAGAGTTATGGGCCTGTAGTCATCTAAACCCTCCCAAACATGCCTGCCACCTTTCTTCAGCAATGTGATCACGCCCTTGGTAACGCAACCAGGGATGGCTCCCTGGGCGAACCAATGGTTGAACACATCCGTCAGAAAAGGGACAAACATGTGCGACATCCTCAAGTACACTTCGTAGGGCAAACCATCTAGTCCCGGCGACTTGTTGAGGCCGACCTGCTTCAACGCATCACGGACTTCGCATTCAGTAACCACACCCTCGCAGCTAGCCGCTTCAGCCGCCCCAAGGCGGGGGAAGTCGGCAAGATAGCTACGAAACTCCCGGATTGGGAGATCAGGGCAGCGGGCAAAGCGATCCCGAAAGTGCGCCCGAAAGGCATCACGCATCTCACGATTCGAGTGCAGCAGTCGCCCGTCCGCGGTCTTGACAGATGTGATGTACTGATCGGGGAACCTTCGGACTTCTTCACGCGCAGTCGCGTTCGATTTCACAGCTTCGTAGCGAACTCTATTTAACCTAGATCTAACTACGTATCCCTTGTAGCGCTCGCTATTCTCACGCTCAAGGTCCCTCCTAGCTAGTTCTACACCTAGGGAGTCCCCCCCAGCCACCGCCCGGGAAAGTCTATCGTCTATAGACCTCGCCTCCTTGGCCTTATCTAGTTTGAGCTTTTGACCGTATTTGGTGGCGAAGTCTCTAATCCTATATTTGAGAGAAACCCACCACCTACTCCCGGTAACCGCCCCCACTAACGCCCGCTGAATTAGGGATTCCAGCCGGTCCCGGAAGTCCCGTATCTCCAGTAAGGAGGTATTGAACTTCCAGTAGCCGGCTAGACTAGGTCTATTAACTAACCGCAGACTGACTCTAACAAGTTTATGGTCAGTCCACGCTATCAAGTGGAACGTGGGACAACTAACAAAATCAATGTCAGCTCGTCTAACTAACATTCTGTCCAAGTAGGAACCTACTTTGGCAGAGGGTGAGCTATCTAGCCACGTCCACATCTCCCGCCCTGGGTGATCAAGACGAAACCTGTCGACAAGACCGTGACGAGTCACGAAGCCGACAAGGCTGCTCTCACACCTTCCCGCACTCCTAGCTCCCCACCCGACCTTATCTATCTTGGGATCAAGGATCGCATTCCAACCACCCATTAAGACTAGCCGCTTCGTATCGTCCAAGAACGGCGCCAACCGACGAAAGAAGGAAACCCTCTCCACAGGGGAATTGGACGCATAAACCGCAACCAGACGGAACTTGAAACTTTTCACGGCAACATCGGCCACAACCAGCCGGCCCCCGTCACCTGCAAAAACAACGTCAACATCAGCATCAAGGCTGCGTCCAACTAGCAGAGAGACCCCAGCGCTGAAGTTGCTGCCGTATGCTGAGAAAACGTTAAAATCGTTTTCCAGCACCCGACAGTCAGCTTCGCAAGTGAAGTGGGTCTCCTGCACTGCAGCAACATCTACGCAGAGCTTCTTGAGTTCACCAAGCAAGCGCGCACACTTGCTTGGATCCCTCAGTCCCCTCACATTCAAACTGGCAATGTTTAAAGCCATCAATCCGACTTACCTTACTCATCGTCGACTACGGGCCGGAAATCCTTGGGTGTGAGGATGCCGACAGCCTGACGCAGGGAACCGGTACCGAGTTCAGTCGTCACTCGGTTTTCCCTGGTGATTCCGCCGACATCTATGGGGAACTTCAGCTTTAGGGCCCTATAAAGAGACGGGTGAACCAAAATCGGGACCCTCCCTGAACAATAAGTTATACATTTTTTGAGGGAGGAGTGCTCCAACTCCGCCAGCTTTATGCCCGTATCAGTCTGACAGACCGTACTCAAGAACTTCCATACGCCCTTGGTACGGTCGCCAGCTGACCGGACAAAAGTGGTCACCATGGCTGCTCTCCGGAAATTCGTGGGATTTGAAACTCTGAGGTTTTGAATTTTTTCTAAGCTGGCCAACGGCTTTAGTGCCTTCCGGAGCCGGAAGTCCCCAACTGCCTCCAGCTCCACAGAGCATAAAGCCGCTGCCCGCTGTATTTGTCCGATTGTTAGTTCCTTATTCTGGTATTTCTTTTTTTCTGCAGGAGGATTGGCTTTTCTTTTTGGGGAAATGATCGCCGGGAAAAGCTCTTGGGAGGAAAAGTCAGTAGGGCTAAGTGAGGGAAGGGATGGGGTTCGGGCTAGGCCCGAGAATTGTGCCCTTTCGGCAGACTGTGATCTGGGGAGGGGGATTTTATAAGGGCGGTGATGTTTTTGGATGAAGAGTTTCTGTTGGGGTGAAAGAGTATCCATTTGCTGGGGAGGAGATGGTAATGTTATTTTAGGAGGTGGGAATGTTGGTGAGGGTAGTGGAGGTAGTGGTGAAGGTACTGGTGGCGATGGTTGAGAGGAGGGGCCTGCCTCAGGGTGCGTTTTTTTCTGGGCATAGTTTTTTTGCTGCGCCCTCTCCACTGTCCCTTCTCCTCTTTAGATTTGTTGTGGTCTCCATCTCCTCGACTGGTTTAGCTTTTTTTTTCTTTTTGGGTGATGGAGCTGCTGGTGTCTTGGGGGTTGCTGGTTTCTTTTGGCTTGATGGAGTTTTTTTTGGCGTTGTTGCCGATGATTGTCTTATAGCTGTTGCTGCTGCTGCCGGAGTTTCTTTTGTTGTTGTAACTGCTGGTGTTTCTTTTGTTGATGTTGCTTCTGTCGGTGTTTCTGTTGTAACTGCTGCTGCCGATGGTTCTATTGTTGTTGTTGCTACTGCTGCTGTTTGTGTTGGGGCGTTGGTTTGTTTTTGAGGAGGGGATGTAATTGGGCTTTTTTCACCCCCTTGTTTAGGGGATCCCCTCCTCTTCTTGGTCACTTCAGTCCAGCCCTCCTGGTTGTTTTGGGGCTGGACCTGACCCGGGCCCTTGGCCTCTGCTTCTTTGGTGATGGTGGGGGCCGCCGCGTCTTTTGTTGTTGTTGTTGTCGACGCCTTTTCCTTATTTTCAGGTCGCTGGGGGCAAAACTTTGCGATGTGTCCGACCTGTTTACACCCCCAGCACCTGGGGCGTCTTCCCTCCACCATCACCATCATCTGCCGATCCCCGCAAATCAGCGTTTCAGGGATGGCTTTGAAGCCATCCCTGGTCAGGCACAGCCGGAAGGCATAATCCCCGTAGGCTGTCCCGGCCGGAGATCTGAGGAGGTTAAATTCCTCAACGTTGCCATAGGCGCTTAGGTACGCCGCAAGGACCTCCCCAGTGATAATGGCCGGGACATTACACACCGTAACGCGGAGCCTACGGGTACCTTTGTACTCCGGCTGTAACCTGAAGTGCTTTGTCGTAATGTCCGACTCAGCCGTCTTGTTTCTCCGTAGGAAGGAGGACATCCCATGTCGCAAAACTTTTGCGGCAAAAGTATTGGCATGGGATGCCTGCCTTCCTTATCAGCTCCTCGAATACTTCTTTTGTGAGCCCCACCAGCCTTTTGGTCTTAAGGTCGGAAACGACCAGAGAGAGGACTCTTGGGGCAATTTTATCTGCAATTTCCGGGATGGGCAGGATTTCGTTTCCTTTAAAATATTTGGCGAATCTGCCCACCCGGTCTTTTTCGTACTCTTCCGGCCCCCTCTGCTGGCCTTTCCAGGCTGTGGGGCTTTTTTGGGCCGGCTGAATCGGGCTGTCCTGGGATGTTCCAGCTTCTGTTGTGTCTTCGGGGATCGGCAGCGAAGGCCAGTTTGATCCAATAAGGCTTGGAGTTGGGGTTATCGTAGGAGTGGTCTTAGTTGTCTCATTTGGGGGTTGTCGTTTCCCCCTCCATGGCTGAAAAGGGATTATCAGTCAGGAGGGTAAATGAAACTAACCTCCACCTGCTGTAAGTATGGAGGGGGGGGTTCTACGATTTTAAACTGAAGAAAAGGACGTAAAACTAATTCAGCACAAAAACACGGTCACAAAAAAACTCGTAGAACCCCTGAAAAAAAAAAAAAAAAAAAAAAAAAAAAAAAACGACAAGTAAATAAAATTAAAATTAACAAATTCCGACAACACAAAATACAAGTCGGATAACAAAGAACAGGTAACAAGTGACAGACCAGTGTCCAAAATAACAGATTCTCGGTAAGACTTTTTTTTAAAAAAAAATTAAAAAATTCAAACAAACAAAGTCTTACCGAGATAACCAATCCAAATAACAAGTCTTGCTTACAGGTAGTATTCCAAGTATTTATTTCATTGTGAAATTACAATGAAGGCATGAAGCCTTGAGTTTTGGGGGGAAGGGGAAGGGAGCGGTCTTTCATTAGCTATGTTGTCTATGGGAACCTAGCTAGCCACATTCGTCGACCCATTCAGCAGTACAATATATAATCATTCATTCGTCGCCATATGCGCAGCAATCACCAAAATACCACAATTTCTCTATGAAAAGAGCCCTACTTAAAATCCCGAGTGCAGTGTATGATTTTATTTACAATATGAATTCACAGTGAAAGTATATGGTGGGAATGGGAGAAAAACCCCGAAAACGAAAAAGACGAAACCAAGGAAAAAAGGATTCACCCCGTTTGGTTGCCCTCCCATCCCCCCGTCTATAGAATTGGAGGCCGACTGTTTTCCGGGGCGAAAGAACCGGAAACAAGTCGGACCTGCCCTAGGTGGGACTGGGATCCTAATCTATTGGGGAGAAAAGAAATAAAGGGTCGGGCGCGGTATGGGTCGGTACAAGCCGGTAATATGATTTTTATACATGTGAATGTTCAAGATCTTCAGTAAATGCGGACTGGGATACGGCTTGAGGTACAAAAATAATGGGGATGGGGAAGATCTTGAATACTAATGACTAGATGACGGGGACAATGACTGACAACATACTGCTAACTAGGTTGCAAGGGAAAAAAAGCATTGCCTACTTACCGGGGGTGGGGTCCCGAAGGACCCGTACCGTAGACGCCATGGGCAGGCAGAGGAGGGAAGGATGACTCCAACGTTGCCCCCTTTCGCACGACCAGGCTCGCTGCATTCACCCACCTTCTGTTGAATGTTATGCGATCCAAGCGTTTTCTATCGCATCTAATTTTGACCCTCAGCTGATGCCGAAAATACAAAACCAGATCACGATGAGAAAAGTTTGCATCTTCATACAATCCCTTCTTTCGCGTGATCCAAATCACCATTCGAGCTACAGCCAGGATCGCGAGAAACACCACACGTTTCTCACCCTGAAACGGAGGAAGAACGTTGTCCACGACGTAACCAACGTCGAGCAGCACGAGCTGCTTGGGTTCGATGCGAGCCGTCCACTCCCCGACGTGATCCCAGAACGGGCGAACTCGCTCGCAATAGTAGAAGGCGTGCTCAGCCGTTTCTTCTAATCCACTGCCGCAGCGAGGACAATCAGGCATGTCTGCTATGCCCGCTCTGTAGTTCAAGCCGAGAAGGGGTAACGCATTCCGTACAAGTCGCCAGGTGAGCGAGAACTCGGAGTTGTTCAAGAAGCTCGATCCTGGCGCCCAATTCCAGTGAGAGCGGATCTCCTCCGCCGTCCAGCCTCGCCGCTCGCTAAGAGGATCAGAAGCGGAACCCACCACTAACTCCCGATATAGCTCTTTCCGAGGCCGTGAAAGGTCACTGGACCCAATAAGGTTACGAAGGGCCTTTCGGCACTAGCGGACAAACAGTGCTTCGCCCAAAGGCTTACGTCGACCTTCAGCCTTTGGGTCTGACTTGAGGCGAGGAAAAGTCCGACTCGCCTTCCGTCTCCACACTGAGTCCCCCGTCAAGGACCGGCCGAGGTATGCAAGTCTTTCAGCAAGCCAGTGGCTCTCCAGATCAGGCATACCCAGACCCCCGTTGCGTGTACGTTGGATACAGACCTGCCTACGGACCATCGGCCTTGCACCTCCCCAGAGCAATCTGGAGAGGGATTGTTGCAGTGCCAACCGACGTGCCTTAGGCAGAGGAAGTACAGCCAATCGGTAAAGGATCAGAGGGAAGACGTACGTGGCGCACGCCTCCGCCCTGCCCTTTAAGGACAACCTCCTTGAAAGCCAGATTCCCACCTGAGCATTCACCTTAGCTTGTACTTCCGACCAATTTCGCTCCAGTTGGAGGTCGGGCCCGAACCACACCCCGAGGATGCGGACGGGTCCGTCACTCCAGCGGAAGGGCCCTGGAAGAGTATTGCTACCCCTCCAAGCACCAAGCCGCAAACCTTCGCTTTTGTCAAAATTGACCTTGGCTCCTGTGATCCGCTCGTACTCGACAACCGCCTCTTTCACAGCCTTTATATCCAGACGGCGGGACACAAAGACTGTGATGTCATCAGCGAACGCGGAAACCCTTGCAGCAAGGCTGCTAACAAAGGGTATACCGCGCAGGGACGGACTCGTCCTCTCATCCCTAAGCCTGCGCAGGAGGGGCTCCAACGCGAGGACATAAAGAGGAGACAGGGGGCAGCCCTGCCGGACCGAACGCTCGATCGCGAATACCCTCGAACGCCTTCCGTTCACCTGCACCACTGCCTGAGGGTTGTGGTACATCATGCTAATCCATCTGCGGAACTCCGGTTGGAATCCGGCAGTCTCCAAAACAGACGCCAAGAACCGATGGTCCACCCTATCGAAGGCCTTGGACTGATCTAAACTGATCAGCGCGGCTTCTGTGTCGTCTTCTATCCCCTCTAGGACCTCGCGAATCAAGTGCAGATTGTCCTGGATCGATCTTCCCTTCACAGCGAAGGTCTGTTCAGGGCCGATCAGATCACTGATGACAAGCTGTAAACGATTCGCCAAGACCCGGGCCAAAATCTTTAACTCTGTGTTAAGCAGAGTTATGGGCCTGTAGTCATCTAAACCCTCCCAAACATGCCTGCCACCTTTCTTCAGCAATGTGATCACGCCCTTGGTAACGCTACCAGGGATGGCTCCCTGGGCGAACCAATGGTTGAACACATCCGTCAGAATAGGGACGAACATGTGCGACATCCTCAAGTACACTTCGTAGGGCAAACCATCTAGTCCCGGCGACTTGTTGAGGCCGACCTGCTTCAACGCATCACGGACTTCGCATTCAGTAACCACACCCTCGCAGCTAGCCGCTTCAGCCGCCCCAAGGCGGGGGAAGTCGGCAAGATAGCTACGAAACTCCCGGAGCGGGAGATCAGTACAGCGGGCAAAGCGATCCCGAAAGTGCGCCCGAAAGGCATCACGTATCTCACGACTCGAATGCAGCAGTCGCCCGTCCGCGGTCTTGACAGACGCGACGTACCGATCGGGGAACCTTCGCACTTCTTCCTCACGCGCAGTCGCGTTCGATTTCACAGCTTCGTAGAGAACTCTATTTAACCTAGATCTAACTACGTAGCCCTTGTAGCGCTCGCTATTCTCACGCTCAAGGTCCCTCCTAGCTAGTTCTACACCTAGGGAGTCCCCCCCAGCCACCGCCCGGGAAAGTCTATCGTCTATAGACTTCGCCTCCTTGGCCTTATCTAGTTTGAGCTGTTGACCGTATTTGGTGGCGAAGTCTCTAATCCTATATTTGAGAGAAGCCCACCACCTATTCCCGGTAACCGCCCCCACTAACGCCCGCTGAATTAGGGATTCCAGCCGGTCCCGGAAGTCCCGTATCTCCAGTAAGGAGGTATTGAACTTCCAGTAGCCGGCCAGACTAGGCCTATTGGCTAACCGTAGACTGACTCTAACAAGTTTATGGTCAGTCCACGCTATCAAGTGGAACGTGGGACAACTAACAAAGTCAATGTCAGCTCGTCTCACTAACACTCTGTCCAAGTAGGAACCTACTTTGGCAGAGGGCGAACTATCTAGCCACGTCCTCATCTCCCGCCCTGGGTGATCAAGACGAAACCTGTCGACGAGACCGTGACGAGTCACGAAGCCGACAAGGCTGCTCTCACACCTTCCCGCACTACTAGCTCCCCGACCGACCTTATCTATCTTGGGATCAAGGATCGCATTCCAATCACCCATTAAGACTAGCCGCTTCGTATCGTCCAGGAACGGCGCCAACCGACGAAAAAAGGAAACCCTCTCCGCAGCGATATTGGACGCATAAACCGCAACCAGACGAAACTTGAAACTTTTCACGGCAACATCGGCCACAACCAGCCGGCCCCCGTCACCTGCAAAAACAACGTCAACATCAGCATCAAGGCTGCGTCCAACTAGCAAGGAGACCCCAGCGCTGACGTGGCTGCCGTATGCTGAGAAAACGTTAAAGTCGTTCCTCAGCACCCGACAGTCAGCGTCGCAAGTGAAGTGGGTCTCCTGCACTGCAGCAACATCTACGCAGAGCTTCTTGAGTTCACCAAGCAAGCGCGCACACTTGCTTGAATCCCTCAGTCCCCTCACATTCAAACTGGCAACGTTTAAAGCCATCGATCCGACTTACCTTACTCATCGTCGACTACGGGCCGGAAATCCTTGGGCGTGAGAATGCCGACAGCCTGACGCAGGGAACCGGTACCGAGTTCAGTCGTCACTCGGTTGTCCCTGGTGATTCCGCCGACATCTATGGGAAACTTCAGCTTTAGGGCCCTATAAAGAGACGGGTGAACCAAAATCGGGACCCTCCCTGAACAATAGGTTATACATTTTTTGAGGGAGGAGTGCTCCAACTCCGCCAGCTTTATGCCCGTATCAGTCTGACAGACCGGACTCAAGAACTTCCATACGCCCTTGGTACGGTCGCCAGCTGACCGGACAAAAGTGGTCACCATGGCTGCACTCCGGAAATTCGTGGGATTTGAAACTCTGAGGTTTTGAATTTTTTCTAAGCTGGCCAACGGCTTTAGTGCCTTCCGGAGCTGGAAGTCCCCAACTGCCTCCAGCTCCGCAGAGCACAAAGCCGCTGCCCGCTGTATTTGTCCGATTGTTAGTTCCTTGTTCTGGGATTTCTTTTTTTCTGCGGGAGGATTGGCTTTTCTTTTTGGGGAAATGATCGCCGGGAAAAGCTCTTGGGAAGAGAAGTCACTAGGGCTAAGTGAGGGAAGGGATGGGGTTCGGGCTAGGCCCGAGGGTTGTGCCCTTTCGGCAGACTGTGATCTGGGGAGGGGGATTTTATAAGGGCGGTAATGTTTTTGGATGAAGAGTATCTGTTGGGGTGAAAGAGTATCCATTTGCTGGGGAGGAGATGGTAATGTTATTTTAGGAGGTGGGAATGTTGGTGAGGGTAGTGGAGGTAGTGGTGAAGGCACTGGTGGCGATGGTTGAGAGGAGGGGCCTGCCTCGGGGTGCGTTTTTTCTGGGCACAGTTTTTTTGCTGCGCCCTCTCCACTGTCCCTTCTCCTCTTTAGATTTGTTGTGGTCTCCATCTCTTCGACCGGTTTAGGTTTTTTTTTGGTCTTTTTGGGTGATGGAGTTGCTGGTGTTTTTGGGGTTGCTGGTGTCTTGGGGGTTGCTGGTTTTCTTTGATTTGTATGCTTCTTTACTGCTGCTGCTGGTTGTTCTGTTGCTGCTACTGCTGTTTCTGTTGGTGTTGCTGTTGCAACTGTTGTTGCCGCTGCCGATGGTTCTGCTGTTGTTACTGTTGCTGCTGCTGCTGCTGCTTCTTGCGTTTGGGCCTTGGTTTGTTTTTGAGGAGGGGATGTATTTGGACTTTTTTCACCCCCTTGTTTAGGGGATCCCCTCCTCTTTTTGGTCACTTCAGTCCAGCCCTCCTGGTTGTTTTGGGGCTGGACCTGACCCGGGCCCTTGGCCTCCGCTTCTTTGGTGATGGTGGAGGGCGCCGCGTCTTTTGTTGTTGTTGTTGTTGTTGTCGACGCCGTCTTTTCCTTATTTTCAGGTCGCTGGGGGCAAAACTTGGCGATGTGTCCAATCTGTTTGCACCCCCAGCACCTGGGGCGTCTTCCCTCCACCATCACCATCATTTGCCGATCCCCGCAAATCAGCGTTTCAGGGATGGCTTTGAAGCCATCCCTGGTCAGGCACAGCCGGAAGGCATAATCCCCGTAGGCTGTCCCGGCCGGAGATCTGAGGAGGTTAAATTCCTCAACGTTGCCATAGGCGCTTAGGTACGCCGCGAGGACCTCCCCAGTGATAATAGCCAGGACATTACACACCGTAACGCGGAGCCTACGGGTACCTTGGTACTCCGGCTGTAACCCGAAGTGCTTAGTTGTAATATCCGACTCAGCCGCCTTGGCCGCCTGCTTTTTAGTAGGAAGGAGGACATCCCATGTCACAAAACTTTTGCGGCAAAAGTATTGGCATGGGATGCCTGCCTTCCTTATCAGCTCCTCGAATACTTCTTTTGTGAGCCCCACCAGCCTTTTGGTCTTAAGGTCGGAAACGACCAGAGAGAGGACTCTTGGGGCAATTTTATCTGCAATTTCCGGGATGGGCAGGATTTCGTTTCCTTTAAAATATTTGGCGAATCTGCCCACCCGGTCTTTTTCGTACTCTTCCGGCCCCCTCTGCTGGCCTTTCCAGGCTGTGGGGCTTTTTTGGGCCGGCTGAATCGGGCTGTCCTGGGATGTTCCAGCTTCTGTTGTGTCTTCGGGGATCGGCAGCGAAGGCCAGTTTGATCCAATAAGGCTTGGAGTTGGGGTTATCGTAGGAGTGGTCTTAGTTGTCTCATTTGGGGGTTGTCGTTTCCCCCTCCATGGCTGAAAAGGGATTATCAGTCAGGAGGGTAAATGAAACTAACCTCCACCTGCTGTAAGTATGGAGGGGGGGGTTCTACGATTTTAAACTGAAGAAAAGGACGTAAAACTAATTCAGCACAAAAACACGGTCACAAAAAAACTCGTAGAACCCCTGAAAAAAAAAAAAAAAAAACGACAAGTAAATAAAATTAAAATTAACAAATTCCGACAACACAAAATACAAGTCGGATAACAAAGAACAGGTAACAAGTGACAGACCAGTGTCCAAAATAACAGATTCTCGGTAAGACTTTTTTTTTAAAAAAATTAAAAAATTCAAACAAACAAAGTCTTACCGAGATAACCAATCCAAATAACAAGTCTTGCTTACAGGTAGTATTCCAAGTAACGTGAAGGAACGTGAAACTTTAGAATCAAAGCAAAGAAAAAAAGGCTGAGAATTAAAAACTTGTGACGTTGTGTCATGTTTTTGGAGAATCTGTTAAACTAAGGATTAATCTATTTTCCTCGAGGTTCTTACAAGTTTATTGGTTTTAAGAATGAGACACTCTATAATAGGTTAGTAAGCAGCTATGTATAATCCTTACAATTGAGTAGTGAGTTCAATCCTCACTGACTGTTCCATACTTGTTGTCTTGTGTCTAAATTACTGACTGATAGATTTTAACGTCAAACAGTCAGACGTTATTTTACGCCTATAAATTAGGGAATTGTATACGTTTATTCACATTTTTCATATAGTTTTACTAAACTATATGAAAAATGTAAATAAAGTTTTTTTGTCACATGGTTATATCTCAAGCAATCCTATCCAATCCAGATAATTTTCGAACAAATCTATTTAACTTATTGATGGGACTGAAATAGTTATTACTAAGCTGGGTCAGAGTAGACCTGGGAGTAATGGCAAAAAAGGAGCAGTCTACGCTCCCTTCATCTTCAGACCTGGAGCTTTAACACCAGATATTTTATCCCTTTATTAGGAGATACATTTAGCCGAATCTACACCTCGCTGAAAGCAATTCTTTTTGAAAATGCTTTTTTAAAAGAACAATATGTGATTGAGCAGAGTGGATTTGTGACATTTTTGTGATTTGAAATAATTAATGTCACGCCTACGCTTTCTTTCAGGTTTTATCTCCAGTAAAGAAATTAGTCTCTTGGGATTTGTCTGTAAGCAAATCAACAGCATAACACAATTTACTCCGCGAGGAATTTGGAAACCATATGCTGCACTGTTTGGTATTTACACGATGCCGTCCAATACGAAGATTTCAGTGTGTTTGGATGTTAATCTGAAGACACATTCATATTGATACTAATGAAAACTAAAAACCCAGAACACATCATGTCTGCGGGTGGTCACTTGTGATAATGACGTTATGATTTCATTCATCTTCGCATATGGCTCAGACTCAACTATAACTTACATGAAGTGACTTGATGAGGTAGCATTGTCCTGAATCAAGATGGAGATTTTTCGGTGTCAGTAACACCTTGTTCGCAAAGGTTGTTTTTCTTTTCCTCATCAAGAATGCAGAGGAAGAGATCCGTACTTCTTATTATACCCTTTAAAGAGTGCAGGAAGTTGAAGGGGGTAGGATTTTATTTTATTATGAAAGTATTTCTGTTCTAGTAGAAAGTCTTGATAAATTTTCTTTGTGACTTCTATCAGTAGTTTGTTAGTTTATAAACGGGTTTAGGTTTGATCATGAAGCTGAGAATCTTTTCAATAATTAAAGAGGGCAACTTTTTAATGGGGTATCTTCTGGTGACTTCAGTGCTATGAATTTAGGATAGAGGGCTGAACTAAGTCCTTATTTCAGTTAGTTTCTGCACGTTGACAGTTTAAAGTTTGTAATTTTGTCGCTTCTTTTGTTTTGTCTATTTATTTCACTGACTGAGCTTCCCACCCCCTATAAAAGGAAATGTCAAAGAGAAAACATCTTCACCTTGACAAATCAGGGTTACACCGTCAGTATACTTAGATTGAGGAAAAGAACCAAAAATTTGGGATCTCTTGGTTTTCCTTTCCAAAATGACTACTCACCTAGTGATTGAATGGGAATCATCGATCTTTCTTCAGTATGACTTATCCTATAGTCCCCGCTTTTTAATTCGTAATTTATCAACATTTTCCAAGACTCCGAAAGAAGTCTTGATGTGACCAACCGATTGATCGGATAGTGCCTCTTCGATCCCTGTCTAGCCCAGTAAGAGCCACCAGGGACGCTTCCTAAAGCATCACGAGTAGCTGCTCAAGGCCAACAGCTGTCCCCATTAACGGAGGGAGTTTTAATCCTCTAAAAAAATGCTGTCGGTGTATTCAACTATTCCTGCTGACAAAGCGACAGTAATATTATATGAAGTATTCCTATCAAATACTAATAAGTTATATACAATTATATGGTTTCAAGTAATTATTGTATAATTAATAATAAGAATTTATTTGCACACATTTATATGGTTTAAATAACTAACAATTATCTTGAATAATAGATATAGTTTCAATTAACTATTATTAATTCGATTAATTTACCGTTATATGGCATCAATATCACGATTGATTGCGAATAATTTTTGGACATTTATTTAATTCATAGAACGGTCCCTAACATGTACTACTATTCCGGGTCAGAGTGGATATGGGAGTAATAGCAATGAATCTGTACTTTACACTCCCCAGATCTCCAGAATTGGAGCTTCACAATCAGATGCTGTTTAGTGTCACACTGAAGACGCCTCTTTTGGAGTTTTCCCATTCAGCAAGGAAGTACAGTCAGCATATTCTCAAACCCCATCGACGGGGTGACATTTCAATGGATTGGAATCTTAAGACCCAAAATATTTCTTAAAAACATCATAGGACAAAAAGTTTATGATATGTAAACTATTTCATATAGCACGTGATATTACCGCGGAATAGTTGAGAAATTGATGGCGCCAAATGTCAAAGTAAAATCTGATCATATCAATGAATGCAGTAACTTTTTTTTTATACTTTTCACTGCAGACCAGGGAAGTAAAAACCTGGCGTTGTGGCTTACGTACAAGACTGTGACATCATAGTAAGTTAAGTCCAACTCCAGTTGCGCAGTTGCATTCACTTTTGGACTAATACCCTTGGGAAAGCCATTAACCACCGTTAACCCTCCCAGCTATAGGTTAAATAGTAACAGTTATTTTACAAAGATGGCTTTGGCATTAAATAACTAACAAAGTTTTATATGCCATTAAACAAAAAAAAATGACTAAAACATAAGCGACAGCTAAGCCAATGTTGCCTATTTTGTAAAGCAAGGTTCCGGTAAGATAGACATCCACGTATAAAAGAAGCGAGTTCATATGTCGCCAAAAGTTATATTTCTATTTTTGATACATGCTCAAGTAAAAATCCGGCTGCCATACAATTTTACTCTTTTATTAATAGCGTTTATAGTGATATAATTACGACTACTCTACAATTTTTCAGAACTTTTTAGCAACAAATTACCAAGAATAAATTATTATTTCTAATTGATTAAAAGGCAGAGAAAATGTACCAATAAAAATGTCTTTCTGCTTTCAAGTTTTACAAAAAATATTCATAAATAAATCATAAAAAATATGCAAAAAATGGCTAATGAGGCTGTGTGTGAGACTATGGATTCTTAGATATGACACAAAGAAATAGACATTTTATGAAATATAGGAAAAATCGTGGATAGTTATTTAACTATATGATTTTACTCATTTGGACCGTGAGCAAATAAATAATAAAATTTGAATTCATTTTTCACCGAGGAACAATAACTATAAGCAGTAAATATGTTTACTTACGACGGATTAAGCTATATGCTTTTTCACAATTGGTGGATAGGGAAATATGAAGTAATGTCTTTTTTCTCTTAGGGAAACAGAAAGTAAACGTATTTAATAACTGTTTGAATTAGAAGTTTCGTAAGAATTGCGGCTTATTATGTTGTTAGAGAAAAGGTTTATCCTGTCTGAGTTTAAAATAGATTTAAGCTGTGTTTTGATGAGTTAGAAGGGAACAAAAGTATTGTCAAATAATAGATTTAACTGAAAAACTTAACGTAAAAAACCGTCTTTGGATTGAGGACTGTTCGTTTGTTCTGTCGACTTGTTATTTCAGATAAAAGTTATATTTTTGAATGCAAAATTTTTAAGACAAGAAATTCGTTCACCATGGATTTTTGGCGTTACACCACCTTCCCACACAATTTTTTCTTTATCTAGACAGATTCTGAATCTTGAAAATTTTTCATCTTTCTCTTTAAGTATAAGTCAGAAATTCGTGTTGTATACAATCTAATGAGTTGGCTTATCCCACCATTTTAATGAGTTTGATCCTCACTGTGTGCCCCATAATTTAGGCTTTGTGCAAAACTAATCTAGGCTTAGTAAATGACAACTCCTTATGTATAAGTTAACTTATATATTTGTCAAGTTAAATTTTGAAAAAGAATATACTCTTAGTATAATTAGAATTTAAACAAATAATTTACGATCATCATCATCATGTCGTGCCGTAGGCACGGATATCCCTGACCCTCTCTCACCACTTCTCCCTATCGTTCATCGTCCCCAGCAGGTCTTCAGAGCCACACCCTGTATCCTCACATAGCTGCTGGATGTATGTTCGTGCTGGTCGTCCTGCTTTTGCCCGGCCATATTTGGGGGTCCATAGGAGTACATCACTTATGAGCTCGTCCCTGCTTCTCCACCAGTGACCTGCATGTCTGGTTCGTCTAACTTTGATAGTTTTCGTGATGGGAGGCAGGTGGCTGTATAGTTAGTGCTTTGTGGGGTGTTGCCGCCAGGACTTGTTCAATATTGCTCGCAACATTCTTGTGTAATTACCGTCCAGCTTCTTCTCTAGCCGTTTTGTTAGCGTCCATGTAGTGTATCCATACAGCAGTATCGATACAACCGCTGCTTGGAAGAAACTGCGTTTCATTTTATCGGTCAGGTCTGATTTCCATATGATCGATAGCCTATCGATAGCTGCCCATGCCTTCGTTAGCCGCGTGTCGATGTCCTTTTCTGTTGATGATACGCTGCTTCCTAGGTAGGTGAATTTGTCAACTAGTTTAAGAGGGGTTCCATCTAGTGTAGTGATGTCGCCTGTTTGATTATAGCACATATATTCAGTTTTGTGTGCATTGACATGGACGCCAATGCATGCGGCGGCTCGTTCCAAACTATGCAGTAGTGTTTTGGCTTGGTTGGTTGTTTTTGCCAGTATCGCTATGCCATCGGCGTAGTCAGCATCGGTAATTATTTTTGCGGGGTGCCTTCTGCTTCTTTTCTTTGTCAGCTCGAAGCCGTTTTCTCCTATTTTATCAATCAATGTTCTAAGCACGTAATCTAGACAGATGATAAAGAGGTATGGGGCTACCGTGTCTCCTTCTAGTACTCCTGCTACAATGTCGAAGTATTCTGTGTCTCCATCCGGTGAACGTACTTTCACTTTGGTGTTTCTATAGAGAATCGTTATTGCTGCCACGGTTTCTTTAGGTAGGCCGTATGCTAGTAGGATTTGTTCCATCTTTCCTCTGTGAATGGAATCGAAGGCCTTGGTAAAGTCGACAAATAGTAATGTTGCTAGTAGGTTTTTGGGCCGTACGCCCTCTAGGATTCTACGGATGGTTAATATTTGTTAAGTCGTGGATGAATTTACAATACGTGACACTTAAAACGAGCAATGAGGATACAAAAACGCTTATTTCGCTGTCAAACAAAAATTTCAATTTTAAAAGTCTGAACTTCAAGAACAATAAATTTTACATGTATTTAAATTCTGAATTATTCAAATGTTTCATTTTCTAAGCCAAATGCAATTAAATCTGTTCAGACAGCGTTCAGAAATATGTAATTATTTTGTCAATATTCAGAAATGTTAGGTCAACAAAAGACTAAATAGACAGCATTAGAGTGTATCAAAAGTTTTTTTTTTCAGATTTTTGCATAAACTTTATTTCATGTACATATTTGGAGACAATCTATAATTCCACATCTGAAGACCAGGCCTGGTGATAATTTAAAAAAAAGAGAACCTGCTGAATCGACGGAACACAGAGTGAAAATCAAAGAAACCCAAAAGATAGACAAGTACTAAGACCTTGCCTGCGGATAAAAACGCCGCGAAACATGAGAGTAACGGTGATACCAATTGTAATTGGTGCACTTGGAACGCCCCCAAAAGGCTTGGAAAAAGGAATGGGAGAGTTGTAAATCAGATGACCATCAAAACTATTGCATTTTTGAGATCGGCCTGAATACTGAGGAGAATCCTGGAAACTTGAGGAGATGTGTTGTCCCTCAGACTCCAGTGAAAGACCATCAGCAGATGCTGGACGGAAAAACTTGCAAGAAATAATAATAGTAATAATAGAAGGTTCCAAAATAGCGATAGAAAATTCTACTAAGTTGGTGAAGATGGCACAAAGACAAATCGCATGCAGAGAAAACAAAACAATTTTGAAGTAAATTATAGAAACGGAAAGAACCCAAGAGAAATACTGAATGGATGAATAACATGAAAAAATAATTAGAAGAACTCTAAGAGGGTTTCGAGGCAAGCATACACCTGGACGCGCAACACTCAAGAAAATACAAAATTCGAAAACGCCTGGCTACAATGGAATGCATGAATTCTGGTTTTCAAAATGCACGTTCATTTACGACAAAATGGCCGAGCGAGTAAATGCTTAAGAGAAACAGGAATATTCGAATGAAAGTGAAAAGAGGAAACTTCACTGATATAGAAAGACCCCCCCCCAAAAAAAGGGACCATCGTCCGCAACTGCTGACGGATAATGTGTTTGCCTATTATGTGTAAAATCTTGTCTGAAATGATAAAAGAAGAAATCTTTTACTCACTCATGTCACAGAATTTTTCCGAAAGAACAAAAAGGGTTCCGCAAGGAATCAAGAGAAACAAGTAATCTTTTATATGTAGAATAGGAAATCCTCCCAGCAGCCAAAACGTGGCGGACAAATGTAGCTATGACATGGTCTGAAAAGAAATCTCTGAAAATGTACGAAATAACCCACAAAATCAAAGACTTCATCTCGAATGCAATGGAAAACTTAAAATTGGAATTAACAATGTATGTACAACCCCTAGCAAAGTTTAAAATTCAAAGAAGCATCAACCAGGGGCATTTGCGTTCACCACCAGGTATTTATTATAGCAATGATACCACCCAACTACGTAAATCCACGGTGGCGGCTACACATACACATCATCATCATCATCATCATGTCGTGCCGCTAGCACGGATATCCCTGACCATCTCTCGCCACTTCTCCCAATCATACATCGCCTCAGGCAGGTCTTCTGGGTTACATCCCGTGTCCTCATATAGCTGCTGTATGTAAGTTCGCGCTGGTCGTCCTGCTTTTGCTTGGCCATATGTGGGGGTCCATAGGAGTACGTCACTTACGAGCTGGTCCTTGCTTCCCCAGCAGTGTCCGGCGTGTCTGGCTCGTCTAACTTTGATAGTTTTCGTGATGGGAGGCAAGTGGCTGTACAGTTGGCGTCTCGTGGGGTGTTGTCGTCAGGACTAGTTCAATATTGCTCTCAACATTCTTGTGTAGTTGCCGTCAAGTTTCTTCTCCAGCCGTTTAGTTAGCGTCCATGTAGTGCATCCATATAGCAGTATCGATACAACCGCTGCCTGGAAGAAACTGCGCTTCATTTCATCGGTCAGGTCTGATTTCCATATGATTGAGAGCCTATCTATTGCCGTCCATGCTTTCGTCAGTCTTGTGTCGATGTCGCTTTCGGTTGATGAGACGCTACTTCCTAGGTAGGTGAATTTGTCCCCTAGCCTCAGAGAGGCCCCGTCTAGTGTGGTAATGTTGCCCGTTTGGTTGTAACACATATATTCAGTTTTGTGCGCATTGACATGGAGGCCAATGCCTGCTGCAGCTCGTTCCAAACTATGCAGTAGTGTCTCTGCTTGATTAGGCGTATTCGCCAGTAACGCCAAGTCATCAGCGTAGTCGGCATCTGTGATTGTTTTTGCGGGGTACCTTTTGCTTCTTTTCTTAGTCAGCTGGAAGCCATTTTCTCTGATTTTGTCGATCGAAGTTCTAAGCTCGTAGTCTTAATCAACTTATGTAAATGGATGATATTGCAGAAAAGGAGAAAGAACTGGTGACTCTGATACAAGCAATAATAATATAGGGTTAGGGTTAGGATATACGAATGGAATTTGGTATTAAAAAAAGGTGCCTTGCTCATAATAAAGAATGGAAAGACTGACAGTTGAAGAAATATAAATATCAAATCTGAAAAGTGTTAAGACTTATTGTACATAGGTATGTTGGTGCCCGTGGTGTAATGGTTATCGTCGTAGGAAATGGACACGGCGACACGAGTTCAAATCCTGAACGAGACTGATTGCATTTCACATGATTGCACTAATACCCTTGGGAAAGGTATGAATCCAATTATTCTCCCTCCAACTATTGTGAAATAGTAGGACAGACTAGGTTCTTCAGCCTTGGGGAGGCAACTAGTCTAGGCGAAGGAAAACTCTGAATTCAAACCAGTTAAACTTCGCTTAAAAATGACCTTGTGTCATATCCTGCCCGAGCGGAGGGGTTGGGTTAATAAGGTACTTGGGTATGTTGGAAGCATCAAACAAGCGTAGATGAAGGAAAAAAAAATTCTACCTCAGGAGGATGAGAAGACTTCTCGAAATCAAGTACCTTTATTGAAATATCATCGAATGGATAATCATCTGAGTGATCCCTCAGGACAAGTCATAGAATGAACATGAAATAACTCAAACAAATGGACCAGAAGACAAAGTTGCAGTTGATAATAATATACGAGGATTTACATCTTTGAAACGACATAGAGTGTATGTGTCAAGAAAAGAATAAATAAGAAGACTCGTCAACATTAATGATTGCGTTGGTGCATCAATACAAAGATTCGAGGTCATTAAAAACTGTAAAGAAAGATTGATTAGAACAGTCATTAACACATTAGCGATATTAGTGAAAATAGGAAAACATCAAGAACTGGGAAACAGAAATAGGAAGTAAATCTACCATATTTCAAGTAAGAAATTAGTGATATTACACGCAAGAAGACATGGACATAACAACAAAAGAGAAATGTAAAAAGAAAAACTGATTCTTTAATGAAGCACAAAACAACACCTAAACAACCAATTCTCATTGGCCTAGTGGGTAGATTGTTCGCCAATGGTCCGGAAGACCTGAGTTCAATTTCAGGTCACGTTATAAGCAAATAATTTAAAAATGGTACTTGATAGCGCCTTGCTTAACACTCAGCAATATAAGGTACTTATCAAGGGTAAAGTGGGGTAATCCAGGGAAAAGGGTAGCATCCTACCTTACACCTTGGTGTAGTAGATATTGAAAAAGGAGCCCTCTGGTCGCCCTCGACTACGGTCGCCAACTTTACTTACTTATGTTAAAGGGAAAATCGATGTGATAGACAGTGACATCGTAGTACGCGGGTTTGATCACTATTACAACTTCTATCCTTCTAAAAGAATGGCTAAAGCATTAAATAACCCACGGAGGTTGGTAAGTCATTTAACAAAGAAACCAAAACCAATGAACCAACCAATGAAAGATTGTTGAGCCAGACTAGGCGAAGAGGGCCGATCTTGAAAATTAAAATTTGAATTATTAGCTTGAATATCGACCTCCAATGCAGGACGCAAAACTGGAACTAGCTTAATTACGAAGTGATGCGTGCAGTTTGTAAATTGTTGTTTAAATTAAGCAAAAACGAAAATAACACTGTCATCTCACTTTATAAAATATATTTACCAAAAATGCAAGAAAATATCTCGAAGTATCATAGATTAGATTAATTCAAAGAAATCTTCATTAGCTTCAACAACGGTCTTTAGAAAACATTAGAATTTCCTAACGGTCTCCATGCTTAAATTAGAAATTGATACCCTTATCCTTGCCTTCAGTTCATCTTTAGCGTCACACGGAGTTTTGTTGGTCTTTTGCTCAACCATATTTTTCTTTTTAGTGATCACACCTCTGATGGTTGGAACAAGTATATTTCTTGATACTTCATGTAATCTATGATTAATAATTTACTAAGGTTTTTTGCTCTGAGGTTGTATAAGGTCGTATGAATGGGGCACCTATGGAGACTCGCACTCAACCCTGAAGGTTTGCTAGTCGAGCTTGCTTACCATTACATCAACCGAGGCGCCCATGTAATCTACGATTAGTGATGGAAAGTATTCAGATTGAATGTTTCTGTAATTTCAGTTTCAAAATAAAAATGAATGTTCGTGCATAGCTGAGACACTTAAAATAGATATAGTTAAATCATAGATTTACGGAATAATTTATTTTGCATTTAGTTTTGATAGATTCATAAATAGTTTAGATTTTAACCATCAACGTGTCATGTATCACTAGGTGTAAGTGACAGATCAAGGTCATTTGAAAGCTTTGCTTCATGGACGAGGAAGTCACGAGATGAAAAAACTTAGGAATAACACTACGAAGAGAGTGGGCCATCACTTTCATTTCAATTCTTATTGGCTCCCTATAGTAAAAACAAGTAATATCTGAAAAGTTGTCGAAAAATAAATATGTGCACACAAAAGAGGTGGTGTGTATTATTCTTTATCACAGAAAAAGAAAGAGATATAAAACAAGGAGAAAGCTACACAAGTTGGCGATGAGAAAATATGCGAAACAGCGGTGACAGAAGAACGTTGAGAGAATCGATAGGAGATAATATAGGAAGTAACACAACAATATGTGACTTTACTTCGGTTTGAATCACTTCAAAAGTTGCAAGTTTGAAAAAGAAATTATAAGTCAATCTTTTTGAACGAATTGGTTGGTTGTTTGGTTGTTTTGTGTTACGGCATATTAACCCTTTTCGGATCATTTAATGTCGAATCAAGTCATTTTGATAAAAAAAAAAGTTTCTTTCAAAATTTTAATATCTTTTGATATTTATTCATGAAATATTTTTCCTTGCGTTTCATTTTATTCAATCATTTTCAGAATTGTCAGATTTTAAAGTTTTCTCCTATAGACCCACCCATTGACCTAGTTGTAGAGTGTTCGCCAATGGACCGGGAGACTGGAGTTCAATCTCAGGTCGAGTTATACCAAAGACTCAAAAAATGGTACTTGATATCTGCTTGCTTAACACCCAGCATTATATGGTACGTTTCAAGGGTCAAGTGGAGCAATCCAGGTAAAGGAGTAGCACCCTCCCCTACACTTCGGTGTTGTAGCTATTGAAAAGGGAGCTTTCGGGTAGCTCTCGACGAAGGTCGCCAACTTCTTATAGCGTCTACTTTATCCTTTTTTAAACAGTTCTTTCACAGAGCTTTTGCTATAGAATATTTCTCTTGTGGAGACCAGATCAATGCATTCAGTGAGAACATATTTTATTGTGTATGCATTAAGACTACACTTCTCCTTTAACCAAGTTGGAATGCGTAATGCTTGTGTGACCTGTACGATGCCTGGATAGTATTACGTCTTCCTTTCGGGTTCTTCTAAAGTTCCCTTTCAAATCTCCTAATGTAAGTTTAATTGTAAGGAGTTTGTTATGTTCATGCTCCAGTAATATTGCCATTGTTCTTATATATCTTTGTTAATTTTCGTTTTTAGTCTGGGTACAGAATCTTAATTTTTTCCGGAACCATGCACAAAACAGACCTGGCCACTTATTAGTTTGGTCATTTTCATTGATTCCTATATGACTTCGAATCCAGCATAATAATATTTTATTATCATTTGACATCTTTTTAATTATTTGCATAATAGTTTTATTATCAGTAGATCGTCAAATTTCTTGCTGCTTTGTAATGATGTTAACACCGAAAGTGAGTCGGAAAAGATAATGAACTTTTGATTTTTTAGTTTTAAGATGAGATCAAGTGCTATATTTTCTGCATATACTTCTGTATTGAAAATGGAGGTATCGTTTTGTAGATGTTTTTTTTCTTATTTCCTCATTATATATTACAGCACATCCTGTTGTTTTCACCTATTTAGATCTATCCGTAAAGATGTAAAAATGTCTGGGATATCTATTTTTGATTTTCTCTAGTTCCCCCTGGACAATTAGGGGATGAGTTTTTGTTTTGTGTTGTTTACAGAGGCTTAAAATTACTTTTGGGGTACTTATGTTCCAAGGTAAGATTCTTGCTATGATAATGTTAAGTATTCTTGCTAAGTCTACCCTTGTTTTTTCATGGGTTGTTTACCTCTGAAATCCATAAGGTTTTATAGCCTTTGGAATAATTCTTTATATTCTGTATAGAATGTACTATTCTATTCAGGATTAAATGGCATGACTCTAATTTGACATAATACTGAAGAGCTAATTTATCAGCTCCAAGACCTGCAGATTCCTCGTTAGCCTCTGAATATAAACTCTCAACTGAAAATATTCTATAGGCTCCAAGTTCTAATCTCAAGCCACCATGCTAAATCGGGTGAAGTATTTTTAGTTTGGACTTTCTGTCTGATTGATATATAACATTACCGTAATCTAATTTTGATCTAACCTATATAATTTATGTCGAGTGTTTCTGTCCGTTCCCACTCTATGTCAGCCACCACATGCAAGAGTTGTAGTGTTTTAATGCATTTGGACTTTAGATATTTCAGGTGAGGAATAAAGGTCAACTTTCTATCGAATATTACCTCTAGAAATGTGTATTCATCCACAACTGGGATTTCTCTCCTTTCAAATTTGGACGCATTTAGCTTTTTACTTTAGAGAATCTGAAACCATTTTCTTTCGCCTATTTGTTGATTTACTTTAAACATCGTTGCAGTTTGCACTCAATAGTATGTATATATTTTGACTTGTAATATATTAGGAAGTTGTCCATGTATAGAGATCCGTCAACTCCGGGTGATATGTTCTTGGTTAGATTGTTTATTTTTATACCAAACAGAGTCACAGACAATATACTGCCTTGTTGAACTCTTTCTTCCTGATTTTCATACCAGAAAGAGTTGATCCAACGCGAATTTTAGATTTTCTGTCGGATAAGAAACCATCAATAAAATGTGGTTGTTTACTTTTAAGGCTGAAATCGCGCAGATCTCTCATCATGCCATACTCCCACGTATAGTTGTATAGTTTCTCCAGATCAAAGAAAATAGCTGTGAGATGTTCATTCCATATAAATGCCTCCTTTGTTGTTGTCTCCAGACGGACTAAGTGGTCTTTTGTACTTCTTTTATGACGGAATCCACATTGTAGATTGGAAAGAAAGCTGCTGGATTATAAATACTAGACAAATGTATTGTTTAGCATCCTCTCCTTTGTTTTGCATAAATAACTGGTCAAAGGAATTAGTCTATAATTCCAAGGATCTACACTGTCTTTCCCTAGTTTTGGAGTTGGGATTATCGTACTTTGTCTTCATATATCCGGAAACTTTCCTTCTGACAATATTTTATTGTATATTTTTAACAGTAATTTTAGCGTTTCTTTTGGTCGTTGCTTTAAAAATTCATAATGGACCGCATCCGGTCCTACATTAGATTTATGTAATCTTTTTATCAACTCTTTTGAGTCTCTTGATGTAAATAGACGATTGTCATCTTCCAGATTTTTTTACTAAAAATCTAATTTATATTTTTCTGCGTTTTGTTTAACGGTTTTGAATTTTTGTTTGCCGTTTTGATGAGTTTTGGGAAACTGTTCCAGTTAACAGATTTGCAACAGCAGTTTTATCAGTTATTGCGTCATTATTTTTGGAGAAATGTTTTATTGATGTTACCTGATGATGACCGGCTCTTTTTCAAATCATTTCATAAATCGATTTCGGTTTTGAAGAGGGATTTAATTTGCTAATATATTTTTGCCAGCATTCTTTTTTTCTTGTTTTTCATCACCCTGCAAAGCTTTGCTCTGTTCAACTTATACTTAAATAGAGATTGGTAGTTTTTTTTTTTCATCTCTTAGAGCTGCTCTTTGCAGTCTGATAGCTTTTTGGCATTTTCAATGGAACCAGGGTTTGTTAAGTCTGGTGAGGAATTTCTTGGAACGCAATCCTTTCTGATTGAAATCAATATTTCAGTGAAATGCTAAAGTGTGTCATAGTTTGTCTCCATATATGTGAAAATTTCTTTACATTCTTTAAACATTTCCCAATTAGCTTTGTCTAACCTCTAACGGAGTGTTTTTTTTTTCACTTTTGGGTTCTATGTTTTCGAGAAGGATAGGGAAATGATCCCTGCCACAAGCAAATTCCTTATAGACTTTGGGGTTGCATATAGTTCAATCAATGGCCGAGTAATTTCCGCTCGTTCGGTTTACAAACGTGTATGTGCTTTTGTCAATCAGGTGTAACTGACTTTCATTGATGATTTTTTCTAGAGTTTTACCCTTTTTGTTTGTATCTTTACAACTCTATAGTGGCTATCAAAATCCTCTAACAGGATAAAAGGTTTGGATAATTGATCAACTAGCTTCTTAAGTTCACTCTCTTTTATGTTATCATTTGGTGTCATATATACTGAGCATATGTTGATCATTTCATGCTGTGTGACCTTTACTGTTGACTGAGTGGATATTTGTTTGCATTGAAGTTGTTATCTTGTTTGAGGAAAGTTTCTTAGTGACAGATGAATGAAGGACATTCTTGTTTCAGTAATAAAAGCAAGTAGTTAATAATTGCTTTGAATCCATGATTGGATAATTTTTTGACCCATGGTTGATTAATTTGATTTTTCGTTTTGGAGGGGTTTTTCCTTGTTTTTTTTTTTGTCGGTGGTTTCGGAGTTTGATTTCTCCACTGTTTTATGTCAGGTTTAGTTTTATTTTTGTTCTTTTCCTTAGACTTGTTTGCGTTTACCAGGAGATTTTTCCCTGGATCTTTATTTGATTGGGTTTAGGTCAATATTATTTTCCTTGTGGCTTCAATAATGTCGGTGGTTAGTTTTACCTTATTTAGTTCTGTATTTTTAGCTTGTGGTATATCTTGGATGGGGATAACTGGTTGGCTAGACAGTACATTGATGCCCTTTTCCTCTCTTAGTTACGTTTCTTGTTTTCTTATTTTCACTCTTGGTTCCTCTAGTTTTTATCTTATACTTTTTATGAGGAGGTGCCCGTAGTGTAATGGTTATCGTCTTAGGAAATGGACACGGCGACACGAGTTCAAATCCTGGACTTGGCTAATTGCATTTCACATAGCACTAATACCCTTGGGAAAGGTATGAATTCAATTATTCTCCCTCCAGCTATGGGTAAATAGTAGGACAGTCTGAATTCTTCGGTCTTGGTGAGGCAACTAGTCTAGGAGAAGGAAAACTCTGAATTCAAACCTGTTAAACTTCGCTTAAAAATTGACCTTGTGTCATATCCTGCCTGAGCGGAGGGGTTGGTAAATATGGATCATACTTTTTATAAAGTTTGGTCAGTCCTCTTGTCCGAGCTGTAGCAATTTCCGGGTAAGAATTTTATATTTGTCTGTCATGTCAGCTTTTGCTGCCGGGGATACTGCTTGAGAGTAGGTTTTTCCTCTGATTGTTGATTTAACCATCTTTTGTGCTACCTGGAAAATATGATTTTTTTTTTTGTATATTTTACTCTAAAGATTTCTTTCCTTTTCTTTCAGGTTGTCTCCGCCACAGTTTTCACTTTTTTTCGCATTCTTCTGTCAAGTGGTTAGGGTATTTCTCTCCACACTTTCCACATATACTTCTTCCGTTACACCAATCCTCATGATACCAGTCATCATCATCATCATGTCGTGTCGCCAGCACGGATACCCCTGACCCACTCTCGCCACTTCTCCCTATCGTTCATCGCCTCTGGCAGGTTTTCAGGGCTACATCCCGTATCCTCACAGAGCTGCTGTATGTATGTTCGAGCTGGTCGCCCTGCTTTTGCTCGGCCATATGTGGGGGTCCACCGGAGTACATCACTTATGAGCTCGTCCCTGCTTCTCCAGCAGTGTCCTGCATGTCTGGTTCGTCTAACTTTGATAGTTTTCTTGATGGGAGGTAGGTGGCCGTATAGTTGGTGCTTTTTGGGTGCTGCCTCCAGGATTTGTTTGCAGCATTCTGGTGTAGTTGCTGTCTACCTTTTGCTCCAGCCGTTTAGTTAGCGTCCAAGTAGTGCATCCATATAGCAGTATCGATACGACGCTGCTTGGAAGAAATTGCGTTTCATTTTATCGGTTAGGTTTGACTTCCATATGATCGATAGCTCATCGATAGCTGTCCATGCCTTCGTTAGCCGCGTGTCGATGTCTTTTTCGGTTGATGAGACACTGCTTCCTTGGTAGGTGAACTTGTCTACCAGTTTCAAAGAGCTTCCGTCTAGAATGGAAATGTCGCCTGTTTGATTAAAGTACATGTATTCAGTTTTGTGTGCAATGACATGAAGGCCTTCAAACATTTGTAACACTGGAGAGGATTAGGAATAAATTATTCAACCTTCTCTATATTATACCTAATTTTTAGTTTCAATAGAATTGTTGACATGTCGAATGTCATTATATATGTGTCGGTTTGGATAATTTTATCATCCCTCTTTATAGAAATCCTTTAACATCAGTCAGTGCCTGTGGTTTTAGTTCATCTTTTATTTTCTCTAGAGAACACAAGGAGGACTCTTGACTCCTTACCCCTCTTCAAATGTATTTAGCTTTTGGTGAGGGAATGCCATTATTATTCTTGAGAAGCATATATTCATTTCTAGTAGGAAATCAGCGTGTTTTTTCTTTTCTACTTCCTAATGGAAGTTTCCGTTTGCGAGTTTTTTAAAAGGTTTTTGGTTTGGTTTGGTTTCTTTGTTTAATGGCATATCAACTCTTTTAAGGTTATTTAATGCCAAAGCCATTCTCCTAGAAGAACAGTAGTGGTACTATTTAACCCATAGTTGGGAGGATAAGGGGGTTCATACCTTTCCCAAGGGTATTTGCCCGAAAGTGAATGTAATAGCGCGACTGGAGTACGAACTCGCATACTACGATTCCGCAGTCCACAGCTTTAGCCATTACACCACGAGGACACCCCCTTAAAGGTTTTTGGTTTCAAATTTGAGGAGATTACTTTTTCGATTATGAATGGGGATAAATTTGTAAGAGGAGGGTCATCTTGTGATTCCAAGACAATGAATCTTGGAAATCTAATGATATCTTCACTTTCAAAGCTTGTTTTTCTATGGAATCATTTTGAGTTTTTTTGTTATTATTTCCAATTGAAAAAACCATTAAAGGTTTTAGTTTTTCGCTGGTTCTGTGCTCCACCACTCACCATGGAGTCTGACTTGTTTTGGGAATAAACCAAAGGGGAAA
The DNA here is from genome assembly GCA_963585895.1 of Sepioteuthis lessoniana. NCBI lineage: Eukaryota > Metazoa > Mollusca > Cephalopoda > Myopsida > Loliginidae > Sepioteuthis > Sepioteuthis lessoniana. The sequence continues at coordinate 102,576,370 of OY757919.1, read as the reverse complement.
CCCATTCACCTGGGTTGAGACGGGGATACACGACCACTATACTTGAGTAAGATTTCGAATCCCTACTAATTTGAGGCTTTCAGTACTCGATTACACAATACAACAACACTAAGTGATCAACGCTTTAATCCCTAAACGCAATTGACCCTCGGCCGCTATGTCAACTCATCTGGCGTCATTTTATGCGTAAAGATTAAGTAATAAAATTCATTGTACATTAATATTCAAATTTATTATTATTGCTTATTAGGATGTTGGTACTCAGTTATATGATATCCTATCTAAAACAAAAGAATTCACACAGTCTCATTATTTCTAATATTCTTCTGATACTAATAATCTATACATAATGTTATGGTTTAAGTAATTATTTCTATTTGATATTAATCCTTTGTTTGAACACAGTTTCAGGTTTTCAAATAACTACTACAACTACTACTGCTAATAATAATACCAACAAATGGTATATGCACAACCCAGCACTTGTCCTAGAAAATAACACACATAAACTCCTATGGGACTTCGACATACAGACGGATCACCGAATCTCGGCCAGAAGACCAGACCTAATAATAATCAACATAAAAAAAAGAGAAATTGCAAAATTGTCGACTTTGCTGTCCCGGCTGACCACAGAATAAAACTGAAAGAATGTTAAAAGAAGGATAAGTACCTCGACCTTGCTAGAGAATTAAAAAAAAAACTGTGGAACATGCAGGTGACAATTATACCAATTGTAATTAGTGCTTTTGGTACAGTAACTAAAGAATTACTAAAGGGACTGGAGGATTTGGAAGTTGGCGGACGAGTGTAGAACATCCAAACTACAGCATTATTGAGACTGGCCAGGATACTGAGAAGAGTCCTAGAGACTTGAAGAGACTTGCTGTCACTCAAACTTTAGTGGAAGACCATTAGCGTTAGCTGATGTAAAAAAACTATAATAGCAACAGAAAATAATAATCCTTAGTCAAAAATTATAGCTTCAAGTAACTATCTTTATTACAAATAATTTCCACACAGTAGCTTGGTATCAAGTATTCCTTCTTAATACAAGTAATTTTAAACAGATGTATTTGACCCATAGAATGGACCCTGACTGTTACTATCAATCAGGGTCTCAGTGAAACTGGGTATAATGACAATGAAGGAGTATTCCATACTCCACAGTTTTCCGGAACGGAAGTCTCACCAACATTAGATGCAGTTTAGTGTCGTATCCTGAATATCCTTTTTGGGGGAGATATTACCCCCTTTGCAGAAGACACAGTGTACTATATACTAGAAAGCATAAAGATGATGGTGGAAACCTGCCTAATTTGTATCAAAGTAAATAAAAGTGTGTTTATATGAGACCCAGAGTTTCTATTCCAGGAGATGAACTGCTGATAGTGGAAATACACACCACTCTTTTTACTTTTGCGTTTTTTCAGGGGGTACGATTATAATTTACTAAAAAATGTGCAGAATGGCATTATTATTTAAAGAAAATCGTTATTTGATAATATCAAAGCGTTGCAGAATTTTTTACTCTCAGCCTTTAATGCTAAACAGAAAAATTCAAACTTTTATGAAATGAGCAGCTCATTTGAAATTTAGGCTTAAGGTGTCTCGACGACAAAATATGCCCAAGAAAAATGTTAAAACATGTTCACAATATCCTATGAAATATTCTAAGGAAACATTTAAAGTAAAAGTAATTATATAACAAAATTTTTAAAAATTCAGTTACTCGTTTAAACCAATTGCTTGGAATCAAAGTCTTCCCGACTCAAAAGATGTGAAGAAAAATATCAAAAGGTTGCTTTTGAGTAATCAGCAAACCTCTCAGCGGTAACTTCCATTTTTCTTATAGTGATTTGTTTATTTATTATGGCTAGCTTGACATTCTTAAATTACATTTGAAACGCTTGACATAAAATGGTTCTTATCAGGCCGTCATGAAAAGGGAGATAATTCTTCAATTAATCTTATCAATTGTTTCACACGCCTGACCAACGTATGAATTACATCATGCAAAATAGTTACATTCTTCTTACTTTATAACTTTGCAAAGAATCTTTATTGCAAATCATAGGTTTACACATATATTTGACTTGGTACATTGCTATTGAAATAAATGAAACGAAAACAATGATGTTTTTGCCAATAAAAAAAAGAAATCATCGCTTTATTAAAACAGAAGGTCTAGTAACAAAATTAATATTGAGTTAATTAAAACTGTCTAAAAAATTTTCTCATTTTCTTGTTTCTTACTTTTCATTATTCTTAATTCTAATTCATCTTTCTGTTTCAGTGAGAGTCTCCATTTGGAAAGGATATAAAAAAGACGCCTGCTACGAACAATATAAACAGTAGGCTTAGTCGTTTTAAAAATGAGGATGAATTAGTTTTTGAATTTTTGCTTTAGAAGAGATTAATCAAATGTAGTTTGTGTATTTAAACCATTTGTGAGTTGGGATTGGTATTATAGTGTTGCATACTCAACACAATAAAGACGACACAATAAAGACGACGACACAGTTTTTTTTAGAAAAATATACCTCTCACTTTATTGAAAGGGTTGCGTGTGAGCGGGAGTTGGAGACCGAACAGAACTGCAACATATTGACCCCCCCGACTCTTATGGCCATCAGCGTTTCTTTCTCGTTCTCCAGGGCTGCTCAACCGGTGACCCAGCTTTCTGCTGGGTGCTAGCTTTCTCTACCACATCTTGTCTCCAAACTCACCGACCTCCAAACTGGTCTGGTCTCCAAACTAACTGACTTCCTGTCCCCACCGAGTTCAATCGCCCACTCAATATCTCTCCATAACTGACCATCGGAATATGTCACTTCCGCCGTCTTTGGAATGGCATTTTTGATCGTCATCAAGCGGAAATAACTGTCATGCAGTTCACAGGTCACTCTCTTCCGGTGCATCAGTCTGTGACTGTACCGTAGGATTTTAACCCTGTCCCATAGTGGCAGCCAAGCTCGCCCACGCCAATGGAATATGTATTTTCCGCGTCTTTCGAATGGCATGTGGGGGGGGGGGCGGAGGTCAATATACAACAATAGGAATTTATTAGTGTGTGGTATTCATTGAGGCTACAGCCAGTTTTTTCCCATTATGCGTTAGGCTTTCTGAAACGATAACAAAACACATAATATTTCAATAAGGAAAAACAAAGTCCATTTAGGCTACAACAACATGCATTTTATACACATATAGTACACACAATTACAAAGCATGACCAAGTGTCTCAAACTATAAAAAGGTACAAAAGCTGTCCAACAGAACAAGTAGTGCTGATAGCTGCGGTTAAAAACTTACATTTCTTCTGATGTAGTTAAATAGTTCACATTGGATAATTTGTACGCACGTGCTGCTCAAAAAGCGGAGACGAAAGACTGGAAGGAGTCCTTCCCAAATAGTGTCTGCCACCAAAAAAGGATAGATCTTGCTTCTAAAAATGTCACATGACTAAAAGTCACGTAATTCTGGGAAGATCCGCCCATAACTAAAAAATGGAGACTACTATGTTTAGTTCTCCAACAGTATTTATTACTTTTCGAATTTAGGCAAGTAAACAGATTTGGGTGGTTTTAGGGAACCCCTGTTTAATCCGTCTCTTTTGAAGTGACCCAAAGACGTTAAAATATTAAAATTACGTTTCAGGAATTAGGATAACAGATAAATAAATACAAAGTTCGTTACAGAAAATCAATGTATAATCAACATCGGAAAAGGAAAACTAACGAAACAGAAAAATACTCTGATTTAGTGACTTTAAGAAAATAATTATAGATATGTCAGTCCGAGTGTTAGAGTGGCAGTTGGCGAGTCAAGTCGGCGGAGAATAGTCGGATCAGAAAGTATTCCACCAACAGAATAAAGTTTATTGTCGCCGACCAAATTTTTTGCCAATTGACAAAATTTCTCTCTCTCTGTCTGTCTCTCTCTCTCTCTCTCTCTCTATCTGTGTCTGTCTTCTGCTTCGAATTTGCCAATTGACTAGATCTTTTTCTCTCCCCTGCTTCGATTTTGCCGATTGACAAAATTTCTCTCTCTCTCTCTCTCTCTCTCTCTCTCCTGCTTCCATTTTGTGACTGAAATAAACGGGATGTCCAAAAGACTTCTTGTATTCGTGTTGTATGTGTACTGGACAAAGAGTGAGCGTATTGTTTTAACTTTCAGGTAGAACCAGAGGCAGTAAGTAGCAATTGAATGACCCTTACTCAAATCCGAAACAGCGGCGACGAAACGACATATCAATTAAATGTCGTACTATCTACAACGGTGACTACACAGCATTTCCTTTAGTTCTTTTCCTGCTTAGGTCAGTTTTTTTTCCTTTTGCTTCTCTCAACACTTATTTTTTTTCTTTCGTTCTGTATTTCTTTCTCACCTTCTTTTCTTTTGTCTCCACGTTGATAATTCATTTAACAGAAATGTGTTCATTTATATTAAATAAAGGAATCCCCCGTGAACCGATATTTATTTTACGTAAATACACTTGAGCTTTGGCATATGACAGAGAAGTTTGTGGGGTCAGGGAGAGATTTTGTTGGTTGGTTGATGTTTTATGGCATATAACTTCTTGTGGGTTATTTTTTGCCAAATCCTGTTATATATATATATATATATATATATATATATATATATGCTGTATGTAGGTTCGAGCTGGTCGCCCTGCTTTTGCTCGGCCATGTCAAGGGGTCTAGAAGAGATTTACTGTCACTCAAACGTCAGTGAAATACCACCAATGGAACATGAAGGTGACAATTATGACAATGGTGAGTGGTGCTTTTGGAACAGTACGTAAAAGATTCTTAAAGGGACTGGACGACTTGGAAGTTGGCGGACGAGTGGAGACCATCTAAACGACAACATTATTGAGAACGTCCAGAATACTGAGAAGAGTCCTGGAAACTTGAAGTGACTTGCTGTCACTCAAATTCCAGTGAAAGACCATCAGCTAAAACATTTGAAAAACTCTGAGAAAATAATGATAATAATAAACTTTGTTGTCGCAGTGGGCCACAGAGCGAAAAAAAATCAAACAAACAAAACAACCCCCCCAAAAAAAACAAAAGGAGATACAAGTACTTGGACTTTGGCAGAGAACAAAATGTGATGGAACCTTAAAGTGACAGTGATATCAATTATAATTAGTGCACTTGGAACGATCTCTAAGTGTGTGGTAAGGTGTCTGGAAGAGCTGGAAATCGGAGTAGGTACCGAGACCATCCTATCTACAGCATTACTAAGATCTGCCTGAATTCTGAGGGGTCTGACCGACTTGAGGATACTTACTGTCACTCAGATTTCAGTGAAAGACCATCAGCCTTACATCCAAGAGATGACATAGGCAGACTATGTGTCAAAAAAAGAAGGAGGAAGAGGACTCGCCAATTTTGAGGATAGTGTGCATCAATGCAAGGACTCAATGAATACATCTAAAAAAAGCAAAAGAAAAAGATTAATTACAGCGGCCAATAACATTATAGCGAAAATCGATATTATGCAACAAAATAGCAAGTTTTTTGGTGTCAAAGACGAAACGATTAATAACATTATCAGTAAATGTAACAAACTAGCGCAAAAAAGAAAAACAAAACTAAAGTGTATGCACGACTGGGTGTAAAAAAATGATCCCCTAAGAATTGTACAAAAGACTGAATTTTACTAATTGGTATATGCATAAACCCAAATCAACGATAGAGAATAGGAAACAAAAATTCTTAAACAGATCATCTAATATCGGCCAGAAGACCCCACCTCGTGATAATTGGGAAAAAAGAAAAGAAAGAATTTGCTGTTTAATGGATTTTCCCGTTCCGCGGGCAATAATGTGGCAATCAAAGAAAACGAAAAGAGAGAGACACACACACAGACAGACAGACTGACGTACTTGGAACTTACCAGAGAATTAACAAAAGACAGTGAACATGAGGGTGACGGTGATATCAGTTTTAATTGGTGCTCTAAGAACGATCCCCAAAGACTCAGTAAGAGAACTGGAGGAGTTAGAAATAAGAAGAATAGCCGAGACCATCCAAATTAAAGCATTATTGAGGTCACCCAGAATATCGAGAAGAGTCCTGGAGATCTGAGTAGACTTGCTGTCATTTAGACTCCACGCTGGGGTGAAAAAAAAACTGTCATAAGGAGAAGAAAATACAGAAATAAGATTCTTTATTTCCATTTTACAAAAATGGTAGGCACAAGGCCTCAAGTTTTGGGGGGAGGGGAAAAGAGCGGTCATGCCTTTCTATATGTTCTACGGGACCTAGCTAGCCACAATATTTATTGTAAAAAAGAAAAAGTACAAATTTGGCACGAGGCCGAAAAACGGGGGGGGGGAGGCTGGTCTACACTATCCTAATCTCTAACTTAACTAGACTCATTCACTGACCAATACATATCTCCAAATTAAAAAAACACCAAAATACCTCAATTGAACATATCACTATCAAACTGCATCCACCAAAATCAACAATCACCAAAACAACACTTCTGCTCCATGGACTTCTAAACTTAAACCCATATTTACAAAGTGAGGGGGAGGGGAACATTTAAAAAAAAAAAAAAAAAAAAAAAAAACTAAACGAATGCTATGTACATTTATTAACGAGTATTTTCCCCTAAAAACGAAAATGATCAAAACATATATACATTATGATAGTTAGTATGGGGTCCCCCCCCACGTACTAAAACATGGCAGAAAAAGGAGTTAACCAGTCGAAAATAGTGTCGAAGGAGGAAAAATAATCAAATAAGATAAATGATTGGAAAAATTAAATAAACAATAAACATGAAATAAAATAAACCCTCCCTCGCACTCCTGGAGAACTCCAATTCCTGTCATCTAACGGAGGGGAAGGGAAGGGAGAGTAAAACAAAAGAAGGGGACAAAAAAAGGGGGGGGCCCGATGACCTTGCATACTCTAGCTAAGTTAACTCAATTAGGAACAAACTAAATCAAAATGGCCTAAAAAAATTCTAACTTACCTGGGCTGGGTGGTCATGTCCTTCCGGTAACTCAATATCCTTAAGTCCCTGGAACGTCCAAAGTGAAAATAAGGTTGGCTCCTACCACGCGACACAAGCGCGCAACAGTCACCCACCTTTCGCCAAACTCCAGTGAAGAGAGTCTTTTTCTCTCAGACCGGATTTTGACTTTGATTAGGTGTTTGTAAAATTCCACCAGGGTCTGAGAAGAAAAAGACTCACCCTCACAGAGTTCCTTCTTTCTTGTCGTCCAAATCACGACACGCATAACGCCGAGTAAGCAGAGAAACACATAATGTTCCTGTCTGTTCAACCTCGGCACCACATTGCTGCACACAGAACTGGCTTCCAGGACAAAAAACTTTCCATTGAGGATGCGGACCATGTAGCCTTCAAGAAGCTTGCACAGCGGCCGTACGACCGGGCAGTGAAAGAAGGCGTGACTAATAGTCTCCTCCAAATCACCGCACCGGCCGCACTCAGGCGAAATGGCCTGTTGCGCTGCAAACAATCTCTTGCCGACCCAGAGGGCATTCCGAATGACCAGCCAGGTGAGGGAAGCCTCGTCATTATTGAGACACCTCAACCTGGGGGCCCAAGGCCACAGTAAGCGACCCTCCGCCTCCGTCACACCGAGCTCGCCAATCAGACCATCGCTAGCGGCCCCCCTCACTAAACATCGATATAATGCCCTACTCGACAACGGCCGGCTGTCAGAGAGACCTGTCTGCAGCCGAGAGAGCACTTTCAAGGCATGCCGACACTCGCGATAGAAAGGGCATTCGCATCTGGGCAACCGATGGGTCTCCCCATCAGCGAAATGCACACTTCTTAGCGACGGGAAAGATTGTTTGGCGTCTTCTTTCCAGACGCTTCCCGCCGCCGTGTCTCGTGAACACATCCGGTCTAGGAAAGTAAGACGCAAAGTATGGCGCCGTACCTCGACGTTAGGTACTCCTAGACCGCCTTCAGAAGGGTGAAGGTAACAGATCTCCCGTCGCACCAAAGGATGTCTCTTAGCCCAGAGAAACTGGAAGAGAATCCTTTCCAGCTTGAATAGGATGGTGGCCGGGATAGGAAGCACTGAAAGTCGGTATACGGCTAGGGAGTAGATGTGCGAACTGCACACCTCAGCCCGACCCTTGAGGGAAAGCCTTCTACGCAGCCACAACTCAGTTGCGGCTACGACCTTATCCAGTACTTCCGACCAGTTTTTCTCCAATTGGAGATCAGGCCCAAACCAGACGCCGAGTATCTTGCACGGACCGTCTTTCCAAGTGAAGGGGCCGGGAAGAGTACAGCCTTTCCACGAGCCCAACCGCAAGCCGACAGACTTATCGCGGTTAATCTTGGCCCCTGTTACAGCTTCGTACCTTCCGATTTCTTTGCTCACCTCCTCCACCTCGGCACTGCTCGTTACAAGCACGCTGACGTCGTCAGCGTATGCAGTGTACCTGGCAACCTCACTGGCGCCAGGTAACGTGAGGCCGCGTAGGACCGGGTTCGCCTTTATCCTGCGTAGAAAAGGTTCTAACGCCAGGATGTACAACATGGGCGATAACGGGCAACCCTGACGAATCGATCGAGTCAGAGTGAAGGGCTCCGACCTTACCCCATTCACCTCCACCATGACTCCGGGGGACGCATAAAGGAGACGTATCCAGGTGCGAAAATCAACCCCGAAACCAGCCGAAGACAAGACAGCCTCCAGAAAAGCATGGTCAACCCTATCGAAGGCCTTGGACTGATCTAAATTGATCAGCGCGGCATTTCCGTCGACTTTTTCTACGATCGTGCGGACCAGATGAAGACTGTCCTGGATAGTCCTACCCTTCACAGCACAAGTCTGCTCGGGGCAAATCAGACTAGGCAGGACAGTCTGCAAGCGGTTTGCCAAGATCTTCGCCAAAATCTTTAAGTCCGTATTTAACATCGTTAAAGGGCGAAAGTTGCTAATCCCATCCCCACCATGTTTGTTCTTACGTAGCAACTTCACTATACCCCTGGTGAAGCGTCTGGGTATAGTACCCTGCCTCATCCAGTTGTTATAGATGGTTGCCAGCAAGGGGACAAACATGTGCGACAACCTCAAGTACACTTCGTAGGGCAGACCATCAATTCCGGGGGACCTATCCAACCCGACCGACTTCAGTGCAACCCGAATCTCCTCCTCCTTTATGAGCCCCTCACACCCAGCCGCTTCAGTCGCCGAAAGGCGAGGGAAGTCGGCAAGATAGGCGTCGAACTGAGCAGAACTCAGTCCGGCCTCCCTGGTGAAAAGCTTCAAGAAATACTGCCGAAACTCCCCACAGATGGCTTCGTTTGTAGTTCGACGGAGCCCCTCCGGTGATGTGACACTGGCGATATGCCGATCAGTAGCATGCCTCAGTTCCTCGGCCCGCAATTCCTGGGCCATATTCGTCGCCTCGCAGGACATTCTCTTTAACCTAGCCCTAACTACCAGAGCTTGGTACTCCTTAATTTGCAAGGAGGCCAGCTCGGCCTTAGCTACGTTAACTTGCCCACTATCTCCCGCCAACACCGCCCTATCTAGCTTATCTTTAATCGACCTTTGCTCCGCTACCCTAGCTGACTTGAGTCTCCTACCATAGTCGGCAGCAAAGGATCTAATGCTATCCTTAAGATTAGCCCACCACCTATTTCCCATAATAGCCCCCGTCAATTCCCGCTTTATCGTTAGTTCTAGCTGGTTCCGGAAGTCAGCCTCCGCCAAAAGGGAGAGGTTGAACTTCCAGTAACCAGACATCCTACATCTAGCCTTATCTAACCTAATCGACACACATAAAAATTTGTGGTCGGAATCTTTATACGGCTCAAAACTTGGACCACCTATATAGTCTAAGTCGACTCGCTTAACTAACACTCGGTCCAAATAGCTATACAGCTGGGCCGAGGCGCCCCTACCGGTCCAAGTCCAAACTATCTTATTTGGATGCCTTTCGCGAAATTTGTCCACCAGATCAAATTTCTGGACAAACTCGCGGAAATGTCTGGCATCCAAGGAGTTAGTACCCGCACTAGAAGCCCCTCTATCTAAGTTGGGATCAAGGACGGCGTTCCAATCTCCCACTAAAATTACCCGCTTTGACGGCACGACGTACGGCTCGATGCGCCGGAAAAAGGCAGGAAGCTCACTGGTAGCATTGGGTCCATAAACCCCAATCACTCGAAACGCCTTATCCTTTATGGTAATATCCAGAACACAAAGTCTGCCCGCCGGACCTGAAAGAACAAGAGCACACGAAGCGTCCAGACGTCTACTTACCAGCCAGGTGACACCTCTAGAACGACTATCAAAGCAAGCTGAGAAGGACAAATAGTCCCTCGCCAGAATACCTTCATAGAAGTTGGAGTCGAAGTGAGTCTCCTGTAAACAACAAATATCAATGCCGCGACGCTGGAGGTATAACAATAGTTGGGATCGCTTAGAATCCGACCTCAGGCCGCGGCCATTTAAACTAGCCAACCTTAGATCCATCATGAAAGTTACAGGGGTTGAGTGCCCGGACTGAACATGGCTGGGGTCAGGACTCCGACGGTCTGGCTCATGGATCCCGTGGCCATCTCATTATCGATGGCTCCGTCATGAGCGAGACCCCCGACGTCCCCCGGAAAAGTTAGTTTCAAAGCCCTATAGAGGGAGGGGTGTAGAACAACAGGGACCCTCCCAACGAGCCCTTTACAGGATGAAAGATCGTCTTTTATGTATGATATAGGGCCGAGGGCCTCGTTGGCTTCCCCGAGCATTTTCATGACACCTTCCGACCCTCGGCCCTTCCGAATGACTGTGGTGATCCATGCATTGGGGAATTTTTTTGGGTCCTCCACATTATGTCCATTAACTTCCTTGAAGTTGTGGAGGACCCTTAAATCCTTCAACAGCTGCGGCTGGACCTTGTGAAGACGATCCAGGGCCCCCTCATCCACCCGGCAGATGTTTTCTCCGGTGTGGTGGCGTGGTTTGTCCTTCTTGTTTTTGTGTTTTGGGACCTCATCCCCCGAACTGTCGATTGATGAGCTCCGCTGCCGTTTCTTTGGTGTGGTGGAAGGTGAAGATGCTGCTGCTGTTACTGGTGGCAATGGTTTAGCTGGAGGAGACTCCAACGGCAGCGGAGGGGGGATGGGTCCCTTTTTCCTCTGTACTAAGACAGACATGAGAGGTGGAGGCATAGTTCTATGAGGTGGTGTAGTTGGTGGCGGTCTGATGGTTCGGGGTTGCCTTGGTGACGACGGGGTGGAATGAGAGGGCCCTGGTCGCGGAGCCGATTTTCTCTCCTGGTCCAGCCGCTTTTTGAAATCCAGGAGTTGTTCAAATTTCTCCCGGCCTGGGCTGAAAGATCTGACCCTGGGAGGTGTACGCTGTTTAGGAGGGGTTTTGAGTAGGGCTTTGTTTTTTTGGGGGGGTGACTTCTGGGCATATGTGGGGGGTGGACTGTTGGCCTTTTTAGAGGGGGGTAAACTGTCGGTGCCTACCTGGGCCGACTTTTGGGAGCGAGGATCCTCAGGTTGGAGCTTCCTCCCACCTTTTCCCACAGTCAGCCACTCAGCCTTCGCCTCTTCGGAATTAACCGTAGGGGACGAAGGGGGAGTGGGTTTTTTTTTACCCGCTGGTGTGGGCGAGACTACGGGAGCCTCCTTTTCCGTGTTTATTTTAACCACAGGTGAGAGGGTATCCTGTTTGTGGTCGGGCTTCTTCGGGGCCTTCTTCCCCGGGCAAACTGCGGAGAGGTGACCAATCTCGCCACAGTGCCAGCAGGCGGGTTTCCTTCCCGATACTATTACGGGAAGCCTGCGCCCTTCCACCTCCAACCAGTTGGGAACGGAGTAGAAGGTTTTCATATCCAACATGATATCGAACCTCCATTCCCCACGCATTCCATCGTGTGTTGCTGAGACGATGTCACCAAACTGAAGCATATAGGCGGCTAAGTTTGCGTCTCGAAGGAAGCTAGGGACCTCGTATATTGAAACCGTGGTCCGCCGTCGCCCCATATATTCTGTTCCGAAAAAAAATTCTTTATTTTCCAGAGGTTTTTTTGTGAGGGCGACGGCATCTTCTATAGTCGGTAGCAATATATCCCAGAAAGCGTAAGAAGCACCAGCGATTATCGCTTGTGCCTTTACGCCCAGGCTGGAAATTTGACGAAGGACCATGTCTTTTGCGGGCTTAACGATTTTTCTGGATCGTTTGTCCACTAAAAAGACAGACACCGTTCTTTTTTTCTGGTCTTGTCTTACCTCCTCCAAATTGAACATAAGGCCATGCTCCTGTACTTCACTGGAGATGGCCTTTGCTCGCTGGAGCAGGTCGTCGACATCGACCTGTATTTTCGGGGGGGCTGTCCAACTATTTTCGCTTTTTTCTTTTTCATTTTCTTTTTCTTTTATGGTTTGAGATTTTTTGTCAGGGGAGGGTGGTTTATTTGATGGTGATTTTTCATTCTGGTCAGGGGGAGGGATGTTTTTAGGAATAGGTGACTTGTTTTTCTTTTTCACCTGGGGGGGAGGGTCACCCTTGGTAGGGGAGAAAAGGGCCTTTTTGGCCGAGCCATCTGGCCGGCCGGCCATAGATGATAGGCTGGTTTGAAAGAAAAAATATAGTGGGGGTGTAGATGTATGAGAGAAAAAACAAACAAAAAAAAGGTGAAAAGATAAAAAAAAAACTTAGCTTTTTTTTTTTTAAACCAACCAGGTCAAAAACCTTTCAGCCCGGCCGGGAGAAGACGTCGCAATGAGGTGGAAAAATGGTATAATCCTTTTGATGTTTTGCTGAAAATGAAATGTTCAAAAAAATAGTACTAGCCTTTTATTTCCTGTAGATTCACAGGTAGGCACAAGGCCTGGAGTTTTGGGGGAAGGGGAAGGGTGCGGTCATGCATTATCTATGTTTTTACTAAGGGGACCTAGCTAGCCACATTCGCCGACCCATTCAACAATACAATATATAACCATTCATCCGTCGCCATATGCGCAGCAATCACCAAAATACCACAAGTACTCTATGAAAAGTCCTACTTAAAACCCGAAAATTGATGGATGATTTTTATACATGATTTATATACAAAAATACAGAAATAAGATTTCTCTGGTTTTGTGTTTCTCCATTAAGTAGACATTTTTGAACTCTCTCACCACCTTTATTTTTCTTTTTAGACTTGTCCATGGTTCTTTTAAAGTGTTTGAAGCAAACTTTGCAATTAAATGGGATTTATGAGAGAAAAAAGGGAAGAAATTCATAATGTGGAATTTTATTAAGTACGCTATGAATCCTGGACTTCCATCCGACATAGTAGTTGAAGACGAAGAAGATGACGCAGCATCTGAATATTCCGAATCTGATTATTCCGAACCATTACATGGAATCATAGTCCTTATTCCTGCCGCTATAGCCTCGCGATTTCTTTTATTACTTCTTCTTCCCTGCTTTAGGAGAAGTTTCTTCGCTATCTTGTCTGTGATATTTGCGATACTCGTTTGTCGAGGTTTAACTAATGCCCTTACTCCTTTTCATCAATTACTTGTGGAGTTGGGACTGACGACCATTGATCGTCTAGACCCCACAATGTTTCACGCCTATGCAAGTTCTGTTTTAGGAAGGCTTGGCATGAATGATAATAATAGCGAATTCTTACCTGATTTGGATGACGATCCTCGTTTTAGTTCGGCGTTATAGAAACTTGTCTTTCGGCCCGAAGTAATGAAAAATGGATATGATCATACTCTGTAATTTCTGGCAAAAGCTTCTATTCAAGCAACTATTCCCGTTTACGAACTTTTATTTATTTTTTAATTCTCTTGGAGTCTTTGGTATGTAAGACTTTCCTACAACTTATGCATTTTTCTTAATCGAATGTCCAAAACTCCGTTAATATATAACTTTTTATCTTTATTATGGCCACTCTGTATTGACTTCTCCTCTTGAAATCTTGTCAATGAATTCTCTCTGCTACTAAAACATTTTAGCGATGAGCCTACAGCTGTTACCACTTGGTGAAAGGTTGTAAGAAATTAGAGGTCAGCGTGTCGAACCCGGCAGAGCTTAGTAAACACCAACTTCGGCTGCCTATTTTTTTTTTTTTTTTTAACGTAAGCAAAGACCACGGGATCTTTATCCTATTTAAAAAGAAAAACGCATTCTCTCTCTTCTAAAACTTAACGAGTTTTTTTATTTGCAAAAATGTATGGCTTGTCTTTTGATGTTTTGGACTTTCGTTACAATTTACGGGGATTTAATCCTCAGAAAAATTGACTGCTTTTATTTCATATCTGGGGTGGGTGGTAAAATTACTGTTTTTTTTTTTTTTTTTTTTTTTTTACGGCACATCAACCAGTCCACGGTTATTTTTGCCAATCAGTTGGAAATGATGTTCATTGTAGGTTCCTATTTATTCTCGTGTAGTGGTCTCTTTTCTTTTTTTTTTTTTTTTCTCTTCTCCCTTCCGTCCTATTAAGTACATATAGATCTAAAACAGATCTACGTGTAGATGGTACCCCGACATGTACAACTGTTACTTCGAGATCCAAAACAGGAGCCTGTGCATCCTACGGTTTGGCGTCTATCAAGCCCTCGCCTTTTTATTTATTGGGGGCGGCTTTCCTATCTGCATCGAAAAACGGCCTATTCGAACACCTGCTTACAATAGATAGTCCCACTTAATCTGTCAAATGTTTAATTTTTAAGAGTTTTTTCTATTACGTGTACGCTAAAAATCATTTTATATTTGAGTTTTGTGGGAGTGACCCGAAGAATGTTAAAACTGTTTCGTGTTGGTATGGCAGAGTTAAACAATAATAAAAAAAAATTGACCCATTCCGCATTTTAATCTCATTCCATTCATGTGACAAAACGTCTGGTCAGCTTTTTTTTTTTTCTTCCTTTTACTTCTCACATTTCTATAAATACTTTGTTAAAAGTACAGTTAGGATAACATAAAGACAAACCTTTCCGTTCTCCAAGGAATAACTTTTTTTTGGGGGGAAAAAGCTTTGGGTTACCCTTACCGCGCTTAGCTGCTACAATGAAATATAATCAGACCAGTATTAGATAGGTTTATCTGTAGCCTCTTTATAAAGTGGTACAGCCGAAAGGAATATTTATGGTATAAGTTGTTGGTCTTAATCATATTCATTTGCCCATAGAAGCAAGATTATTTCTAAGTAACATTTCCTTTTAATTGCACACATACAATATTACACTGTATAAATAGTCATTTACTTAGACTAACTTGTGACGCAAAGTCAAAAGTATCGGGCTACCTATGAAAATCAAATTCTCTAACAATATTCTGCAAATCCTTCTTGCTAGCCGTTACACCAGGTGGAGATCGTAGGCCGAAATGTTTCAAAACTATTATCCTAAAGACTACCAGATTCATTACTTCTGATGCAATAAACCAACATCCTTGCGCCTCTGAAGGTGGTTGCTCCTGACATTTAAGCCTCCTCGGAGAGTCAAGGTTTATCCCCTGGTGATTGAGGCTCCCCCCCTTTTTTTTTTTTTTTTAATCAAAGGGGCCCAAAGCATTTTGGGAAGTCTGGGCTACGGTACCGCGCCTGGGCTCACCTTAAAATGCCTTGTACCACACTTGCCTGTTTGGTCGGGCACGTGACAAATACCTGTAATAAACCAACATTTTTTTGCTTTGTTGTGATTATCGAACCTTAGCTCACAAATAATTAAACTCGAGGAGATACTCAGCACAACTACACGAAACGAAACATTTCTCTATGACATATTAAAATGAAAGGAAAAGAAAGTATCACACAATTATAAAGGCGCTATGAGCGTGGGTCTGTATTTTGAAGAAAAATAAATGAATTTTATATCGTTCATTTCTGTTTAGCCAGATACAACTTCAGTGTCCATAACTTTTTTTGGATTCACTTCCTATATTGACAATAATATAAGTTAACTGGTTGAACGTGGTGATTCGCAACATAGCATAATATTAATAGAAAGACTAAATTATTTCTTTAAATGATTAAAAAAAATAGAGTAGAAACTGAGAAATTTTTTTTTTTTTTAGATAAATATTTACTTCACTTAACTTAGTTGTAGCACAAAGTCATTTTGTATTTACTTGACCTCTCTGATAGAGGGTCTGCTTCTATGGATTCTAACGGCATATCAACCCGTCTGGGATTATATTATGCTGAGAGGTTACTAAATAAGGTAGGTTGTTCGTCTACGATTATATGTATTGTCAACGGTACTTGACAATATGTTAAACTTGTGTTTCGTGTTTGTCTTGTATGCTCACGTTTATATTTTTGGTTAAATTTTGGTTCTTTCAAACAAACAAAAAAAAAACAGAATTTCATCTTTATTAAGAAGGAGGCTACTAAAACTCTCTCAGGTGGAATCTTTCTGGCTTCCTGGCTAACGAACTTGACCTCGACATTGTAGTAAGCGAGTTCGAACTCTAGTCGCGTTATTAGGTTAACTTTCGGACTTATGCCCATGGGAAACGTGGGAATATCCATAAATGGAGGGAGCAAACATTGCAACTGCTGTTCTTCTTCAAGGATGGATTTAGCTTTAAATAATCCACAAAGGTTGATCTATTATTTAAAAAAAGAAGCCAACTTCTTCCTTACTGGCAGGATGTGAGAGAAGCGGAGGGAAGCTTATTTGAATTCAGTTTTCCTAAGACTGTTATGACAGACTGTTCTTTTGTGAAACGTCAAAGATAAAAAATCTCAGATTGCCCTACTATTTACTCATAACTGAGAGAAGGAGAACAGATGGATTAATTTCTTTAGGATGAAATGAAACATAAAAAACTTTGTCTACGATTTGAACTTAGGTTACAGATTCCATTTCCTTCGTGGATAACAAACACATTATGTAGAAATATAGGGAATTTTGTGATAACCAAACTCACTAATTTCTACTTCTCTAGCTTGTCACATAAATTCATAACCTCTGCTGAATCATCAAGTAGTCATCTATGGAGTTATGTCAACTGGTAACAAGAATGATGTAATATTTTTATGTCTCTTGATTACAGATATTCCTTTCGATTTGGTGAATATAGTTTAATTGCTATGGTGATGTTCAGCTATTGGTAATCACTACTTTCTAAGCCCAATATTTTACTGTATACATTATTGTACAGATATGAGATAATATAATATTTCATGCCAGAAAGAAATTTATTATTACATGTGAACTGCTTGGTTTTCTAGTGGGAAAAGTGAATCATCATAGGTTACTTTGCGCGACTCATTATTGAAAAGGAGTCGAGGATAGTATGTTGAACGAATGAAACATTTTTTGTAACTTAGTGAACCAAATCATCATCATCATCATCATCATCACGTCGTGCCGCCAGCACGGATATCCCTGACCCTCTCTCACCACTCTTCCCTATCGTTCATCGCCTCTGACAGATCTACAGGGCTACATCCCGTATCCTGACAGAGCTGCTGTATGTATGTTCGAGCTGGTCGTCCTGCTTTTGCTAGGCCATATGAGGGCGTCCATAGGAGAAAATCACTTATGAGGTCGTCCCTGCTTCTCCAGCAGTGTCCTGCATGTCTGGTTCGTCTAACTTTGATAGTTTTCGTGATGAGAGGTTGGTGGCCGTACAGTTGGTGGTTTGCGGTGTATTGTCCCCAATTTAGTTGTTCTCCAGGTCAGCTAAGACGTAGAAACAGATAAAGCTTCAGCTGATCCTGCTAAGTGAGGCGAGAAGTCCTTTCAGGAGTTAATGAACTTGATGCAAGAAAACGCGTTGTTCAAAAGTATTTATTCAATTTTTGGATACAGCTAGCAAAAGGATTTTGTTGCTGATTTTAGGATAACCGTAGGACAATTTAGTAGTGTTTTTGAAAAGATTCGAAAAGATTTAAACTCTGGTGTGAGTTATATCTGTATTCCACGGAAGTTTCAACAAACCTATGAATCATTGGCGAGCATAAAGGCTGTCTTCGAGAAGGAAACACCTAATTAATTAGACGAGTGGGCCACTGAACTTTTTAAAAGAGAAGCCCAAATAAAATGCGGAAAATAATGAACCAATAATGTAAATACTGGGATACTGTGCGCTATAGTTGCAAGAGTCACTTTGTCTTTCTTAAATGACAACAGCAGTGTACCTGATCAGAGTGTGGTGTGGGATGGAAGGAAAAGCTGATTTATGCCATGAAGCAATAGAGATTTGATTGGGGAGGGGAGATGTTTGTAAAATGTTTTTGTTGATCGACTACGCCACTCAATATTTTTGTGGAGGGGAAAAAACATTGTGCATAGAAATAGACGCATATCCAGGCATCGTATCAGTGATAGATTTGCATGATTACAAAAAGATTTTGTCATTTAGGAAGGAATCAAATAGAAGGAAGATTCTATCCTGCTAAAGACGTATGTAGAAGAGAAAACCAGTTCTTGGTTGAAGTGTATATTTACCCAACCCCTCAGTTACGAGCAGAATTTGACAAAAAATCAATTTTTAAGCGGTGTCTTGGTTTGTATTCAGAATTTTCTTTCTTCTAGACTGGTTGTTTTACGGCAGATAAAGAGCGCAGTCTATCTTACTATTAACCCATAAGAGCAGCAGTGAGAAAAGATGACTTTCTGAAAGGCATTAGCATTAAAAGAAACACAAACAGCTTCATCCATTATTTGAACTTAGGTCATCAATTCTATTTCCTAAGACGATAACCATTGCACTAAGCACGCTATCTTTACCTAAGTTGACATCTGTAGAGATTCATTTAAAATTTGCTCTTCTCCCACTTGTTCTTGGTATGTTTTAGAGTCTCATTGGATGAGACTAACAAGCAAAGATTTGCTTTGGTTGGAGGACAGATTAAGAGTGTTTATAATCTTGAAAACGGTTTTCCGATATCAAAAAGATTCTTTAAGGTATTCCGAGAGAAATGAGGAAAGACAAAGAATCTGTAAACCAATATTTTCTTTCAAGATAATTCTTCAGAAATTTTTCCAAATCACATAAATATCTTAAGTGCTCTAAACACTGAAACCAAAGAATTAGGCAAAACTGATCAGTTTTAGATTAGAATTCTTGGACACACAAAGCTGCGTGTAAATCATTTGTATTAGATTAGAATACTTAATATATAACTGTATGAAAACATATATTTATTGATAAATAAAAAAGTGAAATAAAAAAAAATGCAACGAAACATTGAAAATATAGTTTTGATTGTAATCAAATATTTAGAAATAAAATTAAATCTTATAAAGTAAAATTAAATAACCTTAAGGAGTTGATATGCCGTTATTATAAACTAAATATACTGTAAGACCTATGCTGAGTTAAGGGTATTAATAAAATCTCATACAAGGATATGTTGCATAGAAACTTTATTTTTTTATTTTGGGATCCACGCTCTTGCTTTTGTAGGTAAATCCAAAAATTTATCCAATTGCATCTGCATATTATTACATTCAACACGATGTATTTATGAACATATTTCCTTTCTGCAATAATGAAGTACAGCTACGGAGGCAAATCTCCAGAAACTACTTGCTGGTCAGGTAGGATAAGAGATTTGATGACAAAAAAAACCCAATAAAAAACAAAAACACACACACAATATACTTAAAGAAATTTTCCAAACCTACTTTTAAAGCAAAAAAAAAAAAAATAAAAATGATGTCGACCACGAATCATAATAAGAAGGAGGAGAGGAGGAGAAACCCTAAGTTTAAAAAATTAATTACAGATTTGGTGAGCATAAATAAAGACTTGTAATTTATAAAGCTTTTTGCTTTGATGTGTCTCAAGACCGTATGAATGGGGCACCCAATAAGAATCAAACTCACTCATCAAGGTCTTCAACTCGAGCTTGTTAACTATTACACCATCGGAGGAACCCAAGCATAAATAAAAAGGTGATTCGCTCACTTGACTCCAGTACGCTTTTATTTCTGAGAAAGTACACAATGTGACTTTTCAGTGGGCACAAGGCCCAAAAATACTCCTGTACGCTTTTATATACACAGACAATCTTTTTATTTTCTTATTAGTTAACCAGTCAAAAAAGAAAGTGGAATTTAAAAAAAAATTGAAATCGCTCTTAAATCTCCGAAGTCGAATCAGTTTATAAATTGAATTACCATGACCAGAAAATCCAACAAGCATTGCGCGTGACATACGGAACCACTGGACAGATGTTTTGACCTTATTAGGTCTCATCAGCAGTGTATACCGTGATTTCCTCACAGAAGATCGAACCAGCGGCCACAGACGGGAGAGCCGAAATTCTACCACTTAGCCAATGGTCGACATCACGCAAAAGTGTTGCCAAATTCACCAAATGACCGTGCATTTACCATGTTTTCTAATTTGGACCAGTAACTCAGTGACAGAATTTCTGCTCTGCATTCTGTGGTCGCTGGTTCGATCTCCAATGAGGCGATCACAATATACACTACTGATGAGACCTAATAAAGTCGAAATACCTGTCCAGTGGCACCATATATCGCTTGCAGTGCTTGCCGGATTTTCTGGTCACGGTAATTCAATTTATAATATAACTCCTCTATTCAAAAAAGAAAAATGTACGAATTGGTTTGTAATTTACAAAGCATTTTTGCTTAGACATGGCACAAGGCCGCATGAATGGAACACCAAATGAGACTCAAACTCACTCGTAAAGGTTTGCTAATCTAGTTTGCCAACCATTACACCACCGAAGGCGCCCAAACGAATTAGTCAAATAAACAACTGTTATACATTATAATTAAGTGATTGTCCGTAAGGTTAGTTCAGCAGCCTCACATGGTGTCGGGGTTGACAAGCCTAAATTTGCAAACTTTGTGGGTTCGATTCACAATAGATGCCCCATACTTTAGACTTTGTGCCATAACTAAGATATGCATAGAAAATAACTATTTTATCAGCTCAATGGGCCTGTCGGAATTTTTATTTTCCAAATAAATAATGAGAAAAAAAAATTCGGAGTCACTATCCTGTCGCTCCCGAACATAATTCCAATTATTTATTTGAACATACAACACTATTCCTTTCGATCTAACGTCGCTTTTATTCCGGGCATACACTTACAAAAATACACCAAACGCTCAATGAGACTCTAAATTAATTTTTACATATCATGAAAGGTGAGAGAAATAAAATATTTATTATAACATAACAAATTCAAAAACTCAGTCAATTCTGAAACAAATTCATCTGTTCTCATAGGCCAAGTGGGTAGAGTGTTCACCAATGGTCCGGGAGACCTGGGTTCAATCCCAGTTTGCGTCATACCAAAGACTTTAAAAATGGTATTTGATATTTCCTTGCTTAACACTCAGCAATACAAAGTACGTATCAAGGGAAAAGTGGAGCAATCCCAGGAAAGGAGTAGCGCCCTCCCCTACATTTCGGTGTAGTAGCTATTGAAAAGGGAGCCTTCTGGTTGCCCTCGACTACGGTCGCCAACTTTACTTTTACTTAAGTAGGGATATTGTTTAGTTCAGGTTAAATGAAAAGTAATTTACAAAGCTCTTTGCTTCGATGTGGCACCAAGCCGAATGAATGGGGTGCCCAATGACAGGTTAAATGTATATGGAAATTTACCAAGCTTTTTGCTTAGATGTGGCACAAGGCCATATGAAAGGGGCACCCAACGAGACTCGAACTCACTCGTGTAGGTTTGCTAGTCGAGCTTGCTAACCATTACACCACCAGGGGCGCCTTGGTTAAATGTATAGTAATTTACAAAGCTCTTTGTGGCACAAGGCCGAATGAATGGGGCGCCCAATGAGACTCGAACTCACTCGTATAGGTTTGCTAGTCTAGCTTGCTAACCGTTACACCACCAGAGGTGCCCTTGGTTAAATGTATATAATGATAACTCGAAGCCGAAGACTTTTTATACCTTATTTTTTCTCGGTCTTGTGCCACATCGAAGCAAAGAGCTTTGTAAATTACTATACCTTATTTTTTCAATGCTGGTCTCATTGAGAAAGAAAAATAAGTTTTAGTAAATGGACCAGGCTCTTATGCAAGCATCCAAAGAATAAAGTTAAAACAATTTCATCCTACCCTTACATTCAACTTGGAATAGCTAGAATCCTCTAACCCCCTCCAGACCTTTCTTCTTTTTTTTAGTTTTGGCCAGTATTTAATATTTTTAAAAAGTAGAAATACAGCAGTGAGCAATCAACGATTTATGCTGGTGGAGTAAAAATTTAATTCTTTTTCAAAAAAATAATGTGGCCTTTTATTGTATGTATCATGAATCCAGGAGTTCCATCAAAAAACGGCAGTGACGACAATGATGAACCGAACTCTTTTCATACGACTCAAGAATCCGATTCGGACTCTTCGTCTGGTGAATACGAAGGCATACTCCTTTGGACAAGTGAAATAATATCGCGTAGCTTGTTATTGGTTCTTCTCTTTCCTAGAAGCCTTTTAGCTGTCATGTTACTGCTATTTGCAATCGTCGTATTTGAGCGTTTAACCGATAGTATCCAATATGATCTTCTTGAGGTTTCTGACTTCCTCCGGGGTGGCCCATTGTTTAATCATGACATTCTCAACCTGTTGATAAATGAATTTAATATCGAGCATCTACGTGGATTTAACGACAGGGATGTTTACTCGTCTAATGACTCCACATATCTAGCACATGATTGCGAGTAATATCTTTTAAACAAACTTCAAAAACAGCTGAAAAAAGTTTTACTTCTCTCCTACCAGCCGTATAAATCTTTAATAAAAAAAACTCGAAACGCCGAATTTGTATCTACTTTATTACTGAAACATTCATTTCTATTGAGTTACTGACATTTACCTTCAGGGGACACCAGTCCTGTAACACTGTCAGTAAATTTTACTCTTTTGATTAAATACTCCCACCTCGTTACCACGTCTTCATTGAAACGCTTCCGAACGCTACAAAACTTACTTCTTCAAATGGTGACCCTAATGTTCGGCTAAAAATGTATTTGGTGTATTCCTTTATACTCAATAAGTTTATTCTACTCAAAATTTTTATTGGGATCATAACTGTCTGAATGCACAAGATTAAAATATAAAATAAAACGATAGTAAAGAAACGATTGATTAATCATTTGCGTCGGAGTGTTTAATTAGTATAAAATACTTTTATGCTGACTTACAATTCTTGTCAAAAAGATATCGTAACTAGATCTGCTGTCTTAAATTTTTTACTTTTTATTTTCTCTTATTTTGATCTTCTTTTTAACAACGCGGTCAAACTCGATTTTCATGTTTGATTAAAAATAATGACAAATGTTAAATTCAACATTTATTTCACTACTCGGATTTATCACAGCAATTAGGTCAATTTTTTTTTTTTTTTTTTTTTTTTTTTTTTTTTTTTTTTTTTTGAAAAGAACGGTGATCATTCCTGGACAGGACTCGTGTCCTGGGTAGAACTCTTATGTGGTGGTGAGATTCCTGTTCTAAATCATTTGACAGTGTGGAATCATCTCTGACTCGAAGTGGGCTGTTTTGAAATACAGCAATCCGTTGACACTAAAAACGAAGGTATTGCGACGAAATATTAAGTGTTTACCTGTTTAAAATGATTTGCATGAAGACAATTTTCATTGAGACTTTATAACTATTAAAGTGATTTCATAAGCAACTGTTGGTGTGCCGTAGTAATAACTGATCTATGTATATAGAATCTCCTACAATCAATTCATGTAAATTTAACAGTTGTTGACTAAATTATTCGAGTGTTCCCATAAAAAAGTAAAACAAATTGACACGCCATAAAATCAATTAGTTAAGGGTCTAAAATTATGTAACGCTAAAAACTGACGATGGCAATCATTAAACAAAAAAAACCCAGTAAACTTACGAGTCCCCCCCCTTTTTTTTTTCTTTACCATAACTTTACCCCCCCCCGGACACTTATATAAAAAAAAAAAAAACATAACTTTCCAATAACGTGATATACACTTGCGTATAGATGGAGAAAAGGATTTAATATTGCGACTTTTAAATAACTGAATGAAAATATTCAACTCTCATCTTTCTAGCAATATCAGAATGGCTAAAGCGTTAATTGATCCTAAAAAGAATATATTCGGCTATTTCACACACACGGCAAAACATTTTTTTTTCTTTGGGTTTATTTAAAAAAAATCCTTTTCTTTTAAAAAGGATTTTTCTCCTATGCAAATGAGTTGTAACCTAAAACCAAGATTTAAACATGAGAATCGAACAGATTTCTCGTAGATGCTTTTAGTTTTCCTCACCCTTTTTTTTCTCAATTGTGACACTGCCCCACCGCAATTGTTCTTCAACTCCTCTTCATTGAACTAATGAAGTTATATTCCATTTACCCTTTAAGTTGCCTTATTCATACTGACTTCAGCACTCAAAATTTCCTAATGCATAAGTCTTAGGATTAACTACCGAAATCGAGCCATTGGTCTAATGAGTAGAGTGTTCGGCAATAGGTCCGGCAGACCGGGTTTCAATCCCGGGTCTAGTCATACCAAAGACTCAAAAATGGTACTTGATGTCCCCTAGCTTAACACTCAGCATTATAAGGTAAGAATCAAGGGTAAAGTGGAGCAATCAAGGAAATGGAGTAACGTCCTCCCTTACGTTTCAGTGTAATAGCTATTGAAAAGGAGTCTTCGGTTCACCCGCGACTAAGGTCGCCAACTTTACTTAATTTACTGAAACATGACAAATTTCTCCATGATTAATATATGTATAGTGAAATGATCTCAGGTTACAAAGCATTCTATTTTCCGGACTAATTAAATTTTATTTCTTTTACACAAATAAGATAGAGCCGAAGGCTATTGTTTCCACCTGAGAAAACTTGTTCTCTTAGGAGGAAAAATGAGATTAAAGCGAATCAAGGTGGTGAAGGGGTTGCAGTAAAGTCAGTGGGAAGCTACAAATAATTGCATTAGCTTTGCCTTTTTTTTCTACGTGTTCAAAGAAGCTGATGTTTAAAAATATACTGACAGATAATGAAATTTCAATACACTGAATAGGAGTTTGAATTTACTTAAAATTAAATGTGCCGGTAATAATGGCTGAATTGAAATAAACGACTACATATACAGATTAGTGTGTTTTTAAGGTTCCAAAATAAGGTTATATCAATGGTATTCAAAGCCTCCCACGCACATTCTGCATTCCAGCCAAAATTGGCACTGTCCGGCTATGGTCTCGTATTGCGGGTGTTATATATATATATATATATATATATATATATATATATATATATATATATATGTGTGTGTGTGTGTAAAACCGTTGAACATTCTGGGTTCCCTTGCTATTTAGGGCAACTGGATGACCAGTAGAAAATTTGGTAGCGTTTTTATGACATATCAATCCCTGTGGATTCACAAATGATTCTCTTTGATATTAATACGTTTTTATACATAGTTAAATGATTTCTAATATATATATATATATATATATATATATATATATATATATATATATAACAAATTATGTATGTTCTATATACTATATAAGTTGGGTGATCTAAAGGCTCGCTTTTCAATATTTACTACACCGAGAAGTAGGAAAAGGGTGACTACTCCTTTCCATGGATTGCTCCATTCACCCATTGATTTTAAAATGGTGATTGTTAAGTAAGAAGGTATCTAGAGTCAATTTTGAGTTTTTCGTATAACTCGATCTGGGATTGAACCCCAGTCCTTCGGACCATTGGCAAGCGCTCTGAATATATATATATATATATATATATATATATATATATATATATATATATATATATATATATATATATATATATATAAAATGGTAATCTTTGGTTGGATGTTTTTTTATCTCATCAATGGACAACGTCCTTTTAAATGAGTGACAGTAGTTTCTAGATTGAAGTATTCGATCCTAGTTGTTGACCAACGAAGTTCTTCAACCTAGCATTTAATGATGCTCGCAGTTTGTTTTTTTTTTTACTTTTTTTTATTTGTAACTGAATTTTTTACTCTATAATTGAGCTATTTGGTGTTATCTGTTTATGCTTAATGCACTTCGTCTCCTGTTGGTTATATAATTTAGAGCTTCCGTATTTGCAGTTGATTCGTGGCTTTAATCCAATTTAGTTCCAATTGCTATAGAAAAGAGAACTTTAAACATACTTACCATCATTTTGGTATCTATCTCAAGAATTAACACACAAGATAGTAAAGCGTTCTGTTTTCTTTCTTCTCAATTTCCTTCAGGATGCTTGTTCATTCAACTTCTGTCTTCAATGGCGGAATTCGTTAACTTCATACAAAAAATTAGGTCTCATGACTACCAAGATTATTTGAACTTTCGATGTCAAATCTTCATTTTATCACCGATACTTTCCCTCCCTTAATTATAATTCTCCTAGTCCTTTTCTGCTACCTTAACAGTACCTACCTATGTGCATTCAAACAAACACATGTTACAGAAATATGGAAGGAAGATTGAACAAATACTTTTAGTTTATGATCTCCCCCACCAAAAAAAAAAAAAAAAAAACTGCCACAGTCATAATAATGCTCTGTAGTAACACAAAAGTCAAGACTCACCGGGTGCAAATACAGATTTGCTCGACAATTTACTGGAGTTCTACAAGGAGATATATTAGCCCAATATCTGTTTATCATCTGCTTTGACTTGGTACTTCGAACGTCGAAAGATCTAAAAAAAGATATGACTTTACATTAAAAAAGACAAGAGGTAGACGATATCCTGCATAAACTATAACGGATGCAGATTATACATATGATATAGCATTTCTTGCCAATGCACCTACCCAAGCCGAATCCCTGCTGCATAGCCTGGAGCAGGCAGCAGGAGGCATTGGCTTCCACGTGAACACAAACAAAACAAAATACATGTTTTCATCGAGAAAAAGCCAGCTTCACTTTATATGGCGGTCCTCTGAAATTAGTAGACAAGTTCACGTATCTTGGCAGCAGTGTCTTATCTATTGGAAGTAATGTTGATTTGCGCTTAACAATTTGCGCTTAACTGCTATTGATAAGTTATCAATTATAAGGAAGTCTGATCTATCCGATGAAATAAAACAGGATTTCTTCCAAGTAGGGGTTGTGTCAATACTACTGTATGGCACAGTTGCCGTGATGGTTAATTAATTTATTGCCCCTGGTTTGGTTGTGTCAGGAGTTTTGGCTGTTGGGTTGGTTGAGGTCTTTGAGTTGGAAAGTTTAAACGAGTACATAACGTTCAACACAAAAAGGCCAAAATGTAAACAAAATGGATTCATATCTTTTCTGTGACAGGTTTGATTGGAGAAACAAAAACAGTGAATTTTGGACAGATGAGAGATGATGCAATAAATCAGCAAGATGTCATCACCCCAATCGATATCTTGAATTTAAATACTTAAAGATTTGTAAATTTTGAAAAAGTCGGTCAGTTGTCAGATAGAAGTTTGCATTCAGAGAGCTCTGTCGGGTTTCGGAGGGGGTGTCTCTTTGTGTCTGTTCATAGACCCTTACAGATTCTCTCTCTCTCTCTCTCTCTCTCTCTCTCTCTCTCTCTCGTGCTACTGTATGTAGTCTGAACATCGAACAATAAATGATTAATTGTTGACGGATTGTTTTTCTTGTTTTGGGGTCGGAAACTTTGTTCGAACGGATCACCTCGACCGTCAGATGTTCCGGATGGATCGTGTCATTCCTTGGCGGATCTTTCAAAAACAGCGTGGTCATAGACATGATTGATAAAGGAACAATCCGAAAATGTGACACTATCGTATCACGACTGTACGGATGATGACAAAACATATAGAGAAAAAGCTAGATGGAAACTGCATAAGAATGCTACGAGCTATGTTGAACAAACCCTGGAAGTAACACCCCACGAATCAACCGCTGTACGGCCACTTACTTCCTATCTCTAAAGACATTAAAATAAGATCAACGAGATGTCTAGGACACTGCTGTAGAAGTAAGGACAAACTCATAAGCGATATTCTCCTATCGACCTCTTCATATGGACGTGCAAGTGTTGGCCGAAAAGCAAGAACTTATACAATACGGACACAGAATTTAGTATGAAAGACCTGCCAGGAGCGATTGATCGAAAGAGAGAGTTAGGGATATCGGTGTCAGTAGGTCGATTTGATGTTGACGATGATGGTTCATATATATATATATATATATATAGAGAGAGAGAGAGAATTATTATGATACTACTGAAATGGTATAACTGCTGGTAGTCAACAATACGGTATTAAATACAATTCACGCATAACGTATCAAAAAATTCTTGAAAGGTGCTGTAGAACTCATAGAAAAAATTACTGTTCGGCAAAGGGTTACATTAATACAAACTTTAGTGCCACCTCACTCGGTAACCTATACTGCTGCCCTTGTACCATACTAAGATGATACTATTAAATGAAAACTTATCTTATAACTTTCACTGATCCAATAACGTAGCATATTTTATTTATTATATTATCACATTCATAACGGATTTCGCTCTCACCCTGGCACCACAATAAATATCATAGCTTTTATTTAGAAGGAATTATTTAAAGTTTTTCCTATAATATTCATACCAGATTGTGTGGCCTACACAATTCATGTTGCCCAAAATTACTGAATAACAAGTGTCTCATCAACTGAAAAAGACATCGACACGCGGCTAACGAAGGCATGGACAGCTATCGATAAGCTATTGATCATATGGAAGTCAAACCTGACCGATAAAATGAAGCGCAGTTTCTTCCAAGCAGCGGTCTTATCGATAATGCTATGTGGATGCACAACTTGGACGCTGACAAAACGGCTGGAGAAAAAGCTAGACGGCAATTACAAAAGAATGCTGCGAGCAATATTGAATAATCCCTAGAGGCAACACCCCACAAAGCACCGACTATACAGCCTCATACCTCCCATCACGAAAACTATCAAAGTTAGACGAACCAGACATGCAGGGCACTGCTGGAGTAGCAGGGAAGAGTTTATAAGTGATGTACTCCTATGGTCCCCCACATATGGCCGAACAGGACGACCAGCACGAATATACCTACAGCAGCTCTGTGAGGATACGAGACGTAGACCTGAAGACCTGCAAGAGGCAATGAACGAATGGGAGAAACGGCAAGAGAGGGTCAGGGATATCCGTGCTGGTGGCACGACATGATGATGATAATGATGCCAATTATCACTGTGTAGTGAGTTTCGATTCTCACGAGTTATCTCATTCTTGTGGCCTTACGTCATATCTAAAGTGCGCTTAGTTTGTTTTTAAATTATTATTGCAGTATGTTATGGTTTTTAATTTCAAGCTGACCATTGTTAATGAATTTTCACTGAATATCTTATTTTCAGCCTTTGTGCCTAATATTTTATAAATCAATTGATTCATTGATTTTGATGGCATGTCAACCCATCTCGAGTCATTTCATGCCAAGAATATAGGGAATCACTTCCATATTTAAATTTCTAGTGCAGTTTTTTCTTGTGTAGGTTGGACTCTAACGAGTCAGAGTGGACCTTGTAATAATGGCAATGAAGGGTACTTCAATCTTCTCAGAGCTTAAGAACTATAACCCCATTAAATGATGCAGTTGAGTGTCATAGCCCGGATGCCATATGGGGGTCTTACTCATCAGCGGTGAATTTTAAGGGCACCTTAATAAATAACTTGGCATATATATGATTTGGTTTGATTTCTTTGTTTGATGCCATATCAAGCATTGGGGGACTTTAAACTCAAAATTCAATAATCTGATTATCTAAATACACCAAGAGACATGCAACATAATCTGGATCAGTTTAAGAGAAACACAAGCTACAATTAAGTTGAATTCTACAACCAGAGTTGATTGGCCAAATGGTTAGGGTTACTATGTTGAGGTTTTAAGGGAGTTCAGGAAGAGATTCGTTGGGAAGAGGCCAGCACTCTTCAAATGGGGTCAGTGGCATTTCCACCAGGACAATGCACTAGTCCACAACTCCATCGTTGTCACAGACTATTTGACGACTAAGATGGGCATCAAGACAGTTTGTCAGCCTCCCTATAGTCCAGAGCTTGCTCCTTGTGACTTTTGGTTATTCCCTAAGCTCAGAGGCTGTTGTTATGAGACAATTGAGGAGATAAAAGAGGCTGTGACGAAGGTCATTGACACGCTCACACAAGAGGACTTTGATGGGGCCTTCCAGAAGTTGTTAGAACGGTACAACCAGTGCATTACAGCTGGAGGAGATTACTTCGAAGGGGACTTGAGTTTCATGTGTGTACTATCAATAAAAGTGCCCATACGAAAAAAGTCTGGAAACGTATTTAATGATCCTCATATATATATATATATATATATATATATATATATCAAAGACCTATTTAATCGAAATCCCTGGACACGTAACCAAGGTTGTGATTACATTGCTAAAGAAAGATGAAAGGTATTAATTGTTGAATCTAGAAGATGATAGGTTTATAACTGGTAATCACAAATATTTTGGCCCAGGTCTTAGCAAACTATTTGCAAATTGTTGCTAGTGATTTGATTGGAACTAAGAATTACGCCGAGATGGAAAGATCGACCCAAAACCATTTGTACTTGGTGCATGAGATACAATGAAGACAATGCAGAAATGGCTTGGATCGATTTAGATTAGTCCATATCATTCGATAGAATAGATTGTCTGTTGCTGGTGATTGTTTTCGAGATTGCTTGATTCGAATAAAAATTCTGCAGATTCATGAACATTTCATACTGATCCCTTACAGCAGTAGTACAAAGAAACTGGCAGCGTTCGTAGTCTCTTGGGATAAAACAGTTGGTTCAAGTAGGGCTGTTCCTTATCTCCTTTGATGCCTTCGTTCCTAAGTCCTAGGGATGAGAAGGCAAATCCTGTTCTGCGTGTAATCGTGGTCCTCAGGTGTCTCTGAGCGAACGTTTCCGTGGATACCGATGACATTACTCAGTTTGATATGATACTCAGACATAATAACAGTGCAGCAGGCACTTGCAAGGTACGAGAAAGTATCCAAGGCCAAGACCAAGTTTGAAAAGAGCAAAAACTGCAATTGAAGACTTGGAGAAGTGGCGCTCTACTGTCAAGTGCTTTCTGCGGGAGTGACGGGCCGATCTGAATCATTGCGATATGGTCCAATCCTAATTCGCAGTTGAAGAAAATTTGGTTGGAAATACATTCAAAGGTAGGTGAACAGCTTTTGAGGTGGCTTTCCTTGTTGGGCAGAGTGTACATTATTCCTCTAATCTTTTACCCGATGTCGATAGTTCTTCTGCCTGTGTCTCGATTATTGGTACTGGAAAAACTCTTCTTGCTCTTATGGTTGGTTGGTTGGTTTTATAGCATGTCAAGCTTTATAGGTTATTTAACCCCAAATCCATTTTTATGCAAATAGTCAGCTCTATTAAAAAAATTCAGTTTAGTTGGAGTACACAGTTTATATGTCAAAAACATTTCTATTTCAAATTATTCAGGTTATTCAAACAGTTCTAATTCAACTAATTCAGTCTAGTATAAGTACAGATTTTGTTTACACATAGCTAAATGTCAAAACAGTTCTATATTAAACAATTCACTTTAGTGTAAGTACAGTTTCAATGTCAAAAACAGTTCCATTTCAAACAATTCAGTTTAGCATAAGCACGCAGTTTGAATGTAAGTATAGTTTAATTATCAAAAACATTTCTTTTTAAGCTATTCAGTTTAGTCAAACAGTTTTGATTCAAAAAAGTTTATCATAAGTATGTACTTAGTCATATTTAACCCATAGATAGGGCCCAATCAGGTGCTACCAATCTAGACCAGAGTAAACCTGGGAGCAATGAAGGGGTGCTCTGCATTCCCCAAAGCACTGACATCACTGGAACCTCACCATCAGATCGTTTAGTGTCATACACAGGACACTTATTTTGGTGGGGGGGTCTTACCCCTCTGCAGAGTTGCAGTCGGTGTAGGCTACAACCCCAGCCTGACTGAGCAAAACTATGGAAGAAAGACAGACCGATGGTTCGTTGGCAAGACTGTCTCCAACGGCATTTACACAGATTGGGGAATGCCGGACAGAACAAGTTATTGGCTTGCCGAGAGGCTGACATTCTTAAGTCAATCATTGACGGGAGATTTAGTGTGGAAAAGGAAGAGTAGGGATACATTCTGTAATCTGAAATCCCGCCTGAAAGCTGAGGGCCGACGTAGGTCAAAGAGTGAAACGCCGTTTCTCCATTAGTATAGAGGAACTCTTCGTAAGCTTTTTCATCTTAGTGTGTTTTCATGGCCTTGAAGGATATTATATTGTGCTTTAGTAAAGGGCGCTGTTTCGAACACGCTTAAGACGTGATTTAGTTGGTTGGTGCGGAAGTTTCACTCCAAGTGGAACTAGGTGCCAAGTTCGAGTTATCACTAGAACTTTGTGACGGTTTTCTTGGGACGCGTTACGCAGCGTTCAAATTGTACATAAACAAAATGCCCGATTGCACCCAGCCCAGTTGGCTGGGGCAGTAGAATACACAGGGTGCATCTCTGCAGAGTGGGTAAGACCTTCCCAAGGAGCACCCTGGATAAGACTCTAAAGCGCATAAGAGGGTGACGATCTAGTTTTTGAGCTCGGGAGAATTTGGAGTACTTCTCTGACTTGGAGTGATAGTACCTGTTAGGGTCCCATTTATTGATCAAATAGAACTTTTGATCATTTAAGTCTGCGCAAAAAACTAACTGATGTTAAATTTAATTGTGTTAAATAGCGTTGCTTGAAACCATTTAACTGTGTGCACATAAAACTACTGGTGTCAGATAGAAATACTTGAAACCACCTACATGTGCGCAAACAAATAATGGATACTAAATTGGATTGTTCGTGTTTAATAAGAATGCTTAAAACCGTCCAACTGAGTAAAAATCGAATTATTGATAGTATAAGCATGTATATCCATTCATTTGCTGACTTATGTTAAATGAAGCTGTTAGCGTTAAGGACGAATACTTGAAACCATGTAAATGTGTGCAAACAAGTGTCATCTGAGTCGTTTAAAATGTTATCTACAAAATATGCGTTTACCAAATCTGTACATATTTAATATGTATATATGTATAAAGAAGATTTGTCATTAAATAACCTACAAGGGTTGATATGCCATAAAAGCCAAACGACCAACCAACCGATTGCATCTGTTGTGGCAGTGGGTTGAAAGAAACGGCAGTGCACGTCTTCTGGTACTGCACACGGCCTCGCCCACTTCGGAATTGCGTCTGGTAAGTGACGTATTGCATCATCCCCAAACAAACGTTGATTCTCAGTGGATAAGAATCAAAGGGTAGGTGTTTCTCACGACCCGAGCTGTGTCTCAAAATGGGATCTGGACGACGTGGCTGAAGGGATTGTATGACGGGCTAGCTTTTTCTCATTACGATCAGATTGGATTCTTAAAGCCTCAAACTAACGAGAAAATCATATGTGATAGAAAAAGTCTTGATCACATAATACTCGACAAAAGGTAAGAGAAAGCAAAAAGCCTGGTTGCATTCAAGGGTTCTTGGTTGGAGCCTAAATCTTCTTACTCATGGCAATTTAAATCTGGGTCTCCCTTGGATACCCCACGCCAAGTAAGTCTAGTATCCTTTTTTTATAAAAATGTCTTAGATAGCTGAATGATTGTGACATGACCGTGTCATATAGGTTAGGCTTTTCACGATTCTCATGACCCGAGTTTTATTAAACCCATACTATGCTGTCTCAAAAACCATTTTTCCCAATTTTATTCCTGGAAAAACATACTATATATATCTTTCCTTCTTCTAACTCATCCTCCCGACTCATTTCCCTTTGGGAGAGACCTACTTCCTTGTAAAGATTGTTCAGCTTCTTTTGGGATTTTTTAAATCTGGGAAACAGTTGGTAATCTTGTTATTTTGATCGGTTGGTAAGTGGGTATCCAAATTTCCCTCACATTTTGTTCGATTTCTTGTTTTCTTCTTGGGAATTTTTTCTCTCTTAACAGCCCAGTGTTTTATTCATTTTTTTTTTCATTTTAATTATCATCTTGTATATATTGTGAACAGCATCATCATCTTATCGTATTGTCATACGTTATTTATTATCTTTATATTTATTCCTTACTTTATTGGTTGATTTTGAAATTAGGGGAATGCATGTAGTGGTCATGACATTTTTGTTGGCTGTAAGATGGAAAGGAGTGATTGTATATATCATATGGTATGAATGAATCAGTGAATGAGGCTAGAATAGATAATTTGAAAGAAAAGCAAAGTTTACAGATGACCACTTCCCTTCCCATTTACCCACAAAACTACAGGCTTTATGCCCAATTGAAAATGTTTTTGTTTATTTGTGGCAAACAAAATTAGATCGTTGGGTGTGACTTTATTTGTCATAAATGACAAAAGTATCTATGATAAGGATATATGATAAGTATCTTACACAAAGACCAAAATAGTCTCTAGGACTCATTTTTAGTGTGCGAGGCTACATATACTACGCGCGATCGTGACGAGAATTATCAAATCCATTTGGCATTTGTGTTTTTTTTTTTTTTTTTCAGTTCCTTAAGGTTTAAAGAATCACGAAAAGGGAGAGGACTGACTGGAAAACAAAAGCTGGTGGGACAAAAAACAAGACGAAAGAAAAAATACTTGCTAGTGACCCCACCAAAAAATAACAAAAACAAAAAACACACAAACAAGATTATTTTAACTTACCTTGGGTTCATTTATTATATAAAACATGAAAATATTGCACAAGATCTAATGATAGGGTTATTCTTCATTATCCTCTTATTAATTTTGGTAATTTAAATTAGTGGCTCAAACATACTATAATATCCCTTTGACTATAACGTAATATTTATTCTGGAATTCTATCAAACTAGTTACAAAAACACATTAATATTTCTATGAGACTTATTACTAATTTCATGAGATGAATTAAAATTTTATCGACAAAAGGAGCCTCACCCGTAAAATGAAAAAATGTGTAAAAATCCCAAATATTTACAAATAAAAGATGAACATCAATATGAAACCCCCTCACGTGCTAAAATTGTAGAAAAACACCTCAATCAATCGAAAAATAATGCAACATGTGAGGAAAAGGGAGATTTTAAAAAATTCAAATCTCTGGAGAACTTGGTTCTCGGTCATCTAATGAGGGAGAAAAGGATTAATAAAAATGATTTATACTGGGTGTCTCAATATACATAGGACCAATGTGACAGCTAATTACTCTACTACTAATAATGTTGTGTTTTATTTTATTTCAGATTTGAAAATATTATATTATGACAACTATTAATCATTGATCAAAATGCCTTGGACAAGAGAGGAAAATATTTTCCGTCGCCACTTATTTAGTGAAAAAAATCATTAAAAACTGTGAAAGCAAAATTTCGCTTGAAGTTTACTTTAAGAATTATCCCTAGAAAAGCCAAATTGATCGTTGGGTACTCAAATTCCAAGCCACAGGGTCAGTAAACAACCTCAATAAGAAGACAGAAAATCCCAGTTCTGGCAGGAAGTTGACTGCAATATGTCCTGACAAAGTAGATGCAGTCAGAGATTCTGTCGGAAGGATTCCGAAAAAAATCCCTCCGAAGACATTCCTAAGAACTTGGTCTTTCACGTGCACTGTAGGATAAAGTCAATCAATTTCTGCCCTTTTATCTGGTCTGACCTTTCTGAAGTGATATAATTGCTTTTTAAGACTCAGATGAAAGATTAATTGATACAATATGAATTATTATATTAATGGGTTACACCTGTTTTGAGACGCCCAGTATTTATTTCTGTATCGAGATTATAATGTGGCCCAACGCCTGAATTAGGTGGAGTTAGAGGTTGGTCTTTATTATCTTTAACAATTTTCATTCGTTAGCACAAATAAACTATATTATTCCTTTCATCGTAAATGTCTCCCATATATCAAAAAAATTAACGATAATCATGAAAATAGGACTGTTAGTAAGATCCTAAACTAATTCAACATATATGCATATATTATGTGTCAGGAAGGATTAAAATTGGGTCTATAAAAAAATTCTAATAATGTGAAAAAGAAAGGAAGAAATATTTACAATTAAGAAAATAAAAATAATTATATGTGGAAATCACAAGCTAATACGGCAAAAGAAACGAGTTAATCTGTCTAAATATTGATGCCTGACGTGAAAAAAGAAGCAAAAAAATAAGAAATAGAAACCTTACCAAAAATTATGGCACCTATCAAGAAAAAGAAGATTATTCCAACTTACCTTGGATAAAATTCAATGGGTAAGTCTAAGCTTTATTTAAGGCGTTTGAGTTTTATGTTTTAAAAACAGGGAAAATTAATCTCTTGTACCTTGTCTGTAACCACGGTTGAAGGCATGGCTCGTATTTTTGGATGTTTTATTTTAGCTCTGACTGCTGTTTTAGTAGAACCCACGGCTAAAACCACCATATCCCCGCCGAGTGTTTTTGAATCTATTTTAAAAGAAGGACATACTATTAAAAGATTCGCCAACTCAAAAAAGCGTTCAGATGTAAGCTCTCCATCGTATAACGGACCAGAAGGAACCGTTATCGAGATACAGGAGCGGGGAGTATCTGCTCTTACAACAGTCGCGTTAGAAACCACAACATGTGACAATTCAAAAGATGGTCGGTGTTCAATCGGTGACGTTCTGTTTTATGCCACACTCACTATAGTAAATATCTCGCTAACGCTTATGATTCTTAAAAAGAGCTTCTACCCCTGTCGTCGTCGTAATGGGGCGCAAACGGCTCGTGTATCTTTCAGGAGAAATGAAATCGAGGAGGAGCCGCGGACTGAAATCAACTTCGATGAGTACAATCGAAGTATGGATATGGGTGCGCTAAAAGAAGATGAGTGGCCTGTTCAGTTAGAAACTACGAGGTCTTTAGAAGAACCGAGGCCCGCAGCGACTGCTTCGGCCGATAACGAAACCTCTGTCTCTATTTGAAAAATGGAGATATTTCGGCTGATTTAATATTCGCATCTCTCGTGCAGATCTTGCCTATTCGTCTAACATCTAATGAATGTTTGTCTGCATTGATTTTGCTGAACGAATATCAAAAATTAAGCCCGATATTACTTGTTACTTATAGTAACAGGAATACTTTTTTTTTTTTTTTTCTTGAATTCTCATTTTCATAGAAGCCAGAGACTAAAAAAATAGTTGCAGATTTTTTTCCCTAAATTATACATAATTATGTCCTACTTTAGTGTTTGGTCTTCGTACAAAACTCCTTTACTTCAATCTTTCGATTACCCAGACTTTAGTTATATGCATTATTTTTAATACTTTTTAAGTCTCTTAATTTGTCAAGAACTATTGCAATCTTTCGGATACAGCATAGAAACGGTTTTCTCTCTATTAAACTGATTGGACAAACTCTTCGTGCGTTTATAGCTTTCCACTGTTCCGCAATCAAGTAAATTGCGTGTTTACAAAAACCGTTCTCTCATTTTGATTTAGGTGTTGGGGGGGGGGCTTAACTTTCCTATCAAGCATTTTGTACATAATTATACATGAGAACTAATTTGGGGGCCCATATATTAAATTTGAGCATATCTTCATCCGATATAGTACACAAATTTATTTCAGTTAAATTTTCTTTTTCCCATTTAAATATTCAGGCCAGTGGTCTTCCAATTTCGCAAAATGTGCATTTCAATCACAATGCCCACAAAAGGCTGTTAATTAGTATCTTCATGATACTATTTTTCTCTTTTGACTTTAAATCGTATTACCTATAATTTTGCTCGCCCTCAAATCATAAGTTACATCCATGATTCTAAGCTTAGTGTAAGCTAATTTACATATAATTGATACATGAGAAAATTCCGCGCTTTCAAAGGCAAAAAAAAACAAACTTATAGATCCCGTGCTTTTTTTTTTATCTCTTAGAAAAGCTGTTTTATCAGCGTGCCTCTTTAAATTGTTAGAGGTTAACCGAATGAGTTCAATGACTAGCATCTTGCAATGAGATTCATTTGCACCATTTAAGTTTATAATCGGCTTAGATATCGTACTTAAAAAAAAGTCGGTAAATCTAAAAAGAAAATGTTTTCTCTTTAAAGACAGGCGGAAGATAACCTGTTGAAGGTGACGGACGCAGATGGTAGACCGTTTGTTCACACACGCACCCGCCAAGCCGAATCCCTGATTCACATCCTGAAGCAAGTAGACGGCATTGGCTTGAACGTAAAAGGCGTTTTTCCTTTTAACAAAAGTCTCTCTACTTTAATAAGCTTCTAAAATTTGTAGACCAGTTCATATACCTTGGCAGCAATATCTCCTCTACTGAAAGCGGTCTTAACATGCGCATAGGGAAGGCGTGGACCGGAATTGACGTGTTATCGATCATGTGAAAATTTTCTCTAAGATGAAATTTGATTTCTTCCAAGCTGGCACTGTCGGTTCAATACTATAGATGGACGCTAACGAAACCCTGGCGAAAGCTGAATAAGGGCTCAAAAACGC
The DNA here is from genome assembly GCA_963585895.1 of Sepioteuthis lessoniana. Classification (NCBI taxonomy): domain Eukaryota; kingdom Metazoa; phylum Mollusca; class Cephalopoda; order Myopsida; family Loliginidae; genus Sepioteuthis; species Sepioteuthis lessoniana. The sequence continues at coordinate 102,537,919 of OY757919.1, read as the reverse complement.
CATGTGCATTTTTTTAAACAAATCTAGGACGCAACAACCAATAAAACGGATGTACGGCCGCTTGCCTCCCGTCTCACAAACCGTCCGAGTAAGATGAAAAAGGACGTGCTAGGCACTACTGGAGAAGCGACGCGTTCTCTTATGGACACACATAGATGCACTTGCGTCCAGCAAAGACTTAGAATAGCTCTATGCAGATATAATATGCAGTCTAGAAGACCTGCCCAGAGCAATTGCTGATAGACAGATAGTTCTAAATCTTTCTCGCTATCAGCACTTGAGAGGATTTCGACTGGCATTTGTATGCGATATCTTGTACCAACTTTTAAAGTAATTTAAACAGGGCTAAAAGCTGAATTTAAATCTTATTTCTAATCATTAGAAATATTAAACTACATTAAAAACCCTTTGTTTTCCAACGGCCACTTGGGGGGGTATATATATATATATATATATATATATATATATATATATATATATATATATATATATATATATATATATATATATATATATATATATACACACACACCCATTCCAAAATTAGGAAGTTTGCTTTTAAATTTTACTGCTGGGAATCTGCATTTTGAATAAAACCTTTTAATCGATCCTGTGTATCATTAGTAAGATTGGGGTGGGGAAATTCTAACTTGAACATTTTGTATAATTTCCATTGGATCGGAGATAACATTTTTCTTGAATTTAAATATTCTTTATCCCTTTCTTCACTTTTTCACAATTAAAATTGCGCTGTGGTTTCAATCTTGAATTTAATAGGGTGACAGTTTAAAAAATAAACCCGGCTCATTTGCATAGTGGGTAGAATGTTCGCCAATGAACTGGGAGACCTGGGTTCAATCCCAGTTCGCGTCATACCTAAGACTTTAAAAATGGTACTTGATACCTCCTTGCTTAACACTCAGCAACATAAGGTACGTATCAAGGGTAAGGTGGAGTAATCCAGGGAATAGAGTAGCGCCCTCCCCTACACCTCGGTGTAGGAGCTATTGAAAAGAGAGCCTTCGGGTCGCCTTTAACTGCGGTCGCCAACTTATTTCAATAAGATAAATAATTTCCTTTATTCAAGGAAATATTATGAACGTTTTGGAGGAACATGGTCTTCTGACAATCCTCATTCTCTTTTAGCAATCTATTCTCGATTAAAACATTTTTTTTTTTCAGCCGTTGTAGCGCGGAGGGGTTGGTAAATAATAATAGCGCCCTCCCCTTCACTTCGGTGTAGTAGCTATTGAAAAGGGAGCCTTCTGGTCGCCCTTAACTACGGTCGTCAACTTTATATACTCAGATGTTTGGCGGGGCCTGTAACATGCAGACTGTATTCTCTGTAGAAAAGTAATGATCTATATCACCGTGTAAACAAAGAATGATGGAAATATATTAGTATTAGATTATACTTGAAATCACGGTCCAACTCATTTGTATTTGATAGGAATATTTGATATAGTAGAAAAGTTGGCGACCGTAATCGAGGAAGACACGAAGATTCCTGTTTCAATAGCTACTACACCGAGGTGTAGGGAAGAGGGCTACTCCTTTCCCTTGATTGCTAGATTTTACTCTTGATACGTACATTATAATACTGAGTTTTAAGTAAAGAGATATCAAGTACCATTTCTTGAGTCTTTGGTATGACTCGACTTTGGATTGAATCCCAGTCTTCTGGTCCATTGACGAACACTCAACCCACGAGACCAGTGGGAAGAAACTGCTCATAAATGTACCATAAACACAATTTTATAACCTATAAGCGTGAAATAACCCTAGAGGGATTGACATGCCAATAAAATCAAACACAATCAAATTATTTTTTTCAATTTTCTTTCACTTATATTTTATTCTGATATTTCTAAAGCATTGTTGTGTTGGTTTTTATCATTAAGGGTTTTCGAACTATTGTCTTTATCTTTATTTTTATTCCTAGAACGTTTCGGCCGATATGTCCTCCGACCTTCTTCGGGTGTTTATCGAACTCGGGAACTTCGAACTTCGTCCTTTATTGAATCCACGGGGGTCGCCTGTTCTGATTCTATAACCGGGTACAAGTGTTAAGTATCCCTGTATTGCTACTCGCTTGTAGTCAGGATTGAACCTGCAACCACCAGATGATTGTCACCTTAGAAGCTTAGGAAACTAACGTCTATAACTGTTATGCTTTATGTCCCGCTGGGAGTTCTGTGTAGGTTCCTGAGTTCGACAAACAACTGAAGAAAGCCGGAGAACATATTGGCCGAAACGTTGTGGAAATAACAATAAAGATGAAGACACTAGTCTGAAAACTCTTTATGAAAAATCAAGCTTCGTCTCAAAAAATCAGACGACTAATGTTGTATTGGTGTTTTAATAAAATATTCATGTAGCTATCTTTATAGTCATTTGTTATATCAAAGTAGGAATTTTAAAGTCTAACAACCTGTTAGTCTTTTACTATTTCTATACTAATAAGTCTGAAAAGATAGCTACATATATCAAAAAGTTAAAAGACTTAAATGCTTTTTTATCTGTTTGAAACACTGAAAAAAGTAATGCACGTACATCTTATTGGTCATTGCCCTCGTAACAATTGCAATAATTTTATTCCGAATTATCGCAGTTAAAGGTAATACCGGAGCAAAATATTTTGGTTGAGGAAAGATGAAGTTACAAAAAAACAAAGATTTCACATCTCAAATACTTCCTAAAGAATTCCCCGCAAAATGTTGGATGTAGCATCAATTGAGTCTTCTGGTTTGGTTTGTTGGTTTAATGAAATATCAATGTTGGTTTATGTAATACCGAGGCCATCCTTTTGGAAGATCATCAGTGATACTATTCAACCCATAGTAAGAGGGATAAATGGTTTATACCTTTCGCTACAGGTCTGAAAGTGAAGGTAATAGCGACATGCAAAACTAGGCTTTGAGTTCAACGTTTTAAGGGTTAAAATGAAATTCGTCTGGTATACTGGTATCCTGATAAGATTGAAAGGGTTAAAGACCAAATGTGAAAATTGTTTGTGTTGAGATTTTGTAAAGCTTATGGCAGGATATACTTGGTTATATCGTATTGATTCTTAGTAAATCAACTCAAAAGATTTTCAAGACCAGCATGTTGCTGTCAGGATTCACACGTTAGTGTATGCAGCTCCTGTGCATATACTCAAGTCAGAGTCAGCCTTGTTCGTCAGGGCTCTGCTATTTTTGTTTTCGGTCATTATAAGGAAGTGCTTGTAACGTGACAGTTACTTACATCGTGCGATAGAGGGCGCCATTAGAAACAGAAGTATTATCACGGAAGTACGAACACATGGACAAAAAGGTTTAAAGGAGTTTATGTGTTGAGTTTAAAGCTAACAATTTGGAATTGTAAGTGAATTTGGCCAATGTGACATGCCAAGGAAAGTAAGAAAATCATGTTAAATCGAATTATTTATAAGGCCCAGTCGGCCGGGGCAGTAGAATACACCAACTGCATCTCTGCAGAGGGGTAAGACTTCCCCAGCGAGTGTCCTGGAGATGACACTAAACATTCTGATGGTGAGGCTCCAGTAATGCCGGAGCTTTAGGAATGTGGAGCACTCCTTCATTGCAATCACTCCCAGGTCTCTTGTGGTCTGGAGTGATAGTACCTATTAGGGTCATATCTATGGGTCAAATAGAATTAAACTATGTGCTTATGCTAAACTGAATTGTTTGAAATAGAACTATTTACGTGTATAAAATGGATGAAATAACATATAAGGGTTGATATACCATAAAAACCAAATCAAACTAATTATTTATAATTCCATTTGACAAAAGGTCACGAATTCATTTTTGTTGTTCTTCTCAAAGTTAAAAGAACATAAATAATATTGGCCATATTCAATTGATTATTTAGCCTTTGACTAAATGTCTGTATCCGTATTTAATGAAAAATATGTATCTATCTTAGATATTACGATACATTTGGTATAAAGTTAGTTGTAAATTAAGAAAAAAAATCTTGAACAGCAACGATATAATAATGTAAATATAAATCTTCAATGAACGTGATTTCCAAACCTTAAGGCATAAAATAACCCTAACGAGATGACATGACACTAAAATCAATCAATCAATCAATCCTAGAGTTATCTTGATAAGTGTACGGCAGCAGCTACAATACGCCAGTGATGGTGAAGATTATTTGGTAGGAGTTGCAAATTAAACATTTGCAGGTTTTCATTTCCGCATTTTTTTCTTTTTTTTTCTTTTTTTTTTTTAAGTAAAAGAGTTTGCCTAGTCGGCTGGGGCTGTAGATTACACTGACTGCATCTCTGCAGAGGGGTAAGACCCCCCCACAACGAGTGTCCTAGATATGACACTAAACAATCTGATGGTGAGGTTCCAGCAGTGCTGGAGCTTTGGGGAATGCGGAGTAACCCTTCATTGCCATTGCTCCCAGGTCCACTCTGGCCCTATCTATGGGTTAAATAGAACTAACAGCATTCTTATGCTAAACTGAATTGTTTGAGTAAGCTGAATAGCTTGAAATAGAAATGTTTTTGACAATTAAACTGTACTTACATTTAAACTGCGTGCTTATGCTTAACTGAATTATTTGAAATAGAACTGTTTTTCGACATTAAAATTGTATTTAATCTTAACTGAAATGGATTTGGCGTTAAATAACCTACAAAGGTTGATATGCCATAAAGCCCAACCAAACTAAACCAGTAAAAGAGTATGGTGACTTCTACATGGAGATGGCGGGTACCTTTTTTATGTGGCAGTTAGAATGACTGTTGGTTATTGATTGCATCAGTGACCCAAGAGAATAATGTTCAAGTGTTCAATTTGGAAGGTTAAACTAATAATAACAGCATCTTATGAATAGCGAGATAATCTTATGCTTTTTGGTTTGCAGGTCGTTGAAAAAGAATAAAATAACTTTTGCCTTAAAAAAATTTAAAAGAAACGTATCGAAGCTGTATGATTGATTTGTATGATTGCAATTATTTAATGGCAAAAGAGAAACGAAATCTCGGTGACCGAGATGAAAGGGACGGTTTTGGACAAGGGTATAAAACAAGCCGGAAAAATTTCACCCTTTTTTTTTTTGAATGACGAATGCCTGCTTGGTATTCAGCTCCGATGACAAGTAGAAATTCGATCTGTTTGAAGATAAATTAAGTTTCCAAGCCACAGAAACAGGATCACCTCTTCAGATATCTCTCACCACGATAATACCATCACAATTTAAGCGAAGAATAATAATGATAAATGAAATACTGAAGAAACACCTCCGACGACAGAATTATAATGTATCCTCAACAACGAATTATTTATGAGGGTCCCCCGGTTATAAGAGGAAACTCTATGTAATGGAAACACTCTCTCCGACAATAAAGATTCTACGTCGTGAGATGATGTCCATGATGATGATGGTTATATTGTTAGCCAATATGTTGGAGAAACCTCCTAAGAAGATATGTCTTTATGACTGTATACCCCTGTTAGGCTAGACTATTCTTATACCGTTTTGCCAACCTACAATGCTAGAGAGCCCTGTTTGCCCTCCTATTTACCAATAAATGAGGAGAAATGATATGAATCTAAATTTTTCCGAGGTGAAGCTAACAGTTTGGCCAAGAATTTGAGCTTCGATCGTCACATCCTTTATCTACAACTATTATATTAGTTTCACTTTCACTTAGGGAAGAGGTTGATCTAAAAATTAATTTGTTGCATTGATTGATACAATCCCACCTGACTTTTCTTTTATTACTTCGATACCATATTTACATTGTCTCACTTGAAGCCACATTGATCTCAAAGTTTCTCGTTGAAAGATCTTTTTGAACTCTTCAGCATGTAAAGTTGAGGGAGTATAAAAAAAAACTGGATTCCTTGTAAGATATAAACGAGAGAATTAGAAAATGATCATTTATTAAAACAAAAACTAATCAAGATTTCCTGTGCAGTTTTAATCATAGAAAGTAATAAGGCAGTAAAATCCGGTTGAGAAATCATGTGAATGTTTTAGAACAACTTAAAAGAAAGCAGAAAATTATTTTGTAGATTTTGCACAAAAAAACCAAAAAAACTATTCGGAGAAGTTTGCTTTCTTTCCTCAAATGGAGAGTGAATTTGATCAGCCAGAGATGGATTATATTTATTTGCATATGGGTATAAACATCACAAGTTATTGTAAAATGTTTATCATATTTACCAATTCCTCCGATCGGCCAGGATATGACACAAGGTCAGTTTTTAAGCGGAGTTTAACAGGTTTAAATTCAGAGTTTTCCTTCTCCTAGACCAGTTGCCTCACCAAGGCTGAAGAACCCAGTCTGCCCTGCTATTTACCCATTGCTGTAGGGAGAATAATTGGATTCATTCCTTTCCCAAGAGTATTATTGCAATGTGAAATGCAATCAGTCTCGTCCAGGATTTGAACTCGTGTCGCCGTGTCCATTTCCTACGACGATAACTATTACACCACGGGCACATCTTAGAATGTTTCTTTATTGCATTTACCGTCACCAACTGTTAAAGCAAGAATTATCGGCAAAATCATTTTGGTTTCTCTGTTAAAGGCACATCAACCTTTGAGTGCTATTTGATACCAAAGCCACTCTTGTAAAAGAAACCTAGTTGTACTATTTAACTCATAGCTTGTTGAGATAAGGGGATTCATACCATCTCAATGGTATTAGCCCGTAAGCGAACGCCATAGTACAGCCGGTATTCGAACAAGGTCTATAAGGGGTCACAGACCAGAAAGTTTGCCACTATGCTACAGGAACTCCTCCCGAAAAAAATAGAGTTATTGTAGTTATTTACTAAACTTAGGACAGATGTATGAAGCACCCAGTGCGAATCGAACTCATTTAAAAACATCAGGTAATCTAACTTGTTATCCATTAGATGGTGTTATTATATGAATAAACTCTCTTCATTGCTAAAATTCTCATTATTTCCCATATATATATATATATATATATATATATATGTGTGTGTGTGTGTGTGTGTGTGTGTGTGTGTACGGGGGTTGGATAAAATAATTGAAACATCTAGAATCTTGCTATCATAATTTTGAAACTCCAATAAAACTGCCATACGTTTATTATTTTTGTTTTTTGATTTATTATTAATTTTTACCGTCTTATTTTACTAAAATTATTGTTTATTATTGATATCATCAGAAGAAACTAATCAAAATATATTAAAATAGCAGATCTATCAGACTTTTAACGCGGGCAAATTGTTGGTGCTCGTATGGCAGGCGCTAGTGTAATAAAAATCACAGAATTATTTGGCGTAGCAATGTGTACTGTCTCGAAAGAAATGACAGCATTTAATAAAGAAGAATAAAACTCTGGAAGAAAATGGAAACTGTCAGATAAAGACAGTCGGACTTTCACGCAGATTGTTAGGAAAGATCCCAAGAATACAGCCCTGAAAATTTCAGCAGAGCTTAATGACCATCTCAAGAACCCCATTTCCTCAAAAACTGTTAGAAGAGAGCTGCACAAAGCCGAATTTCACGGGAGGGCTGCAATCAGAAGACGACTCCTTTCACAAACCAATATTGCAAAGCGTTTAGAGTGGAGTAAAAACCTACAGGACTGATCCCTAGAACAGTGGAAGAATGGTATTTTCTTGGATGAGTCATCCTTTACCTATTTTCGACATCTGGCCGTGTATACATATGGAGATAACCTAAAGAAACATCTTCTTCCAATTGTAAAACATAGAAGAGGAGGAGGAGGAGGTTTTGTGATGATCTGGGGGAGGTTATGTCTTGGAATTCTGCCGCAACAATAGTTTCCCTTCATGGCAGGATCAAAAGTCAAGAATATTTTAAAATTTTATCAGATCAAATTATCCTATGGTTGCAGAACTGTTTACAGAGGGAAACGCAATTTTTCAGGATGATAATGCACCAATTCACACAGCTAAAATTGTGTCTAAGTCGCAAGAAGAAAATTCTAATGTAGTAGAGCATCTCATCTGGCCACCACGGTCCCCAGATCTCAATATCATTGAAAATTTATAGTGGATTTTAGAAAAACAAGTAAGGAGTCGATATTCCCCACCATCATCATTGAAAGAACTTAAGGCTGTTTTGACTGAAGAATTAACAAAATTCCACTTGAAACCACTTAAACTTTCTATTAGTCAATACCTCGTAGAATTCAAGCTGTAATTATTGCCAAAGGCGGTTCTATACAACAAAAATAAATTTGTTTGAAATTTCAAGGTTTTTCCATTATTTTGTTTAACTCTGTATATATATATTGAGTTGAGTCATGAATAATTTTTCTTTTAGCAAAAGTTTTTTTTTAAACAATTTAACAATAAATTTAATTTCTGTCAATATTATATTCAGCATATAATTAAATTATTTCTTGCAGTTTATCAGGCTGCTTGTTGATTCCTCTCTAGAAAAATTTATCTGGTTTCGAGCACAAGAAGTTTTCCACAAACTGATCTTCCTGAGAAAACTTTTGTCATTTACAACATTGATAGAGAACGAAAATGATAGAAATCCCTTAGTCCAATGTCTGGTGAATATGATGAATCAGGGAGAACAGATCAGATAAAATACAATATTTTTTCATGCTTGATCTTGCTAAATGTAGCCTTGCGTTGTAATAAAGTCAAAGCACAACGTTATTCCAACTAACGAGTGTGGGGTATTTGCTTAGAATATTTTCACGAAATCGTTACAGTTTTTGAGAGTATAAGTCAACATTGAGTGACTGATTGTGGTTTAAAAACTCTGCATTCCTTTTCTTCCATAAATATCCGCCTTTTAGATCAGCTGCGGAGAATCGTACTTGTCAGTCCACTGTCTTTTGCTATGAACATTGTCATAAAAAGACCCATTTTATAATGATATTCTTGAGAAACGGGTCATTTCTCTGCATTGAAAATAGATTTATTGCTACGGATACGAAATCTTCCATATTCTTCTTACTAACAGGAACCTAAACGCCCAGCTTGCCTTGTTTCCTATCTTTTTCAAAGTAGTGGCAAGTTATGCATTGTATTGAAGTCAAATGCTAATTCTTGAGTACTTTTTCACTGATTCCATTCCACCATTTCGTTTTAATCATCTTGATTGAGTTCTGATGAGCGTTCTGGCCTATGTTTATCTATCAATGGCTCATAGCCTGAAAGAAACGTTGAAAATTAATTTTCGGACTTGGCGGTTTGTAATGACACATTGTCCATGAATAATTTTCTTACTCTTTTTGTGCAGCGTTTTTTCTTATTCTTAAATTCCCATAATATCACATATCAAATAGGCATTTTCATCTCATCCTTTTTAGAGGTATGAGATAATGGCTTAAATAATGATACACACCGTTGCACTACTAAAGAGAGAATTACCAATGATCATCATCATCTTGTCGTACCACCAGCACGGATATCCCTGACCCTCTCTCGCCACTCCTCTTTATCGTTCATCGCCTCTGGCAAGTCCTTAAGGCTATATCCCATATCCCCAAAGAGCTGCAGTATGTAGGTTCAAGCTGGTCGCCCTGCTTTAGCTCGGGCAAGTGCGGAGGTCCATAGGAGTACATCACTTACGAGCTCGTCCCTGCTTCTCCAGCAGTGTCCTACATGTCCGGTTTGTCTTACTTTGATAGTTTTCGTGACAGGGGGTAGGTGTCCGTCCAGCTGGTGCTTTGTGGGGGTGTTGCCTCCAGGACTTGTTCAAAATCGCTCGCACCCTTCTTGTGTAGTTGCCGTCCAGCTTTTTCTCCATCCGTTTAGTTAGCGTCCATGTAGTGCATCCATATAGCAGTATTGACATGACCGCTGCTTGGAAGAAACTGCGTTTCATTTTATCGGTCAGGTCTGACTTCCATATGACCGATAGTCTATCGATAGCTCTCCATGCCTTTGTTAGTCACGTGTCGATGAGACACTGCTTCTTAGGTAGGTGAACTTGTCACCTAGTTTCAGAGAACTACCGCCTAGTGTGGAAATGTCGCCTGTTTGATTAAAGCACATGTATTCCGTTTTGTGTGCATTGACATGGAGGCCAATGCATGCAGCGGTTTGTTCTAGACTATGCAGCAGGGTTTCAGCTTAGGCTGGTTTATTTGCCAGTATCGTTGCGTTTAAAACATTGTAAGTTTTAAATGTGTGGTTACAACATGCTTTAAAAAAACGGAAATTATTTTTGACACAATTCAATTTTAACGTCTTTACTCAAATACAGATTGGATATGACACAAGTTCAATTTTTAATCGAAGTAAGCAGGATTGAATTCTGAATTTCCCTTCTCCAATACTGCTTGTCTAACCAAAGGTAAAGAACCTAGTCTGCCCTACTATTTACATATATGTTTTGAGTGGGTTGGATTCATGCCTTTCCGAAAGGGTACTAGCGTGAAGTGAAATGAAAACAGCCTTGTCCAGTATTTGAATTCATGTGATCGATTCTATTTTCTACACCGTTAACCGTTACACTTATCACTTCTCTCTCTTTCACTTCTCTTTCTCTGTTATATATATATATATATATATATATATATATATATATATATATATATATATATATAATTGCTTTTAAATAAGTACGCCCCCTCTCTATAAAAAGTTTAATTACTTTTGAACCGATATATAATTTCTAATGGAACATTACACAATCAAAACAGATATTAGGAATTATTTATTTCTAAACTATGTTTCAAAAAATGAAAAATATGTAGCACTGTGTGTGTGTGTGTGTGTGTGTGTGTGTGTGTGTGTTTGAAACAGTAACCCTTAAAAGGGCTCATCAGTGGGACATTCTTTGTTGAGCAATTCATTTACTATGTTATGAATTAGATAATAAATCAAGTTGCAATTGAACAAGTATTCTGGTATCTGTGTCTTACTGGACATCGCTTTTAATCACCTAAATTTTCGGTAGAATGGAGCTTATGAAATGATAATTAGACAATTTCCCTTTTCACTAAACAGAAGCATTACCAAAAGCAGAATTAATTTTACAAAGGGTGCTTGTCGGGTTCACCGGTAGTTTGATACACTTAAAATAGAAATACATTTAAAATGAAAATGTCGTGGTCAGAACTTAAGAGCAAGTATTACAGAAAGATGAAGTCTATTTACGTATAATTACACAGAGAAGGGATTTTTTGGTGTTTGGGTTGGTTTCTTCGTGGACAACATCATTATCTCAGATGAAAAATATATCACGTAGCCTACATGTTAATGAGAAAGAGGATATACTCTTTTTTCTGCAATCTTTATAAACTTAATTAACTCTGACAAATACAATATTCTTTTTTTTCTGCATTTCTAGTAATTACATGACTCCTGTAACAATCACTCCAATACAGTAGGTTTTTCGAGATACCTCAAAGTTTATCAAAGATACTCTCATTTATATACTAGCTGATTTATCCGTTTACCCCAGGTAAGATATCAACATTTTGATGCCAGAGAGAGCGAGATAAATTCAAAAATAGAAAAAAACAAATTTGATTTCTTTTTTTCTTTCTTTCATATCTCTCGGAAGCAATTACTGATGCGAAGAGTCGCGGTGACATAATGTCTAAAGTGGTGGACTACAGTCACGAAGTAAGTGAGTTCGAATTTTAGTCGCTCTAGTAAGTTTTGTTTTGTTTTATGACATATTAACCATTGTATGTTATTTATTGACAAATCATTTTTATTCATATATATTAGATATATGATGTCTAAACACATTTTGTTGAGAACATGTTTAAACGAGCCTGTGATCATTTTTTAACGCAGTTGAATGGTTTCACTTATTTCTATCTAATACGAATGATTCTATTTACTATTAATCATTTGTTTGCACACAGTTAAATGTTTTAAAGTATTGCTATGTAACATTAACAATTCAATTAAACATCGGTCGTTTGTATACACACTGTTAAATGATTAAACTGTTCTTTTTCAAGCGATTCAGTTTAGCATGTCAATTGTTTGCACGCAGTTTAAATGTCAGTGTACACAGTTAAAAGCTCAAACAATTCTATTTGACTCACAGATAGGACTCTATCAGGTGCCACTATTCTGGGACAGAGTGGACCAGGGAGAGATGACAATGAAGGGGTACTCAGCATTCTCCAAAGCTCTAGCATCAATGGAGCCTCTCCAGTTGATTGTTTAATGTGCAGGACACTCATTGGGGGAGTCTTATCCCTCTGCAGATATACAGTCGGTGTATTCTGCAGCCTCCCCACAACCGACTGGGCTACTTAAAAGTTCATTGATTGAGTGATTTTAGCGCTATGTCAAACCGCTTCGAGTTATTTCATCCCTACAGGATAGGGAATTGTATATATTGTTAGTTTATTTCGATATTTTTAGCGTAGTTTTATTTTTAATTTTTCATTCGATTTGCACAACTTGGACGCTAACTAAATGGCTGGAGAAGAAACTAGAAGGCAATTACACAATGTTGCGAGCAATATGGAATAAGTCCTGGCGGCAACACCCCACTGGAAAAGCAAGGACGAGCTCATAAGTGATGTACTCCTATGGACCCCCGCATATGGCTGAGCAAAAGCAGGACGACCAGCTCGAACATACATACAGCAGCTATGTGAGGATACAGGATGTAGCCCTGAAGACCTGCTAGAGGCGATGAACGATATCTGTGCTAGCGGCACGACATGATGATGATGATGATGATGATTATACAGTGTCAGGTATTCAAATGTAATATATATAATTTTTAAACAGATCTATTTGAACAATAAATGGGACTTTAAAAGGCACCACTGCGCCGGATCAGACCAGACCAAGAAATTATAGCAATTAAGGGGTTCTTCATCCGGTTTAGACCTACAGAACTGGAGCCTCACTATCTAAGCCACGTCTTTTTCTAGCTTCTTACCTCTCTGCAGTGATTAGTCAGTGTATTCTAATCCCTGCATATTGGGAGGTCTCTTCAATGGATTAACTCTTGTTTGGATTAATTTTCGTTCAATCTACTCTAAAAAAAATGAATAAATAACTATTCATCAACAGCACCCCCGATACACACACACACACACGCACACGCACACACACACACACACACACACAAATATATATATATATATATATATATATATCCTCCATAAATGTTTAAGATATTACTCAGTCTCAAAGAAGTCAGGGAAACTGATTGATCGAAACGTCATATGTCTGATTTAAGATGAAATTGATATTTTTCTAGCAAAATTTTCAAGGTGTTTTGTAGAGGAATATCTGATAAAAATTTTCTAAATATCCATCCATCTGTCCATTGTTATAAGACTCTGTACTTTCTGGTTCGATTTCCACCAACTTAACAAGAATATTTAAAGTGAATACTGAGAAAAAACTAAAACTTTGAGAAAAACATTGTCCTATGTTGTTACTGCTATTATGATGTTCTACAAAAACACAAAAGGAATGGTTCATTCACCCGATGGTAGCATGGATTTTTTGACATTGTCGCTGGAGTCCTTCAAGGAGATATATTAACATCATATCTATTTATAATTTGGACGTCATTAGATTTAATGAAAGAAACTGACCTCACATTAAATAAACAAGAAATATCCCACAGAAACTATCACAGATGCAGACTCCGCAAATGACCTATAGCTTTTCGCAAATATACTTGTGCAAAGAGAATTCTACAGTATAATCTGGAACAGGCAGTAAGATGCATTGACCTTCACTTGGACTCTGATAAAACAGAATTCATATTTTAAACAAGATGGAATATTCTCCACATCAAATAACAAGCCTTTAAAATAAGTAGACCGATTCTCATACTTTAACGGCAATATCTCATCTACTGAACGTGGTGTCAACATGCGCATAGGAAAAGTATAGGCTACTATCGACAAATAACCGACCATCAAGAAATCTAATCTCTCTGTAAAAATGAAACGAGAATTATTCCAAGCGGTGCTTATTTCAGTACTGCTGTTTGCATGTACTATTTGAATTTTAGCACAGCTCTTAGATGAAAAACGAGATAAGAATCACATAAGGATATTGCATGCCATTTTTAACAAATCTTGGAAAGAGCACTTCACAAAACGGCAACTTTACTGCCACTTGCCTTCCATCTTGCGAACCATCCAAATAAGAAGAACGAGACATTCTGGGCTTTGCTGGAGAAGCCGAAAAGCATTCATAATCCACTGGGAACTTCCACACATGGATTCACCACTGTTAGCCGACCAGTGAATACCTATATTTATCAGCTCTGAGTGGTCGCTGGATGTCGTCTTGTAGACCTACTGGGTGCAATGGTCAAAAATAAAGTATTCCCATTAATTGTTAATGATTGAGGGATTCATTTCATCTAAAATTATTTTATACCGAGAGAGTTAAACGGATTGCGTTCTTTGTTCATTTTTTGGGTTGTTGTTTATTTTGGAGTTTTATTTTATTACAATTGAATACAAATACTTTTTAAACAAATTTATTTGACCCTTACATGGGACAATAGCATGTACTACCAGTCCGGGTCAGAGAGGAACTAAGAGTAATGGCAATGAAGGAGTACTTCTTAATTCCCTTCTCTTTAAAATTGGAGCCTCATTTTCAGCAAGAGATACAAGCAGCGTATTTTAATCCCTGCTTACTTTGTGTTAATTATTGATCAGTTTTATTGATAGTTCTTTTAGTTGGAGATTTAAAAAAGATGCATCCCAATAAGATAAAACAATAAAAATTTGACTGCTCAACCTATTTTTTCTGATGCTGATTTATCTACTGATCGAAGCAAATATTCGGTGTGAATGTTTGATTAACAATAAATACATATTTTTCGACAGATACATTTATAAATATATATTGCTCGAAAAATTAGATGGCTATAATGTTTTCTGAACATTTATCCGCTACTTACAACTTAACATCTTACGTAATGTAGACGAGTTATTCATCTAGTAATGATGATTCATGCAGGAAATTCAGACTTAAACTGTCGTAAAAATGTTTTGGTTATCATTAGGTAAAATCATGACATTTCGCGACAAAAAAGAAATAGCCACTGTATAATGGTGATAATTTTATTGTCCTCTACACCAAAGCACCGGTTTACCTGTGGTAAGATCACGTTCAAACGGCAGAGGATAAATATTAGTGAGTTCCTTATACGCTCTGATTAAAGTAATATACGAAACTCTTTGCTTCGATGTGACACAAGGCCGAGTGAATGGGGCACCCAATGAGACTCGAACTCAGTCTTGCGGGTTTACTTATCAACCTTGCTAACCGTTACACTACTCAAGGTGCCCTATACGGTCTGATTAAAGAAAAATTTAACTTTATTCCCTTATCTTTATAATGAGGAAGGCACAAAAAAAGTTAAAGAAAAATTTAATACTTCTCTGGGGGTGGAAGTACTTTTTATGGCATTAGGATTGTAAAGAGTCTCTGCCTGTTCACCATACTTGTCACCACATTCTTGGAATATTCCATGGGTGATTTTAAAAGATTAATGCATCTACTATAGTACCATTATTGAAAAAAACAAACAAACAAACATAACACGAGGGCTCTCTTATGGAATATTCTAATTGTATTGCCAGGGTTAGCTGGAGACTGAAATTATAATATAAAGGAGCTTCCATTAGTATACTATTTTTTTTTTTATTGTTATATAAACTTTTACCAGTGGCCTTCAAACACGAAAGAAGCTCAGACAGTTGAATCTCCAGTAATGAATAAGGCAGGAGGGTTCGTTTATTTCCTAGCAATTTTAACGGCTCAGGTTTTGACTGAGCCGTCTTCTAGGGAAAAAGACGAATTCAAAAGCTATCATTCATCAAATAACGAAGTGGATGATCCATATTTGTCTACACCGATGAAAACTGCCTTTCAGAGTGACTGCACCGAGTCTTTAGCCAAAGACTCTGCTGAAGATAATCCAACCGCAAGAATCTTTCCCGTAACCCAAACGGCCTTTACAAAATCTAATCCGACACTCTGTAATACTGAAGACCTGTCTATCTCGCCAGACCCTACTGAGAATAAAAAGCCAAACGACGACTTCTCCAAGCAGGCAAGTGAACATAAACGGTCTGTTTCAACATCACCCCCATCACCATGTGATAACAAGGACACTGGTTCAAACTGTTTCGTCGAATCCACTGTCTTTTATGTGACACTTGGTATAATGTTCTTTGTTATGATAATTTCTATGCTAAATGCATGCACGTAAACTATTGTACTTGGTGGTTTCCAATTGGTAACGGAGGGCAAGAATAACTACTTACATTCGCCTTGTTTGTTGGAGTCTTATGGCTGTGCATTTCATATAAGCATTTCTCAAAACCAGGTAACTACCGTAGAAGGATGAAGATAAGGTTGACGACTGGAAATTAACTCGTAATCTTAAATTTCTAGAAATTTAAGTGCATCTCCCAACTGAACGCTGAAAAATGTGGCAAGATCCTACCAGAAACTCTGTAAATAGTTTAAACAATTTTTTTTAAATTTGAGCCACACAGCAGTATGGATCCCACCAAATTACTTTCAATTAATCGTCACTCAGAAATTGCTGTTATCGAATATTTTCGGTTTGATGCTATAATGATGGGGAACAGCAATTGAGCGTCATGGTTTGTTTTTCTTATCCACAAACTGACTGTACACTTCGATAAACCTGAAGTAACTCTTTTGATGTCCCTAGTCTTTCAGCGGCTGCAATAGAATTCGTTTTGCTTTTGAAACTTTATCAACCAAAAACTTTGCCTTTTCGCCTTCTCATAATACCATTTAACTAGCTCTGAATTTTTTTTTTGTTTAGACGTTAAGCTTTCATAGAAACTTGTCCCTTTTTGAAAATAAACAATTATCGCACTGACGTATGGTTGTACATAGAATATGAAATTCTAATTGTAGATCTTAAACTAATGACGAGTTCTTAAATGTACTATTCTTTGTAAATCTTTCGTTCTACGAGAGGGTTTTTTTTTTTTTTTTTTTTTTTTTTTTTTTTTTTTTTTTTTGCGTCGGATAAATTTGCCATAGGACTACACTAAGATTGAAAGCTGCTAATGTCATTGTGGTTCTAATTTTAACTTCTTTAATGCACATGAGTTAGTTTTGCCGAACACTGCATTGCTTTTCATAATTTCCCTCCACCATAATATAAAATCTTTATTGTTAGACCTTCACTAGTATACGTAAATAGGAATGGAGACTAGACACGTTCTCGACTTCAAAACTAAAAACTATGGATGTTACACTTTTCATTCTTGGGGCGGGGAATCAAATCTTCTCAAATTAGAAATGACTTAAAATTCCGAAACTTGCTCAGTGTCGAATAAGTCTGACTAACACTTCAACTTGTGAGCAGTGATCTAAAATCTGCATGGTATTCTCCCTATTAGCCACTCAACCTCGACTATGAGCGGGAACTTCGAATAGGATTGCTAAAAACTTCTAGCATTTTTCCTTGGATTAAAACGTAATTAACTAAAACACATTGCTTCACACAGGCCGCTTATGTTCTGGCCTTTAGTTTGTAAAAAGCATCGATAATGATCATATGAAATGCTAGGATATCAAATTCCTACAAATGAAAGTAATTTCATGCTATTCCATATTCTTGTTTGGGAGACAAGCCCAATATTTTCTTATAACTTTCTCTACTTCCAAGTGACACTTGGTTAAACTCTTCCGGTCGATATTCTTTAATGTAAAATCAAAGCAAAAACGAAACCATATTTTTCATTTTAAATGTAATGCTTAAATGATTTAAGAATAAAATGAATTTTTGTCCAATTTGCAACTGAACAATAATTTGGTCGGTTTGAACTCGACGTTATTTTCTTTTTCAAATTTTTTTTTTTCTTGTCAAATGAATTCTCTATTACTTTAATAACTGACATGTTAGAATTTATTTCCGGAAACAGTGAAAAGTTCACGTTTGGGAGAGGGGGAGCACAAGGCCCAAGCCTTTAGTCCATAACCTTTGTTTGGCGTGTGTGTGCTATTTTCCGCAATTAGACTGAGCGTTTGTAAAATAATCACCCATTAATGAAATCGTCATAAAACTTAAGCTTTTATAGCAAGAAACAAATAAGCGATTTTCTTTTGACGAAGAGGTTTTCCAGTTTGTGCTCCTACACTAAAACTGTAATAAGGATGTCTGTAAAACTAATGGGATAAATTGAAAACTTGGCATAAGGTCTCTTGCTGCTGGCACCAATTACTGCATGGTTATCTTGAACTTCAGAATGAGACTCTAACGATTCTTTCATCAATGGTTAATTCACCGGAATTCTTGCTTTCCTGTGATTTGGAACAATCTGTTAAGCATATATTGTCACTGAAGCCGATTGTAGAAGCCGTGAAAAGTACGAGGTTTGTTTGTATCATACAGTTTTTTTCTCCTTGGAAGTTTGTGCTTATACAGGTGTCAGTTTAGATTTGATAGAATTTAAGTCTTTTTTTCTTTTGTCTAAGTTATTCGATCATAACCACAATTCACTGTTTGCCATCCATCCGTGAGCGATTCGCCTAAGTTTTTAAACGAAACTTGAATTTAAGCTTTTGGGTGCTTTTGATAGGAAACTTTCCTGGATGTACGGTTTTTTTTGCCAGGATAATTAAAAACTAATTTCTTTTGAATGAAAACTAAATCCAATCTAAAATAATACAAGTTTGATTCAGGTTTAAACGTAATAATATAAAATGAGCAATTCGTGAGTTATCTACCTGGTGGTGGGGGGTCACGGAATATATATATATATATTTTTTTTTTTTTAAGCATCCGGTTAAGATTAAGTAGGAGGCTAACTTGTTGGTATTTTTCGATCGACCTGAAAATCGTGTTATCTAAGAACTCGTGAAACATGAAGGGAATATTTTTTATTACAATTGAGATTGATTCAATGATTCCAGAAACATAACTTTAAGTTTAGAGCCTATTCCGAACAGCTGCAGTAAAAGTTAAACATTGTAGTTAAAAGCTTAAATAAAAAGCAACAAATAAGTTAAAACCAAGATATATTGCCATAACTTTAGGAAGAATTTGAAAAGAAAATTGTACTTAAGAATTACTAAGTTATTTTCATTTTGGGAAGCGTATCAAAAGCATTAAGCATGTTCAATGCGATACAACTATCAAACAGGTAACTGAGATGTTAGCCTTTACCTTATTTTTTTAATACAAAATTATATCGTACATTAAGGTCTAAAAGTTCTTCATTCTTTAACGCATTCAATGCTATACAAGCCACTAATCGATCGTGCTATATTATTTTGTTAAAGCTACCTAACCTCTCTATGGATCTATACCAAAAAATATAGCCTGAGGCATTAACGGGTCATATCGCATTAAACGTGTTAAGGAAAAAAAACTGAGACATTAATATATGGTATCTTTGTTTATTTTTAAAACCAATGTCACTTGTCAGTGTTCAAGTTCAGGCAATATCAGTTACTTGCTTGATAGTAAAAATTTTGCTGTTCTCAAGTCAGTGTTCGAGATTAGATAATCGCAAATATTTTGAATGCCGATTTCCTTAGCATGAATATCTTGTTCATTTGAATAATTGGTGTCTCAATATCTTTCTATTGTTTTCGGTTATTCTTGTGCTCAACTACAATAAGAATAAAACAGTTTTAAGAAAATATGATCAGCAAGTGAATCTCACTGGTTATTCCAATTGAAATGAGTTTGATCCAAATTTGTTTATTTTTTCTTCTGAATTACTGTTATTAAAGAAAACCTTAGATAAATAAATATTTGAAAGAAAAACAACAACTAAGTCGGAGTTACTAACAAATTAATATAAAATGTCATTGAAAATATTCCCGAAAGAAAGAAAAAAGCAAAAAAAAAACCCTTAAAAAATGTAGATATAATTTCTTTGGTAGCTTTTATGAATAGCATTAAAGGGAACATCTTGAAAATACAAGCGTATGTAAAGAGTTTATCGAATAAAGATTTTGTAAGCATTATTAAGGAGAATAATTGGTTAGTTCAGATAATTATGTATGGTCGCTGTTCTAAGTCATTAAAATATGTTCAAGTCTTGAATGCAGCATGGGTGTGTGTGTGGGGGTAGCTCTTTGTCTAGCATTAGTGCAGGTCTTCACTTGTGCATGGTTGGTCAGTACAACACAATCTTCCTACTTTATTTTCTGTGATTTAGCTTCATGCTCGACAAAGCATGAAAACTTGACAAAGAAATCTATCTTGTTGAATAATTATAGTTGGAATGTATATAACAAATAACTTAACAGCTGTGCACTGAATTTGGTTCTCACTGTGTGGACCAAGTTTCTGGACTCGACTTTTTCATGTCCCCTTTTAGACTAGAACCCACAAATAACATTGACAGAATTTAAAAAAAAATGTCTACTTTAAAAGAGATAAACTAAACATAGTGAATGTTTCGAAACTTAAGGGACCTTTTTGTGGAGCTTTGGTTACCAGATTATACTCGCAAGCCGTTAATATTGTACGTTTGACTGTCACTAAACTGTTCACACTTGTTAAGTTTTCCACAAATGTGAACTGTTTAGTGATAGTCAAACGTACCACAATATCTCATTTATACAGCAAACCAGAATTAGTTGGGTTTTTAATCGGAGAGTAAAACAGCACCGTTACACAATTACTCCTGCAGACACATTTGGAAACTACATGCATTACTGCTTGCGTTCACCATTTAAGCTCCAGTGTTTGGATTTCAATCTGAGGTTAGTGTGCAGATGATTTGAAAAGAGCTGGATGTGTCCAATAGTGATTACGAACGTATCACAACTCAGAAGTTGATCGTTCTGATAAGAAACGAACTCCCAAATCTGTGCGGGAGATCCAAGCCATGATTGGCAGCAATCCCAGCAAATCTGTCAGGTTGGTTGGTTGGTTGGTTGGAGTTTGATGGCATATCAACCTTTGTAGGTTATTTAACGCCAAATCCATTTTATGCAAATAGTTCTATTTTAAACAATTCAGTTTAGCATGTTGAATTTTGAATTGTCAAAAACGTTTCTATTTCTAGCTATTCTGTTTATTCAAACAGTTCTAATTCAGCTAATTCAGTTGAGTATAAGTACAGATTTTGTTTACACGCAGTTAAATGTCAAAACATTTCTATATTAAACAATTCAGTTTAGTTTAAGTACAGTTTCAATGTTAAAAACAGTTCCATTTCAAACAATTCAGCTTAGCATAAGCACGCAGTGTAAATGTAAGTACAGTTTCATTGTCAAAAACATTTCTATTTCAAGCTATTTATTTTAATCAAATAGTTTTAATTCAAACAATTCAGTTTAGCATAGGTATGCTGTTAGTTCTACTTAACCCAAAGATAGGGCCCTATCAGGTGCTACAATTCCGGGCCAGAGTTGACCTGGTAGCAATGACAATAAAGGAGTGCTCCGAATTCCCTAAAGCTCCAGCATCCCTGGAATCTCACCATCAGATTGTTTAGTGTCATATAACCAGGACACTCATTGGGGGAAGTCTTACCCTTCGGTGTATTCTACAGCACTAGCCGACTGGGCAATAAAGTCTATCAGGTTTATAGCCAGTGATATAGGAACATCAAATAGTGCATAAAACCATTCACTATTCCTCATAGTAAATGAGAAAGAGCTAATTTTCATCACGGTCCATAGAGGACAAGATAAAAGACCACACTGCAAAGTTTTTGAACAAATAAAACATCCACCCCAACCGAACATGCTTTGATTTTTCTACCAGGATCAGATCGTGAAATCTCAGAACAACTGTTAACTTGCTCTGTCCCTAAATGATATACCGATAGTAACGAAAAGAAACACCCTGTCCCCATGATGATGTTGGGTGTGTTGATTAGCGATGGGGATGTTATGCTTCCATAAGTCTTCCTCCATAGTGCTAGACTCAATACAGAGGCCTACATCTAGTGCTTGGAGGAGATTATGCTGCTCTGGATTGAGAGCGTCGCTACTTGAAGACCTTTAATCTAGCAAGAGTACACTGGGACATGCCGCACATTCGGAAGAACAAAGACTTGGCTGTCAGATAATTTCTGCGACCATATCACCCCAAACATTTGACTGCCTAACTCTCCATATTACAATCTCCTTGATAATGAGGTGTGGCCAAGAAAAAGACCAAAAAACTCCTGACAACACCAAAGATGAACTAAAGGCAATAATAATATCAGTATTAAAAATTTAAACCAGAAGACCGTGAGAAAGGCTAGCAGGATATTTTTAAGTAATCTAGGGACCATGGATGAAACCAATGGCGATTTCTTTGAATAAGTTTAATCAATAATATTTCTAGATATTTTCATGCACATGTGTCTGATAAAGTGAGCCGTCAGTGTTATTTTCATTTCGCGTAATGTTGACGACAATTAAAACCATTGTCTCATTTACTAACTCACTCACTCACAATCTCTCTCTTTCTCTCTCCCTCTCTCTCTCTCTCTCTCTCTCTCTATATATATATATATATATATATATATATATATATATATCCAACATTATTATTGATAGGAAGTTAAGTCAAAGACCGAAAAATAAATAAAGAATTGCAACATATCACAAAGGACAACATCACCGAAATGAACAAGTAAATTTATGCAGGAACAAAACAAGGATGTAATAAAATAGATATTTCCCTAAGGAATTCGAACAGAAATGTAAAACCTGCATTGGAAATGAGGCTAGACGGACAAGTAACTGTGACAACAAGAGAAACTACAAAGAAAGGTAAAACATTCAGGAAACCAATGGAAAGAAAAAACGAAAAAGACATTTACAGACAAGTCTGACAGCACAACTGGAAGAAATAAAAAGATATTGGCAAAAGGAGGACAAATCAAAAGGTACATTGGCAGAGTCAGATAACAAAACAAATTAGGTCAATTCAAAATAACAAAAGTAAATTCTACAGATTGAAGCCCAATCGGCTGGGGATATAGAATATACCGACTGCATCTTTGCATGAGGCAACAAGTGTACTGGATATATCATTAAGCAATATGATGGTGAGATTCCAGTCTTGGAGTCTTGAGGAAAGTGGGATACTCTTTCGTTGCCATTGCTCTCAGGTCCAGTTTGATACGAAGTGATAGTATCTGAGAGGGTCTTATCAATGGATAAAATAGAACAGTTTGACATTAAAAAAGTTAATGACATGCTAAATTGAATTGTTAGGAATAGAACAGGTTTCATCATTTTACTTTATGTGAATGAATTAATGATGTTGAATTGAATAATTAGTGTTTAATAGCAATATTTGTAACCATTTCATGGTGCACAAACAAATGATTTATATTAAATAGAATTATTGTTAGATAGAAAAGCTTAAAGCCATTTGCGTGGGTGAAAAAGAGAGCTAAGTCCCATTTAAAAATGCATTAAAAATATGTTTAGAAATCATATATTTAATATACAAGGCTCAATAAATAAGTTTCCAGCCTTTTTTCGTCTGGTCACTTTTATTTATAATACTCAAGTAATCTTCTCCGGCTGCAATGCACTTGTTGTACCGTTCCAACAACTTGTGGAAAGCCTCATGGAAGTCCTCTTGTGTGAGCGTGTCAATGACCTTCGTCACAGCCTCTTTCATCTCCTCAATTGTCTCATAACGACAGCCTCTAAGTTTTTCCTTGAGCTTAGGGAATAACCAAAAGTCACAGGGAGCAAGGTCTGGACTATAGGGAGGGTGACGAACTGTCTTGATGCCCATCTTGGTCAAATAGTCTGTGAAGGGGATGGAGTTATGGACTGGTGCATTATCCTGGTGGAAATGCCACTGACCCGATTTGAAGAGTGCTGGTCTCTTCCCTAGGAATCTCTTCCTGAACTCCCTTAAAACCTCAACATAGTATTCCTTGTTGACTGTCTGTCCAGTGGGAACCCAGTGCATGTAGATCATGCCAGTGATGTTAAAAAAAAGGGTTCATCAAAAGTTTGTGGGTGGATTTACTCTGTCTGGCCTTCTTAGGTCTGGGAGAGCCAGCATGCTTCCACTGGGAACTCTGTCTCTTGGTCTCTGGGTCATAGCAGTAGATGCAGCTTTCATCGCAGGTCACCAGAGCATCAATAACTACGAGATCTGAATTGATCAGCTCGGCCATCTCCCTGCTGTCATGACAACGTCTTTCTTTCTGATCTTCTCTGAGCACCCTTGGGAAAACTTTGCGCAAATCTTCGACAGCTTCAGTTCCTTTGGGTGTACAGTTCCCACACTGACATCAAATTGTGCACTTTATGTCTCTATAGACACACGACGGCCCTTATCCGTGAAATTCTTTATTTGGCCAATCAACTCTGGTGTTCTGACTTCCTTATTTGAAGAGTGCTGGCCTCTTCCGACGGAATCTCTTTCTGAACTCCCTTAAAACCTCAACATACTAATCCTAACCATAACCCTTTGGCCAATCAACTCTGGTGTTCTGACTTTTTTACTCCTCCCACACCTCTCATCATCCCTCACAGACTCCCTACCTTCCTTGAATCTCTTATGCCACTCAAAAACTGATGTTCGATTCATCCAAGATGGTCGAAAATCAGTCTCAAGCATTCCATATGTTTCTGTGGCATTTTTTCCAAGTTTAAAGCAGAATTTTATTGCATATCGTTCTTCTAAAGTGTGCTCACGTCCAGATTGCATTTTTGAAATTCACCAGCAGTAAAAATCATGCTTTAGTAGGGTGTATTCCACTTGCTGCTCTAGTTGTTCATTTGAACCTGAAATCATAAAAATTAGTCAGTCATTTCATAAGATGTATAGCAATAACCTATTGAATTGAGACTACGACAATTTTAAATACCTGTACAAAAATGTCTGGAAACTTATTGAAGGAACCTCGTATATGTATAAAGAAGATTTGGAATTAAATAACCTACAATGTTTGATATACCATAAAACCAAAACAACCAGCCAACAAACAGATTGATGGAATCTGCACAAAGACAAATCAACAACGGGAGGCAAAAGAAAACAAAAAAATCTTGTAAGTTATGGAGAAAGAAAAGAACATAACAAAAATGTTGAATAGATTAATAACACGAAAAGAGAATTAGAAGAAGTCGCTGAAGGTGCGAAGGCCAACATTCATCTAGACTGGCTAAGAGCAACAACCAAGATAATACCAAATCGGAAAACACTAGACCATGATGGAATACATGGATTCTGGTTTAAAAAAATGCCCGTCTGTACATGACAGACTGGCTCAGTAAATGCTTCTAAGAGACTAGTATACCCGAATGCAGAATGAAATAGAAAACAACCCTGATCGAGAAGAATCATCTAAAACGGACCGTCGTCAGCAACTATAGACCCATAACCTATTTACTTATGATGTGGAATATCCCGACCGCACAGATAAGAGAAGAAATCTATTAGTTGCTTGTATAACAGTCGTTATTTCCGGAAGCGCAAAAAGATTGCCGCAAGGGAGTAAGAAGAACAAAGAAATTCCTATATATACACAAACACATCCTCAAAGAAGACCAAACAAGGCGGAAAAATTGACCCATGGTATGGATTGATGATAAGAAGACCTATGATATGGTCCAAGAAAAGTAGATAATAGTGTTGTAAAATGTACAAAATATACAACATAATCATACACTTGATCACGAATGCCATGAAAAACAGGAGGATGGATTTCATAGAGGGAGGTCAAGCCCTAGCAGAAGTAAAAGCCAAAGAAGCATCTTCTAGTAAAAGCAGCTCTCGTCACTATGTTATAGCAACCATACCTCTAAACGACGTACTTCAGAAATGTACGCGCAGCGGGGCCTACAAAATAGCCAGAAAAGACTAATCACCTATACATATGAATGGCCTCAAGGTATTTGCAAAAAGGGAAATGAACGAGGAATCCTTTTAGATACAATAAGAATATACAGTCAGGAATTTGGAATTACGTTTGACCTTGAAAAATCTAACATGCTTATAACGAAAAGTAGGACAAGAGAATCAGTGGGAAGAATTAGATAACCAAATTAAGAAAGTGTTGTACTGTTGAGTTGAATCATACACAGAGAAGAATGAATGCTTAATATATTTATTCAGCACCATCATCCGATGCTAAACGGATACATATAAAAAGACATAGTACAATAAGTTACAAACAATTAACAAGACAACTTACAAGGAATAAAGAAGGGCTAAATGCTGTATAGCCAAACGTAGTAAGATCAGTCCGAATATTAGTCAGGCTATTTAAGAATATGAGCCAGGCCATCTGGTAGAGTGTTGAAGGGATGCTAGCTACTCTACAATGAAGAATGTATTAGCATGCCTGGAGAAATGAAAACTACAAGAACTTAGGAATATTAGAAGCAGTCATTATAAAAACAAGCGGGGATCAAAGGAAAAATAAGAAAATATTTTTCCAGAAAAACGAGAAAAATTCATGAAACTAAGCTCTGCAGCAGAATTCTCATCAAAGAGATAAACACATGAGAAGTTCCTCTCGTAAGATATTTGAGAGCACTCTTAAAATAATCAACGGAAGACAAATGGACCAAAGGACAAGGAATTTGATGACTATTCAGAAAGCGCTACACCCGAAAGAAAAGCCGGAATTATTTAGGATTGCGTTAATGCCTCAATACAAAAACTTGAGGACTGTATTTAGAAGAACAAGTGTAAAATAACTTGGTACTCTGGTTTATTGTTTTAATAGTCGACTACATAACAGTGGAAAAGAAATGATCATATATGAGAAAGATATTCGAGAGAAGGAGAAAGAGAGAGACAGAGATAAGGTAAAAAGAGAAAAAGGAATAGAAAAGAGAAAGATGAGTTTCCGAAATCCAGGTCATCATAACAGCGGACACCCGGGTTAAAACTAGAAATGTATCAGGAGCAATTCGATTATGAGTTCTGATTGGCTGGAATGAACTCAAACGAAAAGGCAGTTTGAGTAGTGGATATAGGATTTAGGAAACAGGAAAAGTGTTTGTTGGCTGCAAGAAGGGACGATGTAAATACCACAGTTGAAGACTTGCAACGATGTGAAGACAACCAAAAGTTGTGACCCACTGCAAAAGCGTCATACTAAATGCGAAGATGTGAAGACGGAACGAGCGAGTAAACATGTGTTTGAACTACAACAGAAAAGGAGAAGGATAATCTAATGTCTGTGTGTTCTATCTTCACACGATATTTTATTTCTCTTCTTTTAGCTAAAGAGTTCGACTCAGTTTATACTCTTGTTCTGTCTTCTCAACGATTATTATAATGTGTAGTAAAGAATAAACTTTGGTATTAACAAACCAAGACGGTGTTTTTGTGTGTTCATCACTTTTCTCGTGGCAAGGTTACAACGTAGAGTATACCCAGAACAGTGCTGGTGCAACCGTCTGTGTGTAGTAGTAATTGTAGTACAATCGTCTACTGAGACCGTACCAGCACAAAAGTCCATTTGAAAACCGTACCGTTACAAAAGTCTATTTTGTGTCATAGCGTTACACATTTTCTCTGTGACAACAAAAGTACAGAAAAAAAAAAAAAGACTCGGAAGAAAAAATGAGAAGAAAAAAGACTGCATAAATATTTCAAGCGATAAACTGGCGTGATTATACACGAGAAGTTAATCTTAAGAGATAAACAGAATCTCTACTAATAGCAACAAAAAACAATGTCAAGAAGACCAATTGTTTTAAAGCAAAAATTGATAATGCTTTGAAAGGAGACTGAAAGAATCGGCAATCAGTATTAAAATCGAGATCATACAGACGCGAGTAGTGTTAAGATAGGTTAGTATATCGAGAAGCATCCTGGCAACCGGAGGAGACTCGCCAACTGGTTTGAAAAAACTCGTAAGGAGTGAAACAATTATGAACTTGAGAAAAAAACAAAAAAAAAAAAAAAACAGGAAAAAGAAAATAAAGAAAAGAAAAGAAAAAGAAAAAGAATTATAATAAGTGAATGATTTTCATTGCTGCATAAAAGAACTGCTATCAACTCTATGTTTGTGTAAAAATAAAAAGATAATCTCGGTACACTGAAAGACGAGATTGAGAATAAATTATTATTGATATTCGGGTTCTGCGATTCCATTTGAAATTGCATTGTCCACTAGGGCTGTAGAATATGTCGATCGTACTTCTGCAGAATGCTAAGACCTACCCCTCTCCCCAACGAGGCCACCTGTTTGCTGGGAGTAACGACCCGTAATGCTTCAGGACGGAATCCTGTTGGTGGAGTAGTCCGTGGCCCGACAACCAAAGTGGTTACGTGATTTATAAGACTCCATTTTGTCCCTTTCTGAGCTAATCGGGTGGTGATGATTATTATTAGATAGAATCATTGGAGTTAAATAAAATACATGAAACCATTTAACTGTGTGCAAACAAATAATTAGTGCTTAATAGAATCATTAGTATTAGAGGGCAAAACATGAAACCATTTAACTATATGCGTACAAATGATCAATATTAGATTGAATTATTAGTGTTAGATAGCTATTGGTAAAAGTGTCTTATGAGTATGACACAAAACTGATTCTGATGGTTTGTTTTGTTTAGTTGGTTGGGTTTTATGGCATATCAACCTTTGTAGGTTATTTAACGCCAAATCCATTTTTATGTAAATAATCAGTTCTATTTCAAACAATTGAGTTTAGCATGAGTAAACAGTTTAATTGTCAAAAACATTTCTATTTCAAACTATTCAAGCAGTTATATATAACAATTCAGTTTAGTGTAAGTACAGTTTCAATGTCAAAAAACAGTTCCATTTAGAATAATTCAGTTTAGCATAAGCACATAGTTTAAATGCAAGTACAGTTTAATTGTAAAAAACATTTCTATTTCGAGCTATTCAGTTTAGTCAAGCAATTCTACTTCAGCTAATTCAGTTTAGTAAAAGTACAGATTTTGTTTACTCACAGTTACATGTCAGAACAGTTCTATGTTAAACAATTCAGTTTAGTGTAAATACAGTTTCAATGTAAAAAACAGTTCCGTTTGAAATAATTCAGTTTAGCACAAGCATGCAGTATGGGTAAGCACGGTTCAGTTGTCAAAAAAAAATTCTATTTCAAGATATTCAGTTTAGCATAAGTATGCCGTTAGTTCTATTTAACCCTTAGATAGGGCCCTATCAGGTACTACCACACCGGACCAGAATAGACCGGGAACTATGACAATGAAGGGGTGCTCCGTATTCCCCAAGGCCCTAGCATTACTGGGACATCACCATCAGATTGTTTAGTGTCATATTTAGGACACTCGTTAGGGGGGGGTCTTACCCCTCTGCAGAGGTGCAGTCAGTGTATTCTACAGCCCCAGCCGACTGGGCAGAACTGATTCTGATAGTGAGGCTTCACTTCTAGAGCTTTGGAAATATGGAGTACCCCTTTTTTGCACTTACTCTCAGGCCCACACGAACTTAGCGTAGTAGCACCTTTTAGGGTCTGATCTATGGATCAAACAGAAAGGTTAAATCAGTTACAAAGAAATATCATAATTACTTATTTGAAACAATAAAACTGAATATACATTTTTCGTATTAGGTGAGAATATTTGATGAATTGAATTACTAATGTTAAAGAACAATATTTGAAACCATTTAACTGTGTGCAAACAAATAATTAGTGTTAATAGAATTATTAGTATTGGGGGGAAAAACATGAAACCATTAAACCGAGTGCAAGCAAATGATTAACATTAAATAGAATTATTAGTATTAAGTAAAATAGTTGAAAGTATTTAAGTGTGCGCAAACAAATGAGTTCTGGGTCGTTTAAAAATAGTGCTACCAACAGACAATATATATATATATATATATATATATATATATATATATATATATATATATATATTGTTACAAACCGACTTTCACTGGGACTGCGAAAACAGACACGTAACGAGAATAATAATAAAAATATATATAAAATTGCGAGAATGACCCAAGGTTCGATAAAAAAAGGGTGAACTATGGGAAGGGAATTTCTCCAATATAAGACTCACGGTAAATCACAGCAGAATAAGCGACAAGCACTCACAAAACCAACACAACACAATTTGAAGATTTAACAACAAAATTTTATTACAACAATAACAACTTATTTAGGGAAGAATAAGAATATAAAAAAAAGGCTTTTAAGAACAAAAGTGGGTGGAAAACTATTGTTACTATGTATATATAGAAGTCCGAGACGAATCTTAACTCAAACAGATTTACATGATAG
This sequence comes from Sepioteuthis lessoniana, assembly GCA_963585895.1. NCBI lineage: Eukaryota > Metazoa > Mollusca > Cephalopoda > Myopsida > Loliginidae > Sepioteuthis > Sepioteuthis lessoniana. The sequence goes on along the minus strand of OY757919.1, from coordinate 102,507,798 downwards.
ACACATAGAGGCAAAAGAAATACGGAACTCACTGAGGGTTTAGGACTGGTTAATAATCTTTTTCTTTTCTTTCGTTCTTTTTCTCTTTCGTTCTCTCTTTTTGCTTTCTTTCCTTTTTCTCGAAGAAGCTTGCCACAAGGAGTTAGTTTTCTGCTGTCCTTTTTCTTAGTCACATTTCGGGTGTAGTGAAACAGAACCCAGGGATGAATGTCGACGCCTTGAAGTCAAAACCGCTACTGCTATATATTCACTTTTGCCAGTCAGAAACCAAAAGTCCTTCCTTGACTCTTAGGGCCGAACACGTGGATGATAAGGTCACCCAAAGTTCACTCCAAGAGTTCAAGGCTAGCTAAGATGGGTAAAAAGTGGAAAGGGGTTGACTTGCAATTCCACTTCTTATCGTCGTCTTTTTTTTTTCTCTTCCTCCTTTAGCCTCGAATCATGCGTGATTAGAAAAGGTTCATTTGGCGCCTCCTTTTCCAATTTTATTCTTCGTTTCGGAATAATACGGGTGAATGAAACACACCTTGTAATGTACATAAAAAATATATTTCTTCTATTTTTCTACCCCACGTAACAATATATATAAAGAGAATAAATCTATATATATGTATAAAGAGGATTTGGCATGAAATACCTCTCAAGGATTAATATGACACAAAATACGACCTAATAAACCAAAAGCAAATTAGCTGCACTGAAAACAAGATTATCTGTGGAAAATTTATCTAAGAATTTATGAATAAGAGAAAAGACAGGAGAAAGGGTGTCTAGTGTATATTTCTCGTTCGAAAATAAATTGACAACATAAATGAAGATGCTTGTTTATTTTCATTAACTGAAGCCAAATCTAATCAGTCCGACATGTCTAATATTTATTTGTGTACATTGGCAAATATGGCACAAGGCCAACTGAGTGACAAAGAAATTCAATATCTTATTCTACAAGGTTAGTCGATTATGTAATGAAGCTTTAATATTTATTATTATCAACTTAAGAAAAATCAACTTCATTTAAAGTCAACGTCATCTCTTTTAAAATTGTTCACTTTGGAAAATACACAAAGTAAAAGACACCATTTCTATTTCTAGAAAGATTGCTAGAAGTCTTCAACGGATACTTCTTTATATCGGTAAGTCATGTCCTGTTGAATCTTTTCGACAGTTACCAAATAGGGATCATGGTGATGCGCTTTGATTGTTTTAGTGCAGAAACAAGATAATAACTCCTCAGATCAGGGTATCAAATATTTCAGTCATCTCAGATCTGAATATTAAATATTTCAATCTCTTCAGATCAGGGTATTAAATATTGAATCCCCTCAGATGAGAGTTGTAAATATCAGATCACCTCAGATCAGGTTATTAGATATTTTATTCACGTCATATCGGGGTATTAAATGTTTTAAGCACCTCGAACCAGGGTATTAAATATTTGAACCACCTCAGATCGGGGTATTCAAGGTTTGAATCATCTCAGACCAGGGTATTACAAATTTCATACAATTTAGATCAGGATATTAAATATTCTAAGAACCTCGGATCGCAGTATTAAATATTTGAATCACCTCAGATCGGGGTATTCAAGGTTTAAATCACCTCTGATCAGAGTATTAAATGGCTTTGATAGCAGAGGAACATTCTTTCTGAAAAAAACAACAACAAAAAAAAACAAAAAAAGGTACCCCCAACCCTATTAAAAATAAGCCAAAAACAAAAATAAAACAAAAGACACATTCACTGTGTATGTGCCTTCGAAATAATAAATAATGATATTTCAAATTAATTATTATTTTTTTAAATTTAGGTTGGCAAGTGTAATTGGATATCAATTCATCAACAAACATCCCCACCGTCAAACGTTGATTAGATCTGATTTATGCCCAGCCCCTTTTTCTCACTTTTTGCATTTCGTCAGCCTCTTAAAGTTCTCAAAATGTAGTGTTGCTTAAAACCCTTTTCCCAGGATCGAAATTGATCTTCATGAATCTTTGTTAACTTGTTAAATGTTTCTTTGTCCGCATTGTCCTGCCTGAAGTTTGACATAATCTCGTTATGCGTTCCATTTTCATACTTAATCAAACATATTTAATAATTCAAGATTACATAAATGAACGTTAATTTTGAGAAGTAAGCATCGGCTGAATGTTTTCACTCAAAGTCAACATGAAGCTGCTAATTCTTCATCAGAGTTGCCCACAAGGAAATAAAATTATTATTATTTTTAAGACTGAGTTTTACTCTCAGAAATTTTCTTTCAACAACTATATATTTTGTTGGTTTTTCTAAAAGAAATCATTCTTCCTTCCTGGAAATCAAGTTCCCTTCAGTACCCCATTTATTCGATGGGACTTACCGTTGTACATATATGATGATTCATAACGTAAGTAATATACACAGATAAAAATAATGATTTCGAGGAGCAATGATCAGTCTTATACTCGAATTTACCTGTAAACATATGGCATCTTATTCAGGGGTAATCAAAAGCGAAAGAGTAAATTTTATTTTGAGACATAAAAAAACTTCAACTTTTCTTGAAGTATAAATTTAGGGTATTTTGGGAATTGTTTTTATTTATTCAGTTCAAGTTTTTATTATTTTTTGTTTAAACTTATCTGATTAGATGATAGAAAACGGGAAAAATAGAAAGAAAAAAAAAGATTAAATGTCTGATGTGGATCTAAGCTAGGTAACATTAAGAAACGTAGATAATAGTTTGATGTCAGACTCTGAAAAGCTTAATTGATATATTACTGCATAGGAGAAGCAGGTAGATGAGAAAATCCACTTGAAATATCACGAATTAACAATTTAGATTTGGCCGATGATCGGCTTTATTTCTTTAAAATACAAAAATGTATCATAAAGTGGGCACAAGGCCGGAAATTTTTTTGAGGGGAGGGGAAAGGGACGAAAACTGTATTTTTTTCCGATTTTTTTCATCTAGGGAGCCCTAGCTAATTCCAATCATCTTCATTCGCACTTTACAATAAATTCATCCTTTCATCACCTAACATACAAACAGCCACCACAATACCTCATTCGCTCTATGGACCTACTTAAAAATCCAACATGGTGAAATGATATATGTACAATTGATCAGAAGGGTATGATGGGAGAAAAAAAGCCCCAGAGAACATAAAATAAGCCCCATTTGGTTTCCCGCCCATCTATGACATGGAGCCCGACTGTTTTCCGGCCCCAGGAGTAGACCGAAAACAAGCCGGGCTTTCCCTACAGGGGAAGGAGCCTATGCTACTCGGGAAATTTGGCCGATGATCGGCCTTTGGAAATCAAGTAAAGAAAATAAATCTATTCTACCTTACCTTGGACTCTAGATAATGGACGAGTCTAAATTCTGATTTACTTCTTACACAATAGTTAATAAAATATAAACAAATTCCTCTTTTTGATGTAGTATTTATAGAGTTAAAAGGAGAGTGACAAATACTCCAAACCAGCTTTTTATCACCCGACCGGCACAGATCATGGATATGGTAACATTTCGAGGTGTCATTTTTTGCGCAGCAGTTTTAACTACAATGGCTTTTGCTGAAACAACCTGTAAGACTAAATACGAAAAAGGTTCGGAGTGTGTCACAAGCAGTGAATATATAACTCCTGACACGCTAGAGCAGGTTAGTATGCAAACGGATGTCCATGAGCTCTCTACGCCAGTCACAATATCAACGCCCACCACTGACCACGCTCACTACCGTCATACCTGGAAAATACTGAGTGCGTCTATTTGGACAGTTGCAGTAGTGGTATTCTTTATCTTAGTGTTTTTCATTAAAAGAAACTACAGGGATATCCGAGATGGGTTATGTTCTTATTTTACCCATAACGATGATACCGAAGATAGCGGAAACTTATTTGAACTACAACCAGCGCAATCTGGCGTGTCCTTGTATGATAATGTGTCTCTTGAATCCACTTAAAAAAAAAAAAAAAAAAAAAATTGACGTTCTTTTGTAAAGTTTTACCAAACCGGCAGTGCAGCTCTTAAGACTCTTACCACGCCGATCAATTACATGCATCTACAAACCTCCCTTTAGGAGCATATTTCGAAACTAAAATTAATTTTAAACTAAGATTTCTTTATAAGTAATCTTAGAGTTACTGAGGAAATTTTTAGTTTAGTTTTAAGTCTAATACTTGTCTTTTAAATATTTAATTTTTTTTTTCTTTAACTTGGTCACGGGACACAACCACCGGTATGGGATGCCTGATCAGAAACAAACTCTCCAATGATTTGCCATCCAATATAACATCTGTGGTTCACTGAGATCATTACAGATGACTGAATTAAGACGAGCTTATGCTCAAGTCTCATATATAATATAAAATATATATATTTTTTTTCTGTTGGTTTTTTTACTTCTATATTTTATAAGTAGTTTCGTGATAAACTTATTGGCGCTCAATCTCTAACAAAACCTAACATTTTAGAATTTCTCTTAATAAGATTACTGTGGTTCAAGGAAGTATAGCTACCTCTAACTATTTTATACGATTAAAACTGGTTTTCTTTGACAAATGTTATTTTTATGACGTAACAAAGTTAGTCTTCAATGCTAGGATCTAATCTAAAGGACTGGATATGGCATTCTTACTAGTTAGTTCTTCGGTTCATTACCCAAACATATCGTCGACATTAAATGAAAAAATATTAATCTTTTTCTATATTATAAAGGTTTACTCAACATTTTGGCCTCATTACTTCTAACCGAGTGGTTGAGTTGTATCCTTACTTGCGGCGGGGGCATTTCTACCCCTGCGGGATATCCTCCACACTAAAACGACCCCCCCCATTTTCGTTTCATAAGGTGCCAAATAAGTAAGGTTTAATCTTTCATCCAAAGTTTAATTTCTCAGCATGAAACTACTTTTCGTAGAAACTATACTCGCATGATGTTTTTATTTTTACTCTTCTCTGCACTACCATCATTGTCACCAAACGAAACGTCAATCTGCCTTCATACAGAACATTGTATTTAGGCCAAGTCTCCAGTGGTAAGACATGGAAATTGGAGTCTAATATTGAAATTAGAGGTTATACAAAATGACTAAAATAATAAAATTTAGTTACAGGCAGCGATTAAGGAAACTAGGATCACCTTTTCTACTAGGATGTACAGTGAGAAGTCATCGAATCAGAATAATCAATTGGATTTCTAATTATAGAGCCATTTTCAAGAACATTTCTCTAACTTGAAATTTACTCGAAAAACTGTCGGATGGCTTAACAGAAATTTCTGCTTTGATATTTTAGTAATTGTATTTACTCTGATTATTGCCCCCCTCCCAACTCTTCTTCTGGTAGCCCCGTCGGCAGGAGCTTAATTCGCTGTTATGAAGGTAGACCCCCCCTCTCTCTTCTCTCTCTCTCAAAACTAGTGTCCTAGATATGACACTAAACAACCTGATGGTGAGGCTCCAGCAATGCTAGACTTTTTGGAATGCGGCTTACCCTCTTCATTGCTTGCAAAGTTCACCCAGGTTCGGGGTGGGAGCACCTGATAGGACTATTTGATATTTAAAATGAGTGCAAACAAATCTTATGCTAAATTCTATTGTTTGAAATAGAATAATTTTTACATTTAACTGTATGTAAACAAATGACTTTTAATGGAATAAGTGGAACCACACACTGTGCAAAAAAAAAAATGAATAATATTAATTAGAATTAATGAGATTAGATAGGAATTATTGAAACCGTTTTAACAGAAGAAACAATAGCAATACAAGTGGGCGAACAAATTTAGTTCTCATTTAAAAATAAAATCCCCTCACAACTTGATCTCTCGTAGATCATGCATATGTATTTAAACGGGTGCAAATAGATGACCGACGTTAAATTGTTACTGTTACATAGCAAAACTTGAAACCATTTAACTATATGCAAAAAATGAGTTCTCTCCTTTAAAAATGTTATCAACATGTTTGCAAATCGTATATATTTTATATTTATGTACATATATAAACAGGATTTGTTATTAAATAACCTACAATGGTTGATATGCCAGAAAACCGAAACAAACCTTTTGGGGTGAGGAAGGAATGAGAATAGCAAAAAGGTAGATAACCAAGGAAGAATAAAATACGTTCGTCGCACTAGATCCTTGGAAAAACGCCAACAATTCTAATATATTTCACTTAAGGCTTGATAAACTTAAATTCACCCAAGAAATTTCTGGTGAAAATTCAGAAACACTTTCGGAAAAATCGATCCACATCCTTATTTACCAACCCCTCCGCTCAGGCTGCATATGACACAAGGTCATTTTTTAAGCGGAGTTTAACAGGTTTGAATTCAGTTTTCCTTCTAGACTAGTTGCCTAACCAAGGCTAAAGAACCCTACTATTTACCCATAACTGGAGGGAGAATAATTGGATTCATACCTTTCCCAAGCGTATTATTGCTATGTGAAATGCAATCGGTCTCGTCCAGGATTTGAACTCGTGTCGTCGTATCCATTTCCTACGACGATAACCATTACACCACGGGCATTATCTATTCTATCGATCCGTTGAATTATGGGAGTTCATGCAAAAAAAAAAAAAAAAATCTCCAGGCAACACAACCATTCGTAGGGTTTCTTTATATCATTTGATTTTATAGAGACGTAAGATGGAACAAATACTGTTAGTATATGGACTCTCTCTCAAAGAAAATATAGCTCCTTATTATGATGCTTTACAAAAATACGAATGCAATTAGCTAGCTCACCAGGTAGTGACAGACTTCGTCGACATTGTTACTTGTCTTGCAAGGAGGTACATTAATGCCATGTGTTTATAATCCACCTTGATTACGTACAACGAATGTCAATAGATCCAATAAAAGTAAAAAGTTTCACTTTGACAACCCAAAAAAGCATATGATATCCCATAGAAACTGATAAACAGATGATCTAGTGTTTCTCGCCCTACAAAAATCCCAGCTGTATAGCCGTGAGCAAGTAGTAGGCATTGTCCTCTACGAAGAAACAAAGCAGTTCATGTGTTTTAAGCGAGGAGTCATCTCCACTTTATATGACAAACCTCTGAAATTAGAAGACCAGCTAACATATCTCGGCTGCAATATCTCGTCGACTTAAAACAATGTCAACATATACCTAGCGAAGGCGTTGTGTGCTATTGACATGTTATAGATCATATGGAAATTTGAGCTCTCTGACAAGTAAAACTTGATTTCCAAGCTGTGACAGCGTTTGTACGAATGCACTGCCTTGGTGCTAACGAAATGGATTGAAAAATCTAGATGGGAACGACAAAAGAATACTAGGTGTTGTTTTGAACGAGAATTAGAAGCAATACCCCATAACAACAGCTGTATCGTCAGTTCTCGTCTAAAAAGTCATCCCAAAAAGACTGACAAGACATACGAGGTATTTTGCAGGAAACAGACGACCTCATCACTGCTTTCTTGTACGGTTTATTTCACACGTACGTGCTAGTGTTGGTGAACCAACAAGGACTTAGATGTACGGAAACAGGGCACAGTCTAGAGGATCTGCCAAAAGATATGGATTGTGGTGAGAGAGATTAAAGGAACTCCATGCTATCGACACGATTTATACTCGATGACGTATAAACAAAAAAATTCAAGTGAGATAATTTGTAATTTTAGAATTGATTTTATTTGAACTCAGTATACATAGAAATTGTATTTAGTAATACTCTTACTAATACAGCGATAAATTTGGTCAATTCTTAAACAAAAAAAAATACCCTCGTCTATTAACAAAATGTTAACAAAATTTATATCTTGTTGAAGTCCTTGAAAACTGAACGTAATAGTGCTAATTATTTTTTGGTTAACTCCAAGTTGTGGGAACCTTTTAGAATATGAAATTATGTGAACAGTATAATCTGAGGCCTCTAAGTAAGAGCCAGACTAAGCTGGACTCTGTAATGTCTGAATATAATCAGATAAGTGTGCAGTTATTTAAAGGACGAAGGTTTTGTTTCAAATTAAAACGCTCTTTTTTTTTCTTTTTTTTTTTTTAAGAACATCATTTGATTTATTTGCATAAATCTGTGATTTTATTTGATCTTTTACGCATTTTAATTTCTGAAAAAAACAAAACAAAAACACAACAATCTGGGATGCTTAATTTGTAATTTACAAAACTAAAAGCTTTGTTCATTAAATTTATTCATTTTATATGCAATATTTCTTCTGTTTTAATAAAACTGAATTTAATGAATTATTTCCACCGTTTAATGATTTTTATTCAACTAATGTGTGTTTGCGTGTATATATATATATATATATATATATATATATATATATATATATATAAAGTGTGTGTGTGTGTTTGTGCAATAATTTACTAAACATTTAGCTTAGATATGGAACATAGTCCTATGAATGGAGCACCCAATGAGAGTCAACCTCTCTCGTGATGGTTTGCTAGTCTAGCTTGCTAACCATTACACCCATCAGGCGTCCATGTATGTTTATAAAATGTGTGAATATATATCCCAGGAGATCCACATCAAAGGTATTTTGGTTACCGAAACTGATGCTTATTTTCTACTTGTCCTCAGATGCATGTGATAAAGTCGAGCCAATATACGAAATTGAAAGAACCGATTGTCATTATGGACAAAGTGACAAAATTAGATTGGTTTGGTTTCTTTATTTAGCGGCATATAAACCGTCGTGGATGATAGGTATTTATCCGGCATCCAATTAAGCAATAATTTGCCACAAAATTATTTTATTGTAGGGGCTATGAACGAATCAAGACACATGCCCGGCCGTCACAAAACAAAAAAAAATGCTTGATCTCATCACCATCCTCTGCTTCTAGGGCATCTCAAGTGCCAAGCGATGAACTCAGTCCTGCAAAGCAGGCATTGCCCGGAAGGGGGACGGCACGTTCCCCTGGGACGAAGCAGTTCAAATGAACAAAAACCACCAGGCACGAACGCTAATTTAACTGCTGTCGGTTCTCTAATGCCAAAGCAATCCTTGATACGATTTAACCCATATCTGGAGGTACTAGGGTGTTCAATACATTTAATTCAGAGTTTTTAAGTAGGTCTTCTCAGAGAGTAAATGTAGCATTTTGGTGGTTGCAGCGCGCATGGTGACGGATGACTGTCTATATATTATACTGTTAAATGGGTCGGCGAATGTGGTTAGCTAGGTTCCCTTAGAAAATATAGACAAAGCATTACCGCTTCTTTCCCCTCCCCACAAAATTTCAAGGCTTCATGCCTTCCTTATAAAATAAGGAAATAAACGGGGTTTTTAAGTAGGTCTTTTTTCTCACAGCAAGTGTGGTATTTTGGTGGTTGCAGCGTGCACGATGAAGGATGATTGCCAATATATTGTACTGTTGAATGGGTGGGCAAATGTGGCAAGCTAGGGTCCCTTAGAAAATATAGAAAAGCATGACCGCTCCCACACAAAACCATAGAGTCTTGTGCTCTTTATTTGTAAAAATGGAAATAAAGGAAGTTCAATACATTTCTCAAGAGTGTTAGAATGAAAGATGAACATAATTATGTTACTAGGAGATCCAATTCACTTACTTCGAATCACAGACCAGCATTTTTGGCCATTACTCCATGGGGATTGCTTCGCACAAATGAATTGAAAATTCTTCAAAAATTGTGTCCCTAAATAATTCAATTTGAGTTGATCTTATAATTGTAGCCAAGCTTTGCTAACCACATCACATGGCAAAAGGAGATACGTTTAGGAATTATAGAATCAACGAACGGACTTCTAACTCTGGATGAAACGTTTCACTTCACGCGGATGCTTTTAGGAAAGGTGGGAATCCATCTCTTTTTCGCCCAGCAATGTGCCGTTTAACCTTAATAAAACAACCAGTCTAGGAGTAAAAAAAAAAACAACAAACTCTGAAGTCAAACAAGTTGTTGGCTTAAAAAATTGACTCGTAGCAGAAGGATTGGGTAAATACATTCGCATAGTAAAATGTAATAAGAAAGATTAAAATATAGTATGGAGGTTAAAAGGCCGTTGGAAGACCTAGTTTTCATGCTTTGTTAAAACAAAAGACTGGCATCAGTGGAAAAAAGACTTCCTCTCTGTTATCAAGTAGAAGCAAACCTAATCGGTCAACTGGTAGATTACACGATATGCACTCATAAATACCCTACACTAATACAAGGCAAATTAAAGGTGAAAGTAATGCTAATATTTAAGATTTTTTCCAAGGAGTTCCGTCTGTTTATTAATGATGGATTTTATAATATTCAAAAAATATATTAATTAAATTACAAAGTTACTTTCACCTTATTGGAAAGCTACAATACACTGAAGGAAACGTTATTTACAATCTTGGAAAATTGCAGGAAGTCTTCAAATGACAGTCTTCAGCGGGTCCGTTACGATCTGTTGCATATTCTCAACAGTTAATAATGGTAACTACAAAGCTGGGTTTTAGGTTTTGAGAACAAGAAATCACAGATATTCAAATCTAGAGGAGTGGGTTAATTGCTAACGCAGGGATATTCTTTTTAGCTAAAAATACGTTCTCAAAGACTTTGTCGAGAAAGGAATGAGATAGATTACTTGAATTTTTAGTTTTAAGTTGGTAAGACTGATTAAAAATCCGTTGATTAATTTTAATTTCTCACCAATCATCTTCAAATAAAGATCAGATAAAAATCTTCTCCAATCGATTTTTTCCGATTGTGACGTTACCAAATGGCGATAAGTCAGTTCATCGTCTTGATTTGGATATCTAAAAATGCCTTGTGCTGTCAAAAACACGTGACTGGAATATAATGATCTTCAAATGCCTATGTTAAATGTTTCTCTCACATTTTTTTAAAGCACGATAGAATTGGTCTGGTACTTCCTTTCGTTGCACACTTACCCCCTCAAAATAGTTGTAATAGTTCAGGTATACCCAGAGATTATTTTCACACATGCTAAAAAGTTAGAACGTACCACCTGATTTTTAAAATAAACCCAAAAATTCTCATTATTCTCTCGTTTTCCTTCGTACTCGCAAGACGCTGAACACACACACACACAAAAAAAGTGACTTTGTTGTCGTAGGTTGACGAACTGAAAATCAGGGCAAATACATCAGTCTTGATATTTAAAAAGGGTGATTCTAGAAGATAGTCTCCAGCTCCAAGAAATTCACATTATTCCGTCTTCCCTGATGCTGTGTAAACTTCTGTCACCAGGCAGGAAGATGGATTCTCCTGCTCCTCTTGATACACTAAAATATTCTTTGCCGCCACCAGTTCTATAATGTCACCAGCTACGCAAAAAGAAGCAGCGAAGTTCATCCTTAGGCAGCTCTTAAGATGGCTAATGCCCAGTCATTATTTAAACATTTTATCCAGAGTGCCAAAGGCCACGGAAAGCAACTCTTCTTTCCCTCATCAAGCTGCTTTACTAAGTCATCTCAGATGGATATCTGAACTAAGATCTAATACTTTGCCTGAAAGCAGCCAGGTATCAGAAACTAGTTTTATTCCCACCAAAGTTCTAAAAGCTGGCCGATAGCCACATTGTCAGAAGATATTAGAGGGTCTATGATTTTATGTATTTTTTACCCTTCCCACATCAGTTTTTTTGGACAGGTTGATAATTTTTTGTTATGTTAGTACGTGAGGGAATTCCATTCTAATAATCATCTTGGATTTGTAAATGTTAATATTTTTCTCATTTTTTTTCTATAAATAAGATTTTCATTCATCCCTCCCTAAACAATATGGCCATATTGGAATATTTGAGTCTCAGAGAGTTGTTTATGTATTTTTGTGAGGGTAGTTTGAAAAAAATCCTGAATGAATATGTTTTTATGGCAAATTTTTATATGCGCAAATAAGCACCAGGCCCTAATCTATGTTTTGGAACCAGTTAAGTTAAGAATAGTTTTTTCTTCGAAAAAATGAAATTTACAAATTTTGGCGAGCACAAAGCCTCAAGCCTTTTATGGGGAGGGGAAGGGAATCGGTCATGTTAAACTATTGTAATCTAAGGGGCCCCTAGCTACCCACGTTCGCCAACCCATTCAGACGTTACAATAATGCATCCATCGTTCGCCATGCCCGCCGCAACCACCAAAATACAGCACTTATTCTTTGAGAAAAACTCTACTTAAAACCCGGGATGAAAAATATATGAATTTTATTCACAAGGGGTGATGTATATACAACTAATGGATGTGATGGGAGATGGGAGAAAAACCCAAAAGAAAAAGTAAAACAGAACAGAAGAAACACCCGTTTGGTTACGCTCCCATCCCCCAGTCTATAAAATGGAGGTCGACTGTTTTTCGTAAATACGGTAATGAAAATCCATGATCTTTGGAAAAAAGTGGGACTGGATCAAGGGCTAGGGAACCACAAAGAATGGGGACGGGAAAGATCTTGAAGACGAGCAACTAGACGACGAGGACAATTACTCACAACATACTGCTAACAAGGGAAAAAGGGAGACAAGCAATCCTACCGACCGGGGTTAGGGTCCCGAAGGACCCAGTCCGTAGTCTCCATGCGCAGGAAGAGGAGGGAAGGATGACTTCAATATACACTCTTTCGTACGACCAGGCTCACTGCATGCACCCACCTTCTGTTGAATGTAATGTGGTCCAAGCATTTTTATCGCATCTAATTTTGACCCTTAGCTGATCCCTAAAGAACAAAATCAGATCTCGATGAGAAAAGCTTACACCGTCAAACAATCCCTTCTTTCGCGTCGACCAAATTACAAATCTAGTTACAGCTAGGATCGCGAGAAACACCGCACGCTTCTCATCTTTAGACTAAGGTAAAACGTTGTCTATGACGTAACAAAAGTCGAGTAGCATGAGCTGCTAGGGTTCGATGTGGGCCGTCCCCTCTCAGGCGTGATTTCAAAACGGACGAACTCCTGCGAAGTAGTAGACGGTGTGCTCGTTTCATCTAAGCAACTGTTGCAGCGAGGAGAATCGGGCATATCCGCCAGGCCTGGTTTGTAATTCAGACCAAAAAAGGGCAACGCGTCCCGTGCAATCCACCAAGTAAGCGAGAACTCAGAGTTGCTCAAGAAGCCCGAACCTAGCGCCTAATTCCAATGCAAACGAACCTCCTACATGAGGATCCAAAGCGGAACCCATCACTAAATCCCGATACAGTTCCTTTTGAGGCCTAGAAACGTCCCTGGACCGAGGAAAGTTGCGGAGGGCTTCCCGATATTCGCAGACAAACGGTATTTCGCTTAGGGATCTGTCTTAAGTCGAAGAAAAGTATCGCTCACCCTTCGCCTCCACACCGTGTCCGTCAACAAGGATCGGCTCAAGTAATCCAGTCTCTCAGTGGTTCTCCAGATCAAGCATACCTAGACCCCCATTATGCGGACGTTGACAACAGATCTATAAACGGATCGTCAGCCTTCCGCCTCCCCAAAGTAATTTGGAGAGATCCTTGAGGCGCCAGCCGTTGATTTGATGGCGAAATTTCTAATCCTAAGTTTAAAAGACCCTCACAACTTATTCCCGGTAACCACTCCAATAATGCCCGTTGAACTAGAGATTCCAGCCGGTCTCGAAGTCTTGCATCTTCTGTAAGGAGGTATTGAACTTCCAGTAGCCGGCCAGACTAGGCCTATTAGCTAACCACTGAGTGACCCTAACAAGCCTAGGGTCAGTCCACGCGACACAGAGGAACGGGGGACACAAAAGAAAATCAGTGTCAACTCTTCTAACACTCTATGCAGATAGGATCAAAGACGGACAGATAAGATCTAACACGGACAGAGGGCAAACTATCTAGCCACGTCCACATCTCTTTCCCTGGGTGATCCAAACGAAACCTTTCGACCAAAATATAACGAGCCATCGGGTCGATCAGGCTGCTTTCACGCCTTCCCGATCCTCTAGCTCCCCTCCCGATCCTATCTATCTTGGGATCAAGGATTACGTTCCAATCATCCACTAAAACTATCCGTTTCGGATCGTCGAAGAACGGCGATAACCGCCAAAAAAGGAAACCCTCTCTGCAGCGAAATTAGGCGCATAAACAGTGGCCACCCGGGAATCGAAACTTTTAACGGTAACATCGGCCACAACCAGCCGTCCCACGTCAGCTACAAAAACAAGATTTACATCAGCATTAAGGCTGTATCCAATTAGTAAAGTGACCCCTACGCAGCTACAGCTGCCGCATGCTGAAAGGATGGCATAGTCGTCCTCCAGTACCCGACAGTCCGCAGCGCAAGTGAAGTGAGTCTCTTTCACTGCAGCAACATTCTCACTGAATTTCGAAAATTCACTTAGCAAGCACACTAATTCGGATCCCCCAGTGCCATTTCATTCAACGTGGCAAGGTTTGAATTCATCAAACCCACTTACTTTACTTACTGTCGACTACGGCATGGAAATCCTCGGGGGTGAGGACGCCGACTGCATAGCTTAGAGATCAAGTGCCGAAATCAGTTATAACTCAGCTGTCTCTACAACACACCTCTGTCATCTAACAAGTACCTTAACTTTAGCGCCCAATAAAAAAAAAGAATGAACATAAATCGAAACACTTCCCGAACGATGTGACACCATTTTACGGAGAGAGAGGTGCTCCAACTCCGCCAACCTTATGTCTGCCCGACTGGTCTAGTCTAGGAGTCGCCACACACATTTCGTGCGGTTCCGAGCCGAGTGAAAAAAAGAGGTTACCATGGGTGCACTTCTGAACAAGTAGGATTGGAAATATTCTTTGCATCCACTTTTTTAAAGTCCTGGAGTGGCTTGAGTGCTCTGCGGATTCCAAAGTTTGCAGAAAGTTCTTCAGCTTTCACCGAGCACAAAACCACTCCTAAGATTTTTCCTGTTTTTTTCGGCTGATGCCAATTTTGCTCTTTGTTGGGCTTTGGAGGTCTGGGGTGGGAGTGTTTTTGTATATGATCTGGGTTGTCAATGGGAAGTCTGTTCATGGATCGGGATCTTGAGAACAGCCTGGGAGGTGAGAGAGTGGGGAGAGTTAGTAAGAAGGGGAATTGTGGGAGGTTTGATGAGTGGATTGTTGTGGTGGTTTTTGTAGTTGTTTGGGTTTTATGGCATATCAACCTTTGTTGGTTATTTAACGTCTAATCCATTTTTATGCCAATTGTCAGTTGCGAAACTTCGCTGGCAGAAGTACCGGCAAGGGATGCCTGCGGATTTTAGCAGCTCATCGAAGGTATCCTTCCTTATCCCTGCCAGTCACCTGGTCCTTAAGTCCTGGATTATATAGTACAGAGTATTTGGTTCTACAAAGTTAACCAATTCTGGGATGGGAAGTATCTCCGTTCCTTTAAAGTAGGGAGCATACTTATCGGCTGTGTCTTTTTCATACTCTTCCGACGTCTTCTTTTTTACTGACCAGGAAACTGGCGTTGCTTGCGCGGCTGGTGTTTTTAGAGCTGATTGAGGGCAAGAATTGTGTGTTTTCTTGAGAAGCTAGTAGCGAAGGCCATTCTAATGTTCATGTTCCTGCTACAAGCTCTCCCGGCTTCTTAGGGAGGGCTTGCAGGTCATTTTGGGGGTGGGGAATAGGTCAAGTTGTGAAGGGCTAGTATCTTCCTCCATAGTTGCTTGAGGAAACTAGTGCAAGAGATGATGAGGAGCCAAAGGAGCGAAGACTAATCAAGGTATCATGTGAAACTGTTGCTTGAGAAAAAGAATGAAAGAAAAAGAGAAAAAATAAATTCAGGCTAGCAGCGCATGGACTCGGCAGGAATCGAGACCTCGTAACAAGATAACAAACAAAACCCGCCCAAAATTTCTGAACTCATTCGTGTAGAGTTAGGTTAAAGATCGTATAACAAATACCAGCTTCCGTTATTTATTGGATAAGAAATTATACATTTGAGCACAAGGCTCGAATGTTTGCTTGCTTCCCTTATCCTATTTTTAGGACATGCCAATTTTATGCTCTCATAAATAAACATAAATTTGATGCTTTTAATTTGCCCTCACCTTTTTTTTCTTTTTAAACTGTTTGGTCAATTGTTGCAGCACCGCAGAGCAAGAAAACCCCAACCTCAAAAAAGAAAATCATTGGGTACGAACAATCATACCGATGGACGTACAAGAATTTACTGCATCAGTGACTACTACTGTTTTTGAGACTACGTCGACTGCCAACTCGAAACATAGTGAAATCTGGATTTCAGTAGCTCTGTGCCTTTTAGTATCCTTATTATTATTATTGATACTAGCATCATTGTTTAGAAAAATGTCAAACTACGAAAACATAAGCCCAAATGGTTCAAGAGTGGGAAGTGATGATTCTGAAGATGACGAAAGTTTATGATTTAGAAACACGCCCATCCGTTTCACCGATCCATTTCTGTATTGATAATTAAACCACATCTTTTTAGATAGTAGGTATAATCAGTAGATTGCTCTCATTAAAAATCAATCTTAAATTTTTCAAACATCTGTTTTTGTTTTCGTGATTTTTTTTTTAAAAGCATTTTGAGCATTTAAAGTGCAGTTCTTATGATCTACTTTCCATTAAGTGTATACTTTTTACAGAGATTTTAAAAATAAAGTTTACCAATTGACCATTGAATCTCCTTTTCTCTATCAAAAAGTATTTTTCTGAACTCTTTCAGCATCCGTAATGTCTCTCTGATTTGTCTGCTTCAAATTCATGGATTTAGAATTAAGTTGGAACTCAATCTTACTGGAGACTTCTTGCGCAAAATAGTGAAAAACAACTCGTGAATTTTCAAAATTTTAGGTTCTACTCCGAAGAACTATTTTGTTGTTTAAAATACTGGGGAAAAGAATGTTAAAGTCTGTATATGCAAAGCTTTGATGTTAGATAAGATTCTTTACTTTTATTTCATTCTGTCAGCCGTTCTTTGATTCTCATTTTGAATGAGATTGTTTAATCTTTTCACTTCCCCTAACCACCCTTGTCCCATTCTATTTATATCCTTAAAATTTTAACAAAATCCTAGTGTTTATTACCGATCGGTTGAGTGAGATAAAACCTTAAATAAATCTTAGTCCACTTCTCCTTGGTTGCCCTATATTCTGGCAATCTCATGAATTCTACCTCTGTGTAGAAAGAGTTAAAAGAAAATAAAGCAGTGCTGCATCTTTTAAAATGCATAGAGATTCCTTAAATTCTTGAATTTTTGCTTTTAATCTTTTCTTGAAATAAAATTCCAAAATCTCCAATGTTACATATGCCAAAGCAGTGTTATAAGATAAAAAGGAATTCTAACCTGTATTCAGAAAATCGTGTATAACTTACGGCAAAAGTTACTTTTGTGAGATCTTGAACTTATCACCATACAAACATACGCTAGCACTCGGTTTTCAGTGAATTAAATCCCTATGTAGCTCTACTACGGAAATATTGCGCGCTATCTTTGAAAATTGAAGATCGATAAACCGGCCTGTGTTTTCGTTTGTCGGAGACTTTCAATGCAGGCACGTGCAAAACGCTGTTCCTGTTTCTTGAAAGATTCCGTCTTTAACTTTTACAAAGTTATAACTTCGTTTTCCGTTTTAGCTTAAGCTCCTCTTAGCAGCTTCTATAACCGGTGGGCCACAATCTTCCAAACCTTTTCTGACATCTGGCCTCATACCCTAATAAATGTGGAATCTTAACAAGTAAATGTTTCTGTACAATTAGTGCAAATATTTCTGGTGGTAAAAAAAATTAAAATTCCAGAACTCTTGAATTAAAAGTAACTTATTTACTAGAAAGCAAGAAAAGAAGTTACAAATTGAAATTCTTGGGGTTGACTTTTTGAGAACTGATTGATATATTAATTGGTTAATGTTAAAAATCGATCAACAATTGAATATAGCAGTTCAGTTTTTATAGGATTAGTTCTAAAGTTAATTTTATAATTCTGTATATATGCAATTATTTTTCTTTTCCAATCAAAAAACTTCCTCTTCAGACATCTTTTGTGTGCATGATGTTAGCCATGATTTCTTTTTAAACATTGGAAACCACATTCGAATGACCTTCTTCCAAGTCGCATATTGTGTGCATTTTTTTTTCAAAAGATAAATTTCGATTATTCACTCAAGTCTGTTCCTTTATCGACACAAAACTTATTTTAGATTTTTTAAAATACACTTTTGGAGTTAAATGTACATTAATAGTTACGTTTGTTCAGCATTTTCCTCCTTAAATATGTTTTGTTCTAAGTGCAGTTTAATGTAAAATGTTTATAAGTGTCAAATTTAGTAATTCATATTTTGAAAATTTAAACTTATTTTTGATCTATATGAATTCTTTACTTATCTATTGATGAATTCATTTATTATGAATTTATTTTCTAGTTTATCTGATCAAAGTTGAGTTAAAAAACAAAAAACACTGAATTCAGACGACTAATTAGTCCGCTGAGACTCCAGCCCACAATTACATTTTCTCCAACATAGTCGTCAGGGATAAATTTGTCAGCTTTCAATCACTAATAAAAATCTAGCCTTTTAGAATGACTTCATTTAGCAACTAGACTATTGGCGATTGAAGACGTAATTGAATTAATTCGTATAATTAATTTCTTAAGGATTTGAAACTCTCTATTCTGTCATCACTGTAAGTTAGGATAAATAGAGATTTCTTCCGAGCTGTGACTGTTTCGGTCGGACCGTTGATAGGTAGCTTCACCATACTCCATGCTCTTTTTAAACAAACCCTGGAAGCAAAATCCCGCAAAATAGCAAATGTACGGCCACTTGCCTTCCAATCTTACAAACTCAAAATTTTCATATGAACTCATACACGAGGACATGACGGTGTTAGTCAGCCAGCAAAGACTCTGCGTCGAAACAGTACTGCAAAGTCAGAACTCTTATCAGCATAACATAAGGATGAAATTAAGCGAGTAAAAAAAATTATAGATGGCCTTTCCTTTTGTGTATGTCTCTAATAAAATAATTCTTTTGTTCTCTACGGAAACAGTTCTTGGACATTCACTTCCTCGAACAACATGCTTCTCTATCATTTTATTCTCTTCTTGATTATACCATCCTGTCGTGGAAATGCTAAAATACGCCGGCCGCATCGCCTGCAGGAAAATAAGAACCCTGCCTCCCAACTCCACCAAAATGTCATTGGTATGACACTTAACTGCATTTCGAATTCCAGTGATTGCGGGAGTGTTGATTATTTCTATTATTGCCATTACGTTCCAGTCCATCTTGTTAGGGTCTGTGCATAAAATAGACCCGTTTAAAAGTTATTAGAAATACTTAAAACAATATAACGTCTTGAAAGCTATATTGGTATTAAGAAGAACCATTTAAGGCTTTGTTTACACATCATCATCATCATGTCGTGCCACAGGCAAGGATATCCCAGACCTTCTCTCGCCACTTTTCCCTATCGTTCATCGCCTCTGGCAAGTCTTCTGGACTACATCCCGTATCCGCACTTAGCTGCTGTATGTATGTTCGAGCTGGTCGTCCTGTTGTTGCCCTGCCATATGTGGGGGTCAATAGGAGTACATCACTTATGAGCTCGTCCCTGCTTCTCCAGCAGTGTCCTGCATGTCTAGTTTGTCTGACTTGGATAGTTTTCGTGATAGGAGGCCGCATAGTTGGTGCCTTGTGGGGTGTTGCCACCAGTCCATGTTTGGCAAAACGTGAACTCTGCGTTTATTTCGAAAAAAGTAATGACATTCCAACTCCCCATTTACCAAAAACACAGGAAAACTTTGGGGGGGTAGTACACTAATTTGTATGGTTATTAGTTGTTACTCTGTAATGAGGAAACATTTCTTTTTTTTTCCTTTCCCCATGTGTCTTTAAGTTAATCTGTTCAAATAGACTAACATTAAGAATATTCCTTATCGTAGCAGCCCTTTTCCTGTTTAGAGCCATTATATGAGTCCAGAAATTACTCTTCTGTTTGGGCTTAGAAATAATCACAAGACCCTATCGAAACGCTTGGATAACTTATGGAACACACAATCTTCTTGCAGATATTCTTGTCATTTATCTTCGGGTTTGATAAAAATATTTATCAATGCTAAGACAATAAGTATTACTGATGATAAAAAAAATGTTAAACCCCCGAAACTGTTCAAATTTGTTTCCATCTGTATTGATGGAAGTCTTATCCCTCTGATAAAATAAAACGCTACAGCTATATAGGTACAACTGTATAGTTACATCACTTGGACTTAAACGAAGCAACGGAGAGGAACTACATGAGGATGTTTCGTACAGTTTTAATCAACTTCTAGAAGCAGTTGTACGGCCACTTAGTGCCCATCTCATAAACCATCTTGCTAAGACAAGCAAAATATGCTGGCCATTGTTGAAGTAGGGACTAAATCATAAACGACGTTTTTTCCATGGATTACCATATATAGGCACACCAGTTGCGGCTGATCAGCAAAAAATATACCTTCATCAGTTGTGTGTGGATACTGATTGCTGTTTAGAGGACTTACCAAGAGCTATGACCAATAGGCACAGACGGTGTCAAAGGAATCAATGCTGTTGGCACGCCTTGGTGATGATGTATTGATAAAAAACAGGAACAGACAAAAGCTGAAATCATTTCCGGGTAACCATTGTTACATTACTCTAAAGGCAATTATACCAGTCAGCGAGATACCTTTAATCTGAAACTTCCGAGATATTAATTTTGAAAAATAATTATCACAAAATTGCTCAAAAATTGTTTGCCCAGTCGGCTGGGGCAGCAGAAGAAGATCCAAAACCCCAAACAAGTATCCTGGGTAAAATAGTAAACCGTCTGATGGTGAGGCTCTGGGTTCTAGAGCTTTGTGTAATGCGGAGCACTTATTCATTGCCATTTTCCCCTGCTTCTCTCTGACTCGGAGTGGCAATGCCTGATTGCGTTCTATGAGTCAAACAACTATTTAACCATTTACTTGGTACCATTGAATTGTGTGTTGATAAATAATTCATATTAAATTGAATGATTTAGAATTGATAGTGTTAAATGGCAATGATGGAAACCATTTAATAGCGTGGAAACAAATGACTTGTTTGCACACATTTAAATGGTTTTAAGTATAGTAAATGATTAAATAGTTCTACTTGAACCATTACATGGGACCCTGAGAGGTACTACTACTCCGGGTCAGAGTAACTTGGGTGTAATAGCAATAAAGAAATACTCCACATTCCCCCCTCCCCAAACTCCAGAACTGGAATCTTGACATCAAATGCATTTAAGTTTCATATACAGGATACTTTGGGCCCAGTCAGCTGGGGCTGTAGAATACACCGACTGCATCTCTGCAGAAGGGTAAGACCCCCACCCCGAACGAGTGTCCTGGATATGAAACTAAACACTCTGATGATGAGGTTCCATTAATGCTGGAGCTTTGGGGAATGCAGAGCACCCATTCATATCCACCACTCCAAGGTCCTCTCCTGTCCGGAGTGGTGGCGCCCGATTGGGTTTTATCTATTGGTCAAATTGAACTCAACTGCGTACTTATGCTAAACTGAATTACTTGAAATAGAACTTTGATATTCAAACTTTGTACTTGTGCTAAACTTAACTGCTTGAAATAAAAATGTATTGAAATTTAAACTGTACTTACGCTAAATTGAATTGTTTGAAATTGAACTGTTTTGGCTTTTAACTGTGCGTAAACAAAATAAATACTTATACTAAACTGAATTAATTAATTAATTGAATTAGAACCGTTTGACTAAACTGAATTGTTTGAAATAGAAATATTTTTGACAATTAAACTGTGTACTCCTGTTAAACTGAATTATTTGGAATAGAACTGATTATGTGTATAAAAATGGATTTGGCATTTAATAAGCTACAAAGGTTGATATGCCATAAAACCCCAACCAACCAGGATATTGTTTGGGGTGGAGTCTTACGTCTCCGCAGAGATGCAATCGGCGTATTGTTCCGAGTATATAAAAAATTACAACGTCTATGACAATAATACTTATAATAATGATTTCATAAATAATGATGATAATAATGTTAATGATGATTATAATACTTAATTAACCAGTTAAAAGTAAATAAAATCGGTTCTCAACATGAGTTGTGTGCTAAAAAAAATGACAGCTGACATTGCACCAGCAAAGGATGAAAAATGTTGAGTTTGAGATTTGGGTGATATGAGCATCTACAAAACCAGTTGCCACCATTGGGTAGTTGAGAAATCAGCTAGAACCAATAATCATGTTTACTTGAAAAAGAAGGAAAAAAGGGACGTAGATGCGTTCGTTGTATAATGGATATCGTCAAAGGAAATGGACACAGGGAACGAGTTCGAATCAAGGGCAAGACTGTTTGCATTTCACATAGTGCTAAAACCATTGCGAAAGGTATTATTCTTCCTCCATCTATGAGTTAATAGTTGGGCAGACTGTGTTCTACAATCTTGATACGGCAATTGGTCTAGAAGGAAAACTCTGAATTCAAACCTTTTAAGCTCCGCTTAAAATTGACCTTGTATCACACCTTGTTCGTGGGGTGGGGGAGACGCTGTTTTGAGCCTCCCTCAGAGCTTTTATTTTATACGTCATTCTTTGCCGTTCAAGAAATTGTGGACTCCATCGAATTATGATAGAATAGTAAATAGAGTTGATAAGTGTAGTCAAGAGTGACTGAAGACACACTTTTCATTAGCTACAACGCCAAGGCGTAGAGAAGGGCGCTACCCCTTTTCCTGGATTGCTCCACTTTACACTTAACCCGAATCTTATAATGTTCAGTGTTAAGCAAGGTGGAGTCAAGTACCATATTTTGAGTCTTTGGTATGACTTGACCTGGGATTGAACCCCGGTCTCCCGAACCATTGGCGAACAATAAATCTAGCCATTAAAAAGATGAAAGCAAATATTCGTTAAATTGACAAATATTATAATTTCAAAATCCTGGATTACGTTGACCACAGAATGGTTCACCCCCCACACCTTACAAAGTTCTGAGAAAAAGACATGCAAATGAAGAGACAAACCTACGTACCCATATACTCATAACTCGTTGATTACTGGTACATGAACATTTTATAAATAAAATAAAGCTATTTTTTCTTATCTGAGCCTGTAGATATTGATATAATCTAAATTTATAACATTTTGGGGAGAAATATTTAAATAATATCTTAATGAAAATGCCTTCATATAATAAATAACGATTAAAAGAGAAGTAAGGCTGGAGATTTTGCACGTAATAAAAGTCATGCGGAGAGCAATAGGCTTCTGTTTTATGTTCTACTTTGTGTTTTTGATCACAACGGATATCTCAAGGTCAATAGATGTTGCCGAAAATTCATCAACGTTCTCTTCAACGGCTGCAACACTCACATATATTTCCCGATCTACATCAACAATTGCAACTCTCACAGATTTCACCCAACTCACACCAATGTTTTCAACAAAAAGTGGATCCTCCAAAAAAGTCTCTCCCCCAACAAGCATTGGAAATATCAGGGAAACTACGCAGGAATCGTCTGATAAGAAATCCTCATCGAGAAATAAAATCATTTGGCTTTCGATAATAGCAAGTATTTTGGCAATGTTCGTTATGACTCTTTTGGTATTGATGTGTTTATCAAAATTGTGATATTTTGCGTGGAGATTTTTTTGTAACCCCTTAAGCGAAAATTCAAACGTGATTTATTGTTCAAGGCGTCACGGAGATAAGAAATCTGAAGATGATGGTGTTATTAGTTTGCTTCTACTGTGAGCGCAGTGATTTTTGTAAATTCCAAAATAAGGAAACCAGCACAGCTAAAGACTAACGGAAACTATTCTTAAATAGTCATCGAGTTATTTGTCAAATATTTCTTGATATTTTTTTTGAGCACCTCATTTGGACAGTTCTCAAAATTTAAATCGTTACCCGAATATATTATCACTGCATAGAGTCTTTAAAGAATTGCCACTCTTGCAGTAAAGTCAATATTTTGCTGTATAAATTCTACCAATTATTTCAGTCTCTTCTTCTTTATGCGGAGGAAGAGAAATGACTTCTTTTTACATTTCCAAATAAAGTAGAGCTAAAGTCGACTTATGGTCGAAGGAAAAATCTTAAAGAGTAATTTGAATTTTGAAATTTTATATTATGAATTTTATATTATGTCTGCTAGTGAAACAGTTTGCTCATAAACGTTGAGTATAGAAATTGGTTTTCGAATCATTTTCTATTTGTAGACATGGAATACCAAAGTACTTTCAATTTTCTTTGTCCTCGTATCTTTCATATTAGCATTGTAAATAGTATGATTAAATCAACGTTGTTTTTTTTTGGGGGGGGGGGGCGGTGAATCGAGGATGATTGATATTAAAACTTAGAGTAGATCTTTTTTGTTTTAAACAATCCCTTTTTTTAAAGCTAGCCAGAAAACCTTAATTTCATAGTCAAGATGGCTGCTCCCCTTCCTCTCCCCCACAAAAACTTGGGGCTACATGCTCCCCTTAATAAAATTTTATTTTATCAAGGAAATAAAACCAGTTTAATTCCCGAGAGAAATTTGTGTGCAGAAAGTGTATGCTTATATAACAGCATCAAGACATGATCGAACCTACAATTGTTGATATAATTTAGATGATTACCGTACAAAAATGGATGTGTTGGAATTATCTAGTTCAAATACAACCCACTTACAAAATACCCCAATTGATGACTCGTATTTCTTCGTGTCATTGTAACGTACCACCTGCAGATAGGTAAATCCGCCCCCAAAATTCTTGTAATTGTTTTTTTTTTATGTGGACTAATTAGAACCTTAAACTCACTGCAATTTTTTTTTTTTTTTTTAAATTACATTTTATAAAGAGTTCTCTTTCACATTCTAATTACATGTAGAATGATCACCATTTTACGGATGAGTACTTGGGGTGGGGGAAACAAACGTAAATGTTAAAACTAATTATTCGACCTATTAGGTGAAACTTTCTTTATATGGGTATTTATTCTAAATTGAAATAAAACGCGAAAGTGAATATCTCCCCAACAAATGTACGGGGATTATCCCTGTGGTGTGCTGGACTGCCTTCTTGAAATAAAGTAGTTTGAACTCCAGTGCAAGCTTCCTAAGAAACTTAAACAATTCTTACCCTAATAAAGAATTAATAATGTTCAGTATTACCTGGCTATAGCGCAGCTTCTTGGAAATAACTTGAATCGTTTTTCTTTCATTAACATCTAATGTAAGTAAAAATTAACAAATTCGGCACAAAACCACAAAAATGTTGGGAGGCTGTGCATCACTATCCGAACTTAACTCGTTCAATTTACCGGCCCAATATTTACTTCAATAATCCATTCACTACAACGACACATTTATTCTGAAAATAATTCGCACTACTGTCACCAAAACAACTCAGTCAATCTATATATCTCTAACCTAACCATACATTTACATAACTGTGAGGGAGAGGAGGACGATAAGAAATATATTTATATGTCAATCCGTAAAGAAAAAAATTACTAAATATACAAGTAGAAAATTTACAAAAATTTAAAAAGATAAAACTTAGTATTGGCTTCCACTTCACAGGCTAGCTACTGTCAATTCATTGAATTAGAACGATAATTGCACAAATATATCTTATTGTGTCTCTGAAAGATTTCTACAGACTCACGAGATCATCTTTTGTACGAGAGAAGACACCTTTCTAAAAAGACCCAAAAAACTTATATTTCATACGATTAGTACTTGTTTATATAATGCTAATCTCACGATCTATTATAAGCAATATTATTGTAAAGTATTCACACTACATCGCTCATTATTTGTCTCTGTTTCAGCAATAAAACTCTTAAATGCGTTCAAAGTTGGTTTTTCACAGTACTAAAGTCAATGGAAAAAGTTTCAAATTTTTGGTGAGCAGGTAAAGTTAATTTATATAGAGAAATATTTTTTAATTTGATTGAGATGTAAGGAATTTATAGAAATAAAAACTTATTTGTTCTAAATTTGATTTTTTTCTACTTTGATTCGTCTTTCTTCATCACACTTTGTGACAGTCTGGTACTTAGTTATTATGAAAGGAATACTAACGTAATAATAGAACGCTTTAATATTCGGCTTGTGTCAAAATTTTGTATTTACTTTAGAATATTTAGATATCAGACATCAATGCAACTACCTAAACCAAATTGTCGCATATTGTTATTTTATTTCTCTTGTCTTAGTCTGTGTCTTAAGTTAAATGCTATTTACTAAGGTCAGCATAATTTACTGAAGTTACTTTCCACTTAGCCATACTATCTTTACCATTTTAATTGCACTTTTTATTAATACTTTTAACGATCTTACTTATGCATAATAAACTTCTTTTTTGCTGTTTAATATCAGAATAAAGTATAAACTTTAACGCACACGCACACCCGTCCTCTGATCCAGACAAAATATTTTGAATAAGCAAAAAAGGCTGGCAAATTTATTCAACTATATTGTATAAATTTATATAGAACATTTATTCAGTTTTATTTTTTAATAAATGTTTATCTTACATTTTGGTTTTGATTCAACAGTTGGACGTAACTGAAGTTTTGTTAGGCCTAAAATGGTCCAATGTTAGTGTATGTCTCTGCAACACAAGCAAAACTGGCATATAGTGGCAAGATCGGAGGGTAATGGTGCTAAAAGTGAAAGACGAAGACAATTTTCAACTTGCATCTTCAGTGGTCACTTATTAAACTCACCTCAGTCTGGCTCAAGACCAGAAGTAAAACTCACTAGTAATTGTCTGAATCTAGATTACTAACCATTAATTTGCTCGATAAACTGGAAAGACAAATGTTTTCTTTACTCAAAATGAAATACAAAATTTAATTAATTTAAGTGGAACGTGATCTTAGACCCAAAAGGTATATTTTCGTCAAACTCTCAAAAAAATTCCGTGAGAACAACAAAATTAAAAACCCAGCAACATAACCAAGGCAATAAACGCATGTAATATTTTCATCGTGATGAGGGGGATGGAATTCTTACTTATATTAATGTTTCTTAAAATTTTATTGATTTCTTTTGACATATGCAAGTAAAATTAGACCGTAATCGTGAATTTGTTTCACCAAAAGAGAAATCTATATAAAGTCTATTTCTTGTGAAATGATCGTGAAGTTCCTAATGATTTTTTAGACGATGGCTTAAGTTGCTGCTATATAATAGCTTCCCACCATCAATGTATGTAGGGAGGCATTTATGGACAGATGATGTTAACGTTCATTTCTGTTAAAACAAGTGATGAGAAAATTCACATTTTGAGTTTGGCAGTTAAAGCAGACATTATCTTTTTTTATTTCAGAGGTCTCTTCTTCGAGTCTTCGTTAAGTTATTTTAGAAGATGCAAAAACTTTTCTTTCTCTGAAAGATGGTTTGGAAGCATGCTGAAAAGACAGGCATGGATTATTAAAATAATCATAAACGAGAGAACTAAGCTTGAAATACGAGTTTTTCCATTTTTTTTTTCGTCGTCTTAGATCAAGTGACAACATCGGGAGATCTATCATGCTAAAGAGGGGCTCCGGTATTTGAATTATATTATAATATATATTTATGGAAAGAGTGGCATGTTGATCAGGGAATGTCAGCTGGGGGGGGAGCTGTTGAATAAGTGGACTGCATCTATTTTGGGGGGTAAGACTACCCCACACAAAATGTCCTAAATATAAAACTAAAACTAACTGATGGTGAGGCTCCACTCCTGTAGCTCTGGGGAATATGGAGTACTCCTTCATTACCATTGCTCTCAGGTTCCCCCTGGCCCAGAATGATAGCGCCAGTTAGAGACACATCTATGAATAAAATAAAACTATTTCATTATATAACCGTGTTCAAATAAATGACTAATGATAAATTGCTAGTGTTAAATTTAATTGTGTGAAAACAAAATTATAGGTATTAGCAATATTTGAAGCCATTTAAGTGTGTGCAAACAAATGATTAATTCTAAATACAATTATTCGTGTTAGAATACTTGGAACTATTTAATTGTGTGCAAAATATTGAATCATTGGCATTACATTGCAAATCTTGAAACCATTTAACTGCGTGCAAGCAATAGCTACAGTTGTGGGAAAAGAAATTAGTTCGGACTCATTTAAAAATACGATCACCGGCAAATTATTTACTTACAAACTATATATATACATAAAGTTGGCGACTGTTGTCGAGGGTGACCCAAAGGCTCCCTTTTCCATAGCTACTACACCGAGGTGTAGGGGAGGGCGCTACTCTATTCCCTGGATATATATATATATGTGTGTGTGTGTGTTTGAAGAAAAATTGACAACAAGTAATCCAAATAAAAAAGGGGAAATTTATGGAGAAACAAAGTCGACACTATAGCGTTTCGGTTCTGCAGAACCATCTTCAGGACAATGAACTAACGGAACGTGGATTTTGCACAATGTTTCTAATGTCAGGTGACGTATTTAAAAAAAAAACGAACGCTGATTCATTGATCAAACGGCCAATTTTTCTTGTCATAAATAGCCAACCTTCCTTGTTATATAACTTTTCCAAATTTTTATATATTTTTACACTTTTTATACATCCATCTATACTTAACATAACTAATATAACCCCTAATAGCCCTGATGATGGTTCAGCAGAACCGAAACGCTATAGTGTCGACTTTGTTTCTCAATAAATCTCCCCTTTCTATTTGGAATACTTGTTGTTAGTTTTTCTTCACAAACTGTTGGATTAATATCCATTATTTTCTTCCATATATATATATATATATATATATATATATATATATATATATATATATATTGGTTTTGTGGGTAGACTGTTCGCCAATGGCCCGAGAAACCGGTATTCAATCATACCAAAAACTAAAAAAATGGTACTTGATACTTCCTTGTTTGACTCTCAACATTATAAGGTACGTATCAAGGAGAAAGTGGAGCAATGCAGGGAAAGGAAAAGCGCCCTTTCCTACAACTCGGTGTAGTAGCTATTGAAAAGGGAGCTTTCGGGTCTCTCTCGACAACGGTCGCCAACTTTACCTACTTTATATATATATATAAATAATTACCTGAAACAATTTTTATGTTTGTTATTTGGAGTTTATGGCATATCAACTTTTGTAGGTTATTTAATGTCAAATCCATTTTATACAAATAATCAGTTCAATTTCAAACAATTCAGTTTAGCATGAGTATACAGTTTAATTGTCAAAATCATTTCTATTTCAAGTTATTCAGTTTAGTCAAACAGTTCTAATTCAAACAATTCAGTTTAGTATAACTAGAGTTTTTTTTGTACAGTTAAATGTCAAAAAAGTTCTATTTAAAACAATTGAGTTTAACATAAGTTCGCTGTTTAGTACTGTCTGGAACACAGATAGGACCCTATTTGCTGCTATCACTCCGGGCTAGAGAGGACCTGGGAGTGATGGCAATGAAGGGGTACTTCGCAT
Source organism: Sepioteuthis lessoniana (assembly GCA_963585895.1). NCBI lineage: Eukaryota > Metazoa > Mollusca > Cephalopoda > Myopsida > Loliginidae > Sepioteuthis > Sepioteuthis lessoniana. The sequence continues at coordinate 102,478,447 of OY757919.1, read as the reverse complement.
TTCCTAAGCTTCAGCATTACTGGAGCCTCTCCATCATATTGTTTAGTGTCATATCTAGGATTCTCGTTGGGAGTCTTACTCCTCTGCAGAGATGCAGTTGGTGTATTCTACAACCCCAGCCGACTGGGCAACATACAATGTTTAGTATTAGATGTGAATACGTGAAACCACAGAACTGTTTACCAAAAATTGCTGTTATTAAATGCAAAGAATTATCATTTGAAAAGATATAATTATTCGTATTAGATAAGAATACTTGAAACTTTGTGAAAAATATTTTTTTCATTAGATAGGAATTCTTGATATCATATAACCGTGCTCAAATATATAGCAACAGAATAAGTTTATATATTAAAAAGAACAAAATATCCAATTCCCCAAACTGTCTGTAAAAAAAAAACTCCTAAGAAACATCTATGCAAAAATATAAATACAAATGTAGAATGAACGCGATTCTTTAAACTTTAAGCATAGAATAACCCTAGACGAATTGACCTGCCGTTAAAGTTAATCAACCAAGCAGTACCACCTAACTTTAAATGAAAGCAACATCTTCCCGAAAGAGAAATGCTAGAATGATGGAATTAATTTATAAGAAAAGTAATATTTTCAGTTTGCAAACAAAGAGCAAAACAGTAGCCACCCTTCGAAACATCAGACACTATAAGTGGGTTGTCCTCGTGGTGTAATGGTTAAAGCGATGGACTGCAGAATCGTAGTAAGCGAGTTCGTTCTCCAGTCGCGCTATTACGTTCACTTTCGGATAAGTACCCTTGAGAAAGGTATGAACCCCCTAATCCTCCGATCTATGGGTTAAATAGTACTACTACTGTTCTTCTAGGAGAATGGCTTTGGCATTAAATAACCTACAAAGGTTGATATGCCATTAAACAAAGAAACCAAACCAGACATCATAAGCCACGTATGACCTTGTGTAAGACTAAGTAAAATTTAGCAATGAAGCTCTCTGCTAGTGAGAAAGGGAAACTGGTGGAGAGACTTGAAAAAGAAAACAGGCTGATTATTGGTTATGACAAATAAAATAAAGGAAAAAAATCTAACTACCCGAGGGTAGTTAGATTATGGTTTAGTCTAAAGTTAAAGTTCATTTGCGAGAGAACAACGTGACATGTATTTGTTAACAAATTCTATGCAAAATAGTTTAATACTATTTATATAGATATTAACTTCTGTTTTTTTTTTAAAGATATGGATAAGACAACGACTTTAATTTTTATAGGCTGTTTCTTCGTGGTTTCAGCTACTCAGAAGCCACTTGATGACACTGTAACGTCCTTTTACAAGGAACATGGAACCTTCCATGAAGAAGTCACAAGAGATTATGATGTGCCAAATGGTAATCCAAGAGATGATAATACTTTCTCTGATGAAAACGACCAGTGCGCACCTTTCACCACTACACTTGTTCCTGAATTTTATAAAGTAAAAGCTTATGAAATTCCTTGGATTTTCATAATTTCTTTTACCTTCGTATGTTTTGTAGTGGCATGTATATACTTAATCTATCTCCAAAAGTGAGAACGGATCATTTGCCGTGGAAACCCTCCAGAAGAAACTGAAATTTCCAAGCGTAATGAATCATTAAATATTTCTGCTCCGGAAGAAACAGAGGATCAATCTGAAGACGAAAGTCTTTACTCATTTCCAGTGCCATTAACTGGTTTGACATCACTTTCAGGAAACAATGTACCGACTACAAGTCTATGATGTAGAAGTAACTTTGTAGAAATCGTGTTTTTTATTGATTTAAAACAGTTCGTTTAACCATCCTTAGTTGTTAATCACGTAAAGTTTTTAGATTAACTGTAGCGTAGCTCTGAAAACGAAATTTTAAACGAGAATTAAATCTTTGCCGAAAACGAAACTGGAGCAAAATTTTATTAAAAAGTTTATGAATATTTGGATAATTTCATGTGAGTAGAAGGGAAATGTTTTTCCCTAAGAGTTTGATTTGATATAAAGTTCATTCTAAAATCTGCTTTATAGTTTGCTGAAACAATGTTTTATTCATTCATTTTTTTTTCATTCACCAATTTCTGATTTTGAAATATCGGCGTTCATAAGGCCGGCCAGTAAATTCGTTTTCTAAAAACAAAGGATCGAAAATAGTATTTTCGAAGCTTTCACACAGCTTATTTTCTGTATTTCGTTTTTAATGAAATATATTTTATTTTATTTTCAAATTTCTTTTCTTTTATATCGTTGATAATTGAATAACGGAATTTTAAACCTAAACCTAGATTTTTTTTTCTTTTAGTCTGATAAAAACTGATTTTCTTTTTCCTCTTACTAAACGGGCAGAGTAGATTTTACACTAATCTCTTCATTGCTTCAGCATATTCAATGTAGGTGACGATTCAAGTCTATGGGTTAAATAGTTCTGTTGACAAATTATTTGAAATAGAAAGCAATACTTGATATCGCAATTGTGTTATAAAAATTTAAGACAAATGTATATATAAAAAGTACAATATATGTAAATTCATAACCTCTTTGTATAAAAATAACCCTAGACGAGTTGACAAACTGTTAAAATGGATAATGTTCTTTGTCCTTGTGAGAGAGGATTGTTCCCCTCCAAAAAATGAGAAAACAAGCTATCCTACCATAATGGATTCACGAGTTTAGTCATAAAAGCAGAGAAGCAACTGTACGGAAGGAGACGGCGCAGTTGATCACAATATAGGAACCCGATTGTCAAGAACTTCGATCATCAGGCAAGGATTCCGAGGCCATGCTCCAAGCCCTAGAGCAAATCCGGCGAGTAGCACTTTGAGCGGTTTCAAACAAACGCAATATTTTCACTCTAGCCGAGATCGATATTTCCACAATCTCAGTAAAAGCATCCGTGTATTTTCAACATTTAATGAATAGTATATTTATCACCTAGAATTTTCTATACAAACTTTTATAGGGGTCCACTCTGACCCACTTTGGTAATACCTATAAGGGTTTTATCTTTGGGTCAAATTGATTTATTTAAAAATCATTTGTATTGGATAGGAATATTATATACCATTAAAACTCTAAATTTATCTATATCAAAACTAATAATTTGAAGCTGTAATTGTTTAGTAAGGATTATTGTTATCAACTTGGAATCACATTTTCAAAAAACATAAGACATATACCGTAATCTGGTTTGGCCGTGGTATAAGGGATCGTGTATTGGACAGAAAAATCCTGGCGGAGCCCACTCACACCAATTTTTATTCTAATTCCATTTTCCTTCTCTTAAGTTGGTGACCATCCCAAGATTAAAGAGCCAAGTCTTCCCTACTAGTCAACTACAACTGGAGGGAGAATAATTGGATTCCTAAATATACTTTATTGCTCGAATCTTAACTATATCTTTTAAACATATTTACCCTTTGACTAATTTTATCTTTGATTACAAGACAATATTTTGTACATTGTTTTCAGCAAACTTTTCATTCAATTTAAAGAAATAAAATTTTAAAATTTTTAGTTCAGATTTTTATTAATTCATTTTCTTCTTTGTCAGCTTCATATGTATGTATATCCTTCACTTCCATGAATACTGCAAGTCATAAGCAAAAACTCTCGATATATTTTGCCGTTTTCAAGGGAAATCTAATTGCTAATTAATTAAAACAGTTCTGTAAAGTTCGAATTGAATGATTATCGTAAGGTGTAAGATCAGCGGAACTTCCTAGATAAGCTGGAACAATCTTTGTCAAGCAAACACACTGTTCCGGTATTATGATTTTTGTTGGGGAAAATTCAGATCGTTTTTCATTCTTGGTTGCTATCTTAGAAAGAATAAGAGAGAGGATATATTATTCCTTTTCACCCCCCCTCAATCAACTGGGATATTCTTCTAAACAGATGTTGCTTCTTCTGATCAAACACTGTTCAACTCCTACTAAATGGCCTTGTGCTAACTTCTTTCGTGCTCATTAACAAGTAAAGTAAGCATTAATCATCGTATATAGGATTGAACCACGAGCTGTGGAAGTCTGAAAAAGTTTTCGAAGATTGCCTGTCAACAGCAAATACCATTAATCACAAAATATATGAAATTATATATTGATCTTGTTGAAAAATACAAACAAACGATATGCATATCATGTAGATCATCGTATTTTCTTATTGCAAGGCAATAACTGGATTTAGATTTTTATCCTATAGAGTATGCAAACTATTGTTTTCATATTCACAAAGTCTCGATCGATGAGTCCTTCGGTCTTCCTTCTCGAACGAACCTAAACAGAAGAACTGACCCCTTTATTTCATATAGGAAGATAGATCATTCTAATTCTATTCGAGTACAAGTTTTAAGCTAAAGTAAATAGACCTTGTTATTTTCAACACGTAGTCAGGATTGAACCTGTAACCTCCAGACAATTTCACTTATAAGGTCAATAATCAACGCCTTTATCCATTATGCTATGTGACAACACAGTGAATTGTGGGGACTTATAAACCTCATGTTTTTGACACACGCTAAATTATTACTATTATGAACAATTTTTTTTATCTTAGCTCATATTGCAATTTCTTGTCTAGCCTTTTTTGTTATTAGTTCCTATATCGTATTCATTTGGAGACTGAACAGACTGCAACATATTGACCCCCAGTTCCTCTGACAATTGCAGCACTTCTTTTCTCATTCTGCTGGGCTGCTTAACCGGGGTTCCTGAGGGCCCAAGCCCTCTGTCTGGAGCTGGTTCTCACTGCCTCGAACTGCAACTCGAACTCCAACTAACTGACTCCAACTAACTCAAACTGTCTGTGGCACCGGGTTATATAATTGTCTGTCGTCCACCTGCTTCCCGTGGCCGTCGCAATTACACCAAATTCAACCCGTCCACGGTCAAGGTTACATCTTGATATCTTCGACCGGATACACCTGTTTCTTGATTGACGTCTGGGTCGAAGGTCAATATGTTACATGAAGCTATCTATTATTTTGACTTCATTAAGGGTAGAGGGTTTCCTTTTTCTTTCCATATATGATCAATTATACTCGAATTTTCGATTTCACTTCGTATTAGTGCTTTTCGATGTTCTTCAAGTCTTATTTTTAGTGGGCAGCATGTATTGTCTTTACATTGAATGGAGTATCCGCAATTCATCGGCATGTTATATTCTGTTAAGGACTTAACTCGGTACAGATATTTTGGAAAAATCGAGCCACACCAGCATATTGTCTTGGTATCATATGGTCAACATACATTTTAAATCTATTCCTCTCAGCCTTTGACGTTGGGCAGACAGACTGTAGTGAATTTTCGGCTATTGTTCTCTGTCACTCGATCCAGATTTCTTGGACCCGATGTTATGTTCTGGGATAATTGTTGCGGGGGAAATTATCTCTAAGCCATATATCTTTTTGACATACATCGCCGTTATTACTTATGGCTTTTGTTGGATGTTGTAAGCAACGAACGATTCTTTGCTATACATCATCTTGATGGTCGGAGTTGAAGTTGAGGGACTGCCCGGTAAAGGTTGGCTTTCGATACACTGATGACCTGAATCCTTGCTCTGTGCGAGTTATTTATACACATAGGAAGAATCATCTCGTGTTTTGTTCTTTTTTCCATTGTTAACTCTACAGATGGTCTGGTTGAGTACACATGATCCAGTTGTAATCGAACATTTTTCTCGTGAGGTCAGAGAATAAATATATCATCTACGTATCTTAGCCCCAATGATGGTTTTAGGGATGTACATACTAATGCCTTTTTTTTTTTCGAAGTATTCCATGTATAAAAGTTGGCGACCATGGTCGGGGGTGACCCGAAGGCTCGCTTTTCCATAGTTACTACAACGAGGTGTTGGAGAGGGCGCTACTCCATTCCCTTGATTGCTCCACTTTACCTTTGATCCTTACCTTATAGTGCTGAGTGCTAAGCAAGGAGGCATCAAGTAACATTTTTTGAGTTTTTGGTACCATTGGCGAACACTGTATTCAGTTGGCCAATCGACCGGTATACGTTGCCTAATACTGGAACAACGATGATCCCACAGCCAGACAGTATATGTCTGATTCCATCCTCAAGTAAGTCGTTTGCACACAGAATGTCAACATTTCCTTCATGTTATCAATTGGGATACGGGTGCATTCCTCCAGCAAGGGATCTGCAGCCAACTTATTCCGCTCCACTGTCAGTGGCTGATCAGTTGGTACCCTCCTGAATAGACTTACTACATGTAGACTCACCATCTGGTTGGAATGTATAAGAGAATTAATGTTTTTTCCACGAAGTGGGCAGAGTTCTTGATATATGGTGATTACTCACCAATTATAGTGGGATCCCCATCTCCAAATATAGAGAAAGTCATATACTTGAAACTTAGTGGATAACATGCAGAATATCTATTGCTGGAAATGGGTCTTAATCCAATGATATCCTTGTGAATTTTAGGAAAGGACAGGTGTGTGTGTGGTTGCTTGCTATAATGCTGCGTTAGCAGTCTGTGTTTTATTTGTGGTTCTTACTCAGGATCTGTCTTGTCCAGTCGGCTGGGGATGCAGAATACACCGACTGCATCTCTGCAGAGGTGTAAGACTCCCCCAACGAGTGTCCTGGATGTGACACTAAACAATCTGACGGTGAGGCTCCAGTATAGCCGGGGTTTTGGGGAATGCGGAGTATCCCGTCATTACTATCGCTCTCAGTTCCACTCTGGCCCGGAGTGGTAGCACCTGATAAGGGTCCTATCTATTGGTTAAATAGAACTAAATTGTACTTATACTAAACTGAATTGTTTGAAATAGAACTGTTATATGTATAAAAATGTCTATGGTATTAATAACCTACAATGGTTGATGTACCATAAAACCACATCTGTCTGTCTGTCAGGATCTGTCACTGCTTTCTTTTCGTCTTCAGGGTCAAGTCTTTTTTACTTTACAATTGACACCATAGCCAGTCAAGTCTGCCAAAAATTACCCCAGTCTGTCTGCCTTATGTCAAAACATAGATGAAAATATTTAAAAGATCTGTTGTCCATATGATATGAGGGCAATATTCAGAAGTGTATTGATTCTTCGAAAACGTCTTTTCTGCGTCAAACCTCCAAAAGAAGACATGACCCAGAATTTCGAATATTCCATCTCATTTAGATGTGGTAAAGTAGACAAAAGTTAGACATGTCGCTCACTAAAAGTAAGGCTGGTACAACATCGAAAGTAATATGTCAAGGTGAAATCGAAAAGTTTGGTATAGCTGACAATATACGGAAAGAAGAGGGAAACCATCTTCCCTTAATGAAGTCAAAATAATTGATAGCTGCCCATATGTTAGGCAACAGTGATCTGTTGAGTATAGAGATGAATACAATGAGAACCAATAATGAAAAAGCTTGATAAAAAATTGCAATATGAGCTAAGATAAAAAAGAAGTACATAAGTTACAATTCAGAGGATAGATAAAAACATGAGGTTTATAAGTCCCCCAAAATTCGCCCTAAATTATCCAGGAGGACATATAGCTTAATGGATATAGGCGTTTGGTCACTAAATTTCAAAGTGAAATTTGAGGTTGCAGGTTAAACCTTGACTACAGACAAAAATAACAAAAATACTTGTAATAGGTTAATACTTGTACCCGGCTATTGTTAACGGAATTAGAACAATTTATCCATTGGATTAAATAAAGGGTTCAGTTTGAAGTTCCTTTAAGGCTCCCTCATTTGACAAGAAACAACTGAAATATGACGCATCAGCTGAAACGTTGTGAATGTAGTAATAAAGATGAAGGCAACAGTCCAAAAGATAAAAATTATCACGATTTATCTAAAAATTTAGAAAAATAGATGGGTTGGTTGGTTGGGTTTTATGGCATATCAACCTCTCATGGTTTAATTCATGCCAATCTTAAACTACAAAATATGTCCTTGCAATTCACACACACACACACACATACACACATACATATATATATATATATATATATATATATATATATATATATATATATATATATATGTATGAATTGCAAGCGCATATTTTGTAGTATAAGATTTTCGCACAAACTCGAGCTCACTTTTTTGCTCGCAGTAATACTTGGAGCTATTTTAGCTAACACCAGTACTTCTATCAAATATTAGTAATCTGTTTCCACACATGATTGCGAGAAAGGAAAATACATCAGTCTACATTTTTTTCATAGAAGGCCGATTCTTTTCGGAAAGTTCAATATCTGCTTAGGGTCTATTATTCTAAATAGTTCCTTCATATTGTCAGCATTATAAAACCTTCGTTGAACGTTGGTTAGTTTTGTGCATTCAGTCAAGATGTGTTTTATTGTGTACTAGTTTCCACATGGACATTTAGTGGGAGACTCATCTTTTAGAATGAATGAGTAAGTTAATCTAGAATGTCCAATGCGTAGTCGGGGCAAGAGCGGTTTCTTCTCTTTTGGTATTATTAGGATCCAGCTTCCTTTCTTTTAAAATCGGCTGGACTTGGAAAAGCTTGTGAGGAATTTTCTCTCATAATTGTTGCCATTTCTTTGTAATTATTTGTCTGATTTTTGGTTGGAGGTCAGTATGAGGTATTCTTGATTTTTTTTATCGTGCACCATATTGAGAGCAGCTTTTGCTAATGAACCCGCTTTATCGTTTCCCTGGATTTCTCTATGGATTGGGATCCAGTAGAATATTGCCTTTTTACTACGGTTCATGGAAATGAGTTTGTTTAGAAGTTTGACTATGAAGGTATTATCAAGATTTCTGTTTTAAAGAGATTGTAGAACAGAGATGGAGTCTGAATGAATTATGAACTTTTCCTTGTTGCTTGTTGTGCCAAATGTATTGGACAAATTTCTGCAGAAAATATGGAGGCCTCTTTTGGCAGACGTTTTTTCAAAGTTTCTTTGTGGAGAACTGCTCCACATCCGGTTCTATTGTTGCTTTTGGAGCCATCCGTGAAAACGTGTAAGTGATTGTGATATCTCTCCTGAATTTTGTTTAGTTTCTCTTTGCAGGTTAGGAGATAAGTTTTATTCTTAGGGAGCTTGTTTAAATCAAATATAACCAAAGGTTGCTTTAGTAGCCGAAGAGGAGAGCTTAGTTGTATGGTATTATGAATGTTTGTGAGTGAAATCTCTGTGTCTTCAAGTATGTGTTTCATGTGACGATCGAATGTTTTTATGGTCTTTTCTCTCTGCTCAAATAGGTTTTGCTGTTTGGGGTTGAAAGTGCAGTCATAAGCCGTATTGGATAGTAAAGATTTCAGCATACAGTCGTATTGTAAACCTAATTTTGTGAATCTAAGTTTTAGAGGTTGTTTGTACGTTTCAGAATAAAGATTCTCCACTGGGGATGTTCTATAAGCCCTTAAGACGAATCCCAATCCCTCATGGTGGACTGTCGGTAATGATTTGAGGTAAGATTTTCTGGCTGCTCCATATATGAAACAGCCGTAGTCAATTCTTGAGCGGATTAAGATTCTATATAATTTCAGCAAAGTGTGCTTGTCTGCATCTCAGTCTTTGTGGGCTATTACACGAAGGACTTTTAATATTTTGCTACATTTCTCTTTTAGACATTGAATATGGAATGAAAGAGTTTTAATGAAAAATAACGCCGAGGAATTTGTACTGGTCAACGACCGGAATTTCTGATCTGTCCAGATTTAATGTAGTGTTGTTCTGCAGTTTTCTTAATTGACAAAAATGCACGCACAGAGTTTTTGAAATTTTAAAGCCGTTTATCATTGCCCATTTGTTTATTTTGTTTATATTTCTGCTGCAGTTGACGTTCTGCAGTACGTATATATTTGGATATAGAGATGATGCAGAAGTCATCAACGAACCAATTCTTATCAACTCCAGGATTCATGCAATTGGTGATGCTATTGATTTTTATGTTGAAGAGGGTTCCTGATAGTATACTCCCATGAGAGACTCCTCTTCTTGATTTTAGATGTTTGATAGGGTTGAACCAATACGGACTCGGAATTTTCTGTTCAAGAGAAAAGCTTTGATAAAGTTTGGAAGTCTAAATTTCAATCCCATGCTGTGTAGGTCATTCATGATACCATACCTCCAAGTTGTCTCGTATGCCTTCTCTAGGTCAAAGAATATTGCTATGAGATTTTTTTGTGTAAAAAGCCTCTTGTATGGAGGTTTCTAATCTGACCACATGATCCATTGTTGATCTTCGGCTCCTAAAGCCGCATTGGAAGTTGATAAAAAGATTATTGGATTCTATGAATTAAAATAGCCTTTTATTGACCATTAATTCTATGGTATTGCACAGGCAACTTGTTAAGGCTATTAGGCGATAGTTTGATTCGTAAAGTTTATTCTTTCCTGGTTTAAGTATTGGGATGATGGTAGTTTGTTTCCATGATTCTGGGAGTTTGCTATTTTTCCAAATATCGTTTAATGCAGTAAGTAGGTATTCTAAGGATTTGGGAGGTAATTATCTGAGAAATTCGTTGTGAATTTCATCTGGGCTGACTGCAGCGTTGTGGGATTTGTGGATGGCTTCTTTTAGTTCTGATAATGAAAAGAGTTCATTATAGCTTTCAGTGTTACCCGATTCAGAATTAAGCTTTTGTTTTTCTTGTCTTTGTATTTGTGAAATTCTGTGTTGGAGTCTGTGGAAGAGGAATTTGCTTGGAAAATCTCAGCTAGTGTGTCGGCAATATATTTATATTGGTGAGTTGAGTATTATTTTTAATGAGGTGTTTGAGTTGAGAAGACTGTTTTTGCTAGAAATTTTGCGGATCATTTTCCAGACTGTGTTAGTTTTGGGGGACGAATTAAGTTTAATTTTCATAATTTTGTCGACTGATCTTTTTAGCTGATTTAACGGTTTTCCTTGCTTTTGCTCTGAGCAGTTTGAAAGAGTTTAGATGGCTTGTTAAGGTTTATTTTTTGAATTTGCGGAGGGCAGCATTTTGTGTTCTGATTGCTATTATTCTCTCATTGTTAAACCAGGATGTGTTGCGTCTATTTGATATAGTTGGTATAGTTTCATTTGCTTTGCAATAAATGTTTCAGTGAAATGTTTTATTTGAAGTGTACTATTTCGGTATTGAACCAGCCTTCTATTACATAAGGTTTTAAATTTTTGCCAGTTTGCCTTATTTGTTTTCTAGCAGAGAGGTCTGTTGTCATGGATAGGTTGTGTGATTTCACTCCCACAAAGATCGTCATGGACCTTCCATGTGTAATCCATGTAACTTGAAGGATCAGATAAAGTGATGTCGAAAACTGAGTAGGAGCCCGTAGATAGGTTGAGATAAGTTGGATATTCGTTATTTAAGATACAGAGATTGTTGCTATTGATTACCTTCTCCAGATCATTGCCTTTTTTTTTATTTTCAGGCACCCCCATATAGTATTGTGACTGTTAAGGTCACCTAGTAATATGGGGGGTTTAGGAATTTGTTCTATGAGTTTATTAAGTTTTCGATCGTTTATGGGATTATGTGGAGGTATTTAAATGGAGCAAATATTTACTGGTATGTGAAGTGTAGTTTTGATAGCAATCACTTGAAGTTCACTGTCGATGTTGATTTGCTGATGGGGTATATCCTTCCTAACGAGGATAGAGACACCTCCAGAAGCTATGTGTCCATCTTTGTGTAGGTGATTATAGGGCTTCATAGTAAGGCATATCATTCTGGTGTTTTACTGTTAATACTTCCTTTTCTTGACCCCAACTCTCACAAGATCTTGTGTATACTGGATGATTGCCGCCACAATTGGTACATTTACATGGGAATTGGCAGTCATTAAGTTGGTAGTCAACATTTTGTTGACCACATTTCCCGAACACTTCACATCCTCAGCAATTATCCTCATGGTGGCCATATTTTAGCATTTGTAACATCACAATGGGTTGGGTATGTATTGCTTGACTCTCTCCATTGTATAACCAGCTCTTATTTTTCGGGTATTTTGGGGGTGTTAAAATTCATTATATATGTATTCGTCTCCTGTTTTCCCCTCTTTTTTAATTGATACTCTTTTCATTTCAGTCACACCCTACTTTTTTTTAGTTCTCTTTTCATTTCTTCGATGGTGCATATGGAGAGTTATTTACTTCTCACAACCTCCTTATGTATGTTCAGGTATTTCTGAGGGTAAGTTTTAACATTTATATTGTGAAACTTTGTCATTTTCAGTAGAAAATCAGCGTGTTTAATCTTTTCCGCCTCGACAAGCAGAGTTTGATTTTTTAATTTTTTGACAGTAATTGGCGTTAAGTTTGTTGATATTACTTTTTCAATTTTGAAGGGTACTAAATTAGTTATCGGAGCGCTGTTAGATTCAATGATCATGAATCTAGGAAAAGGTACTTCTGTTTCATCATCTGAAGAGGCCGATTCGTTAAAATTACGTTTGAATTTTTGTTTGAGAAAGAAGCCATACCTATTATATATTTTTCATTGGTTCTATGCTCCACTTCCTACCACGGTATCAAACTTGAGAAGGGAATTAACCAAGGAGGAAACCTATTCATTTGTGACTGAGACAGGGATACAATCACTATGTACTTGTATTAAGAGCAAGATTTCGAACCTCTGCCAAATTCTGGTTTTTATAACTCAATCTAACAGCGTTACTAAGTCCTTTCCTCTCAACACAAATGACCCTCAGCCCCCGCCTTCTAGCACCTATAAGATAAAGGGTTGGGCATTTTTCTGCAAGAGCAGATTGGATAATACTTTTCGGAGAAAATGAACGTGTGCTAGGGCAAGACGGGACCAGCCGATTGATCGGATCGGGCCTATCTGACCGCCCGTCAGACAAAGTAGGGGCAAAAGTGGTATGTTGCAATTCATTGACAACTTTGTCGCCGGATCAATGACGGATCAACCACTAGGGTTTCCTTCTAGCGCCAACACGTGGTCTCACTGGGGGTAGGGTCTTAACCCTCTGCTGAGGTGCAGTCGGCGTATTCTACAGCCCCGGCCGACAGGGCGAGTTTTAAAAAGAATAAAATTCTAAATCATCTTTTTAAGCTGCAATAGTTACCCTTGAATTAGGATGTCTGTTTGGTAGAATTTCCGGTTAATTATCACAGAAACTGACAAAGCAACGTCAAATACTCTCTTCAAAGAAGATGAGTGTACGTGTATATATATATATATATATATATATATATGTGTATATATATATATATATATATATATATATATATATATATACGCATGTATGGGTGTGTGTGTCTGGGGTTAGATTTAAAGTGTTTGTGTGTGTGTATATATATATCAAAAGAGAAAGAGATTTTAAACGAGTTGATACAAAAATTATTTCATTAAGCATATTCGTTGTCATCAATTTGAACATATAACCAGAGTGAAGTCCAGAAAAGAAGGTTACGTAAGCGTTAGCATCGGTGGTTCAGTGGTAGAATGCTCGCCTGCTACGCGGGCGGCCCGGGTTCGATTCCCGGCCGATGCACATCGTTAGTATTTTTAAATAACTCCCGAAGTGGATTACTCCAAATCTCCACGAACCTAATATTGAAGGCTCTAAGGTTGATAGTCGTATGAAATATGCTCGACGAATTAAATTTGGTTCTGTTAACTTTTCAACCGCTCTAGAAGGAAAACATTGAATCCAAACCGGCTACAAACCCCTCCTCCTTAAAATTGGTGCTTAAGTTGGCCACCAATCCCAACCAAGTAAAATTTTCTTGTTGAAACTCATGGAACTTATGTCGCTTATATGGCAAAATGAATTCTGTTACTCAATATCATCATGAAAACAAACTCGACGGAATCGCAACTCGGGAAAGCTTTTGTAGTTTTATATGAAATAAAATGTTAATTACACTTATATATGTATAATATATTATTCTAAGTTTTATTTATTTCTACGTTCTCATTTTATCTTTTCTGCTGGAGACCGCAGGCATTTTAATGACTGATTTCAACGGCATGTCAAACTGTCTAGGGTTATTTAATTAAGAGAGTTAATGAAATTGCGTTTGTTGTCCATTCATATATACATTTTTTGTGTAGTTGTTTCTTAAAAGTTTTTTGGTACACGGTCTTATCGAATCCGAAGAATTTTGAAAGGGGTCTATTTGAGTCTAACAGGTACTCCCACACCGTTTCAGAGTGGACCTGGAAGTAATGACCATGAAGGATTACTAATCACTCCCCCCAGATAATCATCAGATACAGGTTAATGCTATGCTTAGGAAATCGCATTTTTTAAAAGTGTCTTACCACTCTGCAGGGATTTAGTGTATTCTAAGCTCCACCAACAAGGATAGCATAAGTTTAAGGTTGACCAATTTGATGGTTGAATGGAATAAAAATAATCAAAAATGCGGCAACTAAATTGATAAAAATAATAAAGATTAGCGGATATACGGCCACTTACCTCCCATCACGAAAACTATCAAAGTTAGACGAACCAGAAATGCAGGACACTTCTGGAGAAGCAGGGACGAGCTAATAAGTGATGCTCTCCTATGGACCCCTTCACATAACCGAGCAAAAGCAGGGTGACCAGCTCGAACCTACATACAGCAACTCTGTGAGGTTACGGGATGTAGACCTGAGGACCTGCCAGTAGTAATGAACGACAGGGAGGACAGGCGAGAGGGGGTCAGGGATATTCGTGCTGGAAGCACGACAAGATGATGATATGAGATAATCAAAATCAACCGACTCAAATGGTCCCGTCGCGTTGGGCTATCGAATATACCGACTGCATCTCTACAGACAGGTAAGAACCTTCCCCAGCGAGTGTTCTGGATATGACACTAAACAATCTTATTGTGAGGATCCAGTAATTCTGGAGCTTTGGGGAATATAGAGCTCCCCCTTCATTGTCATTGGTCCCAGGTCCACTGTGGCCCAGAGTAGTAGCACCTGATGAGGTCCTATCTATGGGTCAAATAGAGCTAAACTATGTACTTATGCTAAACTGAATTGTTGGAAGTAGAACAGATTTGGCATTAACAATCTACAATAGTAATTTACTAAGCTCTTCGCTTTGATGTGGCACAATACCGTATGAATGAGGCTCTTAATGAGACTCGAACTGACTCGTGTAGGTTTGCTAGTCAAGCTTGCTGACCATTACAACAACCGACGTGTCCATCTATCGGTTAAATAGAATTGTTTGACAAGCAAACAGTGTTATAATTCTAAACTAAATTGCTTGAAATTTAACTCTGGGTAAACGGAAAACTGTACTTATACTAAACTAAATTGTTTGAAATAGATATCCTGTATCATTGGGCACCTTTGGTGGTGTAACGGTTAGCAAGCTTGACTAGCAAACCTACACGAGTGAGTTCGAGTCTCATTGGGTGCCCCATTCAGTCGGCCTTGTGCCACATCAAAGCAAAGAGCTTCGTAAATTACAATCCTGTATCATTTAAGAGTGTGTAAACAAATGACTGATAATTAATTAAATCGTTAATGATATATAACAATACTTGAAAACATTTAACTGTACGGAAACAAATGATTATTAGTAAATATGATTATTCATATTAGATAGAAATAGGTGAGACCATTTAACTACGTGAATAAAATGACCTCATGCACGTTTCAAAATATTATCAATAAAACGTTTGTAGAAATCATATATTCAATAAATATGTATGAAAATGAACTGGCATTATATAACCTACGATGGCTAATATGTCAAAAACAAACCAAACCAAACCAAGTGACTCAAGAGAATTCCTTTTCTCTGCTTGAAGAGATAATTCAAGACTTTTCAATCATAATTAAATCTAATTCGGTAAATCAAGATAACACGAATATTGCGCCCATTAAAATTAAATTAATTGTTGAAGTTGTTTTTTATCACCAGGACTTTACTTACTAGTAAAATGATATTTCAAATGAGTCCAATAACTTTATCTTTTAGTTTCACGCAATTTTTACGCGGAAGACTGTTTATAATACTGTAAAAAGCAAGCGGGCGATTATTACAGAAGCAAACTATGCAGTTGATCTAGCACTTCTTGCAAATATTTCTACTCAAGCCAAATCATTGTTGTATCAATTGAAACAGTTAACAAGAAGCATTTACTAAAAGGAATACAAACATATTCATAGGTAAAGTATGACCTGCTATTCATTGGTTATCGATCATATAGAAATCTAATCTCTGAAAAAATAAAACTGGAATTTTTGCAAGTTGTAGCCTTGATATGGATGTTGTATAGTTTGGTTTGATTTTATGGCATATCAACCATTGTAAGTTATCCAATGCCAAGTCCGGTTTATTCCT
This sequence comes from Sepioteuthis lessoniana, assembly GCA_963585895.1. NCBI lineage: Eukaryota > Metazoa > Mollusca > Cephalopoda > Myopsida > Loliginidae > Sepioteuthis > Sepioteuthis lessoniana. Next base: position 102,462,227 of record OY757919.1, on the reverse strand, counting down.
CTTAATTAGATATATATGGTTTGTAAACATAAGTCAACAAAGTTCAAAGTTCACAAACAATTCAATTAAACATCAAATATATCTTTACACACAGGTAAATGATCAATCAGTTCTTTCTTAAACAATTCAATTTGGCATAAGTCATTTGTTTGCACACAGTTTGAATGTCAAACAGTTCTATTTGATCCATAGATAAGGCCCTATCAGGTGCTACCATTCCGAATCAGTGAACTTGGGAGCAATGGCAATGAAGGGGTACTCCACATTTCCCAAGTCTTCAAGGCTGGAGCCTCACCATTAGATTGTTTAGGGTCATATCCAGGACACATACTGGTGGGGTGGTCTTAGCCCTTTGTAGAGAAGCAGTCAGTGTATTCTACACTTGTACGGTTGCACCACTTGGATTCTGACAAAAACATGTAAAGAGCAGATGAAAACGATACAAATATACTGAGTGTTGTTTACAACAAATCCAAAAGTAGACCCCATATAGAACAGCAGGTTCATAGGCACTTGTTTTCAAGTAAACCATCTAAGTAAAACGAGCAAGACATGTTGGTCACTGTCGATGAAGTAAAGAAGAATTCATTAGCGACATTCTCAAATGAAGTCCAACGTATAGACACACCAGCAAAATCTTAACTGACTAATCTCTGTAAGAACGCTGGGTGTCGTCTACACGATATACGAAAAGCGATAAACGATAATGACGGATGATGAGACAATCACGGGATCCAAACCGTAGGCATGCCTTGATGATTACAAAATAACTTTACTTAAGATAACTTTTGGATGCTGTAATTTGTCTTATTCTTTAAAGTATTTTCAGTCGTAAATTTGAAAAAAAAAAACTACATTTGTGGTCTGTGACTTGGCATAATAGTTCTTCTGTAGTTATATATTCTTTCTTAAAAGAATTCCATTTATTGACCTTTAAAATAGTTGAGTCATTAATCCCCAGCCAATTTCTCTGGGAGTTTTAAGTATTATAACCCCGAAGATTCTACGCTGCTTGGGTACTGTTAAATATTAAAAACTTTATTTTTACCAGACGATTTTTCAAAAGCGTATTCTTTGCTTTGTTCAGCTGCAAAGGGTGCAGATAGGTGACAAAAGATTTTTCAAAATGAAATATTTTTGTTAGTGAACAGATATGATACTTCTAATTATAGAGAATAATTTTGTAGTCATGAAATAGTAAAACAGCGCTTTATCGAATGGAGCAGTTGCAAACGCCCACTACATCTCTTCAGGGGGATACGCTCCCCTCAACAAGTTGTTGTACGTGGGTGTTGATCTGTAATGCTTGAAAACAGGATATTGATGGCCGAGTGGTCTTTGATGTCGTTATCAAGTAGTCACGTGATACTCCACAGAGGTCCTTATTGGGCTAGATAGGTGGTAGGAGAGTACCGATCCGATCAATCAGCTGGCCATGTTGAGCCTAAGCATCTACATAATTAAGTTTCGACAACAACCAAGAAAACAAACAAATGAACAACCCAATCCTTTTTATACAATAAGAGTTAGAAAACACTGACTGAGAGTCAACGGTGTCAGATGTTTTAATAAAACTTATTCCTACCAATATGCATAGATACGAGGATCATAAAATAAGTTCCCTGACTTTTTTCGTATGGGCACTTATTGATAATACACAGATGAAACTCTAGTCCCCTTCGAAGTATTCTCATCCGGCTGCAATGCACTTGTTGTACCGTTCCAACAACTACTGAAAGGCTGCATGGAAGTCCTCTTCTGTGAGCGTGTCAATGACCTTTGTCACATCCTCTTTCATCTCCTCAATTGTCTCATAACGATAGCCTCTGAGCTTAGGGAATAACCAAAAGTCACAGGGAACAAGGTCTGGATTATAGGGAGGATGAAGAACTGTCTTGATGTCTATCTTGATCAAATAGTCTGTGATAAGGATGGAGTTGTGAACTGGTGCATTGTCCTGGTGGAAATGCCACTGACCCGATTTGAAGAGTGCTGGCCTCTTCCCAAGGAATCTCTTCCTGAACTCCATTAAAACCTCATCATAGTAACCCTAACCCTTTGGCCAATCAACTCTGGTGTTTTGATTTCCTTACTCCTCCCACACCTCTCATCATCCCTCACAGACTCCCTGCCTTCCTTGAATCTCTTATGCAACTCAAAAACTGATGCTCGGTTCATACTACAAAAGCAGTCTGAAGCATTCTATACGTTTCTGTGGTATTTTTTCCCATTTTAAAACAGAATTTTATTTCAGATCGTTCTTCTAAAGTGTCCTCACATCTAGATTGCATTTTTGAAAGTCACCAGCTGTGACAATCAGGCTTTAGTAGGGTGTATTCCTATTCCTGTTGTAGCTGTTCATTTGAATCTGAAATCATAAAATTGGTCAGTCATCTCAAAGAGTCTACGACAATTTTAAATGCCTCTACAAAAAATGTCTGAACACTTACTGAATGCACCACGTAAGAATTATGCGGAAGGTTGGAATACTAAAAATATCCGCGACAAAAAAATAAAAAAAAGAATAATATGTTATGCTTCAACTTCTGTTTATCTTACTTATATAACAGCCACTGTTTAATGAAAACTAAATTGGGTTTGCTTTGGTTTCTTTGAATAATGACATATCTACCTTCGTGGGTTATCTAATTGCAAAACCACCCGTGTTATAAGACAATAGTAATTCTATTTAAATCATAGCTGAGGGGGAAAAAGGGAGTTCATGCCTTTCTCAAGGGTATTAGTCTGAAAGTGAACGTAACAACGTGACCAGAATTTGAAAAATTGGCCAATGAAAAAATCTAACTTACCTTTGGTTACAGATAATGTGTTCGTCTAAAATTTAAGTTCATTGGTCAGAGAAAAATCAACACATCATACCATTCGTTGATAGTTTCTATGCAAATAAGTTTACTCTTATTTATTTCGATAGAAAAATAGACAGAACTCTGTTTTTTCTCTATTAGTCATGGAGACGAAAACCTTTTTTTCCTTCTTAATCGCTTGTTTCTTCGCAATTTCATTGGCTCAGCAAACACCGGATCAAACTACAAAGCCTAACAATATCTGTAAGAAGGAAGACGGCCCGTGCCCCGATGGCACCACAAAAAGCGAAGATTTACCATCGGTTAATCCCTATGACGTTATAAAGGGGTTTTTACGTTCCGAACTCAGCTCCCGTCCAGCATCTATGAAACAAATTGTGGATGTCAACGTGCGGCTTCCTTTGAAATATGTCACCTATGTATTTACCTTTTTCGGACTTGCATACCTCGTAAGTCGGCTAATGAGATGCTGTCCACGTTGTGGAATCCATCCAGAAGTACCGGAATCTTCGAGACCTAATGAAACCGGCAATCAAGGTGATGATCAAAACATTGGTTCATCTGAACGTGAACCATTACGAAGTCTACAGCAGGAAACGGATAATCAGGGCGGTAATGATGAAAGTATTGGATCGCTTTCAAATGAGACTCCAATTCTGGAAGGAATAAGCATTGTTGAAGGAAGTATTGAATTGCCTTCAATTCCGCCATCTAGTTCAGCCGATCACCTGGATGAAAATCCATTACATAGATATGGCTGGGAAGAAACTGATCTGTAATAGATACGACTCTGCAGAAACCGTTTTAATTTCTTTTAGTTGTAGTCCTTGAAGGTTTTACATTAGACCAAGCGTAGTTCTTAAAATTGACAATTGTTTTTTAAACACGATTAGCAGCTGCTTGATACAACGAAGCAATATTTTAATTTCTAGATGTCTATTGAACATAATCTTCTATATTAGGATCTGGATAATCTTTCAGACATAGTTGCTGTTGTGCTATGGAACAAAGAAATTCCTATAAAATGTTCGTTTTCACAAAGTTGATTTTTTTCCTTTTAAATCGGCTTCAGAGATCGCTGAAACAATCCTTTTAAAGAATTTGATTTTGAATTTCGTCAGCGCTCAATATTGGTCAGAAAGTCTACTCCATAAAAACATCAAAGAATGAACAACGAATTTTAAATCTTCTGTGCACAGCTTTTTTTTTTCTCTATCTCCTTTTTTAATGGAAGTAATTGATTTTAATTTTTTCTCCTCAATATGATTATTCATTAGAAATAATGAAAAGCGAATTCTACTCCCAAATTTGATTTTTCGACTCAGTTTTATTTGTTTTCATTTACTAAACGGGCAGAGTAGATTTTACACGAATCTTTTCAGCATTTTTCCTTTTCTATATTATCGTAGGTTATCAACTTTTCCAGTACCAATTTATTCCCTTATTTTGTCTACTTCCAATCTTATTCATCTTTTGCTGAATAAACTAGAACGGTTCTCCTCGGATTCATTTCGAACAGAATGACACCGGCAATGAAACTATCCGGCAAAAGAAAAAAGTTGATTCCGTCCCGAGTTCTACACATCTTATATGGCTCTGTTTGACGAGGCCAGATTATCGTTAAAGGAAATGGACATGGTGACCAAATCAAATACAGGATGTTGGGCTTTTACGTTTTTGAGAAAAGAATGATTCTCTTTATTCTCCCCACTACATCGGGTAGTAATTTACGAAGCTTTTTGCTTAGATATGGAACAAGGCTGGAGTGAGCGCCCATTGAGACTAAAACTCCTGTTTGAAGTGTTGCTAGTCTAGCTTTCTTACATTATACAACTGGAGGACCCCCTCCCCTACTACAGGTATCGATAGAACAGTAAATCCGACTGGATTTACCTTTTTGATAAGACAATCACCAAGAAAAAGGTTGCGTCTCGACCTAAAATAGATGTGTTAACAAATCACTTTGTAGATAAGAATACTTGATGCCGTGGAATATAAAAAAAAATTAATGCACACAAGTAAAAATCAAAAGAATGTGCAAACTTCCCTAAAGTCTTTAAAATTGTTTATAACGTTAATTCTATAGTTTCTGATTAGATCACGTTTTAATATTCTGACTAATGGATTAGAAAAAGATTGGATCAATTTATCAGCCATGAAACAAAGTTGTATTGTCATTACCCGATCTAAAACTTTCAGTGGGTGAGTAGAATATTTTGCAATATGTGAACGGTGCGTATATCAAGTGTACAAATGTCTGCGCTGTACTTATCCGCTACACTTGTTATGCTAGTTGGTGAGTTGCCAGGTAGTGCATCGCTTCACAGCGTAACTTCAAAGCGCACTGAAGTTTGACTTTGTCAAATTCAGCCTCTAAGTTTTTACATGTCCAAACTGGGCGTAACATGGCGAAAACAAAACATTAACGTGGAAAGCGAAGGTGTAAAGAGTACAGTGAGACTTCCACTTGACTGGCAAGATTGATGGTCAGAGCGAGTAAAACTGGTTTCCGACGCCGTGCTTAGTTGTAAATACTAATTTGGCATCTCAGTAGTGTAGTCGGTCATCATCCCAATCTCTGCAAAACAATGTCTCATAGTTCAACAAAAACGGTGTAATCTGGACATACCCAAGTATTCTTGACAGTTCTGTGTTATGTTTTTACTTCCTACGATTTCTTGGAGTGAGATCTTTTTTCAATCGAATCCTTTAAATGCTTCCTAGTAAGCAACTACTCCAGATATTTCGACATTTTTTCCAAAGAACTGAAAATGGTTATTCATTAGAACACAGCAAATCGGTGAGAACTTCTCCCAATAGATTTCGGCAGTCTATTTAACAAGAAATACAAAGAACACAATCTTGCTTGGATTTTACGCTTTACTGTGAAAATTCTTGTTTCTCATCCCTCGCTGCTATTGGTGAGTATAACTGGGAGCGATACTAGTTTGAATCGCTCATTTTCATTCATTAATTTAACTTTCGGGCAAATACCCTGGGGAAAGGTATGTACCCCCTTATCCTCACAGCTATGGGTTAAATAGTACCACTACTGTTCTTCTAGGAGAATGGCTTTGGTATCAAATAACCTACAAAGTTTGATATGCCATTAAACAAAGAAACCAAACGGATCGAAAGTCATCAATTATGACAGTGATGTGTATCGAGAGGAAAGTTTTTAGACAGCCTCCATTGTAACAAGTTGCCAGAGAGCATAACATCGACTGCAATAAGTCGAAATCGAACAAGAAATGATACCCGAAAACTGATCAGTCTGTTTATCCTTTGTCAGAGGCCTATCTGAAAATCTTCGAAATATATACAGTCCATATATCTTGATTATTTACCAGTATCACGACTCTTCGGAAAACATCTCTGCCGAGTAATGCTCCCATCATAACCAAGAATTGCATCAACACCATCCAATGCAGTTTTGTTGAGTATACAAAGGCGAGACATGTCGCCCACTAAAAAGCTACAATAACTCCAAAAAGCAGCATGCCGTGTAGAAGTTGAAAAGTTGTGTATGGCTGACCATATATGGAAGGAACAGGGAAAAGAATCTGTGGGGATCAAGCTAGAATAATTTACAGGGAAGAACACTGGAAGATAAGACGTCTCAAGGAAACGGTGCACATGTTATGCTATAGTGACCTGTTAAGTAGCCCAAGTATAGAAATGAATACGATTAGGAACCATTTTGCAAAAAAACTCTGAAAAAATGCGTTATGAGCAATAGTAAAAAAAAAAATATGGTTCATGGTAGTGGCGATGGAAAAGTTTGGTTTTCAAGTTCTAAAAATTCACTCTGAATGGTCCGGTGCGGTGGATAAGGAGTTTGGTTTGAAAGTATTTCTGAGTTAAATAATTTTTTGGTTGGAGGTTTTATCCCTACAACAGGTAAGAATAATAAAGAGTACTCACAATATCTTAACACTGGTACATGGTCATGGTTAACAGAATTGGGACGGTCTCCTCCTGTGCGTCAAATAAACGCTTCAGTTCGAGATACAGAGTGGACTCAAGAGTTCGGCATGAAACACCTGAAGAAGGCCGAAGGACTGATCGGTCAAAAGGTTGAGTATAACAAAGATGAGGTCAATAGTCGGAATATTTTATGCAATAACTTTTAAGCGATCTATTTGATCACGAGATTTTACTGAGTGGTACTACCCTCTCTAGTTAAGAGTGGACTGGAAGTAATGGCAATGAAACACTTCTCTATACACATCCCAGATCAGCATTGAGTTCAGCTTAAGACATAATTCTTTTATTTTTATTTTGAAGAGTCTCACCACTCTGCTGAGAATATTGTCAGTTTATTCCAGCGATATGGTATGCCAAATGATTGACGAGTATACAGAAAGGAAAGTTTAGAAACTGTTAAATACAGTAATTATGTAAGAAAAAATAATTTACTTAGAATTTGTTTCCGAGCAAAGTAATATTAAAAACAAGTCCAATAACTTCATCTTTCAGTTTCACACAATTCTAAAATACAAGTCTCTGTGGTACCACATTATAAAAGAAAGGGACAGGCAGACGATGATTATTGACATAAATAATTTAAGGTTACTTCAAGTAAGCAAGTCTGTTGAATCAGCAAGAAGTTTAGGTCTCTATATAAAATGAAAAAAATGTCCATGAGCTTTGAGGATGTTGCCATCTATTCATTAACACATTAAAGATCAATTAATGGACCGCGGTAGACATATCCTATCAACTGAAAGCAATGTCAATGTATGCGTTGGTAAAGAATGAACTGAGACTCATAGGTTATCGACCAAATAATAAAAAGATAACGGGAATTCTTCCAAACTCTCGCTATGTAATTGCTCTACTTGGACTCTAGGCAAAACTAGTGAAGTAAGAACGGACTCATAATTGACGTTCTCTCATCGACCTTTACATATGGAGAGACCAGTGTTGGCTTATCAAGAGCAAACGCCGAGAGGGATGGATCGCCAGAGAGAGTCTTCGAAATCCATGCTGTCAGCACGTCCAGATGGTAATGATGAAAGAACTTTCCCTCGGATAGCTTTTAAACATTGAGCTGTACTTTTTCTCATTCTTCGAACTCTTTTTTGTATATTTGATAAATTCCAACATTCCATTTGTGTAACTTGGCAAATATCTCTGCAGTTAAAAGGGAGTCATTTAATGAATGAGGAATTTTTTTAGAGCTGAAAAATATTTTTAGAATGTTTTTTTTAAATATGTAAACTGCATCGTTTGGACTGGGTTTAGAGTAAAAATCATTTCAATCTGACAGAAATTAACAGGGTTCGGTTTTTTTGTTTACATTTAAATTTTCATGAGTTATTTAATTGCCAACCTATGCGTGTGGATAAGTAGTAAAGTTAGCAACTTTAGTCAAAGGTGACCCGAAGGCTCCTTTTTCATTAGCTTTTATCACCAGGGTGTAGGGGAGGGTGCTATTCCATTCCCAGGTTGCTCAGTCGACTGGAGCTGTAGAATACACTGACTTCACTTTTGCAGAGGGGGTAAGACCCTCCAACGAGTGTTTTGGATATGACACTAAACAAACTGATGGTGAGGTTCCAGTGATGATGGGGCTTTGGGGAATGCGGAGCCCTACTTTATTGCTATTGCTCCCAGGGCCACTCTGGACCGGAATGGTAGCGCCTGATAGGGCCTGCCCTATATGAGTTAAATAGAAGTAAGCTGCCTACTTGGGCTAAACTGAATTGTTTGAATTAGAACTGTTTGACTAAACTGAATAGCTTTAAATAAAAATAGTTTTGACAGTTAAACGGAGAACTTTTATTTAAATGCACCCTTGTGTTGAAATCTTTTGGTTGTGTTATTTCCTCTATCAATTCGTCTTCTGTTACACATATTTGTTTCAGCCTCATATCACCGTCATTAATTCGCGCTAAACTTCTGATTCACCTTAAAACATTACAAGGGAATTTTAGGAATTTGACTACATTTACTATTTTCTAAACTTGAAGACTTGGTGGGATATGTGAAAGTGAGTTGGAAACCCCCTTACCAGCGTCGGAGATCAATCTAGCCCCAAATGAACCCCCACATTATTTGCCAGTTTACCATATGCCCGAAATGGGAGTCTTGACTAGGACTTATTTTGCGGAGGGTCAAGTGCCAGACTGCCTGCAACGTCATATGCGCATAAAATGAACTCTTGTCCTGAGATAATTATTCATGCAACGTCACAAAACAGCTGAAACTGAAGAATTATAGAAGTATAATCCTTCCGAATGTTAAATGTCAGCTAGTTGAAGACAGGGAAAAAGAGGTGATGAAAGGCTGAGAAACTGTTATCGGTTGGCCTGTCTAGCAACAGAAGTTATAATAGGGACACGTAACTTTTGTATAGATTTTTTCTTACTCTTTGCATGGAATGAAGATGCAACAATTTGAAACGAAATTGGAACTTTTTCTTGACAAATTTTGTTCATTTCTTTTTTAATGTCATATAAACCTTAATGAGTCATCAAAATTCCTCACTTACTCTATGCATAAAAACTACATAAAATATTACCCTCGTTAAAAGGATAAAATGGTATAGAGGATTAAAAAGCTCAAGACTTCCTGATACATATCAGTGAATAGATTTATAATGCAATGAAACAGGATAAATAAAATATCAAGTATTAACAAAGCCGAATGATAAAGAGATTTGGATGGCCCCGTATCAGCCATGATAATATTTATCTGTACAACCGACCGCAGCCGAAAATAAGCCGGCCGATGCGCACGAACAAAACATGTTTTAAGCGGAGAGCCTTCACACAAGATAGAAATGGGAAATAATGATGTTAAGGGAGGAATGAAAGAGAGTGGGTATTAAAAACTGTGACCGGAGGACCCTGAATTGCTACAGCTTGAAGATAAGGCCACAACACAAGCATACTGTTATCTAAGAATAAGAATAAGAAAAAGACACCTACTAACTCAGGGTGGGGATCCGATGCAGAAACCGTACTGTGGTAGCCATAACATGGAGACAATGCAGACTCCAACTGATACCCTTTTGGAAGACCAAACTTACTGGTTTCATTCCCTTTTCATTGAATGTTACTTTTGAAAGCGCATCTTGATCACCATTCAAGCAACGGCTAGGATCGCCAGAAACACTCTTCGTTTCACACCGGTCCACAGAGGATCAATGTAGCCGATGACGAATGCTTCGTCGAGCTGCACGAGCTGATCCGAAACATCACCACCCTAACGTTTGTAGGGGAAGAAGTCATGCTCAGTTGTTTCCTCTAAAACACTGCCACGACGGGTGCAATCGGGTATATCTTCTATGTGCGCTTTGAAAGTCACACCGGCATGAAGCAACGCATTTCGGGCAAGCCGTACGGTGAGTGAAAATTCAGAATTATTCAGATAACTCGATATTCGAACCCAACACCACTGGGAACGAATCTTCAAAGACCAGCTGAGCCATTCCTCAAGCGGATCCAAAACGATCCCCTCTACTGGCGCTTGATAGGGTAGCTTTTCTGACCGTGAAAGGTCACTAGAACGAGGAAGATTTTGAAGGGCTCCCCTACACTCCCTGAGAAATAGCAATTTAGCCCCAGCTTACGTCAGCATTCAGTTAACGACTGTCAATTTTGGTAAAGCATCCCTAACCTTCCTTCTCCGTGCAACAGAGTTAGTGTGCTCTCTAATATATGACCCTACTATTTTCCTTGCTTCCCGGAAAGACTCGAAAACTTATTCCTTTTTTGAGTATACTGGTCGTGTATCCTCGTTTCAACCAAGGCTAACGGGTTTCCTCCTTGGTACATTCCTAACACAAATTAGACTCCGTGGTGGATGGTGGAGCACAGGACCAGCCAAAAATTAAAAATTACGTATGGCGTCTTTTAATAATTTTTTATGAAATAAATATTTCGAATCACACTCGGGGAATGAGGCAGCTGGCTTTCCCAGATTCATTGTAACTTAATCTTTGGAGAATGTCTGCCAAGCCAAATTCTCCACTTTCTTAATAGAAAAAGAAAACACGAAAAGGAAACTTGCTTGACGAGTTGGACACTCGGAGGCAGGCCGAAAGCATCCCCAAGACGAACGCTTCCACATATTCTCCGAGAAATTGAACATTTCTAAAGCAGTTGACAAAAGTAACTGCGCTGCAGACGTTGGATACCTCAGAGGAGATGACATCAGCCCTGGGAAAACAGGGCGTGACAAACATAAGAATTACTATTAGAAAGGGCGTTGATAAAATGCCGACTAACTCATATATTCTGACATTTAATCAACTCCATATTCCCAAAAAAGTGAAAATAGATAACTGCTTCAAAAGGGTTTATCAATATATCCCAGAATCCCTGAGATGTTTAAATATAAAAAAATATGAACATCACAGGGAGGCTTGCAGAGGACGATTGATATGTACCAAGTTCGGCGAAAAAGAAACGACCACATGTACGAGGTTTGCTCAAGCGAAATGTCCAAACTGCCGATGAGACTGTCCGGCTTACTCAAGATCATGTGACATTAATAAAAATAAATATTTCAAGTAAAGTACAAGAGGAATGTGACCTCCCGGTGTAGAAATTCTCAAACTATTCAGCCGACTTCCTTTACCTCCAGGAGAAAAGCAGTGATGTGGACCCAGATTGGGACCACGAAAAGACAACTCGGAACACGGTATAAGTTTAAAGATATATTGAAGTAACAAGATTCAGAGAAAAGTGGTGGCGTAAGCTAAGCTTACTTGTCAGTCGAATATCGGCAGTGTATCAAATTTCCTCGAATGGGTAGGTAACGGTCCGAAAACATGTAGAATATGAAGTCCGTGATACGTTGAAGAGGTTGAAAACACCAAGTCACTCAGCCCACTTGGCTGGGGCTGTAGAATACACCGTCCGCATATCTGCTGAGGGTTAAGACCACCTGCTACAAGTGTCATGGATCATAACATTAAATCATCTGATGGCGAGGCTCCAGCCTTGGATATTTGACGAATGTGGAGTGCCATTGCTCTAAGATCCACTCTTATCCGGGGTGGTAGTACCTGATAGGGTCCTATCTATGGGTCAAATAGAACAAACTATGTGCAAGCAAATGACTCGTGTTAAATTGTGACTGTTTTATAGCTACACGGTTTATTTCTTTGTAGAATTACAAAGAAGGCACAAAGCCTTAGGTTTTGGGGGAGGGGAAGGGAGCGGTCTTGCTTTTACTATGTTTTCAAAAGGAACCTAGCTAGCCACATTCGCCGACCCATTTAACAGTGCAATATATAACCATTCATCCATTGCCATACGCGCAGCAACCATCAAAATACCACATTTGCTCTATGAAAATGTTTTATAGCTACACTGGAAACCATTTAACTGTGCGCAAAAATATCTACAAAATACGTTTAAAACTCTTATATAAATATGTTTGTATGAAATGGATTTGACTTTAGATAACCTACAATTGTTGATATGCCATAAAGGTAAGTAAGAAAAGTTGGGGATCTTAGTAGCGGGTGACCCGAAGGCCCCCATTTCAATAGTTACTACACTGAGGTGTAGGGGAGGACACTAATAAATTCCTTTGATTTCTCCACTTAACCCATGATACCTAGCTTATAATGCTGAGTGTTAAGCAAGGCGGCATCAAGTACCATTATTTGAGTCTTTGGTATGACTCGACCCGGGTTTAACCCCGGTTTCCCAGGCCATTGGCGAACACTCTACTTATTAAACCAATGGGCCAGTGAGCAAAAAGAGGAGCATAAGGAGAGCGATACTAAAAACAGCCTGCTAAGAAGAACGAATATAGATGTGGAAAAAAAATCTGTTTGGAAACTCCCGAAAAGGACAGTTTACAGAGGTTAAATTTAAGGTATTACTTACAAAAATTAAAAGCAGGAAAGCAGATTGTCTCGACGAAATAGCCTTAGGAGTATGGAAAACTAGGAAATTCGATGACTTACTTCTTCGATTGTGCAACGCCGTATATATATAAGAAATAGAAAGATGGATAAAAGGCTTTATCCCCCACGTCCCAAAGAAAGGTGACATCGGAATCATCAAGAACTACAGAGGAATAACCTTCCCTTCAATATCTCCCAAAGTTTTAATGCTCAGTTTCTAAACCATATCAAACATGAAATTGAGAAAATTCTTACTAAAATCAAACCAGCTTCGGACAAATGGATGCACAACATCACAGATTCTGACAACCAGTATAATCATCGAAGGTAACATTATCGTTTGTTGATTTCACAAATACATTTGATCCCATACACAGGGAAGATGGAGCAACAACTTCAAACATATTGTCTCTATAAAGAAAATGTTACAGCTATAATGATGTTTTAAAGAGACCCGAAAATGAAGGTTCGCTAATATGAAGGGAATTCGAACTCGCATACTTCGATGCCGCAATCCAGCAATTTAGCCACTATGTCATGGGGACTCTCTAGATATGAACAAAAAAAAAAATTACTTAATTTCCGAACTTGACTTAAAATACATATTCCCTGCAGGTTGACATGACCCAACTCCAAAAACCCCGAACATTTGGGGGTGAAGCTAAACTGCATCTGATTTTGAAGCTCCAGTTCTACGGGTCTTGGGAGAGGGGAGTATCCGTTCTTGATCGTTACTCCTAGGTCAACTCTAACCGGGACAGGTAGTACGTGATAGGGTTCTCCCGATAGGTCAAAAAGTGCTGTTTAAAATTATTCGATTTTGATTGAACCGTATGCAAAAAAAAAAAAAAATCCTTCGAAACAACGACACAAAGATGTAAATACGAATGTACAACAATTGTGATTCCCTAAACTATAGGCATAACATAACCGTAGACGAATTGATATGCCATTAAAACAATCAATTATTTGGCCAATGAAAAAAAACTATCTTACCTTTGGTTAGATAAAATGTGTTCGTCTAAAACTTAAGTTCATTGGTCAGAGAAAAATCAAGAAATCATACCATTCGTTGATATTTTTTATGCAAATTAGTTAACTCTTATTTATTTCGATACGAAAATAGATGGACCGCAGTTTTTCCCGATTCGTTATGGAAAAGAGAACTTTTTTCGGCCTAATCGCCTGTTTCTTCGCAGTTTCATTGGCTCTGCAAACAGCCGTCCAAACTACAGAGCCTTTCTGTAATAAGGACGATGGTACGTGCCCTGATGGAACCACAAAAAGCGAAGATTTGACAACTGTCGATCCTTATGACGTTATTAAGAATTTTTTACCTTCGGAAATCAGCACCCGTCCAACACATAATGAAAGTGAAAAGAAACTACTGGTTTTTTTCGAATATGTTATCTATGTATGTATCTTGTCTGGAATTGCATATCTAATAATGAAGTGCTATCCACTTTTTGGAACCTGTCCAGAAGTATCGTCATCTTCGAGGCCAAATGAAACGGGCAATCAAGGTGAAGATATAAGCATTGGTTTATCTGAACGTGAACCATTACGAAGTCTCCAGCAGGAAACCGATGAGCAGGGCGGGAATGATGGAAGTATTGGATCGCCTTCAAATGAGATTTCAATTCGGGAAGGAACAGGAACTTCTGAAAGTATTGAATTACCTTCAATACCGCTATCTACTTCGTCCGATGACCTGGATGAAAATTCATTACCTAGATATGAATCTGAAGAAACTGTCATGTAATGGATGAAACTCTGCAGAAACTGTTTTAAATTTTTTTAATTGTTAAAACTAACTTTTAAACCAGTCTTTTGTTTGATACAACAAAGCAACTTTTTTAATTCTAGATGTCTATTGGTCATAATTCACTGTATTAAGATCTGGATAATCTTTCAGACATCGAGGCTGTTGTGCTATGGAACAAAGAAATTCTTTTAAAATGTTCGGCTTCTCAAAGCTTGTTAAATCGGCTTTATAATTCTCATTTTTTTCTTTTTAAGGATTTCTAATTTTGAAATTCGTCAGCGTCCATAATTTTGACCAGAATCTATTTTCTAAAAATATTCAGGATTGAACAACGATTTTCGAATCTTTCGTGCACAGCGCGTCTTTATCTGTATATGCATTTTAATAGAAGTAATTGGGGTTTTTAGATTTTCCCTCGATATCATTGATAGTTAGACATGAGAATTTAAATCTAAACTGAAACTTAATTTTTCAATTGTTTTATCTTTTTTCATTTACTAAACGGGCAGAGTAGATTTTACACGAATCTCTTCAGCGTTATTCTCTTTTCTATATAAGAGTTTATCGACAACGCTTGTAACAATTTATTCCCATATTTTGTCTACTTCATATCTTTCACTGCATAAACAGTTCCCGTTTGATTTCGAACAGAACAACGGCAATGAAGCTATCCGGCAAAAAAAAAGACAGTCCAGAGTTCTAAACATCGTATAAAACTTCACGTTTGAGAAAGCCCGCGTATCGTTGAAGGAAACTGACACGGTGACCAATTCAAATGCAGGCTGTTTGACTTTCACGTCTTTGAGGAAAGAATGATTCTCTTTATTCTCCACCCAACCCACTACATCGTGTAATTTACGAAGCTTTTTGCTTAGATGTCGAACAAGGCTGGATAAAGTGAGCGCCAATTGAGCCTAAAACTTTCGCTTGCAGTGTCTAACAATTACACAACCCCCTGGAATCCACACTTATCACGGGTATAGATAGAACAGCAAAGCCGACTGGATTCGCCTTTTAATAAGACAATCGCTCAAAAGGCTACAGATAGATTTAAAATAGATCTGTTAGCAAATAACTTGTAATGCATAATACTCGACATCGTAGAATGTCAAAAGCTAAATGAACACAAAAGTAAAAAAAATCAAACATAGAATGGACAGTTTCCTAAAAGCTCTAAAATAATTGTTTATAATTAAAGACTTTGTACAGTTTCTGACGGGTCTACGTTTTCATATTCTGACCTCAGCGTTAGACAAAGATTCGATCAATTTATCGGCCATGAAACAATGGTATTGACATTGAATTATCTAAAATCTTCATTTGGTTTCGCGGGGTCAGAATCTTCTGCGACATTTTAGTACGTGGTTAAGTGCATGTATTAAATAACCAAATCTGTAGTCTTCCACGATTGTAGTTGGTACATCGCTGGCAGCTGAGTTGCCAGTTTGTGCATTAGTTCACGGTATGATTTCAAAGCTTAATGATATAAGTTTAACCTCGTCAAATTTGTAATCTGTATACTTAAAGTTCAAACTGAACCGTAACTTAACGAAAAACGTGCGGAAGGTGAACATATACAGTGATATGTTCACTCGGCTGGCAAGTTGATTTCTTCTCGGGACTAATACTAGTTTCTGACAACCTGTTAAGTCAAAGAAAAATTTGACATCCTACACTGGTGTGATTCCTCATCAACCTAATCTCTGCAAAAATGAGCTGCATTATCTCAAATAACAGCAGTGCAATCTTGATATGGAGGGAAAGTATTTTTACAGTCATGTAAAATGTCTTTAACTTGCATTTCTTGGAGTAATGTTTTCAATCTAATCGTTTAACAAATCTTTCCCGGGAAGCAACTAATCCAGATATTTCGACATTTTTTCCAAGGAACTAAAATTGGTTTCCCATTAAAAAAGCAAATCGCTGAGAACTAATTGTGGTAGACTTCGTGAGAAAAAATTACAAAGAATATTGTCTTGTTTGGATTTTTGGCTTTTCTGAAAAGATTAACGTCTCGTCCTCTACTGCTTTTAGTAACTGGGAGCAATACTCATTCGAATAGCTCATTTTGTTCACTCCTTGTTGAAAGATATGCGCCAAATCCCCACTCTTTTAACAAGATTTTATGCTTAACTTTCGTGGGGGAAACTTGGGTTTCATTTATATATTTGATTATTTTCTGTAATTCGGAACTTAAATCATATAGAAGACCATTCCCCCCCCCCCCCCACTGAAAATAAGGCTTGTAGAAAAGCAGTTAGATTCTGTGTGCATACCAAACGTCGACAATAAATATAGGAAGTCTGAAGAACATATCGGCTGTTTTTTTTTTTTGTTTTTTATTTTTTTATTTTAAGTATAACAAAGACGAAGCGGATTGTCCAAATATTTAATTGATTACTTTTCAATGATCTATTCGACAGAGATTGGACCTGGGAGTAATGGCAATGAATGACTAGTCAATACATATCCCAGATCAGCATTAGATCTACTTTAAGACAATACTACTTTATTATTTTGAAGAGGCTTAACTATCCCCAGTGAAATGTTAAGCAAATTGCATAAGGACGATGAGTGAAAAGGTGTACCATTACGGTACCAAAGTCAATTTAGACCCCCCGGTTATAACCCCCAGAGAATATGGAAAACGAGACGATCGCGTCAACTAGACAAATATAAGCAACGTCCTGGTGAGAAAAATGAGTAAACACAAACCATGAATTTGTCCTGGTTCTAACATGTTTGTCCACTGGGTCACGTCTAGTCAAAAGTCCCTTTTTGAACTCCCCACAAAAAAGGTGGGGCTTGTAAACTTGTCTCTTTACATTTTCGTGGCTGGTCTTCAACTATTCGCCTTTTAACTTATCACATTTCGACATCAACTTCTTAAATCTACGAGTCGTGTCGGTGGAAGAGACATCACTTTCACTCGCTCAGATAACTTGCTAGTTTTCGAACACCCAGGTTTTTTTCCTGGTCATTTGTAATTACCAGGAGTGCTAAGGTCTGGTTATTCGGAGACTGCTTTATTTATTTATTAAATTTTAATTTTCTGAGTCATTTAATTACGTTACAAAGATAGGAAGAGATAAAAAAGAAAATGTTTACCTGGACTTTGTTTTCCAACAATGTAATATTGGTTGTTTGGGTATTATGGCATATCCTTTTGTAGAGTATTTAATGCCAAATATGTTTTTCAATTATTTTTCAAACAATTCAGTTGAGCATAAGTACTGTCTGTCAGAAACACTTCTATTTCAAAGTTTTCAGATTCATTGAATGAATGAGGAATTTTTTTAAGAGCTGAAAAACATTTTCAGAATTTTTGAATATGTAAACTGCGTCGTTTGGACTGGGTTTAGAGTAAAAATCATTTCAATCTTACAGAAAACAGGGTTTGGTTTTTTTGTTTACACATAAATGTTCACGAGTTATTTAATTGCAAATTTATGCGTGTAGATGAATCATAAAGTTGGCAACTTTAGTCAAAGGTGACCCGAAGGCTCCCTTTTCATTAGCTTTTATCACCAGGGTGTAGGGGAGGGTGCTATTCTATTCCCAGGTTGCCCTGTCGGCAAGAGCAGGTAAGAACCCCTCCACCAAACGAGTGTTCTGGATATGACACTAAACAAACTGATGGTGAGGTTCCAGTGATGCTGGGGCTTTGGGGAATGCGGAGCCCCACATCATTGCCATTGCTCCCAGGGCCACTCTGGACCGGAATGGTAGCGCCTTATAGGGCCTGCCCTATATGAGTTAAATAGAAGTAAGCTGCCTACTTGGACTAAACTGAATCGTTTCAATTAGAACTGTTTGACTAAACTGAAGAGCTTTTAAATAGGAATGGTTTTGACACTTGAACTGTGAACTTTTATTTAAACTGCGTAATTATGCTAAACTGAATTGTTTGAAATGGAACTGTTCTGATATTTATCTGTGTGTAAACACAATTTTTACTTGTACTAAACTGAATTGGCTGAAATAGAACTGTTTGACTAAATTGAATAGCTTGAAAAATAAATATTTCGACAATTAAACTGTGTACTCATGCTAAACTGAATTGTTTGAAATAGAACTGATTATTTGTATAAAAATGGATTTGCCATTAGATAACCTACAAAGGTTGATATGCCAACAACCAGCCAACATTCATTCCCATGATTGCTCCACTTTATCCTGGATCCTTATCTTATAGTGCTGAGTGCGAAGCAAAGTGGCATCTAGGACCATTTCTTGAGTCCTTGGTATGACTCAATCTGGGATTGAACCCAGGTCTCCCGGATCATTGGCGAACACTCAACTCATTAGTCCAATAGATGAAACTTGACAATTTAACCACTTAAATTTTTTAAACTATTGTCTTCATCATTTTACACAACTTTTCTGCTGATTCGTCTTCACTTTTCTTCGTGTATTTCATGTTCAACTTTGGAGCCCAGACAGAACTTTAAACGGAAAAATTTGTTTTCTTCATGACCCAGTAGGAGTGTTATTTATTCCTTGTTTTTTACCTGTTGTCTAGACTGAACCTGCAAGCTTATTCTCAAATCTTCCTGATTAGTTATTTTAACTTTATCCCGCGAGGGCAGATTGTTTCCCTTTTCTTTGTACATATGGTCAGCCATACCCGACTTTTCGACCTCACCACAACATACTGCTTTTCTATGTTCATCTTGCATTTACGTTAAGTGGATGGCATGTCTCGCCTTAGTATACTTTACCACAACTGTATGGGATGGAGTACACACAATCCTTGCTCATATCGTATTCTTTTAGGGTCTTAATTCGGAAGCGATATTTTTGAAGTGTTGTTTTACTCCTGAATATTGTCCTGATATGATATGGACTAAACGGAAACAAACATGAAATGCAAAACGAGGTTAACGCTAAACAATATCTACACAGTTTACTGAAACTGAAGAATTATAAACGCATTATACCAATCCTTCCGAATGTTAAAAGTCAGCGCGTTTTAAATAGGGAAAAAGAGATGATGAAATGCTGAGAAACTGTTATCGGTTGACCTGTCTAGCAATAGAAGTTATAATAGGGTCACGTAACCTTTTGTAAAGAATTTTTTTCTTGCTCTTTGCATGGAATGAAGATGCAACAATTTGAAACGAAATTGGAATTTTTCTTGGCAAAGTTTGTTCATTTCTATTTTAATGTCATATAAACCTTAATGAGTCATCAAAATTCCTCACTTACTCTATGCATAAAAATTACATAAAATATTACCCTCGTTAAAAGGATAAAATGGTATAGAGGATTAAAAAGCTCAAGACTTCCTGATACATATCAGTGAATAGATTTATAATGCAATGAAACAGGATAAATAAAATACCAAGTATTAACAAAGCCGAATGATAAAGAGATTTGGATGGCCCCGTATCAGCCATGATAATATTTATCTGTACAACCGACCACAGCCGAAAATAAGCCGGCCGATGCGCACGAACAAAACATGTTTTAAGCGGAGAGCCTTCACTCAAGGGATAAAAGGTGGGAAATAATGATGTTAAGGGAGGAATGAAAGAGAGTGGGTATTAAAAACTGTGACCGGAGGACCCTGAATTGCTACAGCCAGAAGATAAGGCCACAACACAAGCATACTGTTATCTAAGAATAAGAAAAAGACACCTACTAACTCAGGGTGGGGATTCGATGCGGAACTCGTACTGCGGTATACATAAACAAGGAGATAATGCAGACTCCAACTGATACCCTTTTGGAAGACCAAACTTGCTGGTTTCATTCACTTTTCATTGAATGTTACCTTTGAAAGGGCGTGATGATCACCATTCAAGCAACGGCTAGGATGGCCTTCGTTTCACACCTGTCCACAGAGGATCAATGTTGCCGATGACGAATGCTTCGTCGAGCTGCACGAACTGATACGAAACGTCACCACTCTAACGTTTGTAGCGGAAGAAGTCGTGCTCAGTTGTTTCCTCTAAAACACTGCCACGACGGGTGCAATCGGGTATATCTTCTATGTGTGCTTTGAAAGTCATGCCAGCATGAGGCAACGAATTTTGGGCAAACTGCACTGTGAGTGAAAATTCAGAATTATTTTGATAACTCGATATTGGAACCCAACAACACTGGGAACGAATCTTCAAAGACCAGCTGAGCCATTCCTCAAGCGAATCCAAAGCAATCCCCTCTACTGGTGCACGATCGGGTAACTTTTTCGACCGTGAAAGGTCACTAGAACGAAAGAGTTTTGGAAGGGATCCCCTACACTCCCTGAGAAACAGCGATTTAGCCCCAGCTTACGTCAGCGTTCAGTTAACGACTGTAAATTTTAGGAAAGCATTCCTAACCTTCCTTCTCTTGTCATTATTCCTCTCAGGAACACCAGCCTATTGGTAAGCCAATGAGCTGTCAAATCCGGATCTCTAAGCCCCCCCCAATTTCAAGGTCATTTGAAACAGACCTATCTGCGAATCATTGGCAAGCTCCTCTTCCAAACAAGAGTGAACAGCAGTTGTACACAAGCCAACAACCGAGCCTTTGGCAGGAAATGTATAGATAGCCGGTTATTCATACGGTGTTCACATCCACTCTGCTTTTTAATGACAACCGCCTTTAAGTTCAGATATGCACCTGTGCTCAACCTTTACCTGTCCTTCGGACCAATTTCGATCCAAGTGGAGTTCAGGATCAAACCAGATGCCGACGATGCGAATCAGAATACCACTCCTTCGGAAGGAACCAAGAAGAACGCCACCATTCCAGCTTTCTACCCCGTTACTCTTGCCCAAGTTTATTTTGGCTCCTGAGGCTTTTTGTACCCTGCAATTGCTTGTTTTCTTGCTTCTATATCATTACGGCCAGATGTAAACAATGTGATGTCATCTGCGTACGCAGAAACCTCTGTTCATGTCAACGATGGAGTACAAGTCGACGCAGTTTCAGATTGCCCCCACCATCTCTAGGCCTTTGGAGCAGGGACTCCAAAACAAATACATAGAGAAAAGGGACAGGAAGTAGCCCTGCCGATCCGACCGTTTGATTGCGAAAGTAAGTGAACGCTTTCCTTCACCTGCATCACTGCTGTCGGGGATTGGTACTATTTACCAATCCCTCCGCACGGGCAGGATATGACACAAGGTCAATTTTTAAGCTGTCGGTGATTGGTACAGAATGCTTATCCATCTGCGAAACACCGGTTTGAATCCTGTAGGATTTAACGAAACAAGTGCAAATAGATTTGGATCAATCTTCTTTTCACAGCGTAGTTTTGCTCAGTTTCTTTTAGCCCACGACAACAATCCGTAGGCAGTTTGCTTAAACTCGGTCCAAAATCTTTACCTGTGTGCTAAACAGAGTTAGAAGTCTGTCATCATCTAACCCCTGCAAACATGCCTGCAACCTATCTTCTGTAATGTAATTACACCCTTGGTGACATGATGAAAGATGGCTCCCTGCGAAAACCAATCCTTAAATACATCGATCAGAATAGGCACAAACATGTGCGACAGACTCAAATACGTTTCATATGGAAAACCATCAAACTCCGTTAACGTGTTGATTTTTTAATTGGGATTTTACCGGTCCATTGGTTTAATGAGTAGAGTGTTCAACAATGATCAGGGAAAGCGGGGTTCCAACCCAGGTCGTGTCATAACAAAGACTCAAATAATGGTACTTGATGCTACCTTGCTTTACACTCAGCATTTTAAGGTATGCATCAAGGGTTAAGTGGAGAAATCTAAGGAATGGAGTAGAACCTTGCCTAAAGCTCGGTATAGTACCTATCGAAAAGGGGACCTTCGGGTCATGCTCAACTAAGGTCCCTAACTTTACATACTTACTTTTATGGCATATCAACAATTGTAGGTTATCTAAAGTCAAATCCTGTTATACAAATATATTTATATATGAGTTTTAAACGTATTTTGTAGTTATTTTTGTGCACAGTTAAATGGTTTCCAGTGTTGCTCTATAATAGTCACTATTTAACGTGATTCATTTGCTTGCACATAGTTTGTTCTATTTGACCCATAGATAGGACCCTATCGGGTACCAACACTCCGTATGAGAGTGGACCTTAGAGCAATGGCAAAGAAGGTGCTCTCCACTTTCTTCAAGTATCCAAGGCTGGAGCCTAACCATCAGATGATTTAATGTTATGATCCATGACACTTGTTGCGGGTGGTCTTAACCCTCAGCTGAGATGCTGTTGGTGTATTCTACAGCCCCAATCAAGTGGGCGGAGTGACTTGCTGTTTTCAACCTCTTCAACATATCACGGACTTCATATTCTGCATGTTTTCAGACCGTTACCTACACATTCATGGACTCTTTACAATTCTATATTAAGCTAGAGCCAAGGACTCTCGAGAGGATTGGATACACTACCAATATTAGACTGACAAGTAAGCCTAGCTTACGCCACCACTTTTTCTAAATCTTGTTACTTTTCTCTAAATCTTTAAACTTATACCGTGTTCCGAGTTGTCTTTTCGTGGTCCCAATCTGGGTCCATATCACTGCAATTCTCCTGGAGGTGAAGAAAGTCGGTTAAATAGTTTGAGAATTTCTACATCGGGAGGTCACATTCCTCTCGTTCTTTACTTGAAATATTTCTTTTTCTTTTTTATTGATGTCACACGATCTTGAGTTAGCCGGATTGTCTCATCGGCAGTTTGGACATTTCTTTTCGTTTGGCACGCCTCATCCATGTGGTCGTTTCTTTTTCGCCGAACTTGGTTCATGTCAATCGTCCTCTACAAGCCTCCCTATGATGTTCATATTTTTTTACATTTAAAGCATCCCAGGGAGGCTGGGATATATTGTTAAACCCTCTTGAAGCAGTTATCTATCTTCCCTTGTTTGGGAATATGGGGCTTATTAAATGTAAGAATATATGTGTTGGTCTGGATTTTCTCTCCGCCCTTTCTAATAGTGATTCTTATGTTTGTCATACCCTGTTTTCCCAGGGCTGATGTCATCTCCCCTGAGGTATTGAACGTCTGCAGCCTACTTTTGAAAACTGCTTTAGAAGTGTTCAATTTGATGGAGGTTATGTGGACGCTTTTGTCTTGAGGATGCTCTCGGTCTGCCTCCGACTGTCCAACTCATCAAGCAAGTTTCCATTTTGTGTTTTCTTTTTCTGTTAAGAAAGAGGAAAATTTGGCTTGGCAGACTTTCTACAAAGATAAAGTCACAAAGAATCTGGGGAAGTCAGCTGCCTCATTCTCCGAGTGTGATTCGAAATTTTTTTTTTATTAGAACACGCCATTAGAGATTTTTAATTTTTGGCTGGTCCTGTGCTCCACCATCCACCATGGAGTCTAATTTGTGTTGGGAATGTATCAAGCAGGAAACACATTAGCCTACGTTGAGACAGAGATACACGACAAGTATACTCAAAAAGAGAGTAAGTTTTCGAGTCTTTCCTGGAAGTAAGAAAAATAGTAGGGTCATATATTGGAGAGCACACTCACTCCTCTGTTGCACGGAAAGTGGATCCAATCAATCAAGGCAGAAAATACAGAGCTCTTGTGGAGATAATCCAGTTGGATCAAAATGATTGACCAAAGTTTCAGGAGCACTTAAAAAACCATTACCTTTTAGGTGTTAGGAGGTGGCTGAGGGTAAATTGCGTTGAGAGAGTAGGAATTTGACTTCTGCTATATTACACGATAATTAGTAACGTTCACTGAAAACCTAAACTTGGCAAAAGCTCGACGACATGAATTCTAAAACAAGCGAAGAAAAATTTGACAAATTTTGCTTTTACAACTCAGTAAACAGAAATGGGGAATATCTAACCGACTTTTTACTTGAGAACAAGCCTAATATGCCTTAATACTTAATTCTAGAAAAGGGAGCGACAACTATGGACCTACATCTATCCAAATATGGCTAAAGCATGTCCAGGTAATATAGTCATAAACAAAAAGAGGATAAAGAGTGCCTTAAACAGTAAGGCATACTTCTCATTTTAAGGAGTATCTTCCAATCATAAAATCAGAACAAAGATACTCCAGAGCCAACGCAGAAATAAGAAATAAACAGTCCAAACTACAAGATACTAATAGAGATATTAGCAATAAATATACATTAACTGTAAGACAAAATAGAATACTCTTCAAGAGATATCTAAAACATATACTCTCAATGGTGAAAATATAAACTTTACCACTGCCCACATGGAAGTAGCAACATTATGCATACCGACCAAGAGTCAATTGTAGATTTCCATGGGAGTCACAAGTTGTGAGGAAAAAAGGAGATAACGTGAAAACAGCATCCTTACTGAATAAAAAGGACCCAACAAATGCCAAGGTAGAGACACTTAAGAAACCTTACAAAACACTATCATACATAAAAAAGAACAAAAAAAAATACATTCAAGTTTAGATCAATGAAATTAGAACCTCGGTAGAAGAGAGATTGTCCTGAATAAAATGGCAGACAGCAAATGTAGTGAGCAAAAAGAGGAGCATAACGCGAGCGATACTAAAAACAGCCTGCTAAGAAGAACGAATATAAATGTGGAAAAAGAATCTGCTTGGAATCTCCCAAAAAGGACACTTTACAGAGGTAAAATTCAAGGTATTACTGACAAAATTAAAAGGAGGAAGGCATATTGTCTCAACGAAGTAGCCCTAAGAGTATGAAAAACTAGGAAATTTGATGCCTTACTTCTTCGATTTGGCAACGCCGTATATATATAAAAAATAGAAAGATAGATAAAAGGCTTCACCCCCACTTCCCAAAGAAAGGTGACCTCGGAATCATCAAGAACTTCAGAGGAATAATTTTTACTTCCATATCTCCTAAAGTTTTCAATGTTCAGCTTCTCAACCATATCAAACCTTAAATTGAGAAAATTCTTACAAAAAATCAAAACAGCTTCGGATAAACGGATGTACAACATTATAGATTCTGATAATCCGTCAAATGATCGAAGGAGTTTGTTTAAAAAAATCTTGAGGGAACATCATAGTTTGTTGATTTCACAAAGGCATTTTATTCCATACACAGGGAACATCGAGCAACTACTTCAAACATATGATCTCCATCAAGAAAATGTTACAGCTATAATGATGTTTAGAAGAAATCCGAAAGTGAAGATAGGATGAAGATACAGACTACTTCAATATTGTTGCTGGAATTTGCAAGGAGATAAATTAGCAATTTTAGTGTATTTATTTTGCCGAGACTATCTATATCAAACGTCAATAGATCTAATTAATGAAAATGGCTTTATGTTAAAAAAGAAACAAAAAACACGAGAATATGATTATATCCAAGGGAAACTATAACAAACACAGACAAGGCAGATGATATTGTCCTTCTTGCAAATACACCGGCTCAAGCTGAATCCCAACTACATAGCCGAGGGAAAGTAGCCGCAGGTGGTATTGGCCTCTTTATGAACGCAAATGAAACAGAGTACATGTACTTTAAAGAGACCTCTAAAATTAGTAGACAAGTTCACATACAGCGGTAGCAATATCTGATCAACTAAAAGTGATGTTAACATTCACCTAACGGAGGTATGAAGCGGGTTCTATAAGTTATTGATTATATGAAACTCCGATATATCTGTTAAAGTATAAAGGGATATCTTACAAGCTATGACTGTGTCAATACTATGGAATGGATGCACCACATGGACGCTGAGAAAAAACTAGATTGGAACTACACACAAATACAGATACCAAGCTCTGTCAACTCCCTGTCTGTGCTATTCTAACTTAGAGATATTCTGGAGGCAACGATCAATGGAGCAATAACTATACAGCCACCTGCCACCCATCTCACAACCATCCAAGTAAGACGAACAAAGCATATGAGACACTGCTAGGGAAGTAAAGATGAAATGATTAGTTATTTTCCTTGATCGACCTTTATACATAGACCCATCATTGTTGCTGGCCAGCAAGAACATATTTACATCAGTTCTGTGTGGAAACAGGATGCAGTTTGGAAGACCTGCAAGTAGCGATGGACATTAGGGACGGATGTAGAGAGAGAGGGAGATAAGAGAGAGAGAGAGAGAGAGAGAGTTGTCGAAATATTTGTTGTTAGTGTTACTTTCTGATGTTCCTTTCGGTTTGGTCTTTGACATAAGACAGATAAATTGTGGTGAATTTTCAGGTGTTCAATCTTGACTAAAAGCTAATTACAAAAAATATTTACTGTAGTTTAAGACTTTTACCCGGTCAGGGTAAACGAAATTAGAACTATCTACACCCGCGGATTAAATATGAAATACCTGAAGAAGGCCGACGCAGTCATCGGCTAAAACGTTGTGAGTATAACAATGAAGATGAAGACAATTATCTGATTATTCTAAGTGATAAAAATACCTAATAGTAGTAAACAATAACTGAAGGGAAATGAGGGTTCATGTCTTACTCTAGGGTCTGAAAGTGAACGTAACAGCGTGACAGGGAATTCGAACTTGCATACTTCGATGCCGCAATCCAGCACTTTAGCCACTATGTCATGGGGACTCTCTAGATATGAACAAAAAAAAAATTACTTAATTTCCGAACTTGACTTAAAATACATATTCCCTGCAGGTTGATATGACCCAACTCCAAAAACCCCGAACATTTGGGGGTGAAGCTAAACTGCATCTGATTTTGAAGCTCCAGTTCTACGGGTCTTGGGAGAGGGGAGTATCCGTTCTTGATCGTTACTCCTAGGTCAACTCTAACCGGGACAGGTAGTACGTGATAGGGTTCTCCCGATAGGTCAAAAAGTGCTGTTTAAAATTATTCGATTTTGATTGAACCGTATGCAAAAAAAAAAAAAAATCCTTCGAAACAACGACACAAAGATGTAAATACGAATGTACAACAATTGTGATTCCCTAAACTATAGGCATAACATAACCGTAGACGAATTGATATGCCATTAAAACAATCAATTATTTGGCCAATGAAAAAAAACTATCTTACCTTTGGTTAGATAAAATGTGTTCGTCTAAAACTTAAGTTCATTGGTCAGAGAAAAATCAAGAAATCATACCATTCGTTGATATTTTCTATGCAAATTAGTTAACTCTTATTTATTTCGATACGAAAATAAACATATTACAATTTTTCCCAATTGGTCATGGAAAAGAGAAATTTTCTCGGCTTAATCACCTGTTTCTTCGCAGTTTCATTGGCTCTGCAAACAGCCGATCAAACTACAGAGCCTTTCTGTAATAAGGACGATGGTACGTGCCCTGATAGAACCACAAAAGGCGAAGATTTGACAACTATCAATCCATATGACGTTATCAAGTTTTTAGCTTCCAAAATCAGCACCCGTCCAGCACATAATGAAAGTGAAAAGAAACTACTGGTTATTTTGGAATATGTCATCTCTGCAATTGTCTTATCCGGAATTGCATATCTAATAATGACGTGCTGTCCACGTTGTAGAACCCGTCCAGAAGAATCGGAATCTTCGAGGCCAAATGAAACAGGCAATCAAGGTGAAGATATAAGTATTGGTTTATCTGAACGTGAACCATCACGAAGTCTCCAGCAGGAAACCAATGATGAAAGTAGTGAATTACCTTCAATACCGTCATATACTTCGTCCGATGACGTGGATGAAAATTCATTAAGTAGCTACGAATGGCCAGAAACTGCCATCATATAATAGATACGACTGCAGAAACCGTTTTAATTTCTTTTAGTCTTTGAAAGCTTTACATTTGACCAACCGTAGTTGTTAAAACTAATTTTAAAACCAATCTTTGCTTGATACAACAAAACAATATTTTATCAGTTTTACATGTCTATTGGTCATAATTCACTGTATTGGCATCTGGATAATCTTGCAGACATAGTTGCTGTTGTGCTATGGAACAAAGAAATTTTTTAAAATGTTCGTTTTCTCATAGCTTTGTTAAATCGGCTTTATAGTTCTCTGAAAGTTTTCTTTTAAAGGATTTCTAATTCTGAAATACGTCAGCGTCCATAATTTTGACCAGAATCTATTTTCTAAATATATTCATGATTGAACAACGATTTTCGAACCTTTCGTGCACAGCGCATCTTTATCTGTATATCCATTTTAATGGAAGTAATTGGGATTTTTAGATTTTTTTCTCGATATCATTGAGAGTTAGACACTAGAATTTAAATCTACACAAATTTAATTTTTCAACTCGGTTTTATTTGTTTTCATTTACTAAACGGGCAGTAGATTTTACACGAATCTCTTCAGCGTTTTTCTCTTTTCTATATTTATTCAACTATTCTTGTAACAATTCTCGTATTTTGTCTACTTCGTATCTTTCACTGAATAAATAGTTCCCATTTGATTTCGAACAGAATGACGACAATGAAGCTATCCGGCAAAAAAGACAGTCCAGAGTTCTACTCATCGTATAAAACTCTACGTTTGAGAAAGCCCGCTTATCTTTGAAGGAAATTGTCACGGTGACCAATTCTTTGAAGAAAGAATGATTCTTTATTCTCCACCCAACCCATTTCATCGTGTAATAGTTTAAGCTTCTTGCTTAGATGTCGATCAAGGCTGGATAAAGTGAGCGCCCATTGAGCCTAAAACTCCCGCTGGCAGTGTAGCTTTCTAACAATTACACAACCCTCTGGATTCCACACTCTTATCACGGGTATAGATAGAACAGTAGAGCCGACTGGATTCGCCTTATAATGAGGCAATCGCTCAGAAAAGGCTACAGCTAGGCTTAAAATAGATCTGTTAGAAAATAACTTGTAATACATAAGAATACTTGACTTCGTAGAATGTCATAAAATGCTAAATGAACGTAAAAGTCAACCATAGAATGAACAAAGTTCCTGAAAGGCTTTAAAAATTGTTTATAATTAAATATATTCTGATATAGTTTCTGACAGGTTTACGCTTTCATATTTGGATCTAAGGATTAGACATATATATTGGATTAATTTATCACCCATTAAACAAATTGGTATTACATGATCTAAAATTTTCATTAGGTTTCACGGTGAGTAGAATGTTTTGCGATATTTTAGTATCTGGTACAGTGCGTGTATTACATAACAATACAGTAGTCTTCCGCCGTTGTAGTTAGTACTGCGCTAGCTGCTGAGTTGCCAGTTTGTGCATTAGTTCACATGATTTCAAAGCTCACTGATATTGGTTTAACCAAGTCAAATTTACACTCTGTATACTTCACATGTTCAAAGTGGACCGTAACTTGGAGAAACCAAAAACCTTTTATGCGAAAGGTGAACATATACAGTGATATGTTCACTCGGCCGGCAAGTTGATTTCCTGTCTGAGGCTAATACTAGTTTCTGACGACGTGTTTAGTCACAAAGACAAATTTGGCATTTTACCCCAGTGTGGTTTGTCATCAACCTAATCTCTGCAAAAATGACCTGCATTATCTCAAATAACAGAAACGGTGGAATCTTGATACAGCAAAATATTTTTAGTCGTGTATATTATTTTAACTTCCATTTCTTGGAGTGAGTGAATGTTTTCAATCAAATCTTTCCCAGGGAGCAACTAATCCAGATACTTCACTTTTTTCCAAGGAAGTAAAATTGGTTTTCCATTAAAACAGGAAATCGGCGAGAACTAATTGTGGCTGTTTTAAGAAAAAATTACAACGAATACTGTCTTTATATTTGGATTTTCTGAAAAAATTAATCTCATCCTCGGTTGCTTTTAGTAACTGGGAGCAGTGCTTATCCGAATCGCTCGTTTTGTTCACTCCTTGTCGATATGCGCCCCCCCCCCCTTTTACCGTGGCGAGGAAATTAGGCTTCATTTACATATTTGATCATTTTCTGTAATTCTTAACATAAATCACAATAAGCTAAATACTGAATTAAAATATGTGTAACGTTATATCGCCAAAAGTGATGGCGAAAATATATATGGAATACTTCGAGGAAATGGCATTAGGATCTACTTGACGGAAGCCATTGTTGTGGCTTTGATACGTAGAGTATACTCATGTTCTGGTTTTGAGGAAGATGTTCAAATACTAGAGGCATATCTTAAATATTTAATATAGCAGGACAATATTCACCAGTCGCATGACTCTTTAAAAATCTCGACTGAGTCAAACTCCTAACATGGCCAAGAAATATCTATTCCGTCCAATGCAGTAGGGTATAGAAGACCATGCCGACCACTAAAAATAAGGCTGGAGGAACATCGAAAAGCAGTTAAATTCTGTGTGGACTCAACACTTCGACAAGATATACATGAACTTGGAAGGACATATTGACCGATACTTTAAAGATAAAAAAAAGTGTATTGTCCAAATATTTAATTGTAAACTTTAAATGATCTATTAGACCGAGATTGAACGGAGTTAAGTTGACCTGGGAGTAATGGTAATGAATGACTACTCTATACATATCCCAGATCAGTATTAGATCTATTTTAAGACAATACTACTTTTTATTACTTTGAAGAGTCTTAACTACCCCGGCTGTGAATACGACCAGTTTATTCCAAGCCCCAGTGAAATGTTAAGCAAATTGTTTTAGGACGATGAGTGAAAAGGTGTACCATTGCGGTAACAAAGTGAATTTAGACCCCCGGTTATAACCCCTAAAGAATATGGAAAACGAGACGATCGCATCAACTAGAAAAATATAAGCAACGTCCTGGTGAGAAAAATACGGTTCTAACATGCTTGTCCACTGGGTCGTGTCTCGTCAAGTCCCTTTTTGAACTCCCCACAAAAATGGGGCTCGTAAACTTGTCTCTTTACTTTTTCGTGGCTGGTCTTCAACTATACGACTTTTAACTTATCACGTTTCGACATCAACTTCTCAAATCTACGAGTCGTGTCGGTGGAAGAGACATCCGCTTTCAATCGCTGCGATAATTTGCTAATTTTCGAACTCCCAGGTTTTTTTTCTGGTCATTTGTAATTACCAGGAGTGCTAAGGTCTGGTTATTCGGTGACTGCTTTATTTATTAAATTTCAATTTTCTGAGTCATTCAATTACGTTACAAAGATAGGTAAATATAAAAACAAAAAACAACAGTAAAACCGTTTACTTGGGCGTTGTTTCCCAACAATGTTATATTGGTTGTTTGGGTCTTATGGCATATCATCCTTTTTGTAGGATATTTAATGCCAAATATATTTTATACAAATATTCAATTCTTTTTCAAACTGTTCAGTTGAGCATAAGTACTGTTTGTCAGAAACATTTCTATTTCAAACACTTCAGTTTAGTATAAGTATAGATTTTGTTTATACACAGTTAAATGTCAAAACCGTTCTATTATAAACAATGCAACCCAGCGTAAGTAGAGTTTCAATGTCAAAAATAGTTCTATTTCAACTAATTCAGTTTAGCATAAGTACGCAGATTAGTTCTATTTGACCCATTGATAGCGCCCTATCAGATGCTACCACTACAAGCCAAAGCGGACCTGGAAGCGATGGAAATGAAGCGGTAATTCCCATTTCCCAAAGCTCCGTCACTTGCGAAACATCACAATCAGATTGTTTAGTGTCATATCCGGACACTTGTTTAGTGGGCGGGGAGGGGGTCATAACCCTCTGTCGAGACGCATCTCGTGTATTCTACAGCCCCAGCCTACTGGGCAAAAAGTAATATTAAAAACCAATCCCATAAGTTCATCTTTTAGTTTCACGTAATTCTAACATGCAAGTCTGTTTTTGGTACCATATTTATAGATAAAAATGAAAAAGGGCAGTTGATTATTATTGACGTAGACTACGACGCCCATAATGTAAAGCTCCTTCTCCAAGCCAATCTGTTAAATCACCAAGAAGGTTTGACCTTTATGTAAAATCAAATAAAGCAGTGTTCATTTGGTTTATTCGGGATAGTGCCATCGCGGGACCAGGCACTAACATTAAATATCAAATTAATCTACATCGGTAGCAATTTCCATCAAGTTAAAACGATGCCAACATATGCGTAGGTAAAGCATGAACTTCGACTGGCAGGTTATCGACTATATCGTAATATCATTTCCCTGATAAAAATAAAATGGGAATCCTCCCAAGCTCTCGCCATGTTAACACTATTGTATGTTTGCACCATATGGACTCTGAAGAAACAGACGGAAAAAGCTAGATGAGAAAAACAGATGCTGTCTGAAATGCTCAACAAATCCTGCAAGCAATATGCTGTTAGAGTACTTCTCATCTCATAAACAAGACATGGACGCTCATTTATGGACACACAAATGTTGGCTAAGCAGCTTTAACTGGCATTCATATGTTCTGTGTAGATACTGGGTATTGTCTACATGGTCTGTGCATAGTTAGAGCCGATAGGGTTCAGTGGCGAGAGAGATATTAAAGAATCCAAGCTGACAAAAATATGACAAGTATTCTTTCAAACACTTGCTATGTCATTACTATAGTATGATTGATCTACTTGGACTCTAGGCAAAACTAGTGAAGTAAGAACGGACTCAAAATTGACGTTCTCTTATCGACTTTTACATATGGAGAGACCAGTGTTCGCTTATCAAGAGCAAACACCGATAGGGATGTATTGCCTGAGAGAGTCTTAGAAATCCATGCTGTCAGCACGTCCAGATGGTGATGATGAAAGAACTTTCCCCCGGATAGCTTTTAAACATTGAGCTGTACTTTTTCTCATTCTTCAAACTCTTTTTTGTATATTTGATAAATTCCAACATTCCATTTGTGTAACTCGGCATATATCTCTGCAGTTAAAAGGGAGTCATTTAATGAATGAAGAATATTTTTAGAGCTGAAAAATATTTTCAGAACGTTTTTTTTTTTTGAATATGCAAACTGCATCGTTTGGACTGGGTTTAGAGTAAAAATCATTTCAATCTTACAGAAAACAACAGGGTTTTTTTTTTTTTTGTTTACATATAAATTTTCACGAGTTATCTAATTCCAAATTTATGCGTGTGGATATATAGTAAAGTTGGCAACTTAAGTCAAATGTGACCCGAAGGTTCCTTTTTCATTAGCTTTTATCACTAGGTGGTAGGGGAGGGTGCTATTCCATTCCCAGGTTGCCCAGTCGGCTGGAGCTGTAGAATACACCGACTTCACCTTTGCAGAGGGGGTAAAACCCCCCAAAAGAGTGTTCTGGATATGACACTAAACAAACTGATGGTGAGGTTCCAGTGATGCTGGGGCTTTGGGGAATGCGGAGCCCCCTCCATTGCCATTGCTCCCAGATCCACTCTGAACCAGAATGGTAACCTCTGATAGGGCACTATGTATGAGTTAAATAGAAGTAAGCTGCACACTTGGGTAAAACTGAATTGTTTGAATTAGAACTGTTTGACTAAATTGAATTGCTTGAAATGGAAATGGTTTTGACAATTAAGCTGTGAACTTTTATGTAAACTGCGAACTTATGCCAAACTGAATTGTTTGAAATGGAACTGTTTTGACATTTGACTATGTGTTAACAAAATCTATAAACTTAACTGAATTGGCTGAAAATTAACTGTTTGACTAAACTGAATAACTTGAAAAATAAATATTTTTACCAATTAAACTGTGTACTCATGCTAATTCTTCCTGTTGTCGCAAAATGAATTAGCTAACATCTGCCTAAAAGAACAGATAGAATACATACAATATCAGATCGATAATATTAGGGACTCAGTTGAAGATGAACAATCTCGGATAGCATGGCAAACGATAAACGAAGTGAACAGAAGGAAGATCACTGCCAAAGCTAAACTGAAAGCTACCAGCCAACAAGATCGAATACACCTGTGAAAAAAACATTTCGAGAAATTAGTCGGAAACCCTCCGGAAGTCCCTTATGTACCAATTACGAAAATTATAAGTAAAGCAAGTAGACTTCAAACTAGGATCGTCTACTCAAGAAGAATTCGACTCGGAGCGGAGAAAAATTAAAAATCGAAAAGGCAGCGCAGGGCTCGATAAAATACTCCCAGCAATATGAAAGACCAGAAAATACGACGACATACTGCTCCCAGACTGTAATGTCTTATATAATCAAAATCCTATAGACAGATGGATGAAGGGATGTATCCTCCACTTCCCTAAAAAGGGTGATCTTGAATTAGCTAAGAACTGCTGAGGTATAACACTTACGTCCATAGCGGCAGCCTACGTGTCAATGCATACAAGACCTTAATATATGTGCATTAATCAAACAGGCAACATATCTACACTAAATGATAGCACTCTGAAACTAGTTGATAAGTTCACCTACCTAAGAAGCAGTGTCTCATCAACCGAGACAGACATCAACACGCGATTAGCAAACGTATGGGCAGCTAACGATAGGATATTGGTTATATGGAAGTCAGACCTGACCTATAAAATAAACCACGGTTTCTTCCAAGCAGCGACCCTGTCAATACTGCTATATGGATCCACCACATGGACGCTGACTAAACGGATGGAGAAAAAGCTTGACGGCAACTACACAAGAAGGCTGCGAGCAATACTGAACAAGTCATCGAGGCAACACCCAACAAAGCACCAATTGTACGGCCACCTATCTCTCATCACGAAAACTATCCAAGCTAGACGAACCAGACATGTAGGACACTGCTAGAGAAGCAGGAACGAGCTCATAAGTGATGTACTCCTATGGACCCCTTCAAATGGACGAGCGAAGGCAGGAGGTCCAGTTCGAGCCTTTATACAGAAACACTGTGAGGATACATGATGTAGCCCTGAGGACCCGCCAGAAGCGATGAACGATAGAGAGGAGTGGCGAGAGAGGGCCAGGGATATCCGTGCTGGCGGCACGACAAGACAACACCCCACAAAGCAGCAGCTATACGGGCCACCTACCACCCATCACGAAAACTATCAAAATTAGACGAACCAGACACGCAGGACACTGCTGGAGAAGTAAGGACGAGCTCATGAGGGATGTACTCCTGTGGACCTTTTCAAATGGACGAACAAATGCAGGACGTCCAGTTCGATCCTATATACAGAAGCTCTGTAGCAATACGGGATGTAGCCCTGATGATCTGCCGAACACAATGGAACGGGTATATCTAATATGTATGATTTGAAAGTCATGCCGGCATGAGGCAACTCATTCCGGGCAAACCGCACGGTGAGTGAAAAGTTAGTATTATTCAGATAACTCGATCTTGGCACCAAACACGACTGGAAACAAATCTCCAAAGACCACCTGAGCCATTCCTCAAGCGGATCCAAAGCGATCCTCTCTATTTGCGCTCGATAGGTTACCTTTTGTGACTGTGAAAGATGACTAGAACGAAGAGGTTTGTGAAGGGTTCCCCTACACTCACTGAGAAACAGCGATTTAGCCCCAGCTTACGTCAGCGTTCAGTTACCGACTGTGAATTTAATTTTGGGAAAGCATCCATAACCTTCCTTCTCTTGTCATTAATCAACTCAGGAACACCATCCTATTGGCAAGCCAATGAGCTGTCAAATCCGCATCACTAAGCCCGCCATTTCAAGGTCATTTGAAACAGACCTGCCTGCGAATCATTTACAAGTTCCTCTTCCAAATAAGAGTGAACAGCAGTTGCACCCAAGCCAATAACCGAGCCTTTGGCAGGAGATGTATAGATAGCCGGTTATGAACAGAGGGAAAATTCATACGGTGTACACATCCACTCTGCTTTTTTTATGACAACCGCCTTCGAGTTCAGATCCGCATCTGCGCTATACCTTTACCTTTACATCCGACCAATTTCGATCCAACTGGAGATCAGGACCAAACCAGACGCCGACGATGCGAGTGAGAATACCTCGGAAGGAACCATCGGAAGGGACCAAGACTAGGAACGTAACCATTCCCGAGATTTTTTTGTACCCTGCAATTGCCTGTTTTCCCGCTTCTATATCATTACGACCAGATACAAACAATGTGATGTCATCAGTGTACGCAGAAACCCCTGTTCATAGTCAACGACGGAGTACAATTCGACGCAGTTTTAGACTGCCCTCACCTCACTATCTCTGGGCCTCTAAAACAAATACACAGAGAAAAGGGACAGAGACAGCCCGACGAAAGATCCCGGACGCTTCCCTTCACCTGCATCACTGCCGTAGGGGATTGGTACAGAATGCTTATCCATCTGCAAAACGTCGTTTTGAATCCTCCAGGATCTAACGAAACAAGTGCAAATAGTTTTGGATCAGTCTTCTTTTCACAGCGAACTTTTGCTCCGTTCTTTCAGACTACGGCAACATTCCTGAAGCAGTTTATTCATTCATTCATAAATACTCAAAAAATAGCACTTGATACCGCCTTGCTTAACGCTCAGCATTATAAGGTATGTATCAAGGGGTTTGTGGAGCAATCCTAGGAATGGGGTAGTGCCATCCCCTACACCTCCGGATCAGGGTGGACCTAGGAGCAATGGCAAAGAGGGTGCACTCCACATTCTTTAAGTATCCAAGGCTGGAGGCTAACCATCAGATGGTTTCATTTTATGATCCATGGCACTTTTAGCAGGTGGTCTTAAGCTTCAGCAGATATGCGATCGGTGTATTCTACAGCCCCAATTAAGTGGGCTGAGTGACTTGCTGTTTTCAACCTCTTCAACGTATCACGGACTTCATATTCTACATGTTTTCGGACCGTTACCTATCCATTCATGGACTCTTCTAAATTCTACATTAATTGAGAGCCAAGTACTCTCGACCGACAAGTAAGCCTAGCTTACGCCACCACTTTTTCTAAATCTTGTTACTTTTCTCTAAATCTTTAAACTTATACCGTGTTCCGAGTTGTCTTTTCGTGGTCCCAATCTGGGTCCATATCACTGCAATTCTCCTGGAGGTGAAGAAAGTCGGTTAAATAGTTTGAGAATTTCTACATCGGGAGGTCACATTCCTCTCGTTCTTTACTTGAAATATTTCTTTTTCTTTTTTATTGATGACACACGATCTTGAGTAAGCCGGATTGTCTCATCGGCAATTTAGACTTTTTTTTTTCGTTTGGGCACTCCTCGTCCATGTGGTCGGTTCTTTTTCGCCGAACATGGTACATGTCGATCGTCCTCTGGAAGCCTTCCTGTGAGTGTTAAACCCTCTTGAAGCAGTTATCTATCTTCACTTGTTTGGGAATATGGGGCTGATTAAATGTCAGAATAAATGTGTTGGTCTGGATTTTCTCTCCGCCCTTTCTAATAGTGATTCTTATGTTTGTCATACCCTGTTTTCCCAGGGCTGATGTCATCTCCCCTGATGTATTGAACGTCTGCAGCCTACTTTTGAAAAGTGCTTTAGAAGTGTTCAATTTCTTGGAGGATATGTGGAAGCTTTCGTCTTGAGGATGCTTTCGGCCTGACTCCGACTGTCCAACTCATCAAGCAAGTTTCCATTTCGTGCTTTCTTTTTCTATTAAGAAAGAGGAAAATTTGGCTTGGCAGATTTTTTCCAAAGATTAAGTCACAAAGAATCAGGGGAAGTCAGCTGCCTCATTCTCCGCCATTAGAGATTTTAAATTTTTGGCTGGTCCTGTGCTCCACCATCCACCATGGAGTCTAATTTGTGTTGGGAATGTACGAAAGGGGAAATCCATTAACCTTGGTTGAGACGGGGATACATGACCAGTATACTCGAACAGGGAGTAAGTTTTCGAGTCTTTCCTGGAAACAAGGAAAATAGTAGGGTCATATATTGGAGAGCACATTTACTCCTCTGTTGCACGGAAAGTGGATCCAATCAATCAAGGCAGAAAATACAGAGCTCTTGTGGAGATTATCCAGTGGGATCGAAATGATTGACCAAAGTTTCAGGAGCACTTAAAAAACCATTACCTTTTAGGTGTTAGGAGGTGGCTGAGGGTAAATTGCGTTGAGAGAGTAGGAACTTGACTTCTGCTAAATCACACGATAATTAGTAACGTACATTGAAATCCTGAACTTGGCAAAGGCTCTAAACCTTTGCTGAAATTCTGCAAACAGAAACAAAATGAACGGAAAGTCCAATAAATGACTCATTCCTATATAGTAAAACAGGAACCGCCACAAATGAGGGAGCTTTGGTGAATGCAGTGTACCACGTCAATGTCATCGCTCCCAGGTCCACTCTTGTCCGGAATGATAGCACCTGATAGGGTCCTGTCTATGGATCAAATAATACTAAACTGTGTACTTATGTTAAACTGAATTGGTTGAAATAAAATTGTTTGACTAAACTGAATACAATGTAATAGAAATCTTTTTGACAATTAAACTGTGTAATTACTTTTAAACTGTATACTTATGCTAAAAGGAATTGGTTGAAATAGAAGTGTTTTTGACATTGAAACAGTACTTATGCGCAATTGAACTGTTTGTAATAAATCAGTTTATTTGTATAGAATATGGATTTGGCATTAAATAACTTCCAAAGGTTGATATGTCATAAAACCTAAACAAGAGAACAAATCAGCTCGGTCTCCTTTGAAATATTCCTCACAGTTCATTTGCTTAAGAATAGTTATTTGAAGATATAATTTTACATTAAAGATTATTACTAATTATTTGAAACTATATATGTGTGTTTCGAAGTTTTTTTTGTTTTTGT
The DNA here is from genome assembly GCA_963585895.1 of Sepioteuthis lessoniana. Taxonomy (NCBI): domain Eukaryota; kingdom Metazoa; phylum Mollusca; class Cephalopoda; order Myopsida; family Loliginidae; genus Sepioteuthis; species Sepioteuthis lessoniana. Next base: position 102,423,306 of record OY757919.1, on the reverse strand, counting down.
TCATCTTTCAGAATGTTAAATGTCAATTAAAGAATGTAAAAGGAGAGGGGAATGCTGAGTAATTGTTTTTGGTCGGCATTGACAGCAGCAGAAGACATAGAAAGGTTACGTCACCATTTTATTAGAAAGAAATTGCTAATCAGTAGCAGATACGGAAGATATAAGATAACTTACGTGAAAATCTGGGCATAAATCATGATCGCCTAACAACTAATTGCTGTGTGTCTGAAGTGTAAAGAAGTTTCAGTAACAAATTAGAATAAAACGAACAGGTTTCTTTTAACAAAAAGTGAATAATTGAACTTTAACTTAATTAAAACTTAACAAATTTATGGTGAAACCCCCTTTTTTCTGAAGTGTATATCACCAAAAGACATAGGAAGTAGTAGGGTGGGTGTGCAGTAAGGGTGATTAATACAAGCTGAGTAAATGGAGAGTTTCAGTGTGATTCTAGTCGTAAGAAGCTCACTGGTCAACTGCCATGATCAAGTAATTCAGTCAAGAAACAACTGCAAATTATAAAAGTGGCATCTATTGACAAGGAGAAAAAACAACCAATTAAAGATTAACATGAATCTCTTTGAAACTGTATGTTCAAACCACATCACCGGTAAACAAGGGGCACATTCTGCAGACTTTCGAATTCCTGTCCCAGTTTTCGAAAATGAGAAATAGAACGCAAACTCAAACCGAAACTAAAATTACTTAGATGCAAAATTACTGTTCATATAGCGACATTTTACGTTAGGACTTTAAACAGAGTTACCTGAGCTGACAGTGTCTACAGCAGAGCATAATATAGACATCATATGTACACAAGAACATATATACAACCATAGCGGACAATAAATAAAATACAATGATCCTTGTAATGGATGGAAATTTGTGTCATTGCCAGTTGAGAAAAACTCCATCAATCTCGTCATAGGAGATGTAGGCATGCTTTTCAGTCCTTGTGCTTTAAAATCACTGAATCGCATGAAGAAAATCCAACCGATGTGTGTTTCATTTAATGTCAGCAGCCATAAAACAATAATCTCCTGTTGCAGTCACACCGATGCCAGTGATGAAACAAACATCATGTACTTCCGTATCTTTTCTTGTCTGATACACTCACAAACACAACGTTCTAATCAGCGGTGACGACATGAATTCTAACACAAGCAAAGAAAAATTCAACATATTCTACTTAAACAACTCGGTAAACAGAAATGGGGAATATCTAACAGACTTTTTACTTGAGAACAAGCCTAATATGCCTTAATACTTGATTCCAGAAAAGGGAGCAAAAACTATGGACCTACTTCTAGCCAAAAAAACGCTAAAGCATGGCCAGATAATATAGTCATAAAAAAGTGGATAAAGAGTGCCTTAAACAGAAAGGCATACTCCTCATTTTAAGGAGTATCTTCCAATAATGAAATCATCAGAACAAAGATACTCCAGAGCCAACGCAGAAAAAAGAAGCAGTCAAAACCATACGTTACTAATAGAGATATTAGCAATAAATATACATTAAGTGTAAGACAAAACAGAATATTCTTCAAGAGATATCTGAAACATATACTCTCAATGGTGAAAATAAAAACTTTGCCACTGCCCACTTGGAAATAGCAACATTACGCATACCAGCCAAGAGGCAAATGTAGATTTCCATGGGAGTCACAAGTAGTTTGGAAAAAATCTAACAGCTATAGTGATGTTTTAAAGAAACCCAAAAGTGAAGGTTCGCTCATAGGATGGTGATACAGAATGCTGGAGATTTGCAAGGAAATTCATTAGCCTTTTTTTGTGTAAGTAATCCACTTAGACTATTTATATCAAACGTCAGATAGATCTAATAAATGAAAATGGCTTTACGCCAAAAAAAAAACAAAAACAACAACAACAAAAACAACACAAGAATCAGACGATATCCAAGGGAAACTATAACAGACACAGACATGGCAGATGATATTGTCCTTCTTGCAAATACACCGGCTCAAGCTGAATCCCTACTACATAGCCAAGGGAAAGTAGCAGCAGGTGGTATTGGTCTCTGTGTGAACGCAAATGAAACAGAGTACATGTACTTTAAAGCGACCTCTAAAATTAGTAGACAAGTTCACATACACCGGTAGCAATATCTGATCAACTAAAAGTGATGTTAATATACACCTAACGGAGGCATGAAGCGGGTTCTATAAGTTATTGATTATATGGAACTCCGATATATCCGTTAGAATAAAACGGGATTTCTTACAAGCTATGGCTGTGTCAATACAGCGGAATGGATGCACCATATGGAGGCAAAGAAAAACTAGATAGGAACTACACACGAATACTACTAGCTACTTTGAACGATTTCTGAAGGCAACAATCCATGGAGCAATAACTATACAGCCACCTGCCACCCATCTCACAACCATCCAAGTAAGACGAACAAAGAATTGGAGACACTTCTGGGAAGCAAAGATGAAATGATTAGTTATTTTCCTTGATCGCGGGCAGCGGCTTTGTGCTCTGCGGAGCTGGAGGCAGTTGGGGACTTCCAGCTCCGGAAGGCACTAAAGCCGTTGGCTAGGCTGGAAAAGATCAATGACCTAAAGGTCTCAAATCCCGCGAACTTTAGGAGTGTAGCCATGGTGACCACTTTTGTCCGGTCAGCTGGCGACCGTACTAAGGGCGTATGGAAGTACCTGAGTACGGTCTGTCAGACTGATACGGGCATAAAGCTGGCGGAGTTGGAGCACTCCTCCCTCAAAAAATGTATAACGTACTGCTCAGGGAGGGTCCCAATTTTGGTTCACCCTTCCCTTTACAGGGCCCTAAAACTGAAGTTCCCGATAGATGTCGGCGGAATCACCAGGGACAACCGAGTGACGACTGAACTCGGTACCGGTTCCCTGCGTCAGGCTGTCGGCATCCTCACGCCCAAGGATTTCCGGCCCGTAGTCGACGATGAGTAAGGTAAGTCGGATTGATGGCTTTAAACATTGTCAGTTTGAATGTGAGGGGACTGAGGGATTCAAGCAAGTGTGCGCGCTTGCTTGGTGAACTCAAGAAGCTCTGCGTAGATGTTGCTGCAGTGCAGGAGACCCACTTCACTTGCGAGGCTGACTGTCGGGTGCTGGAAAACGATTTTAACGTTTTCTCAGCATACGGCAGCAACTTCAGCGCTGGGGTCTCCTTGCTAGTTGGACGCAGCCTTGATGCTGATGTTGACGTTGTTTTTGCAGGTGACGGGGGCCGGCTGGTTGTGGTCGATGTTGCCGTGAAAAGTTTCAAGTTTCGTCTGGTGGCGGTTTATGCGCCCAATATCGCTGAGGAGAGGGTTTCCTTTTTTCGTCGGTTGGCGCCGTTCCTGGACGATACGAAGCGGCTAGTCTTAATGGGTGATTGGAATGCGATCCTTGATCCCAAGATAGATAAGGTCGGGCGGGGAGCTAGTAGTGCGGGAAGGTGTGAGGGCAGCCTTGTCGGCTTCGTGACTCGTCACGGTCTCGTCGATAGGTTTCGTCTCGATCACCCAGGGCGGGAGATGTGGACGTGGCTAGATAGTTCGCCCTCTGCCAAAGTAGGCTCCTACTTGGACAGAGTGTTAGTGAGACGAGCTGACATTGACTTTGTTAGTTGTCCCACGTTCCACTTGATAGCGTGGACTGACCATAAACTTGTTAGAGTCAGTCTACGGTTAGCTGATAGGCCTAGGCTGGCCGGCTACTGGAAGTTCAATACCTCATTACTGGAGATACGGGACTTCCGGGACCGGCTGGAATCCCTAATTCAGCGGGCGTTAGTGGGGGCGGTTACCGGGAATAGGTGGTGGGTTTCTCTTAAACATAGGATTAGAGATTTCGCCACCAAGTACGGTCGACAGCTCAACTTAGACAGGACCACGGAGGCGAAATCTATAGATGATAGACTTTCCCGGGCGGTGGCTGGGGGGGACTCCCTAGGTGTAGAGCTAGCTAGGAGGGACCTTGAGCGTGAGAGTAGCGAGCGCTACAAGGGATCGGTAGTTAGATCTAGGCTAAAAAGAGTTCTCAACGAAGCTGTGAAATTGAACGCGACTGCGCGTGAAGAAGAAGTGCGAAGGTTCCCCGATCGGTACATCGCATCTGTCAAGACCCCGGACGGGTGTCTGCTGCGATCTGGTCGTGAGATACGTGACGCCTTTCGGGCGCACTTTCGGGATCGCTTTGCCCGCTGCACTGATCTCCCTCTCCGGGAGTTTCGTAGCTATCTCGCCGACTTCCCCCGTCTTGGGGCGGCTGAAGCGGCTAGCTGCGAGGGTGTGGTTACTGAATGCGAAGTCCGTGACGCGTTGAAGCAGGTCGGCCTCAACAAGTCGCCGGGACTAGATGGTTTGCCCTACGAAGTGTACGTGAGGATGTCGCACATGTTTGTACCTATTCTGACGGATATGTTCAACCATTGGTTCGCCCAGGGAGCCATCCCTGGTAGCGTTACCAAGGGCGTGATCACATTGCTGAAGAAAGGTGGCAGGCATGTTTGGGAGGGTTTAGACGATTACAGGCCCATAACTCTGCTTAACACAGAGTTAAAGATTTTGGCCCGGGTCTTAGCGAATCGTTTACAGCTTGTCATTAGCGATCTGTAACCTTCGTAACCTTCTTGGGTCCAGTGACCTTTCATGGCCTCGGAAGGAACTGTATCGGGAATTAGTGGTGGGTTCCGCTTCTGATCCTCTCAGTGAGCGGCACGGCTGGACGGCGGAGGAGATCCGCTCTCACTGGAATTGGGCGCCAGGATCGAGCTTCTTGAACAACTCCGAGTTCTCGCTCACCTGGCGACTTGCACGGAATGCGTTACCCCTTCGCGACTTGAACTACAAGGCGGGCCTGGCAGACATGCCTGATTGCCCTCGCTGCAGCAGTGGCTTGGAAGAAACGGCTGAGCACGCCTTCTACTACTGCGAGCGAGTCCGCCCGTTTTGGGATCACGTCGGCGAGTGGACGGCTCGCATCGAACCCAAAAAGCTTGTGCTGCTCGACGTTGGTTACGTCGTAGACAACGTTCTTCCTCCGTTTCACGGTGAGAAGCGTGTGGTGTTTCTCGCGATCCTAGCTGTAGCTCGAATGGTGATTTGGACGACGCGAAACAAGGGATTGTATGACGATGCAAACTTTTCTCATCGTGATCTGGTTTTGTATTTTCGGCATCAGCTGAGGGTCAAAATCAGATGCGATAGAAAACGCTTGGATCGCATAACATTCAGCAAAAGGTGGGTGACTGCAGCGAGCCTGGTCGTACGAAAGGGGGCAATGTTGGAGTCATCCTTCCCTCCTCTGCCGGCCCATGGCGTCTACGGTACGGGTCCTTAGGGACCCCATCCCTGGTAAGTAGAATTGTTTTTTTCCCCTTGTAACCTAGTTAGCAGTATGTTGTGTGTCATTGTCCCCGTCATCTAGTCGTTAGTTTCTCAAGATCTTCCCCCTCCCTATTATTTTTGTACCTCAACCCGAATCCCAGTCCGCTTTTATTGAAGATCTTGAATATGCATATGTAAAAAATCATATCTGCTTCTATCGACCCATACCGCGCCCGACCCTTTATTTCTTTTATCACTGTAGACTAGGATTCCTGTCCCACCTAGGGTAGGTCTAGCTTGTTTCCGGTTTCTTTCGACCCGGAAAACAGTCGGCCTCCAATTTTATAGACGGGGGGATGGGAGGGAAACCAAATGGGGAATTTTTTCCTTGTTTTCTTTTGTGTATATATATATTTTCGGGGTTTTTTCTCCCATTCCCATCATATCATTGTACATAAATCATATTTTGTAAATAAAAATCATATACCACTTACGGGTTTTAAGTAGGCTTTATCATAGAGCAAATGTGGTATTTTGGTGTCTGCTGCGCACATGATGAGGGATGAATGGTTATATATTGTATTGTTGAATGGGTCGGCGAATGTGGCTAGCTAGGCTCCCTTTAGAATACATAGAAAAGCAAGACCGCTCCCTTCCCTCCCCAAAAACTTAAGGCCTTGTGCCTTCTTTGTATTTTTACAAAGAAATAAAATAATTTTTCCCTAATCGTCATGGAGAAGAGAACGTTTTTCGGCCTAATCGCCTGTTTCTTCGCAGTTTCATTGGCTCTGCAAACAGCCGTCCAAACTACTGAGCCTTTCTGTAATAAAGAAGATGGCACGTGCGCTGATGGAACAACAAAAAGTGAAGACTTGACAACTATCGATCCCTATGACGTCATTAAGGAGTTTTTACCTTCCGAAATCAGTACCCGTCCAACATCTAATGAAAGTGAAAAGAAACTACTGGTTGTCTTCGAATATGTCATCTATGTATGTGTCTTGTCTGGAATTGCATATCTAATAATGAAGTGCTGTCCACGTTGTGGAAGCTGTCCAGATGTATCTGAATCTTCGAGACCAAATGAAACAGGCAATCAAGAAGATGATATAAGTTTTGATTTATCTGAACGTGAACTATTACAAAGTCTCCAGGCAACAGATGATCAAGGCGGTAATGAAGGAAGTATTGAATTGCCATCAATTCCGCTATCTAGTTCAGCCGATGACGTGGATAAAAATCCATTACAGAGATATGAATCGGAAGAAACTGTCTCTATGTAATAGATACGACTCTGCGGAAACCGTTTTAATTTCTTTTAATTGTAGTCTTTGAAAGTTTTTTTGTATTTTACCAACCGTAGTTCTTAAAACTAATTTTTTAAAAGTCTTTGTTTGATACAACAAAGCAATATTTTAATTTTTGATGTCTGTCGTAATTCACTGTATTAGCATCTGGATAATCTTTCAGACATAGCTGCTGTCGTGCTATGGAACAAAGAAATTCTTTTAAAATGTTCGTTTTTCACAAAGCTTGTTAAATAAGCTTTATAGTTCTTTGAAACTTTTCTTTTAAAGGATTTCTAATTTTGAAATTCGTCAGCGTCCATAATGTTGACCAGAATCTATTTTCTAAATATATTCAGGATTGAACAACGATTTTCGAATATTTCATGTACCGCGCGTCTTTATCTGTATATCCATTTTAATGGAAGTAATTGGGATTTTCAGATCTTTCCTCGATATCATTGACAGACATGAGAATTTAAATCTACAAAAATTTAATTTTTCAATTCAGTTTTGTTTTCATTTACTAAACGGGCAGAGTAGATTTTACAAGAATCTCTTCAGCGTTTTTCTTTTTTGTATTAGATTTTATCAACTATTCTTGTAACAATTTATTCCCATATTTTGTCTACTTCATATATTTCACTGAATAAATAACAGTTCCCGTTTGATTTCGAACAGAATAACGGCAATTAAGGTAAATCGGTTGGCGCTGCAACGATCCCTTTCCAGATTGCTCTGGGGAGGTGCAAGGCCGATGGTCCGTAGGCAGGTCTGTATCCAACGTACACGCAACGGGGGTCTAGGTATGCCTGATCTGGAGAGCCACTGGCTTGCTGAAAGACTTGCATACTTGGGCAGAGCCTTGACGGGGGACGCAGTGTGGAGACTTTTCCTCGCCTAAAGTCAGACCCAAAGGCTGAAGGTCGACGTAGGCCTTTGGGCGAAACACTGTTTGTCCGCGAGTGCCGAACGGCCCTTCGTAACCTTCTTGGGTCCAGTGACCTTTCACGGCCTCGAAAAGAACTATATCGGGAGCTAGTGGTGGGTTCCGCTTCTGATCCTCTCAGCGAGCGGCGCGGCTGGACGGCGGAGGAGATTCGCTCTCATTGGAATTGGGCGCCAGGATCGAGCTTCTTGAACAACTCCGAGTTCTCGCTCACCTGGTGACTTGTGCGAAATGCGTTGCCCCTTGTCGGCTTGAACTACAAAGCGGGCCTGGCAGACATGCCCGATTGCGCTCGCTGCGGCAGTGGCTTGGAAGAAACGGCTGAGCACGCCTTCTACTACTGCGAGCGAGTCCGCCCGTTTTGGGATCACGTCGGCGAGTGGACGGCTCGCATCGAACCCAAACAGCTCGTGCTGCTCGACGTTGGTTACGTCGTGGACAACGTTCTTCCTCCGTATCAGGGTGAGAAGCGTGTGGTGTTTCTCGCGATCCTAGCTGTAGCTAGAATGGTGATTTGGACGACGCGAAACAAGGGATTGTATGACGATGCAAACTTTTCTCATCGTGATCTGATTTTGTATTTTCGGCATCAGCTGAGGGTCAAAATCAGATGCGATAGAAAACGCTTGGATCGCATAACATTCAGCAAAAGGTGGGTGAATGCAGCGAGCCTGGTCGTGCGAAAGGGAGCAACGTTGGAGTCATCCTTCCCTCCTCTGCCGGCTCATGGCGTCTACGGTACGGGTCCTTAGGGACCCCACCCCTGGTGAGTAAAACTGTTCCCCCTTTTTTTTTTTTTTTTTTTGGTACCCAGGTACCTAGTTAGCAGTATGTTTGTGAGTCATTGTCCCCGTCATCTAGTTGTTAGTTCTCAAGATCTTCCCCATCCCCATTATTTTTGTACCTCAATCCGTATCCCAGTCCACGTTTACTGAAGATCTTGAACATTCATATGTATAAAAATCATATCACCTGCTTGTATTAACCCATACCACGCCCGACCCCTTATTTCTTTTCACCCCTGTAGATTAGGATCCCTGCCCCACCTAGGGTAGGTCCGACTTGTTTCCGGTTCTTTCGCCCCGGAAAACAGTCGGCCTCCAATTTTATAGACGGGGGGATGGGAGGGCAACCAAACGGGGGATTTTTCCTTGTTTTTGTATATATTTCGGGGTTTTTCTCCCATTCCCATCACATTCATTGTAAATAAATCATACTTGTAAATAAAATCATTCACGAATCTCGGGATTTTAAGTAGGACTTCTTCATAGAGCAAATGTGGTATTGTAGTGATTGTAGCGCAAAAGGCGATGGATGAATGGATATTTATTGTATTGTTGAATGGGTCGGCGAATGTGGCTAGCTAGGTCTCCTTAGTTTATATAGAAAAGTATGACCGCTCCCTTCCCCCTCCCCAAAAACTTCAAGGCCTTGTGCCCTCTGTGTAAACTACACAGAAATAAAACAGAATAACGGCAATGAAGCCACCCGACAAAAACAGTCCAGAGTTCTAAACATCGTATAAAACTCCACGTTTGAGAAAGCCTGCTTATCGTCGAAGGAAACTGACACGGTGCCCAATTCAAATGCAAACTGTTTGACTTCCACGTTTTTGAGGAAAAAATGACTCTTTATTCTCCAACCCACTACATCGTGTAGTAATTTACGAAGCTTTTTGCTTCGATGTCGAACAAGGCTGGATAAAGTGAGCGCCTATTGAGCCTAAAACTCCCCTTTGCAGTGTTGCTAGTGTAGCTTTCTAACCATTATACGACCCCCACCTTTTATGACGGGTATAGAGTAAAGCTATCTTGATTTGCCTTTTAATAAGGCAATCACTAAGAAAAAAGCTACAGCTAGATTTAAAATAGATCTGTTAGCAAATAACTTGTCATATATAAGAATAATTGATATCGTAGAATAACATACACTAAATGAACACAAAAGTAAAAATCAAACATAGAAGTTACAAAGTTCCTTAAAATCTTTAAAATTATTGTTTATGATTAAAGTTAATTTAATATAGCTTTTTTGACGGATTTACCTCTTCATATTCGGATCTAAGGACTAGACAAATAGCTTGGATCAATTTATCGGCCTTGGAACAAAGTGGTATTATCTAAAATTTTCATTTAACTGGTTAAGTAGAATGATTTGCGATATTTTACTATGTGGTTGAGTACAGTGCTTATATCGCATGTCCAAATCTGTAGTCTTCCACCATAGTAGTTATTACTGTGCTTGTTGGTGAGTTGCCAGTTTGTGCAATACTTCATAGCGTGATTTCGAAGCTCACTGATATAGGTTTACCCTAGTCAAATTTACACTCTGTATACTTCCTAGGTTCAAACTAGGCCGTAACTTAGCGAAACCAAAAACATTTATGCGGAAAGTGAAGATGTACTGTGATTATGTTCACTCGGCTTGCAAGTTGATATCCTCTCAGGTATGACTAATACAAGTTTCCGACGCCGTGTTTAATCGTAAAGACAAATCTGGCATCTTAGACCAGTTTGGTCCCTCATCCCCTCTCCAATCTCTGCAAAATGGAGCTGCACTATTTCAAATAACAGAACCAGTGGAATCTTGACATGGCACTGTATCTTTACTGTCGAGTATAATGTCTTTAACTTCCATTTCTTGGAGTGAGTAAATGTTTTCAATCTAATCGTTTAACAAATCTTTCCCAGTAAGCAACTGATACAGATATTTCGAAAAAAATTTTCCATGAAACTAAAATTGGTTTTCAATTAAAACAGCGAGTCGGCGAAAACTAATTTTGGCAGTCTTGTATATATTTGATCATTTTCTGTAATTCGGAACTTTACTTATAACTAAGCTTGAATACTGAATTAAAATATTGTGTAGAGTTATATCGATAAAAATACTGGCTATTGGTTCAGCGTTGTCACTAGTGATGGTGAAAATATGTATAGAATATTTCGAGGAAATGGCATTAGGATCTACTTCACGGAACCGTCGTTGTGGCCTCATTTTCTGGTTTTGACGCTGTTTAAATATTCGATATATCGGCACTATATTCACCTGTCGCACGACTCTAAAAACATCTCGGCTGAGTCAAGCTCTTAACATGGCTAAGAAATGCCTATTCCGTCCCATGCAGTTGAGTATAGGAGACCATGACGCCTACTAAAAATAAGGCTATAGGAACACCGAAAAGCAGATAGATTCTGTGGGGACTTTGACATGATATCGATGAAGTCCGAAGGACATATCGTCGGAAACTCTAAGTATAACAAAGATGAGGTGAATAGGTCAAATATTCTAAGTGATTAGGCCAAGATCGAAATGAGTTAAAAGTGGACCTGGGAGTTATGGCAATGAACGACTACTATATACACACTCTAGATCAGCACTAGATTTATCTTAAGACAAAATACTTAAAAAAAAAAAAAATTTTTTTTTAGTCTTAACCCCCACCTCGGCAGTGAATACGATCAGTTTATTTCAATACTCAGTGAAATGTTAAGCAAATTGTTTAAGGACAATAAGTGACAAGGTGTACCATTGCGGTGCCATAGCGAATTTAGATCCCCCTTATAACCTCCCCGTAGTAACGGTGGCTGAAAGAAAAACTGTATAACTACGCAAAGGTTTATTTCTTAATACTCGTAGGTAATCGCCGGGAGAAAGAAAACCGAGACGATCGCGTCAACTAGAAAAATATAAGCATCATACACCGAGAAAAATAGGGACAAAAACAAATCTCGAATTTTTTCCTGGATCTAACATGCTTGTCCACTGGGTCACCCCAAAAAATTCGGGGCTCGTAAACTTTTGCCTCTTTACATTTTCGTGGCTGGTGTTCAATTTTACGCCTTTTAACTTATCACTAGTCGTGTCGGCGGAAGAGACATCACTTTCTCTCGCTCGGCACATGCACTAGATTTCGTACTGCAGGTATTGTTCTTTGTTTGGCTTTTTTTTTTTTTTTTTCAATTACCAGGGGAGCAAAGGTATGGTTATTCGGAGACTGCTTTATTTATTTATTTATTTAATTTCAATTTTCGGAGTCTTTCAATTACGTTCCGAAGATAGGAAAAGATTTTAAAATAAACAGTTAACCTAGAGTTTCCCAGCAATGTAGTTTTGGTTTTATGGCACACCAACCTTTCGAAGGTTATTTAATGCCAAATATATTTTATACAAATAATCAGTTCTCTTTCAAACAATTCATTTTAGCATAAATGTAGATTTTGTTTACACACACAGTGGGGTGTCCTTGTGGTGTAATGGTTAAAGCGATGGATTGCAAAATCGTAGAAAGCGAGTTCGTACTCCAGTCGCGCTATTACGTTCACTTTCGGGCAAATACCCTTGGGAAAGGTATGAACCCGATTATCCTCCAAGCTATAGGGTTAAATAGTACCACTACTGTTCTTCTAGGAGAATAGCTTTAGCATTAAATAACATACATAGGTTGATATGATATTAAACAAAGAAACCCTTGTTTACACACAGTTAAATGTCAAAAGTCCTGAGTAAGTAGTTTCAATGTCATAATCATAAGTACGCAGATTAATTCTATTTGACCCATTGATAGGGCCCTATCAGATGCTACCACTACGGGCCAGAGCGGATCTGTAAATGAAGGGGTACTTCACATTTCCCAAATTCCCGGCACTCGTGGAACCTCGCAATCAGAGTGTTTAGTGTCGTATTCGGACACTTGTTCAGTGGGTGGGGTAGAGGGTCATAACCCTCTGCAGTGAAGCAGCTGGTGTATTCTACAGCCCCAGCCGACTGTGAAAATGTAATATTAAAAACCAGTGCCATAACTTCATCTTTTAGTTTCACGTAATTCTAACACGCGAGTCTGTTTACGCTACATTATTATTATTATTATTATTATTATTATTACTACTACTACTACTACTACTACACTGGTTTACAAAGAAATTGAGGCAAGCACAAAAATACCCGTTTTTACCTAATTTTGAGGGTACTGAATTCAAATTTGAAATCCGTTTTTACTCATCACTTCTAGTTTTTTAGATATGCATAGTGTGCATTTTATGCATATACGGTACATAAAGGCGTATATGAATTCAGGGTTAATTCTAATATTGTGAGACTTATGGCTTATTTTTTAGTTATTATGCACTAAATGTAAGTGATAGCATTACATATATATATATAAAATCTCAAGACGGATTTTGACAGTTAAGGCAGCAGGTCTCAATCCACACTCTGGCAGTCATTGGAAGAGGTTGTCTCGGAGGCAGCGCAGGAGGTTGATGTCCCTTAACTATCGTGTTACACATCTTTTGGGTTACTAAATATTAATATTACATTTTCAAATGCACATTTAGTTTTCAACTTTGCAGTTCCGATGATTTGGAGAGAGCCGCGAAACCACGCAGATGATTGTTATTTTTCTTTAACTAATATAACTGGTTTCAATGCATCTTCTAGGAAAAAGATCAAATATCCCAAACTTCGATCTGCTATGAGACCCGTTCCCCATTCAGATGATCTTCCTGTACCCACACCTCTAGTAAATAAGGATCTTTTTTCCTCATCAGATGAAGAAATGCCGAGTCAATATCTTTGGAAGATATTGAGTCTACATATTCAGGAACAAGTGGCAATGAGCCACACTGGATCACGCAAGAAGACCTGTATGATCTTGCTCGTGATTTGTATCTGTCAAAACAGAGCTCTTGGCTTCTCGGCTTAAAGAGTGGAACCTAGTCCAGGAAGATGTAAGGATCACCAGTTTCAGGAATCGGAACAAAGACCTTGCTTCTTTTTTGACATAAAAAACAAGTTGTGCTACTGCACAAACATACCTGGCTTGTTTACGTCCCTTGGTTTGCCACATAATCCTTCAGACTGGCGTCTTTGCATAGACTCTTTCAAGCGAAGTCTCAAGGATGTTCTTCTGCACAACAGGAATAAATATCCCATCATTCCCATAGCACACTCTGTCCATCTAAAAGAATCCTATGACAATATGGAGCTTCTTTTAGAAGCTATTAAGTACAGTAAGTACCAATGGAGTCTGTGTGGGGACCTCAAGGTCATTGGTCTTCTTATGGGTATGCAAGCGGGCTTCACAAAGTACTGTTGTTTTCTCTGTCTCTGGGATAGTCGAGCTGTATCCCAGCATTACAAGCAGAAAGACTGGGGGTCTAGAAGCACTTTAGTTCCTGGAGAACACAGCCTCAATGAGAATCCTCTGGTGGACATGAACAAGGTGCTTCTTTCTCCTCTTCACGTCAAACTTGGTTTGATGAAGAATTTCGTGAAGACGTTGCACAAAAATGGTGCTGCCTTCCAACACTTGTCTACTGTGTTCCCAGGTCTTTGTGCTGCTAAGCCCAAAGAGGGCATCTTTGTCGGACCTCAGATCCGAGAAGTGCTGAAGGATACTGATTTTGAGGAGCTTCTTAACTTAAAGGAACTGGGAGCATGGAAAGCATTCAAGTCAGTCTGTAGTGGCTTCCTTGGTAACACACGCGTACCAGATTATCAAGCCTGTATTGAGAAGTTGCTAAAGTCTTACGAGGATATGGGGTGCCGAATGTCACTCAAGATTCATTTTCTCCATTCCCACCTCAACTTCCTCCCGCCAAACCTTGGAGCAGTGAGTGATGAGCATAGAGAAAGATTCCACCAAGACTTTATGAAGATGGAGAGCAACTATCAAGGCAAATGGAACCCCGGCACGATGGGAGACTTCTGCTAGATGCTCTTGCGTGACATCCCGAAGGCAAAATACACTAGATCTTCTAAGGAAACACACTTTTCACTGTCTGTGGTACTATGAATTGTATAATTGTGTCATCCAAGTATATTGATTCAATCAGTGTTCTTTATCTATCCTGTTTTATCTGTTATAAGCTGCTACAACTCTTGAAATATGCACATATATTCTCTGTTTATACTAAAATGAGACTATTTAAAAGCCAGAAAACTAGAGGTGATAGAGCAAAACAATTGATAAATTTGAATTCAGCACACCTAAATTAACAAAAACCACCTATCCCCATTCTTCCCTCAGACCAAAAATTTATTTTTGTAAACCAGTGTTATTATTATTGACGTAGACTACGCCCATAATGTAAAGCTCGTAAAATCAAATAAAACCGTGTTCATTTGGTTTATTCGGGATAGTGTCATCGCGTCATAATAGGGACCAGGTACTGACATTAATTATCAAATTAAAATACGTCGGTAGCAATTTCCATCAAGTGAAAACGATGCCAACATATGCGTAGGTCAAGCATGAACTGCGACTGGCAGGTTATCGACTATATCGTAATCGGGCTTCTCTGATAAAAATAAAACGGGAATCCTGCCAAGCTTTCGCCATGTTAACACTATTGTAAGTTTGCACCATATGGACTCTGAAGAAACAGACGGAAAAAGCTAGATGAGAACAACAGATGCTATCTGAAATGCTCAACAAATCCTGCAAGCAATATGCTGCTAGACTACTTTTCATCTCACAAACAAGACATGGACTCTTACTTATGGACACACCAGTGTTGGCTAAACAGCAATAACTGGAGCTGGTTCTCACTGCCTCGAACTCCAACTGCAACTGACTCTTACTCTCTCAAACCGTCTGTGGCACCGGGTTATATAATTATTTGACACCCACCTGCTTCTTGTGGGCGTCGCTTCTGCACCGAATTCAGCCCGTCCACAGTTCAAGGTGATATCTTCGACCGGATGCACCTGTTTCTTGATTAACGGCTCGGTCAAAGGTCAATATGTTACATTTGGATAGCTTTTAAACATTCTGTAATTTTTCTCATTCTTCAAATTGTCTTCGGCTGATAAAATCCAACATTTCTTGAATGGTTTGTAACTCGGTATACGGCTAAGTTATGCCAAAATCATTAAATAAATAATTCTTTTTTAATTGACAATTTTTTCTATGCATGTTTTTTGTTGTTTTATAGTAAACATTATTATAATCTCGTAAAAATATGTTTTGAGATTATTCACTGTTTGCCAAAAAGAGGCTGAGTCGACAAGAGGCAATGGAATAGAAATGTACTGATTCTCCGATAAAGAAAACATATTGGATGATACAGTCAGAAAAAGAGATCATGCTGACAGCCTTTTGGGATATGAAATGATCACTGTAATCCTTCTAAAATATGCAATTGTAAACAGTGATTTCTTTTATACTGCAGAAGGTTGAAGCACTTAAAATATTGGCAACAAAATAACGAATAACATTTTATGCTTCCAATTCTGTTCATTCTACGTATATAACAGTCACTGTTTAATGAAAAATAAACAGGGTTTGCTTATTTTCTTTTTTTTTTTTTTTTTTTGCTTAATGGCATATAAACTTTGTGGGTTATTTAATTGCAAAACTCTCCATGTTGAAAAACATTGATAATTCTGTTTACATTATAGCTGATGGGAAAAAGGGAGTTCATGACTTTCTCAAGGATTTCAGTCTGAAAGTAAACATAACAGCGTGACCAGAATTTGAATTCGTAATCCAGGTCTTTAACTACTATGCCACGGGGACTCCCATGGGATGAACAGAAAACTTACTTATTTTCTACCCTATTAGATGGGCTAAGGATACAGAGAAAATGTTCCCAACTAGGTAGCATGACCCAGCTAAAAGAAACCTAAAAAAAATCGAACCTTGGGTATGACACTCCAAACTGAATCTGATGTTGAAGCTCCTGTTCTAGGAAGAGTGGAATATCCGTTCATTATCATTACTCCCAGGTCCACTCTAACCCAGACAGATAATATGTGATAGGGTTCTACATTTTATTTACTAATTTATCAAAATTATAAAAATAGAAACATACAATGTTAGGGGGCACGAGGGGAAGGGATGGAGACTATAATATCTAGGGAGCCTTAGCTAGCCATATTCACCGACCCAGACGTACAATACAATAAAAGACAGCCATATATCAATAGGCGCGCAACAATCACCAAAATACAATAATAGCTCTCAAACCAGTTGAAATAAATGATTTATTTACAATGATAACATATATACAATTTGAGCAATAATGAGGAGGGCGAGAAACCCCACCAAAATAATTAGTAAAAATCAAGGATAAAACCCTGTTTATTTACCTTCCCGTCCCCACTGTTTATGATGTGGAGCGCTGACTATTTTCTGGTGTCCGAGCGGATGGAAAAAACCCCAAACTATTCCAATGGGGGAGTGAATCTAAAATTATGTGATAAAAGAAACGTGGAGGAGGACGCGGCAGAGAAAGGGCAGAATGGATTAAAGTAATGTGGGTCCAAGATCCTGAAAAAATGAGACCAGAGGAAGGTTAAGATAATAAAAGAAAGGGGGTGGGGAGGGTCTTGGAAACTAACAACTACGTGATGAGGACAACGACACGCCTCAAACTGCTAACTAGGGGGGGTAAAGGGGTGCAAGAAATCCTATATTTTGGGGCTGGAGTCCTGAAGGACCCGGACCATCGTCGCCATGTACAGGAAGAGGAGGGAAGGATGACTACATCGTTGCCACCTTTCGTATGACCAAGCACGCAGTATACATTCACCTTTTGTCGAATGTTATGTGATCCAAGCGTTTTCTATTGCATCTAATTTTGACCCTAAACTGATGCCTAGAAAGCAAAATCAGATCACGATGAGAAAAGTTTGCACCGTCATACAATCCCTTGTTTCGCTTCTCCCAAATAACCATTCTAGCCGCAGCTAGGATTGCGAGAAACATCACACGCTTCTCACCTTGATACAGAGGATCAATATTGTCCACGGCGTTACCAAGGTCGAGCAGCACGAGCTGCTTGTGACTGATGCGGGCCGCCCACTCCCCGACGGGACTCCAGAACGGGCGAACTCGCTCGCAGTAGTAGAAGGCGTGCTCAGCCGCTTTTTCTAAGCCACAGCCGGAGCAAGGATAATCGGGCATTGCTGCCAGGCACTCTCTGTGATTCAGGCCGACAAGGGGCAACGCGTTCCGTGCAAGCCGCCAGGTGAGCGAGAACTCGGAATTGTTCAAGAAGCCTGAACCCGGTTCCCAATTTTAATGTGAGCGAAACTCCTCCAACGATCAGCCGAGCCGATTTACGAGAGGATCCAAAGCTGATCCCACTACTAGCCACCAATACAGTTCCTTTTGAGACCGAGAACGTTCACTGAACCCAGGAAGGTTGCGAAGTGCCTTACGGCATTCTCGAGTAAACAGTGCTTTGCTCTTCGGCTTACGTCTACCTTCAGCCCTGGGGTCTAACAAGGCTAGGGAAGGTCTTTCACGCCTTTCGCCTCCACGCCGCGCCCGTCGACAAGGATCGCCTCAGGTAAGCCAGTCTTTCAGCGAACCAGTTTTCTCTAAACCACTGGCACAGGGAGGACATGTCTACCAAGCACGCTCTGAAAGCCCGGTCGTTAAGGGACAACACATTCCGGGCTAGCCGTCAAGGTTCGAAGCTGAACCCACCACTAACACCCGATATAGTTTCTTTTGAGGCAGGGAAAGGTCACTGGACCCAGGAAATTTACGGAGGGCCGGATTAGGCTTCTCATTCCTAAGCCTACGGAGCAGGGGCTCCAAAGCAAGGATATAGAGAAGAGGAGACAAGGATCAACCCTGCCGGACCGACCGCTCGATCACGAACGCCTCCAAACGCTTTCTGTTCACCAGTACCAGTGCCTGCGGGGTGTGGAACAATATGCTGATCCATCTGTGGAACTCCGGTTGGAATCCTGTGGTCTCCAAAACCGGTGCCAAAAACCCGAAAGTTCACCCTATCGAAGGCCTTGGACTGATCTAAATTGATCAGTGGGGCTTTAGCGTCGTCTTTTAACCCCTCTTGGATCTCGCGAACCAGATCGAACTGGGATCGATCTTCCCTTCATAGTGTTAGTTCTGCTCTGGTTCGATCAAATCACTAATGACAATCTGCAAACGGTTTACTAAGACCCTGGCCAAAATCTTTAACTCTGTGTTTAGCAGAGCTGTAGACCTTTTATCGTCTAGCTCCTCCCAAACATGTCTGACACCTTTCTTTAGCAATGTGATCACATCCTTGGTAATGCTACCAAGAATGGCTCCCTGGGCAAACCATTGGTTGAACATATCCGTCAGAATAGGGACAAACATGTTCGACATCCTCAGGTACACTTCGTAGGGCAAACCGTCCAGTCCCGGTGGCTTGTTGAGGCCGACGTGCTTCAACACATCACGGACTTTGCATTCACTAACCAAACCCTCGCAGCTAGCCGCTTCCGCCTCTTCATGGCAGGTGAAGTCGGCCAAATAGCTACGAAACTCCTGAAGCGGGAGGTCTTACAGCGGACAAAGCGATCACGAAAGTCCGCCTGAAAGCCCCTGCGTATCTCACGATTCGATCGTAGTGCGTGCCCATCTGAGGACTTGACGAACTCGATATATCGATGGGATACTTTTCCCCTACGCACGAACATGTTACATGTTGGAAACTGTATCTACTTTAGACCTAACTACAAACTCTTGTAACGCTCGCTAGCGTTGTGCTCAAGGTCCTGCTTAGCTAGACCTACGGCTGTATGGTTCTACACCTGGGTCAAATAGATCTTTATAAAAAATATTGGATTTTGATAGGACTGTATGCAAAAAAAAATCCTTCTAAATAAGGATACAAAGATGTAAATACGAATGTACAATGATCGTGATTCTCTAAACTATAGTCATAAAATAATTTATTTCCTGTTAATTTACAGGAAGGCACAAGGCCTTGAGTTTTTTTGGGAGGAAAGGGAAGGGTGTGGTCTTGTATTAACTATGTTTTTACTAAGGGGACCTAGCTAGCCACATTCGCCGACCCATTCAACAATACAATATATAGTCATTTCATCCGTCACCATGCGCGCTGCTACCACCAGAATACCACATTTGCTCTATGAAGAAAGACCTACTTAAAACCCCGGAAATGATACATGATTTTATTTACAAATGAATTCGTATGATGGGGATGGGAAAAAAACCCGAAATATAACGCAACCAGGGATGGCTCCCTGGGCGAACCAATGGTTGAACACATCCGTCAGAATAGGAACAAACATGTGCGACATCCTCAAGTACACTTCATAGGGCAAACCATCTAGTCCCGGCGACTTGTTCAGGCCGACCTGCTTCAACGCATCACGGACTTCGCATTCAGTAACCAAACCCTCGCAGCTAGCCGCTTCAGCCACTCGAAGGCGGGGGAGGTCGGCAAGATAGCTACGAAACTCCCGGATCGGGAGAACAGGGCAGCGGTCAAAGCGATCCCGAAAGTGCGCCCGAAAGGCATCACGCATCTCACGATTCGAATGCAGCAGTCGCCCGTCTGCGGTCTAGACAGATGCGATGTACCGATCGGGGAACCTTCGCACTTCTTTTTCACGCGCAGTCGCGTTCGATTTCACAGCTTCGTAGCGAACTCTATTTAACCTAGATCTAACTACGTATCCCTTGTAGCGCTCGCTATTCTCACGCTCAAGGTCCCTCCTAGCTAGTTCTACACCTAGGGTGTCCCCCCCAGCCACCGCCCGGGAAAGTCTATCGTCTATAGACTTCGCCTCCTTGGCCTTATCTAGTTTGAGCTGCTATAGTCATAAAATAACTGTAGAAGAATTCATATGACATTAAAATAATCATTTGGCCAATGAAAAAAAAAACCTAACTTACCTTTGGTTAGATATAATGTGTTCGTCTAAAACTTAAGTTCATTGGTCAGAGAAAAATCAAGAAATCATACCATTCGTTGATATTTTCTATGCAAATTAGTTAACTCTTATTTATTTCGATACAAAAATAGATGGACAGCAGTTTTTCTCAATTCATCATGGAGAAGAAAACCGTTTTCGGCCTAATCGCCTGTTTCTTCGCAGTGTTCTTGGTTCTGCATACAGCGGATAAAACTACAGAGCCTTTCTGCAATAAAGAAGATGGCCCGTGTCCTTATGGAACAACAAAAAATCCATCTGGTGTTAGCATATTTTTACCGTCCCCAATCAGCACTCGTTCAACGTCTGAGAAAAAAAAGGAATCTGAACCAACGCGTATTCTAGAATATATCGCCATGGCATGCTTTTTGTTGGGACTTATCTGCATAATAATCCGCTATAAGTGGCGCCGTTCGCGTTGTCGTGGAACTCGTCCCGAAGGAACTCAAACTTCCCAGCCAGAAGATATAATACAGTTGCAAGAAACAATCTTTAACGAAGATGAAAGTATTGAATCGCTTTCAACTGAAACTGAATTTCTCGAAACAAGCAATAGTGAAGAAAGTATTGAACCACCTTCAATAGTTTTAACACCTGGTTCAGCTGAAGACGTGAATCAAGATCAGTCATCGACATGAATCTAATGACTGTCTTCTGGAAATAGATATAACTCTGCAGAAACCATTTTAATTTTTTGGTAGTCTTTAACAGTTTTACATTAAATCAACAGTAGCTTTTAAAATTGACAACTTTTAGACGAGATACGTCCTTGCTTGATACAACCAAGCAATATATTAGATGTGTATTGACATTTGGGAAATCTTTCGGACTTGGTTGCTCTTATTAAAAGAACTTCCCATAAAATGTTACTTCTCAGTTTTTTAAATTTTCTGACTTGAAATTCTTCAGCATCCATAATGTTGGCCAGAAACCTCGAAAAACATTAAGGATTGAAAAAAGACTTTCGAATCTTTCGCGCACAGCGCATCTTTGTTCTTGTTTTTCTTCCATCTCCATTTTAATGGAAGTAATTGATTTTAAACTTTATTCTCCTCGAAATAGTTAGAAATAATGAATAGAATTCAACACCCAACGTTAATTTTTTTTCTTAGTCTTACTTGGTTTCATCTACTAAACGGGCAGAGTAGATTTTACACGGATCTTATCAATATTTTCCGCTCATTTTATATAGTTCATCAACTTTTCTTTTACCAACTTACTCTGTCTCGTCCCTATTTTTATCTTTCACTGAATAAACTAAAACGGTTCTCCTTTTATTTCGAACAGAATGACTACCGCAATGAAGCTATTCCTCAAAATATACATCGTATATGGCTCTACATTTTGACGAGGCCCGCTTATCGTTGAAGGAAATTGACACGGTGACCAATTCAAATGTAGGCTTTGGCTTTAGCTCCTTTTTGAGAAAATGCTTCTCTATATTCTACATCGTGTAGTAATTCAAGCTTTTTGCTTAGATGTGGAACACGGCTGGATGAAGTGAGCGCCCATTGACTCCCACTCGTCCAGGTATTTTCGACATAATGCTTAGTGTCTATTTCTTGTACGTATTTTATTTTTTTTTATTTTTTTTTTTTTTAGTTTTCTCGAATTCTTCGCAAAAAATCTTTCCTAGTAAACAACTTCAGACATTTTGAATATTTTTCCCTAAGGAACTGAAATTGGTTACTCATTAAAACACTTCTGCGAAGTCTGAATTAGATTATAGGAATCTGTAACACAACAAATCGGTGAGATTTCTTCCAAAGACGCTCTAAAAGTCTTTGTAAGAAAAAAAAAACTGACGTGAATCTTACGATTTTTCCTGAAAATTTTATTTCTCGTCCTTTGCTACTTTGGCCCAACTGAGAACGATACTTTTTCAATTTTTTTTTCTTCCTGGTATTAAATTGCAGGCGCAATTGTGGAGAAAATTACATTTTACAGAAAATAACGCTGGAGTATTAGCATGAATATTTTTGCTCTCTGGAATAAAATCACAACGAAAGTAAAGATTCAGATAAATATGTAGGGACCATAAATTATTTTTCTCGGAAACCCAAATACACTCACAACTTATTACAGTGAAGATTTTCTCTTAAAACTAAATCGCTACCAACGGCACAATTCCCTCATTTACATTCTATTTAATTTTAACAAGACTTTATGAACTACATCTATATAAAGTCGAGCTAATTTTATTAATGTGGTATTTATCTGACCAAGTTAGAATTCTTGTTTGTGTTTCAAAATCCTGCCGTGTGTTAAAGATCACTAACAACGGTTTGTATTGGCTGTTGAGGATTAATTGTCGGATTTTAACAAAACCAACTTTAATAAATGATTTCGTGGTATTGATTTTTAATTCTATTTAACGTATTAAAATCACTCGCTTGCCCAGTAGGCTAGGGCTGTAGAATACACCGACTGCTTCTCTGCAAAGCGGTAAGACCCCCTCCCCCAACGAGTGTTTTGGATATGAGACAAAACAATCCGATAATGAGGTTCCAGCAATGCTGGAACTTTGGGGAATGCGGGGTACCCTTTTATTGCCACCGCTCCCAGGTCCACTCTGGCTCGGAGCGGTAGCACCTGATAAGGGTCCTATCTATGGGTTAAATAGAACTTACGGCATACTTATAAACTGAATTATTTGATTAAACTGAATTGCTTGAAATAGGAATGTTTTTGACAATTAAACCGTACTTACATTTAAACTGCGTGCTTATGCTAAACTGAATAATTTGAAATTGAACTGTTTTTGACATTGAAACAGTACTTACACTAAACTGAATTGTTATATATAACTGCTTGAATAAACTGAATAGTTTGAAATATAAATGTTTTTGACAATTTAACTGTGTAATCAAGCTGAACTGAATTGTTTACATGAAAATGGATTGGTGTTAAATAACCTACAAAGGTTGATATGCCATAAAACTAGACCAAACGAAAATCAGTATTTTATATTGGACATCAATTTTTGACAAATAAAACGTAACTAATCTTTCTATATGCATTCTCAGTTTAATCTATTTTGACGTTAAACCTAAAATACCCTGCTCTGAAGGCATGTCTTTATGTGGTCTCTCTCTCTCTCTCTCTCTCTCTCTCTCTCTCTCTCTCTCTCCAGTTAAACTTCTGTCAGGGCTGAGAAAACTGAATGATTTCTATGGCATATCAAACCGTCAACGGTTATTTTATGCCAACAGTTGAGGAAATCACGTTCATATTTATATTATCTGAAGTCAATTATTGTGCGGGTGGCGTACAATCTTATCCAATATAAATAACTTTTAAACGGATATATTTGACCACAAGATCGAACGCTGAGTAGACCTGGGAGTAATGGCAACGAAGGATTACTCTACACACATACCAGATCCTTAGTTTAAGACCAGGTTACGGAGATATTTTTAAGAGTCTTACTCTCTTTGCAGGGGATACAATGAGTTTATTTTAAGCCCCAGTGAACTATCTAAGGACGATGAGTGTAAAGATAGGAGAGGACTTAATTATCTGTAAAAGAATTATGTATGAAAAATAGTTAACATGGACTTTATTTCCTAGAAAGTTCTAACATGCACATTTCTGTTAATGATACAGCATTTAAAAAAGAAAAAAAATCAGACGATTTTAATTGACGCAGACTACGCAGATGATTTAAGGCTTCATTAAGTAAATCTCTGTTAAATCAGCAAGAAGTATTGGCTTCTACGTAAAATGAAATAAAACATGGTTCATGTCCTTTATTTGGGATAGTACGTCCCTTTATTAAAAGATCAATTAATATACCTGGGGAGCCATATCCCATCTATTGAAAGCGTTTCGAATGGGAAGGTAACTCATAGGTTATCGACTAACTGGTTACAGGATTTCTCAGATATACAAATGACGGCAATTCTCCCAAACACTCACCATGCCAGTACTATTGTATGATTGCACTACTTGGATTCTGGCCAGTACCAGTGAAGTAAGAAGGAAAACATAATTGGCATTCTATTATACACTCTTACATATGGATGCATCAGTTTTCGCTGATCAGCAAAAACTGACATTTATAGGCTCTGTGTTGACACTGGTTATCGTCTACACGGCTTATCATGAGCAAATGCTGAGAGGGATGGATCGCCAGAGAGAGAGAGTCTTAGAAATCCATGCTGTCAGCACATGCAAATGGTGATGATGAAAGAACTTTACCTTGGATAGCTTTTAAACAATAAGCTGTAATTTTTCTCTTTCTTCAAATCGTCTTTTGTTTTATAAATGAAAAAAAAAAATCCAACTTTTCATTTGTGTTGCTTAACATACAACTCTGCAGTTATACGAAAGTCATTTAGTTAATGCAGGGATTTTTTAAGAGCAGAAAAAAATTATTTTCATAATGTTTTTCTATGCATGTAAACTCTGCGTTGTTTGTAGTTGTTTTATAGTAAACATTATTATAATCTCGTAAAAATATGTTTTGAGATTATTCACTGTTTGGCACAGAGAACCTGAGTCGAAAAGAGTCCATGGAATAGAAACGTACTGAATCTCCGATGATGAAAACGTTCTGGTTGATACAGTCAGAAAAGGAGATCATGCTGACCGTCTTTTGGGATATGAATGGATCAATCCCTATTGTAACCGTTCAAAAATATGCAATTGTAAACAGTTCTTTCTATTGCCAATCCACTCAGCAAAATTCCCATTATTGAATAATACGTGCACATTTGAATAAATCTTATAAGTCATGTGTGATCTTTGACATTGCATACATCTCTTCAATAGTATTTATTCTTAAAAGAATTGCCTCTACTAACGATGGTCTGGAACATTCTCGACAATTCTTTTTAGAATTTTAAGAATCGTAACTTTGAAACTTGTTTACTTCTAGTTTAATGCCAATATTTGAAGATTTCATTTTAATGGAAATTTATTAAAAGTAGTTTTTTTTTTTTTTTTGCTTTGTTCATCTTCAATAGATGTATATAAGAAAAATAACCTTTAAAAAAGCCTAATAATTTTTGTTTTGGAGACATAGAATCCTTCTAGTAGTAGAGAATTTTTCTTATAATCATAAACCAGTCACATTGTTCGAACGTGTAATGGGTTGATGCTGCTCTTCAATAATCTGTTCTACTCTAAACGAATTTAATTTAAGCCTATAGCGTATGGAAGAGCGTTCATTTTACATTCATATTACATATCTTATGCAGTTGTTATTTAAGAGATTTTCTATCCAAAGTTATTTGGGAGAGAGAGAGAAAGAGAGGGAGTTCTGGATTACTTATATTTCTTCGTGACAGTGGCGATTTTGTAAGTTATTGTTAAACTTGTTATTTGCTACAGTTCCCCTCGTCAAACAATCCGTTATTGTTTGTTTTGAGGCGGGTCAAGCGATGGTTATTTGTTATTCCTTGTTATTTAATTTAAATACAACAATTACTTCCAAATTTTACCTCATTCGAAAAGTCACACATTGAACGTTTTTACAAAAGCATTCGCCCCATCCTCCTCATAGTTGCCTCAAGCAAGTATGGAGGAGCCAGAATCACAAACAGATGTATTTAATGGCTAGACCCCACCTCAAAGAAGCTGGAAGAAAAATGGCCTTCACGTGCATCATTACCATCCTCGCAATTATCGCTTCCGGCCAGTTCAATCCAGCCAGCCCAAAAACTGCCAGAAATGCCAGCCTCCTGACCGGCACAACAAAAGAACAAGTCCCCAGAAGACTATACAAAAGACTGAGTGGGCAAATACGCCCAATATTTTAAAGGCAACAGAATCTTGCCGATACCAGAGCTAATAGAAGCAATCGAGCCCAAAACTCTGTCTTTTGTAGAAACTGGTTTGAGGACCAGGAGATTGACAAGCATAAAAAAGACACGTCAAAGAATTGCTAAAAGCAGCAGTAATACCAGCCAGGTATTTTTACAGACGTAGCTTTGCCACCTGGTATGTCCTGCTGCCATCAGAAGAATTAGCAGTTAAGCTGAGCGGAAATAATATCTCATCAAAAATCTTCCGGCTTCAGGTAAACGGAGAATCAGAGTCACCGTGTATAACGCCCCAATTCAGTTGAACGGAGTTGTCCTCGCCGCCTACCTAAGTGAGTACGGCAGCGTAGAGGAAATAATATCAGCTAAATCAACAAGTGGAACGGCACACGGTGACTATTTTGTAACCGTGTGCTTAGATAGAGGGGGTTTCAGGCTATTCCCCACACTATCGAATATGAAGACAATGTCATGATGGTAGTCGTTGGGGGCAGGAGGCCTCAGTGCTGGTCTTAAAAACACATAGGCCATTTTTTCCAGATCCTGCCCCCAAAAGACCACCAAAACCGCATAATCACCAAGACAACTGCAGCAGTAGCCACAGCAACAACAACATAAATCATCCCTCAAACCAACCAAAGCTCCAATCCGGAAACTGGAGACCACCCCAACAAAGAAGAGGGGTAGACCCAGGTAACCCGAAAAGGGAAAAAAAAATCCCCGACAAAATCAACAACAGCAACCACAACAACGACAACAGTAAATACAGCAGCCAAAGAATCAGCAACAGAAGCAATGACAAAAGCAGCAACAACAACGGAAGAAGCAACGGAAGTGACAACACAAACAACGAAAGCAACAGCAGCACCAACTCAATCACCAGCATCATCTCGTAAAAAGTAAAAAAAAGTAAAAACAAAACCCACCGGAAGAACAGCCTGAGGAGATGGATACGGCAATAAACTTAAAAAGGAGAGACAGCACCGACTCAACGCGAGAGAAGAAAAAAGTTTGCAAAGAAAACCAACCCCAACACAAACACAACCACAAATCCAACTACAACCCCAAAAGCTCCAGACAAAACCACAGCCCTAACGCCCAGCACAAATCATGCCACTTCAACCCTCTCATTCCAAAAATCCCCAATCTCAACATCGTGTATCTACAACACTGCCCTCTCTCTCACCTCCCAATCTGTTCTTCCGGTCTCATTCGGAAACAAAAGATCACCCGTTAGCATCATCATCGAACACCCAAACGCGTCAAAGAACAAAGTCGGTCTCAAATGAAGACCAACAAGCACTCAATGGACTCATATTCTGCACTGACACACTAGATTAACATATCATTGACCACCAGCTCAAAAAGACACTCAACCCTCTCATCTTAGTGAAAACCATCGACAACAATAAAAAGGTTTCAAACCCATACTTGTTTAGCGGTGCACCCATGGTGACCATCTTTGTTCGTCAGATTAGCAACCGAACTAAGGAGCTGTGGTGCTTTATTGAGGAAGCTAGTCGGGCGGACAAAGGGTTGGCGGAAATGGAGCACCCTTCACTGAAAAAAATGATGTCACATTGTGCGGACAGGGTGTTGATTTATTTTCACCCATCGTTCTATGGGGCCCTAAAATTAAAGTACCCCTTAGATGTCGGAGGAATTTCCAGGGATAGCCGAGTTACCACTGAACTCGGTAACGGTTCCCTGCGTCAAGTCGTCGGCATCCTCACCCCCGAGGACTTCCGGCCCGTAGTCGACTGTCAGTAATATCTGATATCTCTAAACCTTGTCACGTTGAATGCAAGTGGACTGGGGGATCCAAACAAGTGTGTCTGGTGCTAGAGAAAGACTTTTTCAGTATACGGCAGCTGCAGTAGCGCTAGGGCCTCTTTGCTAGTTGGACGCAGCCTTGATGCCGATATAAACGTTGTTTTTGCAAATGACGAGGGCCGGCTGGTTGTGGCCGATGTTCCCGTTAAAAGCTTCAAGTTTCGGGTGGTTGTGGTTTATGCACCCAATACCCCTGTGGAGAGGGTTTCCTTATTTCGTCGGTTGGCGTCGTTCCTAGACGATTCAAAACGGCTACTTTTTATGGTTGGTTGGAATGCGATCCTTGACCCCAAGACAAATAAGATCGAACAGGGTGCTAGAAGGTTGGGAAGGTGTGAAAGCAGCCAGATCGACTTTATGGATCGCCATGACTTAGTCGAAAGGTTTCGTAAGGATCACCCAGGGAGAGAGAAGTTGACGTGGCTAGATAGCTCGCCCTCTGCCTGAGTAGGATCTTTCTTGGTCATAGCGTTAGTTAGAATAGCTGACTGTGATTTTGTTAGTTGTCCACGTTCCACTCGATAGGGCTGACTGACCGTAAACCTGTTAGGGTCAGTCTTCGGTTAGCTGAAGGCCTACTCTAACCGGCTACTGGAGGTTCAATACCTCCTTCCTGGAGATACGGGACTGGCTGGAATCCCTAATTAAGTGAGTGTTAGTGGGGGCGGTTACTGGGAAATGGTGATGGGTATCTCTCAAACACAGGATTAAAGATTTCGCCACCAAACACGGTCGACAGCACAACTTAGATAGGACCTGGAAGGCAAAACTTATAGAAAATAGACTTTCCCGGGCAGCGGATGGAGGACTCCCTAACCGTAGAGCTAGCTAGAAGCTTGAGCGTAAGACTAGCGAGCGCTACTAGGGATTCGTAGTTAGATCTAGGTTAAAAAGAGTTCCCAACGAAGATATGAAATCAAACGCGACTGCGTGTGAGAAAGAAGTGCGAAGGTTTCCCGGTCGGAATATCGATTCCGTCAAGTCTCTGGATGGGCACGTGCTGCGATCGAATCGTGAGGTACGTGACGCCTTTCGGGCACACTTTTGTGATCGCTTTGCCCGCTGTCCTGATCTCCCGCTTCGGGAGTTTCGCAGCTATTTAGTTGACTTCCCCGCCTTAGAGCGACGGAAGCGACTAGCTGCGAAGGTGTGGTTACTGAATGCGAAGTCAGTGATCTGTTGAAGCAGGTCGGCCTCAACAAATTGCCAGGACTAGATGGTTTACGTCATGAAGTGTACTTGAGGCTATTGCACATGTTTGTGCCTCTTCTGACGGATATGTCCAATCAATGGTTTGCCCATTTACCAAGAATGTGATCATATTGCTAAAGAAAGGTGGTAGACATGTTTGGAAGGAGCTAGACGATAAAAGGTCCATAACTCTGCTAAACACAGAGTTAAAGATTTGGGCCCAGGTCTTAACCAACCTTTTGCAGCTTGTCATTAATGATTTGATCGGACCTGCGCAGAACTACGCTATGAAGGGAAGATCGATCCCAGTTCGATCTGGTTCGCGAGATCCAAGAGGGGTTAAAAGACGACACTGAAGCTGCACTGATCAATTTAGGCCCTCTACAAGGTGAACCTTCAGTTTTTGGCGTCTAATTTGGAGACTGCCGGATTCAAACCAGAGTTCCACAGATGGGTTAGCATAATGTACCACAACCCTCAGGGAGTGGTGAAGGTGAATGGAAGGCTGTCAGAGGCGTTTGCGCTCGAGGGTTCGGTCCGGCATGGCTGCCCCCTGTCTCTTCTTATCTACGTCCTTGCTTTGGAGCCCCTTTCTCCGAAGGCTTAGAGATGAGGGGGAAAATCTGGCCCTGCACGGTGTCTCTTTTGCTGGACTTTTTACAGCAAGGGTTTCCGTGTTCGCCGATGATATTTTGGTCTTTGCATCTCGCCGTCTGGATATAAAGGCTGTGAAGAAGGCGGTTGCCGAGTACGAACGAATAGCAGAAGCCAAGGTGCATTTTGACAAATGCGAAGGTTTGCGGCTCGATGTTAGAAGGGGTAATGATACCCTGCTAGAGTCCTTCCGCTGGACTGAGGGACCTGTCCACGTCCTTGGGGGTCGTTTTGGCCCAACCTCCGACTGGAGCGAAATTTGTTGGAAGTACAGGCTAATTTGGATGATCAGGTGGGAACCTGGCTTCGAAGGAGGTTGTCCTTAAAGGACAGGCGGGCGTGTGCGCCGTGTACATCTTTCCCTTGATCATTTACCGATTAGCTGTACTTCCTCTGCCTAAGGCCTGTTGGCTGGCGCTTTAACGATCCCTCACTAGACAACTCTGGGGAGGCCGTCTGCATTCAACCTACGTGCAATGGGGGTCTGGGTATGCCTGATCTGGAGAGCCACTGGCTCGCTGAAAGACTTGCATACTTGGGCCAATCCTTGTCGGGGGACGTGGTGTGGAGACGAAAGGCGAGTCGGACTTTTCCTCGCTTCATAAAGGCTAAAGGTTGACGTAAACCGATGGGTGAATGCCGAGTGGCTCTTCGTAACCTTCTTGGGTCCAGTGACTTTTCACGGCCTCGGAAAGAACTGTATCGGGAACTAGTGGTGGGCTCCGTTTCGGACCCTTTCGGCTGGACGGCAGAGGAGATCCACTCCCACTGAAATTGGGTGCCAGGTTCAAGCTTCTTGAATAATTCCGAGTTCTCGCTCACCTGGCGGCTTGCACAGAATGCGTTGCCCCTTCTTGGCTTAAAATTCAGAGCAGGCTTGGCAGACATGCCCGAGTGTGCTAGCTGGAGCAGTGGCTCAGAAGAAAGGGCTGAGCACGCCTTCTACTACTACGAGCGAGTTCGCCCGCTCTCGGATCACGTCTGGGAGTGGACGGCTCGCATCGAATCCAAGCAGCTTGTTCTGGTCGACGTTGGTTACGTCGTAGATAACGTTTTGTCTGTTTAAGAGTGAGAAGCGTGTGGTGTTTCTCGTGATCCTAGCCGTTTGCCAGAATGGTGATCTGGACGACGCGAAAGAAGGGATTGTATGACGATGCTAGCTTTTCTTATCGTGATCTGGTTTTGTATTTTAGGCATCACCTTAGGATCAAAATCAAAGGCGATGAAAACGCTTGAACGGCATAACATTCGACAAAAGGTGGGTGAATGCAGCGATCTTGGTTGTGAGAAAGGGATTAATGTTGGAGTCATCCTTCTCTCCACTTCCTAACCATGGATTCTACTGTACGGGTCCTTCGAGACCCCATCCCGAGTAAGTAGGCCTTGTTTTTCTTTAATCCCTATGTTGTGAGTCATCGTCCCTGTCACCCGTTAGTCTCCAAGATCTTCCCCAACCCCATTATTTTTGTACCTCAACCCTCACTCCATCCCGCTTTTGCTGAAGATCTTGGAATTTCACTTGCATAAACTCATATTACCTGCGCTTACCGCGCCCACCCCTGCCTTTTTTCTTTTTCCCCATTTGATTAGGAACCCTCTCCCACTTAGGGTCAGCCCGGCTTGTTTTTGATATTCTCGGCAACCGGAAAACAGTCGGCCTCCACATCGTAGAAAGGAGGATAGGAAGGCAACCGACAGGGATTTTTTCTTTCGTTTCCCTTTTTCTTTCTGTTTTTTTTTCTCGCATCCCCATCACATCCTTGTAAATAAAAACCATATCTTTTGGCAAAATCATACATTTTCATTCAGGGTTTTTAAGTTGGTCTTTTTTCACAGGGCGAGTGCGGTATTTTGGTGGTTGTAGCCTGCTTAGTGATGGATAATTGCCTATATATTCTACTGATGAATGGGTTGGCGAATGCAGCTCGCTAGGGCCCCCTAGAAAATATAGCTAAGGCATGACCGCTCCTACCCCCACTCAAAAACCCCAGAGTTTCATGCTCTCTTTTGTAATTCTTCAAAAGAAATAAAAAATTAACTGTTCAATGAACAAGATTTCATAATCAGTCGGCATAAAGAACACTTGACAGGTTAAAATCAATCAATCCAACTTTTTGCCGATGATCGCTCAACCAAAATCAGATAAAGAAAAAATTGTAACTTACCTTGAATTAGAGATAATGGCCGAGTCTAAAACTTACGTTGAATAATCTGAGAACAAAAATTATATATGCTCTACAAGCTTTGATATTATTCCAATTTGGTGGGAAGTTGGAAAAGGAAATACTATTCGTTGACATATTCTATGCAAAATAGTTTAATACTATTTATATAGCTACGAATATTAGAATCCTTCTAAATTCCGTAAGTCATGGATAAAACAACAACTTTTATTTATATTGTCTCCTTTTTGGCGATTTCATTTGCTCAGAAACAATTTGATGACACTTCAAAATCGTGTGACAAAATACACGTTACCACCTCAGAAAACCCCATAAAGAGTGAATATTTGTCAAGTAGTGATCCGTGCGAGCTTAGTACTTTCACTGATGAATATGGTCAGCATACGACTATGACAACCACACTCGTTCCAACTGTTCCCAAATTCAACCTTTATGAAATCCCGATAATATTAGTACTTTGCATTGTCATTGGATGCCTTATATCGACCTGTGTATACTTAATATGCTGTGGAAAGAGTCTAGAAGGAAGTAGATATTCCTCTAGAATCGAACCTATGCCAACTATTCTAGAAGAAACTAATGAAGATGAGATTTTCGATTCGGATATGGCGGATGCTATAAGTCTATCTGATATACGTATCCCAGCAGAAGCTTCAACCTAATTTTTTTAATACTGACATAGTCCTCTCATTGTAGTCAGTCTCTTAAAGTTTTACGTTATACCAACAGTGGTATAGTTTTTAAATCAACGACTTTTAAATAAGAATTAAGTCCTTGCCGGATACAATGAAATTAGTGCAGAATCTTATGAAAAGACTCCTAAGTCTTATTAGCCATACTTTCCAGTATTAACATTTGTACTATCTTTAAGGCTTGTTCAAAGAAAGTGAATGGAATTAAATTCCATGAAATGTTCGTTTTCATAAAAAGTTGACTCGAAATTCGGTTTTATATTTCGCTGATACTTTTTTTTTTTTTTTTTTTTTTAATACGTCAGCGTCCATAAATTCTTTTCCGAAAAACGTTAAGGGCCGAAAAGCGTATTTTTAGATCTTTCGAGCACAGCATATCTCATTCTGTATCTCGACTTTAATCAAACACTTTTCTTTTCTATCGTTGATAATTAGAAATAATGAAGTCAAATTCTAAATCTGAATTTTAATCTTTCCATTTTTATCTTTACTAAACGGACTGAGAAGATTTTACATGAATCTTTTCGCATTTTGCTCTCATTTTAATGTCATTTTACATTTGAGTATATCAAAATATATATCTTACTTTATGAACCACGTTTTAACCAATTTTTCTCTTTACTCTCAAAATATAATGAATGTGGATTCATCTAAATCAATGCGAACAGTTCTTTTGGGTTTTTTTTTTCTTGTACTGAATTACTAATTCAATGAAGTTGACGTCAGACTTGCGTAAATCCAGTCCCCCTAATAAAGGTTTGGCTGTGGAATACGCCACCTGGATCTCTGCTGAGGGGCCAGACCATCCCTCACCTCAATTAGTTGCTGGTATGACAATAAGTCATCTGATCGTCGAGGCCTTAGTCTGGTAGCTTGGCTTAATATGGACTACTCGCTTCATTACACCCAGCTCTTTGTTAGGATCCAATCTATAGGTCAACTAGAGCTTTTTCCACATTTGTGTGGAAGCAAATGATTAATATCAAACGTAATCATTAGTTTTTGAGGAAAATACTTGAAACAATTTAACTATGCGAAAACAAATGAGGTTAGGATTGTTTAAAATGTCCCCCTAGAAACTATTCGTTTCAAAGTCACATTTAATGCCTATGTATAAACTGGATTTTCCATAAAGTCACCTGCAAAGGGTGATGTAACATAAAACTCAACCATCGAACAGAAGTCTAATTTAAAATCTATTAATTTGAAGTTTACAACAACAAAACTATTTGAAGTGATTAGTTTCGTGTAACGGTTTTCGTCGTAGGAAATGAACTCATCAACCTGAGTTCAAGTCGAAGACGACGATGTTTGCCTTTCATCTCGCACGAATGTCATTGATAAGTTTCTTCACCCCATAAAAATAGTAGGGCAGACGTCTTTTGGAGAATGGTCCCATCTATGAGTCAAATAGGTTTTTGGAAAATTATTTATAAAATAGGAATACTTGATATCGCATAACTACAAATGATTTATTGATTTTTAACATATCAACCCGTCTAGGGTTATTTTATGCTGACAGTTTGGGAATCGCCTTCGTCAAACGTCTTTTTTTTCACCCCATTGAATGTAAATGAGTAATTAGAGGTATTTGGCTCATAGATGGTACCCCCCCCTCACACGTACTTCCACTCCGGGTTAGTGTGGGTCTGGGATTGACAAAAATTAGGGCTTATTCAATCTCCGGAACAGAAGCCTCACCATTTAGATGCAGTTAAGTGTCATACTTAGGACAACAGGTATTTTTGGAGTGTTTTTTCTTCTTCCGGTGATACAGTCAGCGTATTCTAAGCCTCACCATTATGACTAGCAAACACTTTAACAATGACAGATGAGAAAAATGAACAATAAAATGCAGCAATTGAGTAAATAAAAATGATATAAAATGATCACATGACTTTTTTCTCTTTAGTTCATTTTCTTTTCTTTTTTTTTTTGATTGATGATAAAATTTGATAGTGCGATCAACAAAATAGGAATGTTGTGTACATTTTGATAACTGTAAAAGTTTTACTTTTTATCAAGATCTCACAATTTTTTCACACACAAGTCTTTTATGGAACTGTATAAAACGAGTAGACGATAATTACTACGATAGACTACACACATCATCTAGCGTTTCTTGTAAATAAACCTGTTCAATCCGAATCTCTGTCGCATAGTCTGAAGCAAGCTACAAGAGATGTTATCTATGCGAACTTAAATAAAACGGTGTCCATGTGTTTTAATCAAGACAGTACAGTGTCCTCTTCAATGGCAAACCATTAAAATTGGTAAATCAGGTTGTATATGTATTTAGCAAACGCTCCGCTCTCGCAATATACAACGGTCACGTTTAATGTGGATTTAACAGGTTTGAATACAGTTTTCTTTCTGGACGGGTTGCTATACCAAGGCTAAAGAGGTCAGTCTGCTCTACTATTTAATCTTATGGGGAAAGAGAATAGATAGATGCGTACCTTTTCCAAGGTTATTGGCGCTGTGGGATATAGTAACAGCCTCGTCCAGGTTTTAACCCTAGCTGCGTGTCCATCTTTTAGGATATCCATTACACTACTACTAGTTCTTATACCTCTGTACAACCCCTCATCAACTGAAAGTGATATATATACATATTGGTAAAGAATGGACTACTAGGAACAGTTTATCAACCATCTGATCTCTAATAGAATTAAAACATGAAGTCTTACAATCTGAATCTGCGTCATACTACTGTATGGTGTAGCATTGCTGCTTAGAAAAGGACCTGTCTGGTTTGCAGATGCAGCGTCTTAAATAATCGCTTGTGGCTGGATACAGATTAAAAATGGAATGACCGAAATTATATTGAAAAACCTATTGGGATTAAGATGATCCTGGAAGACAAGTTTTAGCAGTAAGATTTATTTGCAAAATGCAGCATTCCCAGTTGAAAAACAAAATTTGGCGGACGAAAGCGGATGTAAATAGGTTTGGTGCAGGAACCTTGTATTAGTGTAATAAGTGAGGCTGCGTGTCTTCGGCTGCCTGTTTGGGCGAAAAAAGTGAAGTTTTTTCCGGGAGATTTGTTCTCTTTATCAGGTCAGAATCGTCTTAGGCTTATCAATAACAAGCAGTTTTCATATTACCGAGTTCACCGAATTTGTTCCACTTAGAAATACTCCGTTGCACTACTTGGATTCTAAACCCATCTATTGAATTAAAACGAGCCGGCTGGACATTGCTGGTGAAGTAAAGACGAATTTATATGCGCAGTTCTCCTATGGAGTCCTATACGTGAAAACATCATTGGCTGACGAATACAAATTTACATTTATAATCTGTGTGGACACAGGGTGCTTTCAAGAGGACTTATTGATTGCGATGAAGGAGAGAGAGAGAGAGAGAGAGAGAGAGAGAGAGAGAGTGAGGGATGAAAATAATCCATGCTGTCGTCACGATTTACCTAAGCTTGCCCAGTCGACTGGGGCTGTAGAATACACCGACTGCTTCTCTGCAGAGGGGTAAGACCCCCACAACGAGTGTCCTGTATATGACACTAAGCAATCTGATGGTGAATGCAAGGTACCTCTTTATTGCCATCGCTCCCAGGTTCACTCTGGCCCGGATTGGTAGCACCTGATAAAGGTCCTATCTATGGGTTTAATAGAACTAAACCATGCTTCCTTCACTATACTGATTTTTGCATTTAAACTGCATATTTATACTAAACTGAATTGATTAAAATAGAGCTGTTTTGACATCGAAACTGTCTACTTATGCTAAACTGAATTATTTGAAATAAAACTGTTTTGACATTAACTCTGTGTATTGCCAAGTCGGCTGGGGCTGTAGAATACACCGACAGCAGCTCTGCAGAGGGTTAAGACCCCTGAATGAGTGTCCTGGATATGGCACTAAACAATCTGATGGCGAGGTTCCAGTAATGCTGGGACTTTGGGGAATTCAGAGTACCCCTTTATTGCCATCGCTCCCAGGTCCATTCTGGCCAGGTGTGGTGGCATCTGATAGGTCCCTATCTATGAGTTAAAAAGAAATAACGGCATACTTATGCTAAACTGAATTGTTTGACTAAACTGAAAAGCTTGAAATAGAAATGATTTTGACTATTAAACAGTACTTGCATTTAGACTGCGTGCATATGTTAAATTGAATTGTTTGAAATGGAGCTGTTTTTGACATTGAAACTGTACTTACATTAAACTGATTTGTTTAATATAGAACTGTTTTGACATTTAACTGTGTGCAAACAAAACTTGTACTTATACTAAACTGAATTAACTGAACTAGAACTGCTTGACTAAACTAAATAGCTTGAAAAAGAAATGTTTTTCACAATTAAACTCTACTTACATTTAAACTGCGTACTTATGCTAAACTGAATTGTTGGAAATAGAACTATTTTCATAAAAATGGATTTGGCGTTAAATAACCTACAAAGGTTGATATGCCATAAAACCCAAACAAACAATTTACCTAAGCCAACGTTTGGATTCTAAACTGTAATGTCTCTAATTCTTCCAACTGTATTTTGTTGTAAATTGGAAAAATCCTTCATATCATGTGTGATTTGTAACTTAGTTTAAAGATTTTCTGCATTTATACAAAAGTCATTCAATAAAAAATATTTTTAAAAAGCCTACTTTTTAAAGATTTTTTTCCCATAAATTTAAATTTTCCATTGTTTGGAATTGATTTATGGCAAAAATTATTTCAGTCTAACAAAAATAATTGTTTTAAGGCTCTTCAAAATGGCTACAAACCAGACCGTACTCCATGATCAAACAGTCTTCTGTCATCTGGTGGCTGATAAGTACAAATCAAGAAATTTACTGAAGAATTTGATGAGAACTGAGAAGCCGGTTTTGGTAAAAAAATGTTTACATATGAGTTACACTTATGTCTCTCACAACGAGCATGAGTCAAAAAAGTAATCTATGGAGTGAAGGCACACTGACCTTCCCATCAAGAAAAAAACGTAAGTTATAAAGGTTATGTTGGCATGAAATGACTTATCACTCTTGATTTCCCTGAAATGGATACAACTGTGAAGTTTATATGCAGCGAGTGTATATGAATTCTAAAAGACTTTATTCAGACAAGACAGTTTGTCAAAAACATATTTTGTGCAATGTTCATCTTAAACAGTTGTATATATAATTCTTTATTAGTGAAAATCTGATCCAAAAAACAGTACAGAATACTTCTTATAGACATTAACCAGTTAGACTGGTAGAACTGGGGGATGTGACGACGTCAATCTCCAATATTTCAGATCTGACTAATTTAAATTGTGGACTATTCATATAATTCTTTTTATAGACTGAGTTTAACGGGATCTCAATCTGTCTAACGTATTTCATGCCTAGAGGTTACGGAACATTATTTATTCTACATTTACATATTTGTGTAGCTGATTCTTTAGGATTTTTTTCTGTAACTAGTATGAGACGATAGCAAGAGAGAATCATTGAATTCGTCCAATTAGCAAGCTTGAAGATGTTAAGATAATCATCATCATCATTTTGTCGTGTCATCAGCACGGATATCCCTGACCCTCTCTCGTCACTCCATCCTATCGTTCATCATTTCTGGCAGGTCCTCAGGGCTACATCCCGTATCCTCACAGAGCTGCTGTATGTAGGTTCGAGCTGGTCGCCTTGCTTTTGCTCGGCCATGTGAGGAGGTCCATAGAAAAACATCACTTATGAGCTCGTCCCTGCTTCTCCAGCAGTGTCCTACATGTCTGGTTCGTCTAACTTTGATAGTTTTCGTGATGGGTGGTTGGTAGCCGTATAGCTGCTGCTTTGTAGGGTGTTGCCTCCAGGACTTGTTCAATATTGCTCGCAGCATTCTTGTGTAGTTGCTGTCAAGCTTTTTCTCCATCCGTTTAGTTAACATCCATGTAGTACATCCATATAGCAGTATCGACACGACCGCTGCTTGGAAGAAGCTGCGTTTCCTTTTATCGGTCAGATCTGACTTCCATTTGACCGATAGCTTATCGATAGCTGTCCATGCCTTTGCTAGTTGCGTGTCGATGTTTTTTTCCTAGGTTGGTGAACTTGTCAACTAGTTTCAGAGAGCTACCGTTTAGTGTGAAAATGTCACCTGTTTGATTAAAGGACATGTATTCCATTGTGTGTGCATTGACATGGAGGCCAATGCCTGCAGCGGCTCGTTCCAGACTATGCAGTAGGATTTCAGCTTGGGCGGGTAAAAAAAAAGATGTTAATATAAATTCAAGAAATTATTTCTATTTGATAATAGTAATGTTTTTGCAGATAGTTATAAGGTTTCAAGTAACTAATAATACTCATTCATAAATAAGAATAAATTCAAGTGATAAAATAATTTATTGTTATAAAGTTAGTAAGTTGGCGACCATAGTCGAGGGTGACCCGAAGGAACCCTTTTCGATAGCTACTACACCGAGCTGTAGGGGAGGGCACTACTCCTTTCCTTGAGTGTTAAGCAAGGAGGAATGAAGTACCATTTATTGAGCATTTGGTATGACTCGACCTGGGATTGAACCCAGGTCTCACGGTCTATTGGCGAACACTCTAATCATCATGCCAAAGTCCGGATAATTTTTAAACAGATCTATACGACCCATTGATGGTGCCTTAATGGGTACCACCACCTAGTCAGAGTGGATCTGGGAGTAATGATAATGAAAACTGGAGCCTCACCATCAGTTCAGTATAGTGACATACCTCTTTTGGGAGTTGGGGACTTTGCGCTATGTATGAGATAGAGTCAGTTTATTCTGAGGCCAGACGACAGGACCTTTATTTAACTTAAAATAAGTCAGACTTTCCAACAAAGATAATAATAATTCAACCCTATCGGCTATGGCTGAACGGTAAGACCCTCTCCAATAGGGTACCGGTTGGGTGAAGGTTGCAAACCGTAATATCTGACGACGAGATCCTCGTAGCTGAACAGTCTTTGACCTTTGAGTAAAGTGGTTAAGTAACCTATAGCATTCTACTTCGACCCTTACTTGGGGGCTTGACAGTCCGAGAGGCTCAATCCGATCAATCTGGTCGTTGCTTTGCTCTAGCAACTACATGATTAAGTCCCGGTTCTATTCTACAAATTACTCTTACGGCCAACAAACATCCCAACCCTTTTTTTTTAACTTAAAGATGCTCGAAAGCCGTTGCTGAAGTCCAACTACGTCTAGAGGAAAAAAAATCTTGACCACCATCGTTTAACTTAACGAATTTGGATTTCAATACTGAAAGCCTGAAATTAGCAGAGGGACGAAATTACTCATCTCGACAAGAGTAAACTGGTGGTTTGCCTGTTTCAACGAAGACAAATGTGTCTCTCCCTTGAAAATTCTTAACAGAATTCGGACGCCGTGGTGAATGCTAAAACACAGGACTAGCGAATAAATTAAGACATGCATGTGAAAAAAAATGAGACCTTTCTGAAACTGATTCAGAAAATATAATATCGACAAAACTCCCACGATCCATTTGTTTAGATATAGTTAAATGACCAAACAGTTTTATTTCAAGTAATTCAGTTTGATATTAATGCACAGTTTGAATGTCAAAACGTTCTATTTGACCCATAGATAGGACTCTGTTTGGTGTTACCACTCCGGGCCAGAGTGAACCAGGGAGTGATAGCAATGAAAGGGTACTCAAGCTTTACTGGATCTTCAACATCAGATTATTTAGTGTCATATACAGAACATTCGTTGAGGGTGTCATATCCATATGCAGAGATGCAATGTGTTCTGCACCTTTAGCTCAATGGGTCATGGCCTTCATGGCAGATGATAGAACACAGGACTAACGAATAAAATAGGACAACACATATGGAAAAAAAACGAGACCTCTCTGAAACCGATTCAAAAAATAAAATATCGACAGAATTCCCAAGATCCATTCAAATTGAATCGTTTGAAAAAAAAACACTTTAACCAAAGTGTTCATTTTCTTGATTGCAAAATTGGTTTCCAAGAGGTTGATTTGACTTTTGTGTTTAATGGCACAACGAGCTTCGAGAACTATTTAATGCCAAAGCCATCCATGTTGAAGAAATATAGTTCTATTATTTAACCCTCGCAGCTAAAGTATAATTGGGTTCATATGTTTCCCAAGAGTATTTGTCTGAAACCCAATAACAACAAAATTTCGAACCCAGTTGCTCCGATTTTGCAGTCCAGCACATTAGCCACAACGTTCTGGGAACTATGCTTTCAAATCGTTTCATGAATAATAGTCAATGCTTAAAGAGAAATAAGCCGAAAACTCGCCAAAATACACACCCTATCGGCGGAGTTTAAAATTCGCTAACTGTATTCCCTGACGAGGGGTAGGGAAACTTTCCCAAAAAGAGGTATCCTGAATCTGACCTTGAATTGCATCTGATGGTGAGGTTTCAGTTCAGTATATCTGGTGTACCCCTTCATTGTCATTACTCCCAGGTCCACTCTGACCAATAGCTGTAGTACATGTTAGGGTCCAATCTATAGGCAAACTAGAATTCTTTAAAATGTGTTCGTATTCGCAAGATTGAAAACTTACGAAACTACACAAAAATGTTTACGTAACCGTATCATGAACACTGTTCCTAAACCCTTTGCCATAAAATAATCCTAGAGGGGTTAACATACCTTTAAAATCAATCCGTCATTTGGCCGATGAGTGGTCATCTAAAATCTAGCAAAAAAATAATTAACTTACCTTGGTGTAGACATATCTACTTATTGCGAATTGTTACATTTATAATAGGGCACAACTCCTTTATTTTCATTTGTACAAATGGAAGGCACAAGGCCTTGAAGTTTGTGGGGGAGGGGAAGGGAGCTGTCATGCATTTACTATATGATCTAGGGGCATCTAGCTTTATTTCCAAAATTGTACAAAAATATACAAAATTGGGGAGCATAAAGCCCTAAGGTTTTGAAAGGGGTGGGTAGGGATGGAGACTATGATATCTAGGGAGCCCTAGCTAGCCACATTCACCGACCCATTCAACAGTAAAATATATTACCAGTCATCCATCACCAAGCGCGCTGCAGCCACCAAAATACCACATTTGCTCTGTGAAAAGACCTACTTAAAACCCCGAATGGAATGTATGGTTTTATTTGCAAATTATGATTTATTTACAATATGATTTATTTACGATATGATGGGAATGGGCTAAAAACCCCGAAATGCAATAAAGCGAAAACCAAGGAAAAATTCACCCTTTGGTTTCCCTCCAATCCCCCCCATTCACGAAATGAAGGCCGACTGTTTTCCGGTGTCCGAAAACAAGCTGGACCTACCCTAGATGGGAGAGAATCCTAGCCTAATGGGGTAAAAAATACAGAGTTGGGCGCGGTATGGGCAGTTAATGACAGATGATATGAATTTTTATTTCCTTATATGCACAAATAAGGAGATCACAAGGCTCTTGTGTTTTTGTGGGGGAGAGGAAGGGAGCGGTTATGCTATGTCTAGGTTTTCAATCATTCATCACCATACGCGCTGCAGTCACCAAAATGCCATATTTGCTCTATGAAAATATCTACTCAAAACCCCGAATGGAATGAATAGTTTTATTTACAGTTAATGATTTATTTATAAAGAATATTAAATGATGGGAATGAGAGAAAAAAAAACCCTGAAATACAATAAAACGAAAAACGAAACCAATGAAACAATTCCCGGTTTGTTTGCCCTCCCATTCCCCCGTCTGCGAAATTGAGGCTGACTGTTTTCCGGTGTCCGAAAACTAGCCAGACCTACCCTAGCTGGGAGAAAGATCCTAGCCTAATGGGGCAAAAAAAAAAAGGGTTGGGCGCGGTATGGGCAGTTAAAGACCGATGATATGAAGTATATACATGTGAAAGCCCAAGATCTTCAAACAATAGGGCACAATGCCTTTATTTCTTTGTAAAATTACAAAGAAGGCACAATGCCCCAATGTTACCCTGGTTAAGAAGAGATAATGGCATTTTCTAAAACCTGCGTTCATTGGTCAGAGGCGAAAGATTGATATTTTTATGCAAAATAGTTTAATACTATTAATATAGCAACAAAAGTATATTCTTTACCCAGAGTCTTTTTTTGTCATGGATAAAGCAAAAGCCTTCATTTACAGCGGCTATGTCCTCGTGGTTTTATTTGTCTGGAAACCCCTTGCTGAAAAATGTGACGAAGAAACCACAGCAAGCACAAATTTGCCAAGTCGAAATCCAAATGAGATTTTGACTGATATACACAACCAGTATGCAACTACTCAGGCCCCACTTGTTCCAGCAGGTCATATAGTAGATCCTCATGACATACCTTGGATTTCGCTAATGGCTTTCATAATTGTATGCTTCTTTTTAGGATCTATATACTTAATATTTGTCCTCAAGAAGAAGTGGTACAATTTATGTCCTCGAAACCGTCAGAATGAAACAAACTAATTCAACCAAAATAAGCAATAAAAAATATTCAAGAAACCGGCAATCCAAAGGGGGTAATAATGAAAGTAATGGTTCGGCTTCTATATTGTCCAGGATCAACTCCAGGCGACTAAGTGGATAGTGTACATCTGATGTCTATGCCAAAACCAAGTTTTTAATTCTTTTTAAAACCTTTCTTTAGTTGTAGTTATCTCTTTTAAAGTTTTATATTCTACCAACTTTAGCTTAGTTTTTAAAATAGACACGTTTTAAACAAATTAAGAGAGGCTAATACGATGACGCTGAAGCGAAACTTTATTAAATGCAGTTTAGGTTTTTATTGGCCAGGATTTGCTTCATTTCGATTCGTATTGTCTTTCAAGGTTATTAATATCCGAATAGGACGGAAAGAAATTCACATGTTCGTTTTCATAGAATGTTTCTAAAAATCGGTTTAATAGTTCGTTGAAACAACTTTTCTTTAAAGAATTTCTGGTTTTGAAATGCGTCAGCGTCTTATGTCGGCCAGTAATTTTTTTTTAAGAATTGAAGATTTTTTTTTTTTTTTTTTCGAATCTTTCGCTCACGGCACTTTTTTTTTTTTCTATCATTTCACTTGAATAAGTTTTTAACTTTTGAATGGCATTTCTTTTATATCGTAGTTAGAAATATTGAAAATAGAATGTAAAACCCACCATTTCTCAAGTTAATGGTAGAAAGTTTTTTTCTTGTTTACTAAATGGACAGAGTGGATTTTTACACAAATCCCAAGATACAGCGTTTGTTTAAAACTAAGTAATCTGTCAACCATATACCATAGTGTAAGAACATCCTGAACGGGATTCTTTTAAAACATTTACTTTATATGAATTTATCCTGCACAAAACCAATTCCTTTTTGTTTTATTTTAAAACTAACGCAATGAACGAGTCCGATTAA
Source organism: Sepioteuthis lessoniana (assembly GCA_963585895.1). Taxonomy (NCBI): domain Eukaryota; kingdom Metazoa; phylum Mollusca; class Cephalopoda; order Myopsida; family Loliginidae; genus Sepioteuthis; species Sepioteuthis lessoniana. The sequence continues at coordinate 102,379,432 of OY757919.1, read as the reverse complement.
AATAGTAATTTACAAAGCTCTTTGCTTCGATGTGGCACAAGGCCGAATGCATGGGGCGCCCAATGAGACTCGAACGCACTCGTGTAGGTTTGCTAGTTTAGCTTGCTGACCGTTACACCACCTGAGGTGCCCTGTCCGATAAAAATAGATTCAGACTAGATTCTAATCTCAAATCTTTTATATTGGTCAGCACTTGAACATTACTATGGCAAGACTCTTTCTTTGCAAGCTTAGCATAACGAGTCTTGCCGTGAAAATGCAGTGACCTGAGTTAAAATCCATTTTGAAGCTGTTTGCGTTTTACAGGGTGACCCCCCCCTCCAAAAAAAAAAACAAAAACAGAACCCATAGACTTTATCACTTCTATAAAAGTAAATCAAAATAATTCTAAATCTTTTCCTTGGTAGACCAGGACATGATGGTGAATACTATCGTCCCAATTTTTAATGCACAGAATCTACTTCATGTCCTGAAAAAAGAAAAGGCTAGAATTAAACTTATGAATTTCAGTCAAAAATATATGGGTCTGTTTTTTTTTGGGGGGGGTATCCTGTACTTCGCAGTAAAACGATTTATTCTCCTCTTCTATGGGTAAATAGGACAGTAAGGTAGGGCAACTAATCAAGAAGGTCCCCTTTATTGGTCAAATAGATGTTTACAAATTATTTGAGATATATATATATATATATATATATATATATATATATATATATATATATCTTGTTATATAACCGCGAACAAATAAATTAAGCGACACAAATGAAAATATAAACTTACAATTTAAGCAACGTCTTTGCATTTAATATTATTATTCGTCATATTTTGTTACTGGCTTATATGTGCTACGATTTAAGGATCAAATCAATTGACCGAGTCATTTCTCAGAGACATTGACAAGTTGTCTAAACTTAAAACTTTACAGATTGTAAAGTGCTTATTCATGGAGTGTATATTACGTGACCGAAGTAGTTAAATCTCAAGTCGGTAACTACTACGGTAAGTAGTATCATGCTGTTGGTGCGCTGCCGCGTGGTGAATTTCTTCACTTTGTGTGAGATTTAAAAGCCAGATGAACGTACGTGGTTGACTTGACTAAGCACAGTACAGTTACCAAATTTTGCACGGCCCTACAATCAAGCAAGGCCAGGTTGGCGAAAAATGTGAGTTCCGAAGGGAAAATTTGGCATTTCATACTTCAGAGAAGTGTGTCAAATTCATGACATCTGAAAAAATTTTACAAAACATTTGGCATGCCCTTGTATTTTTTTCAACATTAATAAAGAATTTCTTTTCGATAATTTACTAAAAACAATTTCCTATTATCCTTCCAAAAATGTTACTTTTCCTAGGAAGCAACTACTCTCGATATATAATCGACCATATATACATCTGATCTCTGAAAATAAAAAGGAAACTCTTACACCCAACTACCATGTCAGTACTAACATATGGTTGCACTGTTGTATTCGCATAAATTGTGAATATACATCAATAATAATACAAAAATGAGCGGTACGAACGAGTTTATTTCTTTTCTACCTTCAGTCCTTGGTGACAAGAGGAGAGACAAGTCATAAAAGCCTATGCTGACCCCCACCACCACGTGTGGCGCATCTTGGAGTGTTTAAGATCTATGCCGGTCGAGACCCAACTGATCACATCAGAATAACGCAGCCGCACGTTTCACGGTTGAACGTCAACAAAACTCTTTTCAAAATCCTCAAATCAATCCCGCACGGGCATAAAACTGCACCATCTGACTATGCACCTGGACTAAGAGACACAGTAGTTTACAGCCTTACCAAACTGAATAATAAAATATAATTTACGAAAAATGATTGACATAAAAAAAAATTATACCTTAATTATATAATTGTGCCACTCATTCAAAAGAAACGCTGGGATAAACAGCAAGATGAAAACTTACAAAATGCTGCGTGGTGTTTTCAATATTTCATAAAAATAACAGTGAGCCGTCTAAGTAAGATATGTTTGGCACAGCTAGTGAAATAAGGACGAACTCCTAAGCGTTTTCTCTTATGGACAAGTCAGTATTGCTTGACAAGCAAAAGCTTGCATTTATCAGCTCTTTGGGGACACTGGGCACTTTCTAGATGGCAGGGTTAGACGGCTTAACAAGCGTGATGGCCGTTTTGGAAGGATAGTGAGAGGTTAAGAGAACCCGTGCTTCTGGCACGCCTTGAGGATAAAAAAACTTTACCTAAGATAGCGTTTGGATTCTGCTAAATTCCTACACATCATTAGATCTTTAGTTATATATTGTTTTTTACAATAATTCCATGACACTGGTCTTGAACATTCCATCGAATTTTTCTTGGAATTTAAAATAGTATAACTTTTTGGCTTGTATGCAGCTAATTTAAGACCAACATTTAAAGGCCTTATTTTCTTCGATATTTTCTAAGTAGTTTTTCTGGTATTGTTCATATTCAATCGGTGCGTACAAGAAAACAATCATAAAAAGCCAAAAAATTTTCTAAGAGAACAGATATTTTATTTCCTGTTGATTTACAGGAAGGCACAAGGCCTTTAGTTTTGGGGGGAAGGGGAAGGGTGCGGTCTTGCATTAGCTATGTTTTTACTAAGGGGACCTAGCTAGCCACATTCGCCGACCCATTCAACAATACAATATATAGTCATTCATCCGTCACCATGCGCGCTGCTACCACCAAAATATCACATTTGCTCTATGAAGAAAGACCTACTTAAAACCCCGGAAGTGATACATGATTTATTTACAAATGAATTCATATGATGGGGATGGGAGAAAAACCCCGAAATATGTACAAAAACAAAGAAACAAAGGAAAAATCCCCCGTTTGGTTGCCCTCCCATCCCCCCGTTTATAAACTTTGAGGCCGACTGTTTTCCGGGGCGAAAGAACCGGAAACAAGTCGGACCTGCCCTAGGTGGGACTGGGATCCTAATCTGTAGGGGGAAAAAAGAAAATTAAGGGTCGGGCACGGTGTGGGTCGATACAAGCCGGTAATATGATTTTTATACATGCGAATGTTCAAGATCTTCAGTGAAAGCGGACTGGGATACGGCTTGAGGTAGAAAAATAATGGGGATGGGGAAGATCTTGAAAACTAATGACTAGATGATGGGGCCATTGACTGACAACATACTGCTAACTAGGTTACAAGGGAAAAGCATTGCCTACTTACCGGGGGTGGGGTCCCGAAGGACCCGTACCGTAGACGCCATGAGCGGGCAGAGGAGGGAAGGATGACTCCAACGTTGCCCCCTTTCACACGACCAGGCTCGCTGCATTCACCCACCTTTTGCTGAAGGTTATGCGATCCAAGCGTTTTCTATCGCATCTGATTTTGACCCTCAGCTGATGCCGAAAATTCAAAACCAGATTGCGATGAGAAAAGTTTGCATCGTCATAAAATTCCTTCTTTCGCGTCGTCCAAATCACCATTCGAGCTACAGCCAGGATCGCGAGAAACACCACACGCTTCTCACCCTGAAACGGAGGAAGAACGTTGTCCACGACGTAACCAACGTCGAGCAGCACGAGCTGCTTGGGTTTGATGCGAGCCGTCCACTCCCCGACGTGATCCCAAAACGGGCGAACTCGCTCGCAATAGTAGAAGGCGTGCTCAGCCGTTTCTTCTAATCCATTGCCGCAGCGAGGACAATCAGGCATGTCTGCTAGGCCCGCTCTGTAGTTCAAGCCGAGAAGGGGTAACGCATTCCGTACAAGTCGCCAGATGAGCGAGAACTCGGAGTTGTTCAAGAAGCTCGATCCTGGCGCCCAATTCCAGTGAGAGCGGATCTCCTCCGCCGTCCAGCCTCGCTGCTCGCTAAGAGGATCAGAAGCGGAACCCACCACTAACTCCCGATATAGCTCTTTCCGAGGCCGTGAAAGGTCATTGGACCCAAGAAGGTTACGAAGGGCCTTTCGGCACTCGCAGACAAACAGTGCTTCGCCCAAAGGCATACGTCGACCTTCTGCCTTTGGGTCTGACTTGAGGCGAGGAAAAGTCCGACTCGCCTTTCGTCTACAGACTGAGTCCCCCGTCAAGGACCGGCCGAAGTATGCAAGTCTTTCAGCAAGCCAGTGGCTCTCCAGATCAGGCATACCCAGACCCCCGTTGCGTGTACGTTGGATACAGACCTGCCTACGGACCATCGGCCTTGCACCTCCCCACAGCAATCTGGAGAGGGATTGTTGCAGTGCCAACCGACGTGCCTTAGGCAGCGGAAGTACAGCCAATCGGTAAAGGATCAGAGGGAAGACGTACGTGGCGCACGCCTCTGCCCCGCCCTTTAAGGACAACCTCCTTGAAAGCCAGATTCCCACCTGAGCATTCACCTTAGCTTGTACTTCCGACCAATCTCGCTCCAGTTGGAGGTCGGGCCCGAACCACACCCCGAGGATGCGGATGGGTACGTCACTCCAGCGGAAGGGCCCTGGAAGAGTATTGCTACCCCTCCAAGCACCAAGCCGCAAACCTTCGCTTTTGTCAAAATTGACCTTGGCGATCCGCTTGTACTCGACAACCACCTCTTTCACAGCCTTTATATCCAGACGGCGGGACACAAAGATTGTGATGTCATCAGCGAACGCGGAAACCCTTGCAGCAAGGCTGCTGACAAAAGGTATACCGCGCAGGGACGGACTTGTCCTCTCATCCCTAAGCCTGCGCAGGAGGGGCTCCAACGCGAGGACATAGAGAAGAGGAGACAGGGGCAGCCCTGCCGGACCGAACGCTCGATCGCGAATACCCTCGAACGCCTTCCGTTCACCTGCACCACTGCCTGAGGGTTGTGGTACATCATGCTAATCCATCTGCGGAACTCCGGTTGGAATCCGGCAGTCTCCAAAACAGACGCCAAGAACCGATGGTCAACCCTATCGAAGGCCTTGGACTGATCTAAACTGATCAGCGCGGCTTCTGTGTCGTCTTTTATCCCCTCTAGGACCTCGCGAATCAAGTGCAGATTGTCCTGGATCGATCTTCCCTTCACAGCAAAGGTTTGTTCAGGGCCGATCAGATCACTGATGACAAGCTGTAAACGATTCGCCAAGACCCGGGCCAAAATCTTTAACTCTGTTAAGCAGAGTTATGGGCCTGTAGTCATCTAAACCCTCCCCAACATGCCTGCCACCTTTCTTCAGCAATGTGATCACGCCCTTGGTAACGCAACCAGGGATGGCTCCCTGGGCGAACCAATGGTTGAACACATCCGTCAGAATAGGGACAAACATGTGCGACATCCTCAAGTACACTTCGTAGGGCAAACCATCTAGTCCCAGTGACTTGTTGAGGCCGACCTGCTTCAACGCGTCACGGACTTCGCATTGAGTAACCACACCCTCGCAGCTAGCCGCTTCAGCCACCCGAAGGCGGGGAAAGTCGGTAAGATAGCTACGAAACTCCCGGATCGGGAGATCAGGGCAGCGGGCAAGGCGATCCCGAAAGTGCGCCCGAAAGGCATCACGCATCTCACGACTCGAATGCAGCAGTCGCCCGTCGGCGGTCTTGACAGACGCGATGTACCGATCGGGGAACCTTCGCTTTTCTACTTCACGCGCAGTCGCGTTCGATTTCACAGCTTCGTAGAGAACTCTATTTAACCTAGATCTAACTACGTATCCCTTGTAGCGCTCGCTATTCTCACGCTCAAGGTCCCTCCTAGCTAGTTCTACACCTAGGGAGTCCCCCCCAGCCACCGCCCGGGAAAGTCTATCGTCTATAGACTTCGCCTCCTTGGCCTTATCTAGCTTGAGCTGTTGACCGTATTTGGTGGCGAAGTCTCTAATCCTATATTTGAGAGAAACCCACCGCCTATTCCCGGTAACCGCCCCCACTAACGCCCGCTGAATTAGGGATTCCAGCCGGTCCCGGAAGTCCCGTATCTCCAGTAAGGAGGTATTGAACTTCCAGTAGCCGGCTAGACTAGGTCTATTAACTAACCGCAGACTGACTCTAACAAGTTTATGGTCAGTCCACGCTATCAAGTGGAACGTGGGACAACTAACAAAATCAATGTCAGCTCGTCTAACACTCTGTCCAAGTAGGAACCTACTTTGGCAGAGGGCGACCTTTCTAGCCACGTCCACATCTCCCGCCCTGGGTGATCAAGACGAAACCTGTCGACAAGACCGTGACGAGTCACGAAGCCGACAAGGCTTGTCTCACACCTTCCCGCACGACTAGCTCCCCGCCCGACCTTATCTATCTTGGGATCAAGGATCGCATTCCAATCACCCATTAAGACTAGCCGCTTCGTATCGTCCAGGAACGGCGCCAACCGACGAAAAAAGGAAACCCTCTCCACAGCGGTATTGGACGCATAAACCGCAACCAGACGGAACTTGAAACTTTTCACGGCAACATCGGCCACAACCAGCCGGCCCCCGTCACCTGCAAAAACAACGTCAACATCAGCATCAAGGCTGCGTCCAACTAGCAGAGAGACCCCAGCGCTGAAGTTGCTGCCGTATGCTGAGAAAACGTTAAAATCGTTTTCCAGCACCCGACAGTCAGCCTCGCAAGTGAATTGGGTCTCCTGCACTGCAGCAACATCTACGCAGAGCTTCTTGAGTTCACCAAGCAAGCGCGCACACTTGCTTGAATCCCTCAGTCCCCTCACATTCAAACTGGCAACGTTTAAAGCCATCAATCCGACTTACCTTACTCATCATCGACTACGGGCCGGAAATCCTTCGGCGTGAGGATGCCGACAGCCTGACGCAGGGAACCGGTGCCGATTTCATTCGTCATTTGGTTGTCCCTGGTGATTCCGCCGACATCTATTGGGAACTTCACCTTTAGGGCCCTATAAAGAGACGGGTGAACCAAAATAGGGACCCTACCCGAACAATAAGTTATATATTTTTTTTAGGGAGGAGTGCTCCAACTCCGCCAGCTTTATGCCCGTATCAGTCTGACAGACCGTACTCAAGAACTTCCATAGGCCCTTGGTACGGTCGCCAGCTGACCGGACAAAGTGGTCACCATGGCTGCACTCCTGAAATTCGTGGGATTTGAAACTTTTAGATTTTCGATTTTTTCTAAGCTGGCCAACGGCTTTAGTGCCTTCCGGAGCTGGAAGTCCCCAACTGCCTCCAGCTCCGCAGAGCACAAAGCCGCTGCCCGCTGTATTTGTCCGATTGTAAGTTATTGTTCATGGTAGTTGGGTTTCTTTTTCTCAGCAGGCGGTTTTCTTTTTGGGGAAATGATGGCTGGGAATAATTCTTGGGAGGAAAAGTCAGTAGGGCTAAGTGAGGGAAGGGATGGGGCTCGGGCTAGGCCCGAGGGTTGTGCCCTTTCGGCAGACTGAGATCTGGGGAGGGGTATTTTGTAGGGGCGGTGATGTTTTTTAAAGAAAAGTTCTTGTTGAGGTGAAAGGGGGGCCATTTGTTAGGGAGGAGATGGTAATGTAATTTTTGGAGGTGGAAATATTGTTGAAGGTAATGGAGGTAGTGGTGAAGGTACTGGTGGCGATGGTTGAGAGGAGGGGCCTGCCTCAGGATAAGTTTTTTCTGGGCATATTTTCTTGGCTGCCCCCTCCCCACTGTCCCTTTTCCTCTTCAGATTTGTGGATGTTTCCATTTCTTCGTACGTTTTTGTTTTCTTTTTCGTCTTTTTCGGTGATGGAGCTGTTGGTGTCTTGGGGGTTGCTTGTTTTCTTTGAGTTGTTTGTTTTTTTGCTGCTGCTGCTGCTGCTGCCGGTTGTTCTGTTGTTGTTGTTGCTACTGTTTCTTTTGTTGTTGTTACTGCTGCTTCTGCTAGTGTTTCTGTTGTTGTTGCTGTTGTAACTGCTGCTGCCGCTGCCGGTGGTTCTGTTGTTGTTACTGTTGCTGCTGCTGCTGCTGCTGCTGCTGCTGCTGCTGCTTGTGTTTGGGCCTTGGTTTGTTTTTGAGGAGGGGATGTATTTGGACTTTTTTCACCCCCTTGTTTAGGGGATCCCCTCCTCTTTTTGGTCACTTCAGTCCAGCCCTCCTGGTTGTTTTGGGGCTGGACCTGACCCGGGCCCTTGGCCTCCGCTTCTTTGGTGATGGTGGAGGCCGCCGCGTCTTTTGTTGTCTGCGCCTTTTCTTTGTTTTCAGGTCGCTGGGGGCAAAACTTTGCGATATGTCCAATCTGTTTGCACCCCCAGCACCTGGGGCGCCTTCCTTCCACCATCACCATCATCTGCCGATCCCCGCAAATCAGCGTTTCAGGGATGGCTTTGAAGCCATCCCTTGTTAGGCTCAGCCGGAAGGCATAATCCCCGTAGGCTGTCCCGGCCGGGGATCTGAGGAGGTTGAATTCCTCGACGTGTCCATAGGCGCTTAGGTACGCCGCGAGGACCTCCCCAGTGATAATGGCCGGGACATTACACACCGTGACGCGGAGCCTACGGGTGCCTTTGTACTCCGGCTGTAGCCTGAAGTGCTTTGTTGTAATATCCGACTCAGCCGTCTTGGCCGCTTGCTTCTCCGTAGGAAGGAGGACATCCCATGTCGCAAAACTTTTTCGGCAAAAGTATTGACATGGGATGCCTGCCTTCTTTATCAGCTCTTCGAATACTTCCTTTGGGAGCCCCACCAGCCTTTTGGTTTTAAGGTCGGAAACGACCAGAGAGAGGACTCTTGGGGTAACCCTGTCTGCGATTTCCGGGATGGGCAGGATTTCGTTTCCTTTAAAATATTTGGCGAATCTGCCCACCCGGTCTGCCTTGTATTCTTCCGGTCCTCTCTGCTGGCCTTTCCAGGCTGTGGGGCTTTTTTGGGCCGGCTGAATCGGGCTGTCCTGGGATGTTCCAGCTTCTGTTGTGTCTCCGGGGATCGGCAGTGAAGGCCAATTTGATCCAATAGGGCTTGGAGTGGTCTGAGTAGGGGTTGTCGTTTCCCCCTCCATAGCTGATGTAGAATAAGCAGCCAGGAGGGTAGAAGAATTAACCTCCACCTACTGTAAGTATGGAGGGGGGTTCTAGTGTTTTAACGAGATAACCAATTTCACAAAATCCAAATAACAGGCTTTGCAAAGAAAAACTCGACTTTAAGTCACCGTGAAGGAGCCTTTTAAGAAAACAGATATGAACTTATTAACTGTACAGAACTTTTATAGAAATGAACAAGTTCCACAGGTCAAACCGGAGCGGGGGTATGCTCAGCTTCAATAGTCTATTCTACACCTGATTAATTTAAATCATGGACTTTACTTACTTTCTTCAAAATGGTTGACTGGTTTATCAGCGTGTCAACCTGTCAAGGGTTATTTTATGACGAGGGGTTAGGGAATCTCGTTCATTGCACTTTTACATTTTATGTAGTTGTTTAAAAGATTTTGTCTTGATGTTATAAGAGAACAATAACCGGTAGGGACGGAGAGAGAGAATCATTCAAGGGAATCCGTGCTGTAACCACGAATAGTTTATGTTGGTATAGTTTCAAGTAATTATGTCCATTTAATAAAAGTTGTTTTTTTTACACACAATTAAAGTTATGGTTTCAACAAAGTAATTATTATCCTGAATACATAATTTTAGTTTCAAGTAAATATTCTTAATAAAATTTAAAGGTATTGAATATTCCACTCGAATGCGAATAATTGTTGGACAAATCTATTTGATTTTTACTTCCACTCTGAATCAAGGAAGATCTGGGAGAAATAACAAAGAAAGTCTTCTACAGTCTTCAGAACTAGATTCGCACCATCAGATGCAATCTAATGACATATCTACGACACCCTCCATTTCAGAGTGTTGGAGTTTTAACTCTGCATGGAATTCAATCAATGTGTTATAAGCCAGGGTGATATTTTTCTTTAGAAAAAAGTCTATCCAACAACCATTATGCTAATTCTTCTGGGCTCGAGTCTAAAACTTTATAACTATTCACATATGATGCGGATGAGAATCTTTTGGGGGAAGGTCAAAACACCTAAAATATTCGGCCCTAAATAAAAGTAAAATTTTATAGTTTCACACCTAATCATGCTACATGTATAACAATCACTTTTGGAAAATAAGTAAAAAATAAATAAATAATTTGACACTATCGGTAGGGCCTGGAATACAGTGACTCTATCCTCTGTAGAGGGGAAAGACTTCCTTAAAAAATGGGAATCCTGGGTATGATACTGAACTTAATCTAATGATGAGGTTCCAGTTCTGGAGATCTTAGGAGTACCTCTTCATTGTTATTAATTTCAAGTCTACTCTGACCTTTGCCCAGTCGGCTGGGGCTGTGGAATACACCGACTGCTTCTCTGCAGAGGGGTAAGAACCCTCCCCCAACGAGTATCCTGGATATGACATTAAACAAGCTAATGGTGAGGTTCCAGTAATACTGGAGCTTTGGCGAATGCAGAGTACCCCTTCATTGCTATCGCTCCCTGGTCCACTCTGGTCCGGAGTGGTAGCAGCTATCTAGGGGTTAAATAGAACTAAACCGTGGTTTCTTGAGTTTTCTGTTTTTTGCATTTAAACCACGTATTCATGCTAAACTGAATTGTTTAAAATAGAACTGCTTTGACATTAAAAATGCGTACTTATGCTAAACTGAATTGCTCGAAATAGAACTGTTTTGGCATTAACTCAGTGTATTGCCCAGTCGGCTGGGGCAGTAGAATACACTGACTGCACCTCTGCAGAGGGGTCAGACCCCCCCCCCCGAATGAGTGTCCTGATATGACACTAAACAGTGATGCTGGAGCTTTGATGAATGCGTAGCACTCCTTCATTGCCATTGCTCCCAGGTCCACTCTGGCTCGAAATGGTAGCACCTGATATGGGTTAAATAGAACTAACAGCATAGTTATGCTAAACTGAATTGTTTGAAATGGAACTGTTTTGACAGTAAAACTGATTTGTTTAATATAAAACTGTTTTGACATTTAAATTTGTGCAAACAGAAACTCTACTTATAATAAACTGAATTAGCAGAATTAGATCTGTTTGAATAGCTTGAAATAGAACTGACTATTTTGCATAAAAATGGATTTGGTGTTACATAACCTACAAAGGTTGATATACCATAAAATCCAACCAACCAACCAACCAACCATCTACTCTGACCTGGAGTGATAATATATTAGAATTCCACCTATAGGGCTATAGAATACACCGCCTGCATCTCTGCAGAGAGGTAAGACATCCCAATGAGTGTTCTGAATATGACATTAAACAATGCGATGGCGCAGCTCTATCCTAGATCTCTGGGGAACGTGTAGTACCCCTTCATTACCATTGCTCCAAGGTCACCTCTGAACTGGAGTAGTAGCACCTGATAAAGTCCTATCTATTGGTCAAATTGAACTGTTTCACATATTAACTGGGTGCAAACTAATGACTTAGACTAAATTGAATTGTTAAAAATAGAACTGTTTGATCATATTACTGTGTGTAAACAAATGAATATTGTTGATTTTAATTGTTAGTGATACCAAACAATACTTGGAACCAGTTAACGGCGTGGAAACTAATAAAATGAAATTTAAAGGGCCCTATCTAGCCTCATTTACCGACTGAGGCTCACAGTTAAATAAAGGCAACCATACGTTGAGAAGCACGCTACATCCACTAAAATACCACATTAACTCTTTGAGAATCTACTTAAAAAAAGCCCTGGCGCATGGAATGATTTATTTACAATGAATACATATATACAAAAATGTCCACGAGGTGGATGGAAGAAAACCGAAAAATAATTTGGAAAAAAAAACAAGGAAAAACGTGATTTGGTTGACCACCTATCCCCCAACGTCTGCTATATGAAGAGCCGACAGCTTTCCGGTCTCCGAGCGACCGAAAACAAGCCGGACAAGCTTTAAATTGGGAGTAGATTTAAGTTAAAAAGGAAACGTAAGGAAAGGCGCGGTAAGGAGCAAGGAACATTGATTATTGAAATATGGGTCCAAGATCTCCAGAGAAAATAGGGCTGGAGGTAGATTAGGATGAGAAAAAGAATAGGAGGCAGGGAAGATCTTGAAGAGTAGCAACTAGATATCAGGAACAATGATTCACGACATACAGATAGCTAGGGAAGACAAGGAAAACTAAGTATCTGCTTACTGGGGATGAGGTCTCGAAGGACCATCGACGCCATGTGCAGGAAGAGGCGGAAAGGATGACTCCTTTCGTACAACGAAGCTTGCTGGATTTAGCAACATTTTGTCGAATAAAATGTGGTTCAAGCGTTTTCTATCACATCTTATTTTGAGTCTAAGCTGATGCCTAAAAAGCATAATCAGATCCTGATGAGAAAAGTTTACACCGTCATACAACTTCTTTTGCATCGTCCAAATAACAATTATAGGTACAGGCAGGATCACGAGAAACACTACACGTTTATCACCTTTATTCAGAGGGTTAACATTGTCCACGACGAAACTAACGTCGAGTTGCACGAGCTACTTTGGTTCAATGCAGGCCGACCACTCCCCAACGTGGTCCCAAAACGAACGGACTCGCTCGCACTAGTAGGTGTGCAAAGCCGTTTCCTCTCAGTCACTGCTGCTGCGAAGGCAATTGGCCATGTCTGCCAGACCCGCTTTGAAAACCTAGCTGAAAAGGGGCAACGCGTTCCATGCAAGCTGCCCAGTGAGTGAGAATTCGGAGTTTTCAAGAAGCACCAACCTGGCGCCTAACTCCACTAACAGCAAGCCCCCTCCAGCAACCAGCCGAGCCGATCCACGAGAGGATCCGAAGTGGAGCCCACCACTAATTCCCGATACAGTTCCTTTCGAGACCGAGAAAAGTCACTAAGCTCAGGAAAGTCGCGAAAGGCCTTACAACAAACACGGACGATGCCTGCTGGAAGGAGGAGCTCCTCGAAGCTTTTTCTTTTTAAGCCCGGTGGCTTCCTTGTTCGAGTGTCAGTAATATCAAGGGAGAGGGACCGGGGTTCATATTCCTTCGTGATCTCTGAAATTGGCAGGGTGTGGTTTCAATGAAAATACTTTACAAACTTGCGAAACCTGTCTCTTTCATATTCTGACTTTCTTTGTATTATTCTCCAAGGAGTGGCGGTAACCGGGTTTTCCGAGTGATTTGATGGTGTGTTTTCCTTCAGGTTGTCTTTTGGCTTTTGGGCTGGTTGGATTGATGAAGCAGTGGAGTTTGGAGAACCAGGCAGAGACAGCCAGTCATCTCCGAAGATGCTGGTTTAGGACGTGTTTGGTTTTAGAGAGTTGCGGTATTTCTCCCTTCTGGCAGTGTCCATTATAGCTTCCGTTCTGGCTTCGTTAGGGATGATTATAGTAGTGGCGGCCTCCTTGGTGGCAGCTGCGGATCCTAGCCTCGCTTTAAGGCTGCTTTCCATTTCATTGGTGCTGTGGATACTTTTAGAAGCTTTGGCTTCATGGGTTTTGGTTCCCTGGGTTTTGAGTTGCCAGAAGAATGGCTTTTGGAACCCGAAGTTGAGCGGCGTTCGACTTTGCAGCGTTCTGGTCTAACAGTAGTACGGGTTCCAGATGCCTGACTAGCAGACAAATTGTTTCTTTTTATGAATCCTATCTATGGTATGGGGAGCAACTCGGAGTGGGACTAGAAAAAGTGAATTGAAGCAAAAGGAAAAAGTAATAACATGAAAAAAAGAAAAACATGAGGAGCATGATAAATGAGCCTACAACGTAGGAAAAAACAACTCTAGAGACGGGTTGGGTGTTTCTGCTATTTTATTACTTAGAATCTATAACTTCCTTTGGTTTAGAGATAATGGCCTCGACTAATTTACTAAAAATAAATTTTGCAAATACAAAATGAATAAACAAAAAGTTTGGTTTCTTTGTTTAATGGTATATCAACCTTTGTAGGTTATTTAATGCCAAAGCAATTCTCCTAGAAGAACAGTAGTGGTACTATTTAACCCATAGCTGGGAGGATAAGGGGGTTCATACCTTTCCCAAGGGTATTTGCCCGAAAGTGAATGTTATAGCGCGACTGGAGTACGAACTCGCTTACTACGATTCCGCAGTCCATCGCTTTAACCATTATACTACTAGGACACCCCCACTAAACAAAAAGTGCTTTCGAGCATAATTGACCTGATCTAAAACTTAAGTTCATTGGTCCAAAGAAGAAATAATATTTGCCATTCGTTCATATTCTAATAGTATTTATATAGCTCTGGTGATTATAACAAATACCTCCCCCCCCAGCTTGTTTCTTCTGTACCATGACTCTTCTGGGTTGACGTCAATTTAAAAAGAAATATGACATACTATTCCCAAGTCACAACTAGGACAATGACTTACATTTTTATTGTCTGTTTCTTCGCGGTTTCCTTTGCTTTACAAATAGTCAATAAAACTATTAAATCATTGGAAATATGTCACCAGCAACACCTGGTCTGTCTTGAAAAAATTGCAAGAAACTATCATTTGCAAAGTGACAACCCAATGACTAATATTTCGTTTGATGATTATCACCAATATGAACCAGTAACGACCGCACTCGTTTCAACTGCACAAGAATTCAAACCTTATGAAAGCCGTTGGATTTGGATACTTCCTGTTCTTGGTGTTTGCCTTTTATTGGCACTTATATATCTTGTACGCCTTCTAAAGGTGGAAGGATTCATATGTCCTCAAAACCGTTTAGAAGAAACTTCATCTCCCTGCTTAAATGAACCTTTACAGCAAGGAACAATCAATGAAGACGATCAATCTCAAGTTGAACACATTGCAATGCAGTCTCTACCGCTGTCTGCTTCAGCATCTCTTTTCACAGACACAGATACTGACAGTCTATCTAATAGATCTGTCACTTCAGAAACCGCGCTTTAATTTCGTTCATTTTTTTTTTTTTTTTTTTTTTTTTTTTTTTTAACGTCAGTATCCAAAATGTCGGACAGTAAATTTTTTTTTTTTTTTTTTTTTTTTTTTTTTTTTTTTTTTTTTTTTTTTTTTAGACGTTAATTGCCGAAAAGAGTACTTCTCAAATCTTTAACGCACTGCACCTCTTTTTCTACATGTAGACTTTAATGAAATTATTTTTTATTAATTTTAAATTCTTTATATCGTTGATAGCTAGAAATATTGAAAAAGGAATTTTAAATCCAAGTTTAGTGTTTCAGTTTATGGTAGAAACTGAGTTGTTACTAAACGGGCAGAGTAGATTTTACACGAATCTCTCTCTCATATGGGTATACATCTTTTTAAAAAAAAAACTGTTTTACACTGAGTATTTTGAAGAGTGTTAAATGTTGTCTGTCACCCTCCTCTTACTAAATAGTTATTCTCAATTCATGTAGATCTGAATTTCTCAAAATATATTAAGGGTTCCTAGAGTTCCGAAATTAAATGACTAACGCAATGGGAATGTCCCATGAAAGTAAATTTAAACTTATCCTCAGTTTTGTTCTTGTTTACATCTCCTATACTGGTCGGCAGTTAAGCATTAATGCAACAAAGTGGGTACGTGTCGTACGTCCCTCCGACCGGACAAGTGTAGCACAAGGCGTTTTGAGGTGGGTCCGGGCACAGTGCTGTTGCCCAGCGGTTCCAAAAACTACTGCAGGGTTAGAGCCTGGGGGTACGGCCCCATTAGGCTTGAGGATGCTGGTTAAGGCGCACCTCGACCGACTGACAGCTGAGCAAGGACACACCTGACCAGATGCGTGTACCAACCAACGCTGGGAGGAAATCTCATCAACACAACAAATTATTTAGAGCAATTGCCTAAAGATTACCTATTTGCACGAGAAGGGCAAATTTGATGGTGTAATGGTTAGGTGAGACACTCAAACCTTCATGAGGTGAGTTCGATTCTCAGATGTCCCATTCATACAGCCTTGTGCAAGATCTAAATAAGAAAAAAAGCTTACTTAATTTCTACAACTTAGAGTGAGAAGAGAATAATCCAAAGTTTATACCGAACGTTTATTATAAACTAATTTATTTGAAACCTTTTGTTTCATGTAAGTTAATCAAGCAAGGGAATTTGACCATATCGGCCGTAACTCTTATCGTAATTATTCTTTTACTCCTCAGGAAACACAGAAGTTGATCAATAAACTGAGATGTCCAAAAAATAGGACATTCAACTATTTGAGCTAACAGTGGAAATATTCATAAATGTTACGGTGGTCACATGTGAGCAACTCGGCAAAGAACCTATTGTGTTGATGCAGATAATCTTTCTTAGATAACCTAAAAGTTTTTTTGGCTCGCAGAAAAAATATTTTGGGGGCATGTCTAGCATAATGATAATCGTAGGTAATGTAATCAGCGACGAGAGTTCAAATACTGGACGAGGCTGTTTGCATTTCAGAGGTAACTCTTTTAGGAAAGGCAAGAACCCGTCTGTTCCACACCAACTACGTGTAACTAGGGGTTGAAACTGGGTTCTTAAACCAGTCTAGTACCTAAAAAATCTTTGAATTAAAACCGGCTTTATTCCACTTAAAATGAACTTTGTGTTATATCTAGTTTTTATATCATATCAAACATTGGAGGTTATCTAATGCTAAATCCTGTTATATATTAAGTAAACATATTTTGTTGATAACATTTTTAAACAACCATTTAATCATTTTTTTTTTTTTTGCATTCAGTTGAATGGTTTCAAGTGTTGCTATATGACAGTCATAATTTATCATCAGTCATTTGTTTTGCATACCAGTAGTGCTATCGATTCTACACAGTTAAATGATGATTATTATTGCTATTGAACATTAATAATTCTATTCAATATTATTGGTTCGTTTGCTCAGAGTTAAATGCTTCCAACAATTGCAATACATCACTAACAATTCAATTAAACATTCGTCATTTTTTTTAGATCCAGTCAAAATATCAAGCAGTTTCTCTTTTTCAAACAATTCAATTCAGCATAAGCCATTTGTTTGCACTCTACTTGTTTTCTAGGTCTGAGTGGACCTGGGAGAGATGGCAATGAAAGGATACTCTGCATTCCCCAAAGCTCCAGGACATGAGCCTCTCCATCTAATGGATTAATGTCATAGCCAGGACACTCGTTGGGGAGGGTGGTTACCCCTCTGCAGAGATGCAGTCAGTGTATTCTACAGCCCCAACCGACTGGACTTTGTGGTATCCAGCTTGTGGCAGACAGTTGAATAAATGTTTATAGAAATATTTTCGACATAAACTGCAATCCTTATTTCTTAATTTCAACCGTATCCTAAACTGCATCCAAAAGAAAAGCTACAGTTAAGGAAATCCTTAGGGGGGGGATAAAATTGCCATTACATCCAGTACCACTCTGACCCAGAGTTGTAGTGTATACATATCAAAGGGTTCCAACTATGAATCAAAAATATGTCTAAAATTGTCTTTTTCCAATAGGACTGTGTGCAAAACATTCGCAATATATAAACATGAAGATAAAGTAAACGCTATTTTCAAAACTCGACCTATAAAAGAAACCCAGCTTGGTTGACCTGTCATTAAAATCAATCGTTTTATTTCCACCCTAAGAGGAATTTCAGATTTTCCGGGAAACTACTATATAAATATTTTTAATTTTCCAGGAATTGGACGTTTTTAAAAGGCCGATTTAAGTGGTAGTCAATAAAATGAAATATCTACCAAATGTAGTAATCTAACAACCAACATTAACAAAACCCCCAAAACAAACAATATTGCGAAATTCTGACAGAACATTACGCCTTTCCTCTGATCTAATTCCTGTCACATTTTGTTGCTGACAACGGCCATTCATGTTCGGTCCAGTACATGTTCGAATTTTCACTTTTCTGTGGTGCGTCATAGACATTCAACTGTAAGCAAACCACCCCCCTCTCTATTAAATGTGGGTGGTGTCTTTTATCAAGGTTACTGGTGATATGTAACCTTTTGTTCCCGATCTTAGTAATTATTGCTAGAAAAAAAAAACACCCACTTAACATTGACCGTCTTTTGTTACAGAATCAAAATATTCAGATAAACTAGGAACGTCTCTCGCTGATGTAACAAAACTGGCATAATAATTTTTTTTGTTATGGTTGATTTGGGAATTTTTTCCCCATATTGTTTCGCAAGTGTCATAAGTCAAACAAAGCTACATGAAGTTGTTTCTATAGTGGCGCATAATTCAAGGAATCAATTTCAATAGTTTGCTAATTTTCACTAAGTTCCCTATTTTCATCGTTCGTTTCCTAAATGGCAAATAGAAAACAATTGCATAATATAAAGCGCCCTGTCGGCTGAGATCTACAGAGGGATGACTCTCCAAACGAAACAGGGTCACCTGTTGGCCGTGAGTGGCGACCCGTGATGCTTGAGCGGTCCTTGATCCAGCAACCGAGTTGTCATGTGAGCTTCAGCTTACCACTTTAGCCCCATCTTGGCTTGACGGGTGGTTGGATTGGCCCGATCCAATCAATCTACTGGTCTCGTCAAGCCTTAGTATCAATATGTTTAGTCCTGACTGTATTCCAATTGCACTTGTGGTAAACAAACACCCAACCCTTTTTATATCGTATAAGTTCTAGAAAGCGGTTGCTAAGGGTCAGTTGAGTTGAGGAAATAGGTCTTCAACCCGTGTTGAATCATAGGGCACCAAGTGTGCAGTATTCGTGGCCTAGGATTGGCAGGGGTACGAGGCCCTCCTCTTGACTCGAGCATACAGGTAGTCTATCCCCGTCTCAAACAAGGCAAAAGGGTTCTCCCCTTGGTTAATTCCCAACAGAAGCTGGAATTCATGACGGGTGGTGGAGAACAGGACCAATGAAAAGCTAATCAATAGACATAGCTTAAGAAAACAACCAATATTAAAGAGATCCCATCCCGACACACGAATTCACATACAGTGATATAGAAGCATCTACCTTTAAAGTTTTATAGGCCTTGATTCAATAGAGGAAAACCCCATCATCAAGATATCTCCTTTTGCAATAAAAAGATTTCTCTCGGCTAACGTACCACACAGTCCGTAATAAATAGCATGATGTACCACAACCCTCAGGCAGTGGTGCAGGTGAACGGAAGGCGTTCGAGGGTATTCGCGATCGAGCGTTCGGTGCGGCAGGGCTGCCATATGTCTCCTCTACTCTATGTCCTCGCGTTGGAGCCCCTCCTGTGCAGGCTTAGGGATGAGGGGACAAGTCCGTCCCTGCGCAGTATACCTTTTGTTAGCAGCCTTGCGGCAAGGGTTTCCGCGTTCGCTGATGACATCACAGTCTTTGTATCCTGCCGTCTGGATATAAAGGCTGTGAAAGAGGCGGTTGTCGAGTACGAGCGGATCGCAGGAGCCAAGGTCAATTTTGACAAAAGCGAAGGTTTGCGGCTTGGTGCTTGGAGGGGTAGCAATACTTTTCCAGGGCCCTTCCGCTGGAGTGACGAACCCATCCGCATCCTCGGGGTGTGGTTCGGGCCTGGCCTCCAACTGGAGCGAAATTGGTCGGAAGTACAAACCAAGGTGAATGCTCAGGTGGGAATCTGGCTTTCAAGGAGGTTGTCCTTAAAGGGCAGGGCGGAGGCGTGCGCCACGTACGTCTTCCCTCTGATCCTTTACCGATTGGCTGTACTTCCTCTGCCTAAGGCACGTCGGTTGGCACTGCAACAATCCCTCTCTAGATTACTCTGGGGAGGTGCAAGGCCGATGGTCCGTAGGCAGGTCTGTATCCAACGTACACGCAACGGGGGTCTGGGTATGCCTGATCTGGAGAGCCACTGGCTTGCTGAAAGACTTGCATACCTCGGCCGGTCCTTGACAGGGGACTCAGTGTGGAGACGAAAGGCGAGTCGGACTTTTCCTCGCCTCAAGTCAGACCCAAAGGCTGAAGGTCGACGTAGGTCTTTGGGCGAAGCACTGTTTTTTAGCGAGCGGCGAGGCTGGACGGCGGAGGAGATCCGCTCTCACTGGAATTGGGCGCCAGGATCGAGCTTCTTGAACAACTCCGAGTTCTCGCTCACCTGGCGACTTGTACGGAATGCGTTACCCCTTCTCGGCTTGAACTACAAAGCGGGCCTAGCAGACATGCCTGATTGTCCTCGCTGCGGCAGTGGATTAGAAGAAACGGCTGAGCACGCCTTCTACTACTGCGAGCGAGTTCGCCCGTTTTGGGATCACGTCGGGGAGTGGACGGCTCGCATCGAACCCAAGCAGCTCGTGCTGCTCGACGTTGGTTACGTCGTGGACAACGTTCTTCCTCCGTTTCAGGGTGAGAAGCGTGTGGTGTTTCTCGCGATCCTGGCTGTAGCTCGAATGGTGATTTGGATCACGCGAAAGAAGGGATTGTATGACGATGCAAACTTTTCTCATCGCGATCTGGTTTTGTATTTTCGGCATCAGCTGAGGGTCAAAATCAGATGCGATAGAAAACGCTTGGATCGCATAACATTCAACAGAAGGTGGGTGAATGCAGTGAGCCTGGTCGTACGAAATGGGGCAACGTTGGAGTCATCCTTCCCTCCTCTGCCCGCTCATGGCGTCTACGGTACGGGTCCTTCGGGACTCCTCCCCCGGTAAGTAGGCAAAGTTTTCCCCTTGTAACCTAGTTAGCAGTATGTTGTCAGTCATTGTCCCCGTCATCTAGCCATTAGTATTCAAGATCTTCCCCATCCCCATTATTTTTCGACCTCAACCTGTATCCCAGTCCGCTTTTACTGAAGATCTTGAACATTCATATGTATAAAAATCATATTACCGGCTTGTATCGACCCACACCGTGCCCGACCCTTAATTTTCTTTTTTCCCCCTATAGATTAGGATCCCAGTCCCACCTAGGGCAGGTCCGACTTTTTTCCGGTTCTTTCGCCCCGGAAAACAGTCGGCCTCCAATTTTATAGACGGGGGGATGGGAGGGCAACCAAACGGGGGATTTTTCCTTTGTTTCTTCGTTTTTGTATATATTTCGGGGTTTTTCTCCCATCCCCATCATATGCATTCATTTGTAAAAAAAAATCACAATTTGTAAATAAAATCATGCATCACTTCCGGGGTTTTTAAGTAGGTCTTTCTTCATAGAGCAAATGTGGTATTTTGGTGGTAGCAGCGCGCATGGCGACGGATGAATGACTATATATTGTATTGTTGAATGGGTCGGCGAATGTGGCTAGCTAGGTCCCCTTAGTAAAAACATAGTTAATGCAAGACCGCACCCTTCCCCTTCCCCCCAAAACTTAAGGCTTTGTGCCTTCCAGTAAGTAATCAACAGGAAATAAACACACAGTCCGCAATAATACCCTCATAGTGGAAATTACAAAACTATATGGGATCTACTTCTAAAAACGTCTACCCTACTCAACATGAATATCAAGGTCTACCCAAATAGCTCTCTCAACACATCTCGAGGTGTGGTGAGAAGTTCCGAATTATCTTACCGTTCCGTCGAAGAAATCTAACACAACCCAAGAAAACAACTGTCTGAAGTAAAAAGAATTACAATATGGAAAAATGACCAAATTATTAACACCAACATCCTTACCTTTTATACCCATAAACCCTTACATAAATTTAAAATTGGGTACATGATAGTGAAGGTCGACACTTTTATTCCCACTTCCCTCTGCTGCTACAACTGCCAAAAGTTGGTGCACAAGAAAGAAAATATGTACGAAATGTGGAGAGTGTAGTTCTTATCACCCTAAATCCACCTGCAAACATTTTTAATGTGCCAACTGCAATGGAGATTAGTCGGCTGACTTTTTGCAGCATGGAAAAGAGAAAAAGAAATCCTGAAAATAAAATACATTCAAAACATCCCTTTTCCAGAGGCAAGAAAACTTGTTGCAACTACCTTCCTAGCTCAGTCTTACTCAAGAGTAACACAACCCATACAAAACCCCTCCACCCCGAAATGCCATAAATGCAATCTCCTCATAGAAAATCTCTTTCCTCTGAAACCAGAACATCCACAATCAAAAACCCAGGACAACTTAAACAGAAAGCACAGGTTCCCATTCGCCAAACTGGAAGAGTACATTTGAACACCAAAGTGAACAATGAAAAATGAGAGGGCACATTCAAACTGCTCCCAGCTAAGTTCAGTTCAGTTCAGTTCCCTCAGCATCAAGAGCAAATTCATCTATGGGAATGAATAAACAGTGCAATGCTCATGAATTAACAAAATCCCAACAAAGATCCTTTTGTGTAGAAAACATGGATAGTGACACAGACAGCATAGTTGCCAAGCTCAATCTGGAAGGTATAACAAATAACAGCAATACTTGAAACCATTTAGCTGTGTGCAAACAGTGAGCTCAATCTCTTCTCTTTTTTTAAATGTTTCTTTCAAACCATCCCCTTAAAAACTAAAAATGAAACTCTCAACTAACAAATCTACAACGTGCCATGTGTATTTGTTTAAAATTTGTTCAAACAAATGACTGATGTTAAATTGTTGCCGGTACGTAGCAGTGTTCAAGACTGTTTGTGAACAAACGAGTAAAAATAAATAGAATGATTCGTATTGGATTAAAATACGTGAAATCGTTTAAGTGTGTAATAAAAAAAAAGCACAGGCTTGTTTAAGAAGGTTATAAGCAAAAGGCTCATAAATCATATGTATAACCATTTAAGTATATGCAAGCAAATTGCTGATGTTGGGATGAATTGTTTGTGTGATCTAGCAGTACTTGGAGCCATTTGATTGTGTGCATGTAGGTGGACTCGTTTGGAATGTTATCTGCTAAGTATTCGTTTGGAAATCATACCCTTAATACGTGTATGGGCGAGGTTTGGCGTTGAATGGCCGGCAGGGGTTGATGTGCCATAAAGCCTAACAAACCAAAGAAACCAACCAAACCGAACTAGGGAATATCAAGAGTCTTTGAAAAAACCAACCCTTTCACCAAAATCTGACCAAATTAAATCTTTTTGCTCATTTCTGACCAAATATAATCAAATACTATCATAAAACCCATAATATAAACCCTAAAACCTACATAGAAGACAAAATCAATTTGAACTTTCTTGGCATTAATTGACCCACATGGGTTGATATGCTGTTAAACAAACCTCAAACTTAATACAAATCCATTTTGTCCTAATCATGGCGAAAGCAATAAAAAACCTGGCGGTGTATTGGCTTAAATTACAATACGATATATGTACTTAATGTTTTCTACTAGAAGTTGATGCTAAATCTAATATTGATTCAGGATTTAATAGCTGAAATGTAAATATTTGTTAGATAAAGTGGCATCCCAAACATTCTATCACTTACAAAACTTATAAACTGCAGAAATTATTCAACACATTCTTTTAAGCTTGTAAAACATATCATTCCAACGAAAAGGAAACAAAGACTTTTCATGAGTAGAATTATTTTCTCGAGTTTCCTAAGGTGACTAAAGAATCAGTATTAGAGG
Source organism: Sepioteuthis lessoniana (assembly GCA_963585895.1). Lineage (NCBI taxonomy): Eukaryota > Metazoa > Mollusca > Cephalopoda > Myopsida > Loliginidae > Sepioteuthis > Sepioteuthis lessoniana. The sequence continues at coordinate 102,356,189 of OY757919.1, read as the reverse complement.
TTTTTGAAGTAGTCTCTAAAAATATTCCATAAAATTAAGAAAATAACGTGTGAAACTTGAGATAAGTATTTTTCTCACTCATTTTCTTTTCCTAGATCATTTTTCTGTTTCATAGAGTCTCTTTTTTTCTTTAAGTAAATATTAAAATAGATTCCTAATTGCTAATCATTGGATTTGACAAGTCACTTCTAAAGGCTTCCTTTCGAGAATTGTTGATTAACAGTAATTTAGGAAACCGAATTCCATTTGCAGCGCTTCCAGACCTTTACTTGGAATAACTTTGGTTCCAATTTAGTTGGTTCAGAAGAATTACAGTAGAAATATTTAAAGGTTGACTTTATATTCTAAGTCCTTATATAGAATGGTTATCCCCCTCATATTCACTCTCTCTCTCTCTCTCTCTCTCTCTCTCTCTCTCTCTCTCTCTCTCTTATATATATATATATATATACATACTCAGAAAGTTATAATTAGTTGACTCTTATGAAAAGAACTGTTTAAGTAATCGAACCTTCAATTCTTATCAACCATGAGACATACTTGGATATATGTATGAATTGGTCAAACTAACGTGGCATAAGAAAACAAGTGTTTTTTTCTTGATGAAAAATTCTTATGTTGGCCAAAAGGCGCAAAACTGACATTTTAAACATCAAAAGCAACTTTCCCACTCAATTCCTAAAAAAAAAAACGTATTTCAAAATTCTTGTTTTATTCTTTCTGCAATCAATCTCGGGTGAAATTTTGGGGTGCATACAGCGATTTATATGTAAATATGAATCGATGTAGCAACAACAAAAATAGCAAACCAAAAATAGTCATATAAGCTCATATAAATTCAAATCTACCAACAGTGCTAAGTAAAAGTTTTCGTTTTGTTTAGTGGGGGTATGGCATATAAACTTTTGTTGGTTATTTAATGCCAACTCCATTTTATACAAACAAACAGTTCTATTTCAAACATTTCAGTTTAGCGTTAATACACGGTTTAATTATCAAAAACATTTCTGTTTCAAGCTATTCACTTTATTCAAACAGTTTTATTTCAAACAATTCATTCTAGTGTTTGTATAGTTTTTGTTTACACACAGTTAAATGTCAAAACAATTCTATTTCAAACAATTCTGTTTAGCTTAGGTTCAAAGTTTAGTTCTATTTGGCATACAGATAGGACCCTATCAGGTGGTACTACTCCGAACAAGAGTGTACCTGGCAGCTATGACAACAAATGGATACTCCAAATTCCCCAAAGATGCACCATTACTGGAGCCTCGCCATCAGATTGTTTAGTGTCATATCCAGAATACTCGTTACTGGCGGGGTCTTACCCTTCTGTAGAGGAGCAGTCGGTGTATTCTATAGCCCCACCCAACTAGGCAAGCAAAAGTGCTCAGCAAGTTCTATTGTTGGATGTTACATACATTTATACTGTATCAAGTATTTCAATATATTGCAAATAATTTTCTATTGGGATCTTTACAATACACCTGGGGTAATGCTAATTAAAAGGTGCTCCACAATCCCAAAAGTTCCTGAACTAGAGTCTCATCATCAGATGAAATTTAGACGACCAAGACCTGCATACAAGGCATCTTAGTAAGATTGTTACACTGTGGCACCAAATATAAAAGTTATTACAAACGCGAGATGCAGTTGTTTCGAGATACAAAAATTTATTGCTTCTTCATTTTTTTTCAGTAGTAACCCCAAAAAAAGAGTAATAGAATAAAAGATATATGTCAAATCACTAGAGAGACAGAGGGTTTAACCCGTGGTAGACGAGACGAAAAAAAGACAGACTTCCTTTTCATCACCCCGACCAAGCCTCACCTCATCTAGAGCTACTCATCCTAGCTGCCGACTGGGCTCGAACTGCCCAACGCCAACTCGGCGAATTTCCGCCACAACTGGTTCCCCTACTGCGTCTTCGAAGTCTTCTTATATATATTCTGCCAATCATTCTCTAAATCAATCTGATAACACGTAAACCTCTAAACTTTTCCAGTCGACGTCATTCTAAAATCAGCTGACATCGTATCCAACTGTTTATTTTAATATCTCGCTTACTTATGATTTCAAAACAAGTGACACCACTTGTGATATTTTGAGGTAAACAAGGTTTACCAGCTTTTGACATTTCCAAATTCGAACTTGTAACTTCAAACTCAAAGTTTTTAACCTGCACACAATTTATCACTAAAATAGAATAATTAATCCTTGATTATACGACAAGATTTAACGAATGTAAACACTGAAACTTAAAGAACGTATTTACTGAACGCCTACGCCACAAACATGACACGATCAATTTTTAAGCGGAATTTAACAGATTTGAATTCAGTTTTCCTTCTTTTTGACTAGTTGCCATAACAAGGCTAAGCAGCCAAGTCTTTCCTACTATTTATCAATAGCTCGATGGAGAAGAGTCAGATGCATACCTTTCGCAAGGGTTTAAGTGCTCTGTAAAAATCTAAACAGCTTCGTCCAGGATTTGAACCCGTGTCGCCGACTCCATTTCCTACGACGATGACCGTCACACCACCAGTCCATAATGAATGTTAAAGTGTATTTATAGAATTGCATCAACAATAAAAGTGGATTACTTTACGTCATTTTATTGAAAGTCTCTCTGCTTGGGCGCCTCATCTAGTGAAGTGGTTAGCAAGCTAGACTAGCAAACCTTCACAAGTAAGTTCACTTATTGAATTGTTAAAGAGTGTCTGCTTTCTGGCTAGGATCTCCAGCAGAGCTGTTGGATTCCCTCACAAAAAGAAATGTGTCGGGCATATATTACTACACTGTATCTGACGGTCAAGATCCAGTTCTGTAGGTCTGTGTAGTGAGCAATCTTCAATGCCATTACTTTCAGGGGCACTCCTGGTTGGACCTAAGAGGCTCCCATCTATTGGTTAAATAAAGTTGTTTAAAAATCATTAGCAATAGATAGTTATATGGCTTCAAGTATTACAGTGTTAAAATTATTTCTATTTACAATAGTGTGACGGCAAATTAGAATAAAAAGATCCCTGGATGAGCAACCGTTTAAAAGCGTATGGGAACTGGTGCATTTAAATATTGTTATCACCAAACGGGGAGTTTATTTTCTTGCACGTGTGAAGACGGAGCGGTCTGGCATTTGTTCCCTCGTAGAATAAGTCCTTGTTCAGAGACCTTTCACGGGCATATAGGAACAGGCATATTATGTGGGGGTTAATTTAGGGCTAGACTGACCGCCGTTGGCAAGGGGTTTCCAAATTTCACATTACACATACACTCACCGGGCCACTAGTTCTTCCTACTCCTAGAACAATGGAAGATATGGACCTCTAGGTTTAGACGTAATAATATTAATTATAGTAGTCGACAACTCCTGTTTCCCGTGTAATATTTTTAAAGGAATTCATATAGGACAATTTAAGCGAGATTAACATAAGGCGAATAGAAGCTGAAAAGGAAACAAGCATGAAACAATTTGGTAGTAGACGATACAAATGAACAACTTCAACACGTGGGAACATTAAAGTATATCAATCTTTTAACTACACACGTGGCTACACAGATTCAACTCGTCAGCTATATTATTAACGGATAGTACATAAACATAAATGTCTTTCTTCTTTTCTTTTCTTTCTTCTTTAGTCTTTCTTCAAATTGAGAGAGAGAGAGTATATAATTGGATATAGGGAGAAACAGTCTTAAAGTTTACTCATCTTTACGACGACTTTCCTTTGGAGAATATTTTCTTTCTTTTTTACGGGTTGACGGAATTTATTTATGCATATCACTCTAGTTAAATAGAACTAACGGCATACTAATGCTAAACTGAATTGTTTGACTAAACTGAATAGCTTAAAATAGAAATGTTTAAATGTTAAACCGTACTTACATTTATCTGTGTGCTTATGCTAAACTGAATTATTTGAAATGGAAATGTTTTTGACATTGTACTTACACTAAACTGAATTGTTAAATATAGAACTGTTTTGATATTTAACTATGTAAACAAAATCTGTACTTATACTAAATGGAAGTAGTTGAATTAGAACTGCTTGATTAAATTGAATAGCTTGAAATAGAAATGTTTTTTTACAATTAAACTACTTACATTTAAACTGCGTGCTTATGCTAAACTGAATTGTTTGAAATAGAACTGATTATTCACATAAAATGAATTTGGCATTAAGAAAAACTACAAAGGTTGATATGCCATAAAACCCAAACAACCAAACCTATATATATATATCTTCAAAAACCAAGCAAGCACAGCTCAGTCGGCTGAAGCACTAGAGTACGCCTAATACACCTCTGCAGAAGAGTAAGATTTCTCTCAACGAGTTTCCTTGATATGGCATTAAATAATCTGATGGTGAGGCTCCAGTTCTGGCGATCAAAAGAATGTATAGATCCCCGTTATTGCCATTATTTCCAAGTCTATTGACCGGATAGGGACCCATATATTGATCAAAAGGAAATATCTAATCATTTACGATACTTGAAACAATCTAAGTATGTTCAATCAAATAAGGTCTAAATCGTTTAAAAATTATATTGCCTACAAACTATTCTTTTATAAATCCTATAGATGAACAGGAGGGTTGATATGCCATAAACACAACCAGCCAAATAACTAAATCGCACGTCTCAAGAATAATAATTCAATTATGTTATTGTAGGATTTGCTGGGGAATCAGGACTTTAAAAAAGAAGCATACATCTACTAGTAAATGTAAAATGTTTATATAACACCTTATATCATATCTAATTTTGAATAAATATATTAGTAAATACTCCGGGTCATCCGTGAACTGGTATACATTTTCTGTGTCAGTTTTCGGGATCGCTCCAAGCAGTAACTACTGTGTGTTACTAACAAATGTAAAGTCAGGATTAATGTCAGGAATGTCTCGAAAGATAAATACTGAAAGAGCAGAACATTTTTTCTCTCCATCATCGCGTGTGCATGAGAAACTCGTTACTAAACTTGATTTATGGATTGAATGTCCCTAAAGATAAATACAGAAAGAGCAGAACATTTGTCTCCATCCTCACGTGCAAGTGAAAACCCCCCTATTAAACTTGATTATCCTGATGATCAATGATAAAAAAAATCCCAAAAAGAAATGGCTCAGTCATCAGGGGTTATTGTATACTGGACTGTATCCCCCAGGAAAAAAAGATTTTTTTGAGAATGAGATACCTAAAAAAAACTTTTCTTTTAAAAAATAGAATTGTCTTGAATATGACCCTGAACTACACCTGACAGGGAAGCTCTGCCGAGTGTGGAGTGAGTCTTCATTACCATTACTCCCAGGTCAACTCTGACCAGACTGCTTGTACCGGTTTGGGTTGTATATATAAGCCAAAGACATGTTTAAAAATTCTTATTCAGCTGCAACGTGTGCAAAAAAAAAACAACCTACAACTACACAAAGAATGTGAATATTTACGTAAAATAAACTCGATCTCCTAACCACTAAGCATAAGTTAATTCTCAATAAGTTGGCATTCCGTAAAAAAAAAAAAAAAATCAATCAACCAATAAACAAAGCAAAGAAAATACAATTCTATTTTTAGCTGTAGATATTTATATAGTCTAAATCTTACGTCCACTTTTGAGTGGAAAATAAACAGCAAAAAAAGCCTTAATATTCTCCGTGGAAAATAATGTAATAAAATTTATACAACGACAAAAACAGAAGAACTAGGTTTTATGCTCGGCTTAAATTATAAGATAACACCCCTTCCAATTTTACAGTCTGCAGTTTTCGCAGCCCAGTTTTATTATGTATTTACTCAAACCTGAGAAACACGAGGAAAGGAAGACATAAGCAACAATGACGAAATTACAGAAAGTAATTACGCACCAAATGACAAGCTGGATGAAGTGGCCTTTACTCGGACAGAGGAGCACGAATGCTTAGTATCACCTATGGCAAAATGTGTTGACAATGTCGAAGATAAAGAATTTATATTGAGTCGATTGCTTATCTCCTAGCACCCATTTTGCTGAGTGTTCTAAAATTAGGGAAGTTCTGAAATAGGAACATATAAAAAAAGTTAATTTGGAGACTTTAAGTTATGCAGGTTTTCTTCCGATGAAAAGTGAATCTACCAGGAGGAAAAATTAGTTTATTGTCAAAGAAGTACAACTAAGTAGAGGGCGAATTTGAAAATGACGAAAATATTAGTTAGCACTCATGTCTGTTATCTATTTCTACATCATGTTCATTAGAGAGATTTCAGTTGCAAAGCGTAGATATTAAAAAAAAAAAACGCCCAGAAGAAATCCCGCCCTGTTGGCTTGACTTGTAGAATACGCTGACTACACCTCTGCAGGAATAAGACCCCCCAATGGGGCCACTTATTGGCCGTGGGTGGCGACACGTAGGGCGCTAAGGCCGGATCCTGGTGGTTGAGCAATAACTGAACCGGCGACAAAATGGTCAATGGCTTGCAACACACCACTTTGGCCCTTACTTGGTCTGATGGGAGGTCGGATAGGCCCGAACCGATCAATCGGCTGGTCATGTCAAGCCCTAGCACCTATATGTTTTATCCCAACTGTACTTTTAAATCTGCACTCGTAAGTTCTCAATCCTTATCTTTTAGTTGCTAGAAGGTGGTGACTGAGGGTCAATTGCGTTGAGAGGATAAGAATTTGACCGGTGCTGAGAACCTGAAATTGGCAACGGCTTAACAACCTGCTCTCAGCTCGAGTATACTAGTCATGTATCCTATCTCAACAAAGGCGAATGGGTTTTCTCCTTGGTTCATTCCCAACACAAGATGGACTCCGTGGTAGGTGGCGGAGCACAAGGACAGCGACAAATATACTGCATATATGGCGTCTTCAAATAAAAAAAAAAAAAAAACCAAACCTGTCAGAATCAGACTCTGAGAATGAGACAGCAGACGTCCCCGGATTCATTATTGAATCTTTGGTGAATGTCTGCCAAACCAAATTCTCACATTTCTTCATAGAAAAAATAATCTTTATAAGGGGTACTCCGAAAACTTAAGAAAACAAGGAATGGCAACTTGCTTGTCGATGTTGACGGTCGGAGGCAAGCATAAAACATTAAAAATGAAAACTTTTCATACGATGAATCGCAGAGCCTACACTCATGAGAAACTCAACACTTCCAAGGGAGTTATCATGAGTAGGGAGTTGGCATTTGTAACAGAAAAGGAGATAGCATCAGCTCTGGGAAAACATGAAGTTACAAACATAAGAATCTCCATCAGAAAAGGCAAAGAACGAATCCAGACCAACACTTACATCATTACATTTCATCAGCCCCGTACTCCCAAGGAGGTGAAGGTCGGCTATTTTCTTAAGAGCAGTACATCCCTGCTCCTCTGAGGAGCTTCATATACCAAAATATGGACACCGCAGGGAAGCCTGTTGAGGACGACATATATCTGTCAAATGCAGTGAAAAAGACCCGGACCACGTGGAGGAAGATTACTTGAAAGGATTAAGCAACATATGGCGATGTTTACAAAAAGAAAATGAAATACTTGGTGAAACACAAGATAAATGTATCCTTCCTGGAAGCAAAGAAAACTGTACGGACCTAAATGGCAGAAAACAGCAACACCTCTGTTGAACAGAGTGTGGATAGAATCAATGAAGGCAACAAATATAGAACACTCATTGAGAAATTAATCCAGTTGAAAGCGAATGAATGGCCAAAGTTTCTGGAGCATCTGAAAAAAACTACACTCGGCCGAATTTTACCAAGCACCAGCGCAGCAACAAGTTGGGAATTGTAGCCCCAACAAAAACACACGTAGGATCTACCACTCGAACACGAACAACTCCTAAAAGTGCAAAATCTCCTGCAATATATCACCATATATATATCTGCCATATATCACCAATCCGTCAACCAAAAAGCATTAAAGACAGAATAAAAAAAACTTGTCTCCCATTAGACCAGAACAAGGAAAGACCAGGAAGCACATTGAAAATGCCCTCAAGAACAAAATTGCCAATAAGAATGAAACGATGCAATACTCAGCAACCAACAAAACTCCTACAAAAAACCTAAATTATAGAGAGTAACACAGACCACGTAGTCGCCAACCTTAATCTTGAAGAAATAATAGATAACTACAATACTTTAAACCATTTAACTGTGGGTAAATTTATAAGCTCAATCACCTTTTTAAATGTTAATTCCTGACATATCGTACGTATCTATTTAAATGTGTGCAAACAAATGATTGATGTTAAATTGTTACATAGCAACTCTCGTAATAATTTAATTGCGTGCAAACAAATAAGCCAAATTAAATAGAATGATTTGTAGTGGATAGAAATACTTGAAATCATTTAACTGTGAAGGAAAATGAGCTCATGTTTATTTGAAATTATTTTATAAGAAAAATGTATTTATTAGAAAAATGATCACAAACCATGTGTATTTAATATATAAATCTAGGGCACCTCTGGTGGTGTAACGGTTAGCAGGTTAGACTAGCAAACCTACTCGAGTGAGTTCGAGTCTCATTGGGCATCCCATTCATTCGGCCTTGTGTCACATCGAAGCAAAGAGCTTTGTAAATTACTATTTAATATATAAATCTAGACAGGGTTTGTCATTGAACAATTTTTAATGGTTGATATTACATAAAAACAAACCATCTTCGGAAAAACTGTTTTTGACAGCACTTATGTTAAACTGAATTGTTTGAAATAGAACTCTTTTTACATTTTACTGAGTGTAAACGGAATCTGTACTTATAATAAACTGCACTGTTTGAAATAGAACTGTTTATATGCATAAAATGGCATTGAATAACTTAAAATGTTTGATATGCCATAAAACCAAACCAAACCGACCATACTTTTCAATCTAAACTTGCAGCAAATTCCCAAACTTTATCTTTAAGGTACTAGGAGGAGGTGTTTGAAGGTCAATTGCTCAGACAGAATAGGATTTGACCACTGCTCAAAACCAGAACTGGGTGAGGGCTTGAAACCCTACTCCCAGCTAAAGTATACTGGTCATGTATTCCCGTATCAACCAAGGTGCATGTATTTCGGCCTTGGTATATTCCTAACTCAAGATGGTCTCTGTGGTGGTTGGTAAATAAAAAGAAGATTTCACTTATGGTGTCTTCGAAAAAAAAAATGAAATTTTTCGGAATCAAACTCAGAGAATGAGGCATCGACGAACTCTTAAGTTTCATTATCATTGAGTTTTTAGAAGAGATGTACGGCTAAGTTCTCACCTTTCTTAATAGAAAAAACATTTATGACAACCAGAGTTGCACCTGACATAACCTAAGGAAAACAAGGAATGGAAACTTTCTTGTCGAGGTGGACAACTGGAGGCAGACAGGAAACATCTCCAAAATGAAAAGTTTCCATATTATCAAATCCAGAGTATATGCACACGAACGACTTAACACATCTAGAGGCGTATGCTGAAGTAGAGACAAGATGACCGCAATGCTGGGAAAATAGAATGTGACAAACATCTGAAAGAAAGGCGAGTAATAAATCCGGACCAACACCTAAATCCTGACATTTAATCAGCCCCATGCTCCCAATGTTTTGAGAGAGTTGAAAAACATGTCTCAGCACCCCGGAAGTACTTCACATGCCAAAAATATGGATACCACAGGGAATCCCCCAGAGGATAATTGACATGGGCCAAGTGTGTTGAAAAGGACTCGGGCCACATGGAGGAATATTGCTCAAAAGAAATCCGATGTCAAAACAGCCGACAAGACCATCCGGCTTACTTAAAATCTTATGACATATATAAAAAAGAAAAGAAAATACTTGAAATAAAACACAAGAAGAATGTGTCCTTCCTGGAAGCAAGGAACATAATTGCATCCTTCAAGGAAAAAAAATACTTATGCCTCTATTGTACGAAGGGCGGATACAATCAATCGAAAGAACAAATATAGAGCTCTCGTAGAAAAACCGATCCGGTTGGCAGCGAATGATTGGCCAAAGTTTTAGGATGACCTGAAAAAACTGCGCTCGGTCGAATTTCTGGAGGCACAAACTCAACAACAATTTAAAGATAAAGAAAAATCCAACGAGTTAGTCAAAGAAAATCCGCAGATAGAATCTATTACTCCAACACAAACCCTCTCCCCCTAAAAGTTCAAAATCTCTTCCAACAAAACAGGTTTTACATGTCTCCAATACGTCAACCAAAAACCGTCAAAGACAGACTAAAAAAAATTGTCTCCCAAAGAGAAAAAACAACTTTAAAAAAACCACAAGCTCCCATTGGCCAATCTGGAAAAACACAGATAAACAACATAATAATCAATAAAAGACCAGGAAACGCATTCCACACAGTCACCTCAACATCAAGAACAAAGTCAACTATAAGAATAAATAAACAGTACAATGCTCAGAGATCGACAAAATCCCCACAAAGATCCAATAGTATAGAAAGTATGGATAGTGTCACAGACTGTATAGGTCAACACCTAAAACTTTAAAAAAAATTGATAAATAATTACAATACTCAAAACTATTTAACTGAGCGCAAACATAAACTTAATCTCTTTTTCTTTTAAATTTTACTTTCAAACCATCCATTTCAAAAGTAAAAATGAAATTACTGACAAACTAATCTCTTGCATATCATGATTATCTATTTAACTGTGTGCAAACAAATGACTGATGTTAAATTGTTACTGTTACATTGCAATATTGAAACTATTTAAATGTAAGCAAACAAATGACAGATGTTAAATTGTCACTGTTACATCGCAATACTTGAAACTATTTAAATGTAAGCAAACAAATGACAGATGTTAAATTGTCACTGTTACATCGCAATACTTGAAACTATTTAACTGTGTGCAAACAAATGACTGATGTTAAATTGTCACTGTTACATCGCAATACTTGAAACTATTTAAATGTAAGCAAACAAATGACAGATGTTAAATTGTTACTGTTACATAGAAATACTTGAAACTATTTAACTGTGAGCAAACAAATGATTAATATTGTATAGAATTAATAGTGTTATGTAGCAATACTCGAAAGCATTTGACTGTGTACAAACAAATGATTTTATGTAAATAGAATGATTCGTGTTTTATAAAAATATCATTTAGATTATTGAAAACATTTAACTGTGAAGAAAAATGAGTGCAGGCTTGTTTAAAAATGCTATTAATAAATGTTCACGAACCATATGTATTTAATGTACATGTATAAACAGGATTTGACATTAAACAAGGTACAATGTTTTATATGACACAAAAGTAAACTAAAACTACGAACAATTCACTTACAAATCATATTTATAACCATTTAACTGTGTGGGAACAAATGGCTTACGTTAAATTGAATTGTTTCTGTGAGATAGCAATACTTGAAGCCATTTAATTGTGTGTAAACAAATGAGATATTGCTTATCTAAAATGTTATTTACAAAGTATTCGTTGAGAAATCTTACGTTTAATATATATAAAAACAGAATTTGGCATTAAATAACATAAAAAAGTTGATATGCCATAAAATCCAAACAAACAATGAACTCCAAAATGGTATTTAACTGATTTACCAAAAAGTCAGGATGTAACTCAAGGACATTTTATTGAAAGATCACGCACAAAAATATTTGGTCCCTTCAGCATTTCCCGTATTGAGGCGCCTCAGCGGCCAAGCTATAAACCCAGCCATGCAAACCAGGTATTGCCTGGAGGATTGCCCCGAGGGACTGGGGTATTTCAACTCAATAACACCACCCCGACACGAATAATTATATTGCCCAGTCGGCTGGGGCTGTAGAATACACCGACTGCTTCTCTGCAGAGGGGTAAGAACCCCCCAACGAGTGTCCTGGATATGATACTAAACAATCTGATGGTGAGGTTCCAGCAGTGCTGGAGCTTTGGGGAATGTGGAGTACCCCTTTATTGCCATCGCTCCCAGGTCCACTCTGTCCCGGAGTGGTAGCACCTGATAGGGCCCTATCTATGGGTTAAATAGAAGTAACGGCATACTTATGCTAAAATGAATTTTTTGAGTAAAACTGAATAGCTTAAAATAAAAATGTTTTTGACAATTAAACCGTACTTACATTTGAACTGCGTGCTTGTGCTTAACTGAATTGTTTGAAATAGAACTGTTTTTTCGACATTAAAACTGTATTTACACTTAACTGAATTGTTACATATAATTGCAACTGTTTTTTTTACATTGAAACTGTATTTACACTAAACTAAATTGTTTATCATAGAATTGTTCTGACATATAACTGTGTGTAAACAAAATCTGTACTTTTACAAAACTGAATTAGCTGAAGTAGAATTGCTTGACTAAACTGAATAGCTCGAAATAAGAATGTTTTTTACAATTAAATTGTACTTACATTTAAACTGCGTGCTTTTGCTAAACTGAATTGTTTTAAAATGAACTATATTTGACACTGAAACTGTAGTTACACTAAACTGAATTGTTATATATAACTGCTTGAATAGTTTGAAATAGAAATGTTTTTGACAATTAAACTGTGAACTCATGCTAATCTGAATTGTTAGAAATAGAACTGATAATTTACACAAAAATGGATTTGGGATTAAATAACCTACAAAGGTTGATATGCCATAAAACGAAACCAAAACAAACCAATCCATAATTATATTATTTGTAAGTTATATATATATATATATATATATATATATATATATATATATATATATGTGTGTGTGTGTGTGGGGGTGATTTGGTGTGTACATGTGTATGTGCGTGTGCATTAAAGAGGTGAAAATACGCTCATATATACATATATATGTCCTTCTGTGTGTGTGTGTGTGTGTGTGCATTAAAGAGGTGAAAATACCCTCATATATATATATATATATATATATATATATATATATATATATATGTGTGTGTGTATGTGTGTATGTGTGTGTGTGTGTGTGTGATGAATTTGCCCTAATATCAATATTTATGAGCATCTTTCATATTCATATTACGAATTTGGAAATATTTGTCTTGGCAAAAATAAAAAGGCGTTTCAAGAGAGAGAAGGCGGCGAACAATAACCAACTGGAGGCCTTATTGTCGCATTACATAACTAATTAGATGCAATTAAAACCCGATACTTCAAAAGAAAAAAAATGAATAATTGCTTTTAATAATTTTATCAAAAGCAATAAATCATTTTTTTTTTCTTTTCAAGTATCAGATTTTAATTCTATTTAATCAGTTAGGCTATTGTTCAAATGTAAGCCTTATTAATTAAATTTATAAGTAGTTCTTGAAGTCGGAAATATAATCAAGTTGAAAAAGAAAATTTGGTAATCTTTTTTGTATTGTAAGCATCGATCTTTCATCGTATCAAACACCATTTGTTACGATATGATGTATTCTTTAAAATATAAAAAAAAAATTTTCTAAGAAGATATCATTTTAAAGAATTAATAAATACTTACTGACAATTATTTGTTACTTTTGTCGAGTCTATAATTCAAGTTGGCATATACTCCTTATTATAGACGAGTATTTGGCTACTTTATATAAAAGAACTAATCACAGAGTTATTTGGGCAAGTACTACTTATGACAAACATTTTCATAAATCTTATTATATTAATGTTGTCTCTAGAGAAAGTGAGATATTTGTGTTTGAAATCAATTCTCAATTAAATAAAAATAAATTAAAAATATCTATAGAATTAGAATTTGAACACATGCAATTATAAAAATATCTACATCAATTAAAATAATTAATATCACTTATTACATTTATGAGTAAATATGGTTAATGAAATTTTACCGTTAAAAAAATAACATAATACTAAAATACGCGGTGCATTCAATAAGTTTCCAGAATTTTTTGTACGGGCATTTAAAATTGTTGCAGACTCTTGAAAATTCAGTATGTTATTGCTATACATTTTATGAGATGACTGACTAAATTTTATGATTTCAGGTTCAAATGAACAGCAACAGCAGGAATTGGAATACGCCCTACTAAAGCGTGATTGTCACAGCTGGTGAATTTCAAAAATGTTATCTGAACTTTAGAAGAATAATATGCAATAAAATTCTATTTAAAACATAAGATGAAAGCTGGATCTACTGCTATGACCCAGAGACCAAGAGACAGAGTTCCCAGTGGAAGCATACTTCACAGAACCAAGAAGGCCAGACAGAGCAAATCCACCCACAAACTTTTGATGATCCCGTTTTTGACAGCATTGGCATGATCTACACGCACTAGGTTCCCACTGGACAGACAGTCAACAAGGAATACTATGTTGAGGTTTTAAGGGAGTTTAGGAAGAGATTCCGTCGGAAGAGGTCAGCACTCTTTAAATCGGGCCAGTGGCTTTTCTACCAGGACAATGCACCAGTCCGTAACTCCATCCTTTACACACACTATTTGACCAAGATGGGCATCATGACAGTTCCTCAGCCTCCCTATAGACCAGACCTTGCTCCCCGTGACTCTTGCTTATTCCCTAAGCTCAGAGGATGTCGTAATGAGACAATTGAGGAAATGAAAGAGGCTGTGACGAAGGTCATTGACACGCTCACACATGAAGACTTCGATGGGGCCTTCCAAAAGTTTTTGGAACGGTACTATATGTGCATTGCAGCAAGAGGAGATTACTTCAAAGGGGACTAGGGTTTCATGTGTGTACTATCAATAAAAGTGCCCATACGAAAAAAGTTTGGAAACTTATTTAATGATCCTCGTATAAACGTTTTACATTTTGAAAAAAAAGAGAAAAATATTTACGTTAACATTTTTATTATCACTTAAAACATTTGAATGCATTTTAATAAGCATGTGTTTAAGTTATCAAACGTTGAGAATAAAGTATTTTCCATTTCAATTCACTACAAAATTATGGTGTGGAGGATTTGCTCACGCTCACTCCTATCATTATCCTTTCTCAAATTATATAATTATCGAATTTTTTAGATGACTTCACTTTATCAGCAATTTTCTGATCTGTATGATTATATATATTGAACTAAATCACAGCCAAAAGAGGCTTTTCTACTGTTGTAGAGTCACAACCAACTATACATATTAAACCATACACATATACGTGCGGAAACAAAATCAACAATAATGACGAAGAAACACGCTTCTTTAGAAAAATATACCTCCCTTACTTTATTCGAAATGGTCGCGAAAGGGTTACGAAAGGGTTATATGTGAGAGGTGAGTTAGAGACTGAACAGAGACTGCAACATATTGACCCCCAGTTCCTCTGTCTTTAGCAGCACTGCTTTCTCGTACTGCTGTGCTGCTCAACCGGGGGCCCTGAGGGCCCAGCCTTCTGCTGAGAGCCGTTTCTCACTGACTCGAACTGCAACAACTGACTCGAAACTAATTAAACTTCCTGTCGCACTGGGTTATATTATTGTTCGACATCCACATGCATCCTGTGAGCGTCGCATTTGCACCTAATTCAACCCGTCCACAGTCAAGGTTATCCCCTGATATCTTTGACCGGATGCACCAGTTCTTTGATCGACGGCTGGGTCAGAAGTCAATATGTTACATTACGAGTTAAACCTTAACGTTGTTTTAACCATAAAAAAAGGAAAATCATTATGAGTTATAATTTTTTCGACCGTGATTTTTGATGATAAGTTGGAACTTATTTGTAGAAACAATTCAATTTTTTGGCAGACCACTATTATTTCATAGGTTTAGTTATGATTCAATTTAATGAACTGATTATTTTTACAAGAACGTCAAAATTATGGAAGGCGGGCTATACAAATACCAGTTCATTTCCTTTTAACCATTTTCGGCTTGTGCGTAAATCAAGCCAGGCTACTTTTGACCAGTGGGAATAAAGGCATACCTATATTTCATGTCTGTTTGGGTTACTCTCAAATTGAATGACAAAATCTTAATTTTAGCTTCCACCTCTGATAAACCTACGATAATACCTTGAGAGATACAGAGACAGAGACAGACTGACAGACTTTTGAATATCAGATTGACAAGAGAAGGTTATTACTTAGATTATTATAAATGTAATGGTAAAGTTTATCCATTTTAAAAATGTATTTTAGTATCTCACAGTCTTTGAGTTTTCAGGTGGTGAATATATTGTAAAAACTCGTTCGCGCATTTAACAGTTGAAGACTCATGAATTAAACTACTTTTAAAGCATTGAAGTCGTGATAATTTGTGTTAGAGGTGCAAAGTCATGGTCAAATGTGTGGCGCTGCTGTACCAGTAAACGCATTTATTTTTAGGTCTCTGCGATATTTATCAGTTGTTTTAAAATTTCTTTAAGTTTGGCCTGAGGCATTGCTTACGGGCTGTTTAATAAATTCCTGTTAAGGATACGAAATCTTTTTTGTAATTGAATATATTTAATCTTTTGGGAATTTCTTTTGCTATATTTATGTTAAGATGGGTTAGATCTCCTTCAAGTTTGTTGGTTATGATGTTTGTTGGTAATATAATTTTATTGTTTGTGTTATATATCTGTGTATCTTTAAAAACCTTTCTTTTAATATATTTGAAGTGCTTTTATGGTTTTAAAGATATTTTCTTTGCAACGTCTTTTTGCAGTTGTTCGGAGATGCAATCCCAAACGATCTTTGATAAAATACCATGATTATTCCGAAGTTCCCATGGTGTTGTGGCTAACGAGCTGGATTCCGATATCATAGTAAGCGGTTTTGAACTCCAGTGTCAGAATTACGATTACTTTGGAACTAATACATTTAGGCAAGACATCATCATGTCGTGCCGCTAGCACGGATATCCCTGACCCTCTCTCGCCACTTCTCCCTATCGTTCATCGCCTCTGGCGGGTCTTCAGGGCTATATACCGTATCCTCATATAGCTGCTGTATGTATATTTTAGCTGGTCGTCCTGCTTTTTCTCGGCCATATGTGGGAGTCCATAGGAGTACATCACTTATGAGCTCGTCCCTGCTTCTCCAGATGTGTCCTGCCTGTCTGGTTCATCTAACTTGGATAGTTTTCGTGATGGGAGGCAGGTGGCCGTATAGTTGGTGCTTTGTGGGGTGTTGCCGCCAGGGCCTATTCAATAATGCTCTCAACATTCTTGTGTAATTGCCGTCTAGCTTCTTCTCCAGCCATTTTGTTAGCGTCCAAGTAGTGCATTCCTTATCTCTCAGGCTATGGATTAACTATTAGCATTGTTGTCCTTCTACAAGCCACAAAGTTAGATATATCATTAAACAAAGAACCCAGGGTTATCGTCGTGGTGTAATGGTTAAAGCGATGGACTGCAGAATCTTAGTACGCGAGTTCGTATTCCAATCGCGCTATTACGTTCACTTTCGGGCAAATACCCTTGAAAAAGGTATGAATCCCCTTATCCTCCTAGCTATGGGTCAAATATTACCACTACTGTTCTTCTAGGAGAATGGCTTTGGCATTAAATAACCTACAAAGTTTGATATGCCATTAAACAAAGAAACCGATCAAAACTTATATTTATTCAAAATTAGATTTTTTGTGATGTGAATCAACATTTATTTTGAGTTTTCTGTTAATTGTTAATTTTAGACCGCTATTGTTTCGAATTAATAAGATATCTACGAATTTTACTAAACTGTCTGTTTAACCTTTACATGTAAATTCAGTCGTGCGTTTGATACTGTTTGTATACATCAATTGAAAAAGGGATAATATAGGAAACAAATGACTAAATGAAAAAGTTTTATGTTGATAATATTTCCGCATATATGTTAATATTCTTTCCTTCAATGAACACTTCTTCTTTTAAAGATTCTGGTTTGTTTGGTTTAGTTTGGTTTGTTGGTTTTTATGGCATATCAACCTTTATAGGTTATTTAACGCCAAATCCATTTTTATGTAAAAAATCTGTTCTATTTAAAACGATTCAGTTTAGCATAAGTACACAGTTTAATTGTCAAAAACATTTCTATTTCAAACTATCCAAGCACTTATTTGTAACAATTCAATTAAGTGTAAATACAGTTTTAATGTGGAAAAACAGTTCTATTTCAAATAATTCAGTTAAGCATAAGCACGCCGTTTAAATGTAAGTACGGTTTAATTGTCAAAAACATTTCTATTTCAAGCTATTCAGTGCACTCAAAGAATTCAGTTTAGCATAAGTATGCTGTTAGTTTTATTTAACCCATTGATAGGGCCCAATGAGGTGCTACCACCCCGGGCCAGAGTGGACCTGGGAGCGATAGCAATGAAGGGGTACTCCGCATTCCCCAAAGCTCCAGCACAGCTGGAACCTCACCATCAGATTGTTTAGTGTCATATATCCAGGACACTCGTTAGTGGGGAGTGGGTCTTACCCCTCTGCAGAGGTGCAGTCAGTGTATTCTACAGCCCCAGCTGACTGGGGCAATAAAGATTCTGTTCTTAAAACACCATGTTAATCGTGAAAGCAACCAGGTAAAATATATTTACTTTCATTTATTGAACTTGAGTCTCGTGATGTATCTTTGCAAGTGTAGAAGATTGAAGTGAAAGAAGAATCCTTTAAGAACTTTATGGATCCCTGGAATTAAGTTTCACTCTCCCGTTCAAATGCCCTGTCGATGTGGCTGTAGAATACGCTAACTGTATACTGAACCCCCCCCCATAAAATAAGGAATGTCCTGTGCATGACACGAGACTGGATATTATGGTGAGGTTACAATTTTAAATATTTGGTTATTGTGGAGTACTGTTACACTGCCATTAAACCCAAGTCCACTTTGACCTGGAGTGGAAGAGCTTGTTAGGGTCTCATCTATGGGATAAATCTGTTCAAAAATTATTAGTATTCGATTGGACTGTGTGAAAAATAAACAAGCAAACAAAAAAGTAAATAAGGACGAACCATGAGCACAATTTCCTAACCTCTAGACATGAAATAACCGTAACAGGTTGACATGCCGTTAGAATGAATGAATCGATCTTCAGTTCAAAATATGATTAATTTCCCTTTATAAAGTCATCGGTCTTTTGTCAATTTACGATCTACCATACCAAAATTCGATCTATAATCCAAATATATATATATACGAGAGGGTGTTGAAGATTTTTCAAAACGCCCAAGAATAAAACGACCTTTTAAAAAAACTGGTTCAATTTTATGGTCGGATCAAAAGAGATGCTGTACCAAATGTGTTAAATCACCATATATGTGGAATTGGTCATATATTTCCATAATATAGGTTATTCTCTCCTTGTTATGACCGAGAATTTTTCGGTATCATCTCCTATAGAAAAATTGTAAAAAAGGAGATTTATAAGACTTGATGGGAAATTAAAAAGAAATAGTATTTAGCATATATTTCATTGGCCTAGTGGTTAGAGTGTTTGTCAATGGCTCTAGTTGAATCATACCAAAGACTCAAAAAATGGTACTCGATGCCACCTTGCTTAACATTCAGCATATTAAGGTACTGCTGAAGCGTAAAGTGGAGAAATCAAGGAAAAAGCGTAGCACTCTTTCCTACATCTCGGAGTAGTAGCTATTGAAAATGGAACCTTCGGATCGTACTCGACTACGGTCGCTAACTTTATTTTACTTATATATTTCAATCTAACAGTGTCAAGGAAAAATAAATAGGTTTTTCTTTTTAATTCTTGTTTTCTTGTAGAGGATCGAATAATGAGAAATGTAAGAAAATCGATTCTTTCTTAATGAAACTTTGTGGCAAAACAAAAAAAAATTGATAAGAGCCAGTGATTGGTGATATTTAGGAACAGCTGTTACTCGTAACAGCTAATGGCATTGTGCCACGTTAAGCAAGGCTTAGTAACTAAAATTATTTGATGACTAAAAGGCTTGGTTTCTTTGTTTTAATGGCATATCAACCTTAATTGGTTATGAGATGCCGAAGCCATCATTCTATCACAACAGTAGTGGCATCCTTCGTACTCATAGCTTGGAGGATAAGAAAGTTCATACCTTTCCCAAAGGGCATTAGTCCGAAAGTGAACGTAATAGCGCGACAAGATTTTGAACTAGCTTTCTATATTGCTGTCCAGCATATTTGCTACGACGCCACGGTGACTACCCGATGAAGGGATCAGCTGTTTGACAGGAAATGTATGATAGAATAATGAAAACAAAAGAAAAGAAACTGTCTAATGATTAGTCATCGAAAGCAAAACTATTCTGATTTTTTTGTGATGTAGATATCAAGAAATGTTACAAGTGCTGAACAATGTCTACACTGAAATTAGTTTATTTTGTATTCAGTGTTAAGAGTTATGCACTCCATAGTAGATTTTACACAACGACATGTGTACACTCTTAACATTCTCCTTTTAAATGAATGCTAATCTGCACACAATGAAATATCAGAAGTTCATAGACGTCACTTAATTCACAAACCCTGTCACTAATTCTTATTCTATCTAAACACAGAATAGATTAAAACATGCCGCATTTTACCTCATAAATGATACTCATTTTCTACTCTAATGGATCCGATCCCCTTATGCTGACATTAAATCTAAACCTGTTGTTTTTTTTAACACCTTTAAAAATCTTTATTTAATTGTTTCACAACTTTTAAATGGATTATTTTATTTGTTATTACATCTTGAGTGGACAATGGATCCAAACAGTCTATCGTTAACAAAATCCGATAAAGTCCAGATTAATAAACACTCTGAAATTTTCATTCAGATACAGTGAGAAGCTGCTGAACGAAACGATCTCCGGAAACGAAGTATTGATCTTTTCATAGGATAATTGACTTGGTTCTGGTACAAATTCTGAAGGTGGAGGCACTCGATGAGAATCGTAAACTGTACTGGTGGGTAACATCTGTAGATATTTAATAATATTCTCTTGTAAGAATATTTTGTATACTACGCGTATACAAATACAAATATAAGCGAAAATATAATCAAACATAATTTACGAACTTCAATGAACGAACGAACACACTTCTTTATAAAAATATGTATCTCTCACACTTTACTCTCCATGTTTCTGTGGAGTGTGAGAGATGAGTGGAGACAGGGACAGACTGCTATATTGGGTCAACTTCCTCTCTTGACCATAGCAGCACTTCTTCCGCATCTTGGCTGGGGTTGCTCAACCGGGAGTCGCTGAGGGCCACAGACTTCAGTCTGCAAGCTGTCCCTCACTCTGGCCTTCCTGGAACCTGCCTATATTCTTTCATGACGTCCACTTGCTTCGGCTTCTTCTTCCGCTTATTTACACATGTGCATCTCTATTTGACGGCTCGGTCAAGGGTCAATATACAATAAATACATGTTAAAATAAACAAAGAGGACGGAAAGGTATTTCAAAGTTTAAGCTTCATCTATATTCATTGGAGGATATAAAATCGGATTTAATTATTCCTCAATCAGAAGCAACTTATACTGGCCCAACAAAGAATGTTTTTAATTATAATATGTTTTGATTGATTCGTTATCTCTGAAAATACTCGAATATACATCCTCATTTTTTCTCAGCTTAAACCATTTAGAGTTGACAATGTCTTTCACGAGATATCGATACGATATTCATAATATGTATTTTATATATGATCAAAGTAAATTACAGAAATATTTTCACCTTCAGATAATTTTAGCGTGATTCTTAGAAATATTACGATATCAACTTTAAATAGCTCAATTGAATACTCCTTACAATACTGAGATTTAATCTTTCTACTCTCCCATTCTTGGGATGTCCTCGTGGTGTGATGGTTTAATCGATGGACTGCGGAATCGATGTAATCGAGTTCGAACTCCAGTCGCGCTATTACGTTCACTTCTTATATATTGACCCTCGACTGAGCCGTCAATCAAGAGATGTACCTGTGTAAATAAGCAGAAGAAGAGCGGCGTTATGAAAGAATATAGGCAGATGCCGGCGGCCGTCGAGTGCAGTCGGCACAGGAATGCTAGAGTGAGAACCAGCAGGCAGATTGAGTGCAGTGGCCCTCAGCAACTCTCGGTTGAGCAACACAGCCGAGATGCGGAAAAGTGCTGCTATGGTCAAAAGAAGAACTTGGGTCAATATGGCAGTCGGTCCCTGTCTCCACTCATCTCTCACACACCACAGAAACATCGAGAATAAAGTGTGAGTTATATATTTTTGTAAAGAAGTGTGTTCGTTGGTTTATTAAAATCGTCATTAGCGTTGACTATGTTTCCAGCTTATATTTGCGTAAATGGCTATACAGCACACTTTCGGACAAATACCTTTGGGAAAGGTATGAACCCCGTTATGCTCCCAGCTATGGGTTAAATAGTATCACTACTGTCCTTCTACAAGGATAGCTTTGGCATTAAATGATCTTTAAAGATTGATATGCCATTACATACAGAAAACGAACAATCTCCCATTTTTATGTCAGTATAAAGTAAAGTCAGTGACCTTAGCTGAAGGTAACCTGAAGGCTCCCTTTTCCATAGCTACTACACTGTGGTATAGGAGAGGGCGCAACTCCATTCCTAGGATTGCTCCACATTACCCTTCATCCTTACCTTATAGTGCTAAGCAAGGCAACATAAAGAACCATTTTTGAGTCTTTTGTATGACTCGATCTGGGATTGAACCCTGGTCTCACGCACCATTGGCGAGCACTCTACTCAATAGACCAATTGTAAATATTAATAGAATCAGATACCATCGTCTACTGCTGCTGTTTTCAAGAATTTTCTAATAGATTTGGACCATCTTCTTAAAACTTAAAACCAATTCAAAGGCGAACAATGATTTTGACTCTATGTTCTGCCTAGAATTAAACATCTATATCTGGATTTTGTTACAAAGTATTATATCTTGAAATTTACCGAAGAAGGTGAAAAAAATATGGCTACTTAGTGAAAAGGGTTGTCCTTGAATAAGTTATTCCGTCTCGTTAACTTATACATTTTCCATTTAATACAATACAACATTCATATTGAATACCACATTCGTACATGGTTGAATATTGATATAAGAATTTCTCGTTGAAAAATGTATTTTCAAGCCTTTATTTATTTACTTTTTTTTTTAGATTTTCATCAATCGAGTTGGTTGAGTAGTAAGAATAAACTGGATTCAATATGAAAAAAAATAAAAGAAGAAAAAAAAAAGAAAGAAAAGAATTATATAAAAATAGTGATAGTGTTTTTACCTGCCGCAGGAAGGAAATGAAATATGGCACTGCAGATATTAGAGACAAATAAGTGTAACATTATGAGTAAGAAAATACAAAACAAATAAAATGAAACATGGCGCGATAATTACAGGTGACAAATGCGTGGAGTATTAAAAGTAAAACAAAACAAAACAAAACAAAAAAGAGAACATTTTTTTGAAAATTCACAAAGATGGTAAGACGTTTGCTATATGCCATCAACTGGTTACGAACCTGATCAAATACATGAATAAATAAATAAACGGTTAGTGATGCCACTAATTAATTAGAAATGGGAATTAAATAACCTTCTTATAAGCTTTACTTTCACTATGATTCACGTTTCAGACATTTGTATATCAAGTTTGTTTCAACGGTGGCAAACAACAACATTTGTGGGCAGATATAAGATTTCAAATGTCAATATTCAAGCAAGACTGAAATTTTACCATAAGTGAATTGACTCAATTCAGTCTTCTTTGCTTCTATTTTGTTGTGTATCATGTAAAGCATATCAATAAAAAGAATCTGAAAACTTGCGATACAATGTTAAGCAATATTAGGTAATGAAATAAATTAAACCATAAAATTACAAGTATGGAAAAGAATAAAATTCTCATACAGTATTAATCAAATAAACTTAAAAGAGTTTTCTTGTCTTATTTTAACAGTTAGGAGACTATTTTTCATCAAAAAGTCTTCATTAGATGGTTATTTCATAAAAGCTTTTATTTAATCACCGAAATTTTCCCATAGAGTTAATTTGGTAAAAATATAACAGACATCTTAGAGCACATCAAGTAGGTAAACATCCTGAAAAATACAATAGAGGCAAAAAATATGTACAAGGCAGTTCGTTGGTATGTTTTATGGCATATAAACCATTGTTGGGTTATTTTATGCCAAAGTCAGTCTTTTTCAATGATTCAAGTAACTATTCCTATCAATAATTTTGTATATTTAAGAAAAGTTATCAAGACGTTGACGGCGTAAATATGTCTGCCGAGGACCTAACATTAGGAATGTTAGGCAATAGCATCATAATAAGATAATCTTAGCGATTAAACTTTTATTGACTGAAGAATAGAGTCTGGTTATCGAAAATACTGAAGTAGAAAGAAACGCACCAACCCAATCATACAACCGATCGATGATTGATAACACAAGCTAACAATAAAATTGCCCCATGAATGTTTCCAAGCGTTTTAAACAAATTGTCTAGCTGGTTTTGAAAATTAATCCATTTTTATCCATTTTTTTTTCAAGAGAAATACTGTATCTTTTGTCAAATTAAAGCGGTGATTAAATTATATTTTGGAAATGTCATTATGTTTTCCGGATCATGTGTTGTTTAATGGCATATCAAACTTCTTGGGTTGCTTAATGTCAAATCCATCATTCTAAAAGATCAGTAAGTAAAGTTGGTGACCGTAGTCGAGGGCGACCCGAAGGCTCCCTTTTCATTAGCTACTACTCCCAGGTGTAGGGGAAGGCGCTACTCCTCTCCCTGGATAGCTCCACTTTACCCTTGATCCGTTCCTTATAATGCTGAGTTTTAAGCAAAGAGGCATCAAGAACCTTTTTTTTTAGTCTTTGGAACCCAGGTCGCCCGAGCCATTGGCGAACAAGTGGTACTATTTAATCCATAGCTTGGAGGTTCATACCTTTCCCCAAGGTTATTTATCCGCAAGTGAACGTAACAGCGCGACTGGAGTTCGAACTCGCTTACTACGATTCCGCAGTCCAGCTCTTTAACCATTACATATGAGGACACTCCCCTTCCAGAGAATGTAATGCTAGAAAATTAAATGTTAGTCTGAATTTCGAAAAGAAAAGTAAAAGAATATATTTTGGTTTATTAGATTTTCTATTTCTGCATTGATTTGATGATTTTTTGCGTCTCGTAGAATTGACGTTTAATGATGTTTGAAATGTGGCAATGAATTTGAGTATTGCAGCAACTTTTGTCGGAGCATGATAACAGTATAGATTTTATTTCAACCTGTCGAAAGGGAAAACCACTTAAAAATACAATTCTAGATTTATTATTATTCGGGTATTTATTTAAGAATTTTGGAAACGTTTTGTGAAATTTTAACATTTTTTTCAATTTCAATTTTGTTGCCAACGTTATTTCTCAAATATAGAAACTTGGAATTTTTGGATAAAAATTTCAGAAAATACGGAATTCTAAAATTATTGAATTGATTTTATTGAATGATTGGAGTGTCTACTTAAGTATTTTTATGTACGTTTTTTGTCTTTATGATTTCAAAAAACAAGGAAGAAATATGAAATATTTGGTGGAAAAGGTATAGTTTCTATGGCATAAAAAGCATATCTTTCTCATGATATTGTGGCTTCCCGTCACAAAACATCCAGATGTGCTGAGCAAAACGAATATTTTTCATTAATCATTACTTTGAAATAGTAAAATGTCTGATGGGCAAGACTTATTTTCTATTAGCCAGGGTAATTGAGGATCCATAAGAGGAACCAAAACTATTCTAATTTACCTTTGGCTGTTGATATTGGGCGAGTCTAAGTCTTACTTTCATTACTAAGATAATAATTTGAATCAAAAATTATTCTAATCTCAACTAAAAAAAAGGAAATAAATAAATGTAGTCATACCTAAGTGAAGCACTTTTTTTTTTATAAAGCCGAGAAAAAAAAAAAAAAATGGAAAAAGCAACAACTATAATATTCAAGCTGTACTTCTTTGGTGTTTTGCCAGCTCAGTTTTTCTGTAAAACGTTCCAGATTACGACAATTCAGGACAACGAAACCCCAGCCACCATTGATGAATTCTCGGAAGACTTTTTTCAGTCAAATAAAATACCGGGTCAAGTAACCATGCAGACGAATGAGCAGATACCATCTGGTTTCATAACAAGTGTATCAGCAATTACTCCAACAGTTAGTATGGCAACCGCATCGCAATCGTATGTCACCGACCTTTCAACAACAGATTGTACAATGACCACTCCTAAAATATCATTTATAATCAAATTTGATGTTAGTCAAAATTGTATTATATTGGTTACTGGGTTTGGTGTTTTCTTCGTCATTTGTAGCATTATATTTAAAACTGCGTGCTTGAAAATGGGCTGCTATACCATTTGTCCTCGTAAGAGAGAGTGCTTAAATTATGGCAAAATTAAACATGATTATTGCAGATTACACAATATAAGAGGCGAATCTGAAAATAGTGCAGTTACTCGTGTGTTGTCAGATTTACCACCTGAACCGATATATAATGTTATAGAACCGACCTACAGTAAATGTGAGGAATTATGAAGGATTTAAAATATAGATGTATCAGGAAAACGTGTTTTAACTGTCCTAGGGTTTTTGTATCTCTAAAGTTTCTACTTGAGGCACAAATTAGTAAATATCTTTTTCAAACTCTTTAGACAAGAATGAAGACATTTGATCGTTAACTTAAATAGATTATACTTTTGGGGCGTTAATATTTTACTGTACGAAAATGTACAGAATAATTTCTTGAATTTTCTTTCTTGACTAGAAACAAACTGAAAATAAAACTCGTCAGCATTCACTTTCGTAGCTTATATCTCGAAAATCCATATTTTTATTTCTACAGACATAAAATATTTATCCCCTCATTTTTCATAATAGAAAGGATTCTTTCTCGAATCCGTCAGCATTTGCAAGAAAACTTTTACTTTAAAACCAATCTCATTTTTTTTGTTTAATGTCTTTCGACAATTCAACATTTTTATTTTTCAATATTCACCCTTTAGTTTGTCTCACTAACCGTTACAATATTGAAATTAGAACAGTTTCTAATCTATAATTGTATTACTTTGTATTCAAGGGTTTAAACTGTTTTTTCTTTTTTTCATTCATTCTTTATTAAACGGATCAAGTCGATTTTACCTTAATCTTGTTTGTTCATTGTATTCTTTTCTTAAATGTTGAGGATTCCAAAAGTTGTGTCGGTACCTAAAAGCTTTATTTATTAAACGATATACATTTTCATCTCTATAATTACCTGACATAATTGATTAAAATTCGTTGGTAAGTGATGAATAAATGAGACTGGTATCGACTAACTCCTAGAAACCTCAGTAAGTTTTACATTTCGTGTAAATTAAAATGCGCTCAGTTTGTAATGGGTTGTTCAGGAAAGTCTGATTTTTGTACAACCTTTTTTAGGTTCACTTCAAATATAATTTTCAAGAGTTGAATAAAAAAAAAAAATGCTATTTATAATTTAGGAGTCCTCGATAAATTTTCAATCAATTCTTTCAAAATTTGAGTTTAAAGGTTTTATATGAAAATATTGCATTTTACTTTTCCCCTTTTGCATAACTTCAAGCTTGGTCACTTTTTTTCATAACCCTTTTCTGCCACATAGTGACTGGGTAACATTGCAGAAATTCACTGACTTTCAAAACGAGACTTCCCCGCCACTTTCACCATATTCTTCGAAGCTCTCACCAGCTGGCTACTATGTTTCTTTATTCAAGTATCTGGGCGCTTATTTAAAAAAAAAAAAAAAAAAAAAATCTCAAACTATGAACCGCATTTTAAGATTTCTGGAAATCAAAACTTTTAGTTTTATCGTACAGGCATCAATAAAATATGGCAAAAATGCATAGATGGTCAGGAACCATGTTTTGATTGATGAAATGCCTGTTTTAATTCAGGAATAAGTTTTATTATAATTGGTTATTTTCTGAATAACCTTTACTTATTAGCAACAAAGACTTGCTTCAAAGGTTTCTTTTATTTTTCTGAACCTAAATCATCAAAGAAAAGGCATGATTTTTTAAAAAAATTCAAAATTGGATAGTTTTAAAAATGTGTTCTTTCAACATTTGATGTGTCACGTTGGATTTTATAGCATTTCAAATATTTAAATAAATGGTTTGTACTGCTATTTAACTCTAATTATTCAACAATATTCTTTCATTTGCGCACAAATGATTTCTACGTAATACCAATAATTCAATCTAGGCACACAGTTGAAGAGTTTCAGGTATTTGCTATTTGACACTAATGATTCTATTCAAAATTACTTATTCGTTTGCACACGGTTAAATGGTTCTAAGCATTCTTATGTATCATTAACAATTCAGTTTGACTGTTTAATGATCTAATAGTTCTATTTCTAACAAATTATTGTTAGCACACAACTAAATTTCAAAGATTTTCTATCTAATATTATCAATTTATTTTGCTTACTTATTTAATACAATTATGTGATATTAATGCTTTGTTTTCTCACAGTTAAATGTTACTGTAATCTAACACTAATAATTCTATCAAGAATTGCTTTTAACACTAGCAATTCAACACTATTCATTTGTTTGCTTAGAGTTAAATGATTTCATGTATATTAAATTACTAATTAGTTCTACTTGACCATAGATGCGACTTCACATGGTCAAGAAGAATATGGAAGTAATGGCAATGAATGAGTACTCCACATTCCCCAAATGTACAGGACTGAAGCCACAACATCAGATAGTTTAGAGTCATAAGCGGGACACTAATATGTGGAGGTACTATTTACCAACCCCTCCGCTCGGGCAGGATATGACACAAGGTCAATTTTTAAGCGGAGTTTAACAGGTTTGAATTCAGAGTTTTCCTTCTCCTAGACTAGTTGCCTCAACAAGGCTGAAGAAACTAGTCCGTCCTACTATTTACCCATAGCTGGAGGGAGAATAAGGGGGTTCATACCTTTCCCAAGAGTATTTGCCCGAAAGTGAACATAATAGCGCGACTGGAGTACGAACTCGCGTACTACGATTCCGCAGTTCATCGCTTTAACCATTACACCACGAGGACACCCCACTAATATGTGGAGGTGGATTCTTACCCCTGTGCAAAGATGCAATCGACAACTTCTATGGTTCCAGCCGACCTTATCGTAACGAAGAGGTATTCACACCCCTCAGAAGTGTTTCACACAATTAGATGACACTAGTCATATCAGGGTCACCTCTTTGGCGAAGGGGTTCTTTCCTCTCTACTCGAATACAGTTAGCGTATTAGAAGCTCCGTCAACAGGAGATTACATCAAGCACTTATATTCTGTTATAAGCAACTGAACAATCGTTTGATAAAGTAATGTATCTCCGTTCTATATATTTGATACCTCATCTACTGTTAATGATTTACTAGTTTTAAAAATCATTGTTAGTAAACTAAATTACTACTGGCCTTTTGAAAATTACAAACAATATTAGCTTTTATTTCGTCCCCAATTTACTAAATGTAAATTTTAAGAACTCATAAAAAAAATGACCGTTCAATCTCTGGGTTTGTCGTTTGTAAGTATTGATTAGTTAAAATGCTGCAATGAAGTAAAAATATTAGAGGAGCAGTTGTCGATCAGGATTGGCTGCATAAGACTTTTTGGCTAATAATATCCAAAGCTTAAAAAATCTGTATGTCATAAAATATCTTTTAAACCAAGCTTGTTGGGGGGGGGTATGCAACAATGAAAACATAAGTTTCAGTTAATCCAATAAAATAAAATATTTTTTGGACGGGAGAGATGAACTAGTCAGACGCCTCATCATAAATGTTGGTAGTTAACAATCATCGACCATTATTCTTAGTTTTTCTTTACGCTTTATGTACGATCATAGAAAACCCGAACCGAATTTCGAATTTATTCTATTGCTGTGGGATTCCGTGATTTTTTTGGATGATGTTTTCCTAATTCTTGAAGCCGTGACGCTCTCATCATTAAAAGCTGTTTTGCTTCGCTCAGTTTTTCCAATCTCATATGACATTTCAAGCAAATATTTGAAATAAACTTTTTTTAAAAGAAAAATCAGATAACAAGGACAAATAAGTATTTTGGATAGAATAAAGCTACTTTACCAATATTCAGACAGCCCTGTCGGCAGGGTTTATAATAAGCTAATTGTATCCCCCAGCAGAGGGTCAAGATATCTTGAGTATAACACTAAACTGCATTTGATAGAGTAGCATTATTTCTTGACATCTGAAATCATTCCTTAACCGACTGATAAATTGTTCCAATTATTGCTATGTATCTCTAAAGATTTAATTAAAAATCATTCATTTGTTTAGACACAGTTAAATGCTCAAACTGTTCTAAGAATTCGATTTAGCATTAATCATTTGTTTGCACACAGTTTAAATGTCAGAGAGTTGTATTTGACCAATAGATACAACCCTATCTGATAATGCCAGAGTCGGCCCGGAAGCAATGGCAATGAAGGGGTACTACACATTCCCCAGAACTCCAAGACCGAAGTCTCACCATCAGATTGTTTAATGTCATAACTAGGAAACACAATGGGGGAGTCTTAGCCCTCTGTAGAGATGTAGTGGGAGTATTCTACAGTCCCAGCCCACTGGGCTCAGTAACAAATAGGTAATGTTGAATAGAATTATTAGTGTTGATTAGCAATACTTGAAACACTTTAACTGTGTGACTAAATTGAATTGTTAGTCTTAAACAGAGATGTTTAAAGACCATTCAAGTGAGTGCAAGCAAATGATTAATATAAAAAAGAACAATTCATATCAGAATATTTCGAATCATTTAAATGTAGGTGTTGATGATGATGATAAAAATACTAAAGGGACTGGAAGACTTGGAAGTTGGCGGACGGGTGGAGACCATCCAAACGACAGCATTATTGAGAACGGACAGAATACTAAGAAGAGTACTGGAGACTTGAGGAGACTTGGTGTCACTCAGACTCCAGTGAAAAACCATCGGCTAATGCTAATATGAAAAGCTCTGAGTGAATAATAGTAGTAGTAGTTTCACCTCATTCTCCAAGAAATTAGCTCTGACTCATTTACTTATAAAACTATTGACAAACAAATCATATGTATAACCATTTAACTGTATGCAAATAAATGAGTTCTGGCTCATTTAAAAATGTTATTTACTATCTATGCGGTGATAAAACATATATATACATAAAGAAGATTTGGCATTAAATAATCTACAGTTATTGATATGCCATAAAACCCAACCGAACCAAACCAAAATTACCATTACTTCCAGGTCAACTTTGACCGAATTTTTTTGTATCTGTTAAAGCTCGACCTATGAGTTATAGATCTGTTTGAAAGTTATTTGCATTTGATAAGAAACAAAGACCCATAAATGTCGCAGGTGCTTATGATGTAACGGTTAAGGGTTCGGAAATGAACACAGCGACCCGAGTTCGAATCTTGGTCAAGGGTGTTTGCATTTCCTACAGCGCTAATACCCTTATCAAAAGTATTTTCTCTTCAGCTACTGTTTAAGCAGACTGTCCTCACTCATCTTGGAGAAGGAAATTTGAATTAAAACCTGTCAAACCCTGATAAAAAAATTGATCTTGGGCCCCAACCTACTCGTCTCTCAGTAATTGTGTATAATACACCCTGAAAAATTGTAACTAGCAACATACAAGAAAACGGATTCCCTACACTCTAGAAATAAAATATCCCAAGACGGGTTGATATAACAATTATACTCATTTGTAAGCAATTATAGTTTCTCGTAACTCTTCTTAATACAAATAATTTGCAGTACCACTCCAGATGCTTAGATGATTCTACATTCCCCCAGGGTCTCATCAGTCGTCGCAGTTTTGTTATATTCAGAACAGTTTGAATTTGGGGTGGGGTTACATCCTCATGGCGTAAGATAAGCCTTGTAAACGTAAAAGCTAATATTGCTAATGCAAGAAAATAGTGTTTAATGGCGTTTTATTCAACATAAATGCTTTTCCCATTTATGACAAATTAAAATCGTACGTGACAGTCCAATTTTATTTGCTATCTACATAACAATAAATACTTTCGCTCAATCTTTTATTCAACAATCACCAAAATAAAACGAGAGGTGAGTTTGTTTGGCGCCCCCCTCCACGCCACTTCCAAACGATTTACTTATATGGTTACCGACTGTTTTCTGGATTAAATCCGAAAACAATCAGACAATGTATATGAAGGAATGGGTCTATTATAAGGAGAACTATAAAAATGGAGGGATGATGGATTGGGAAAGGGTGACTAATGGCTTTCTATCTGAGAAAGCACATTTTTACGATTAGACGGTCATCTAAGAAGGAAAGCTCGTTGATTGAAAACACTAGGGAATTGGAAAACACATACCTACATCTAACTGGATGAGTTTATTGCTGGGCACCTTAAAAGGGACCAAGCATCAGTTTTGATTCGTACGTAGCCCTTCACAATAAAATGACTTCATTTCATTTCTGACTTGGTGGGAAGTTGTATATAAATAAATTTGTTGGAGCCTTTTACAATCTTCCAAGGAATAGTGTTTCATTACTGTGTGAGCGTCGGCTGAAATGTTCACAGGTGGACCATGATACTCTCATGGGATGTGACCAAATGATGTCTATTTTTCAAGGTTTATTTTTTGCTGGCCAGACAATTGTTATCACTTCTGTGGTGCTCGGTAAAAAAAAAGTATTCAACAGCATATTTGACATCATCATATGAACTTTTCAGTCCATCTTCACAAACTGGATTAAATTTAAATTGTGGAAGTAATCAATAAAAAAAAAATTCCTCGGAAATCGCTGTGAAAAATCAAAATGATTGAGAGAGAAATCGATGCACATCATCACAAATTCTGACAATCCATCAAATTTTTTAAGGATAACGATCAAAAAACTTTGAAACCACACTCTTATTAGTTGATTTCATTATGACTATTGACTCCATACACAGAGTAAAGATGGGGTATATACCTCTAGCCTATGGTCTCCCCAAAGAAACTGCTACAGTTGTAATAATGCTCTTTAAAAACAAAAAAGTAAAGGGTCATTTACTGGACGGAGACACAAACTTGTTTGACATTGTCGCAGGTGTTCTTCAAGGGATACACTAACTCCATATCTGTTTATAATCTACCTAGACTATGTACTTCGAACGTCGATAGATTTAATGACAGAAAATGGCTTCACTCTGCAAGAAGCAGACAACGTCCTGCACAAACTATCACGGACTCGGACAACGCTGATGACATAGCGCTTCAGACAAATTCACCCTCCCAGGCTGAATTCCTACTGTACAGTCAGGAGAAGGCAGCAGGTGGCATTAGCCTCCATGTGAATACAGACAAAACAGAGTACACGTTCTTTGATCAAAATAAAAAAAGAGACATTTCCACAGGAAAAGATGGTCCTCTGAAACTAATGGACAAATTCACCTAACTCTGAAGCTGCGTCACATTCCAAAAAGAAGACAATGATACGTGACTAGCGAAGGCATGGTCAGCTATCGATAGGTTATTCGTCATATTGCAGTCAGTCTTACCCGATAAAATAAAACGCATTTTTTTGCAAGCAGCGGTCGTGTCGATGCTTCACATGAACGCTGACTAAGCGCATAGAGAAAAGGCTTGACACCAATTTCACAAAGATGCTACGAGCTATATTAAACAGTCTGTAAGCAACATCCCACGAATCAGCACCTACCACCCATATCGAAGACAATCCAAATTAGACGAACAAGACTAGTACAAATGCGCGGCTCGGTTGATAAATGAAATTAGTTGAGTCCTCTCTGTCTCTGTCTCTGTCTCTGTCTCTCTATATATATAATAGTCTAGTGGCTAGAATGTTCGCCCATGATCCTGGAGACCTGTGTTCAATTCTAGGTCTCGTCATACCAAAGACTTTAAAGATGGTACTTGATACCCCCTTGCTTAACACTCGACATTATAAGGGTAAAAGGTTGCAATCCAGGAAAAGGAGTGGCGCCCTCCCCTACATCTCGGTGTAGTAGCTTATGAAAAGGGAGCTTTCTGGTCGCCCTCGAATACAGTCACCAACTTTACTTTTACATATGAATGCATATGCATATATGGATGCATATATTTATATATATATGTGCATATATAATCGTATCTGTATGCTTGTTTATAAATGTATGCAAGTACATACTGTGACATGTCCTTCTATATTACATCAATTAAATCGACTTATGCGAAATGTGCATTATATATGGAACCTCAACCTAAAGTCTTGAAATTCTACCTCTCTTTTTCTTTCTTTTCTTCCATTTCTCTTTCTGCTTTTTTCATTTCTTTTCTGTATTAAAAAAATGTTTAAAAAAGATTACGTGTAAAATGATTCACTAACGGTCGCACTCATCTCACTTGATATTAAAGATTAGTTTGACCATTGGCCAGCAGAAGGGGGCAAAGAAAAGAATGAAAAGTCGGCGTTCATCATGAATGGAAGACAGAGACTACTATGCTGCCGAGATGAAGATAATTTCCCCTTTTGTTATGAATTATGTGGAAAAGCTGTAAATATCCAAAGACGAATAGCTAAATGCTTATTGGGAATATAAAGTATTACTGGCAATATCCAACGATGAACAGCTGAATGCTTTCCGGATATGTAAAGAACTGCTGTTTATGTCGAAATACAAGCTGTTGAATGCTTTCTAGATATATGAAGGCTTGCTGAGTTGAAATGAAACAAATCCAGTAAATAGGAAAACCAATAAATGAACAGCCATTAGTACTGTTGAAAACAAAATGGAGGAAGCTTTCAAGATAACCAAGAGAAAGAGAAACAGAGAAGCTACTCCTACCACAAAAGATTTGCTTTAAAAATTTGATCACAAAATTCGTCGCAAGCATGAGACAATAATAGTACAAGTATATGCGTTTGTTTTTTTTCTCTTTTTTGGTCTAATTATATTTCTTCTCTCTTTTTCATATTGTTATATTAAAATATTATTACCCTTCAGTGTCTCTTCTTCGTCTCTGTCATGCCATATGTCGTTTTTCTATCTAAACGGATTTAATTTTCTTTTCTATGTTTAAAGGACTGATGTCTATATGCATATGTGCAGTTTCCCGACGCTTTTGAAATTCGAATAGGTATATATATATATATATATGTATATATATGTGTGTGTGTGTGTGTGTATACATATGTATATATATATATATATATTTACATGCTTATTTATGAATGTGCATATGTATATGTGCATATATATATGTGTGTGTGCGTGGGTGTACATATGTAAATATATGATTACCTATATATGTGTGTACACACACACACATATATATATGTGTATATATATATAAAATGTGTGTGTGTGTGTGTATACATATGTGTTGTAGATATATGTAGTCTATATATGTTGGTAAGTTTGAATTTAACTTAGATATCCAACTAATTTAAGAGTCACAAATTATTTAGATATTACACTTAACTTTTACAACTGTACCAGGTCGCCATTTAAGGAAAATAATCAATACCTATGTTATATCAATGAATGTTCAAATCACCGTAGACAAATTTTCAGGCATATTCCTACTTGTATGATGTTTAGATTATCTACTAATTTTTCTCACATCAGCATCTTTACTGAAAATAAGAA
The DNA here is from genome assembly GCA_963585895.1 of Sepioteuthis lessoniana. Lineage (NCBI taxonomy): Eukaryota > Metazoa > Mollusca > Cephalopoda > Myopsida > Loliginidae > Sepioteuthis > Sepioteuthis lessoniana. The sequence goes on along the minus strand of OY757919.1, from coordinate 102,320,711 downwards.
AATGTATAAGTTGATACTAAAAATACGGTTACAGAACCAAACTAGTTTATAAAACCACAGATGAAACATTTGATGTTCGTATCAAGAAAAAAGAATTAGGCGAGGAAAATTCTATGCTTCACACCGCTACATAATATAACGGTAGATAATAAATTAGGGAAGGAATTCCTTAGATTGCAAAAAATTTTTCCACTGTCGAAAAACTTTTACAAAATATTTAACAGAAATATCGTAAAATGTGGCTCTAGTTGTATGAATGCATAGGGTATAATGTAGAGGTGCAATGCAGCAGACTCAATAATTGCAACGATGGCTGTGATGAAAAAAGTCGGTTCTAACCAAAAAGCTTTCAAAAAAGATACTATAACTATAGAAAAAGTTTCGCAGACAAAATATATAAACTCAGGACTAATCTATCTAATTATGTATAGAAAATTTTTTAAAAAAGCAAGGTATAGAACCAATACTATAATAGGGGATAGTGAAAATATGCCGTAAATATAAGGGTGGTGACAAATATTGTCTTCTATGTATGGAGGAAAATTAGATATAGCTTCTTACAATAACCCAAATGAATTACTCAATCAGAGATCTGAGATTCTTAATACTTGTAGACATAAAAAAAGCCTGGTTACTTAGCAAATAGATTGTTGCTTTGGATGTTTTTTCTTTATGCTAATTTTTCAATCTTTCTGGTGGCCGCTTTATCAATAAAATGTTGTTTGGGCCAACCATCTTTAGTCAGAATTATCCTGATTATCCGGTTGGGAAAACATTGGTAGATTACTTCTGGCTCTTTAGGTATTGAATACATATCTGTATATATAAACAGGTATGTAAATGTATTTATATGTACGTACAGCCACTGTTTTGAGGAGTGTTTTCGTCAGGGTTTGTTCAAGACAGTGCGCAGCATTCTTCCTTAGTTCCCAACTATCTTTTTCTCAATCTCTTTGCATATGGTCCTCCCAAAGAAAATCTCTTAAGTCTGAGGGAAAGATATTAGACGTCCTTTTCCAACTCCCCATCCTTCAATTTTAGTTTCCCTTAAAATAGAGAAATATCTTCGTACATATTTTCCGGTTTGTTTTCAGATTTAATCCGGCAGACAGTCATCAAACATCGGTTGTACGGTGAGGGGTTAAACAAATTCTCCTCAATATTTGTTTCAGTGATTGCAGAATAAAAGACATCGAATAAATGCATTTTCGGTAACGTAAATAAAAGACGGTGAAAGATTTTGCTAAATATTACTTTAAAAGACATAATAAATTCTGAAAATCATTTCTGCTCCCACTGTACAAGAAAAAACTATTTACCCATAGCTGGAGGGAGAATAATTGGTAATTTACTAAGCTTTTTTGCTTAGATGTAGCACAAGGCCGCATGAATTGGGCACCTAATGAGACTCGAACTCAATCGTGTAGGTTTGCTAGTCTACCTTGCTAACCATTACACCACCCGAGGTGCCCTGGAGGGAGAATAATTGGATTCATACCTTTCCCAAGGGTATTTATGCTATGTGAAATGCAACAAGTCTCGTCCAGGATTTGAACTCGTGTCGCCGTGTCCATTTCTTATGACGATAACAATTACACCACGAGCACCTCCTCAACTTGTTGAGTTTATTGCTTAGTCTGTCAAAACAAATTGTCAACAGGACAAAGCATGAGTTTCGATTCGTGCGTAGCTCCCCACAATAAAGTGACTTCATGTGAGATCTCACTTGGTGGGTAGTCGGAGAACTATCAAGATAGTAATTCACATTCCCTGCAATCTAACCCTACCCACACCGTACCCAACCCTGTTATTCTTTACCCCGTTAGACTAGAGCCTCCGTCCCACCTAGGGTAGGTCCAGCTTGTTTTCGGTGTTTTCGGACATCGGAAAACAGTCGGCCTCCATTTTTTCGTACACAGGGGGATGGGAGAGCAACCAAACGGGGGATTTTTCCCTTGGTTTTCGTTTGTATATATTTCGGGGTTTTTCTCCCATCCCCATCATATCCATTCATTATAAATAAATCACAAATTGTAAATAAAATCATACATCACTTTCGGGGTTTTAAGTAGGTCTTTTTCATAGAGCATATGTGGTATTTTGGTTGTTGCTGCGCGCATGACGATGGATGAATGGTTATATATTGTACTGTTGAATGTGTCGGCGAATGTGGGTAGCTAGGTTCCCTTAGAAAATATAGTTTAATGCAAGACCGCACCCTTCCCCCCAAAACTTAAGGCCTTGTGCCTTCTTGTAAATCTTTACAAGAAATAAACGGAGAACTATCAAGATAGACAGACAGACATAGTGGCTCAAAAAATCTACTGATTGAAATTCAAACCCAGAAAGCTAAATTATGCTAAAATACCCTCAGTTGTAGATATTAGACTCGTCAAAATTTTTCGTTCATTAATAAATAAATTTAAAGGTATTTTTAAATACCGCCGCAGCAGAAGGCAGGCGAGCGAGACCAAGAATGGCGAAAGTAGCGCTGATCCTGTTTATACTTTACTGCAATTGTGGTTTATATTATCAGGATCAGACCTCGACATGCAAATCTCCAGTAGATTTTGATAAAGTTTCGGGAAAAAAAATTCTGTCAAATATAAAATCCAATCCCCATACAGATGAACAGAAAAAAATTGCGCTCCTGTCAGAATATGCTGTAACTGCTCAACCAGTAACAACATCTCAATCTGAACCTGAGAGAGAAGTGAATAGAGGTATAGAAAATGTCCAGGAAAAGAAACAATTCCAAGGGCACGTTGCCGAGGTTACTAAAATGTCTCCTGATACAACCAAATCGCAAGTATATGTTACCAAAACAACCATAAGACCCCATGCTACAACCGGATTGGAAGGATATGTTACCGAAACCACCAAAAGGTCCCACGAGACAACCGAAACTTCCAAAAGGTCTCCTGCTAAAACCGAATCGGAAGGATATGTTACCATAAGACCCCATGCTACAACCGGATCGGAAGGATATGTTACAGAAACCACCGAAAGGTCCCATGAGACAACCGAAGCTTCCAAAAGGTCTCCTGCTACAACCAAATCGCAAGAATATGTCATCAAAACCACCAAAAGGTCCCACGAGACAACCGAAGCTTCCAAAAGGTCTTCTGGTACAACCAAATCGCAAGGATATGTTACCGAATCCACCAAAAGGTCCCATGAGACAACTGAAACCACCAAAAGGACCCATGAGACAACCGAAACTTCCAAGAGGTCTTCTGCTTCAACCAAATCACAAGGATATGTTACCGAATCCACCAAAAAGTCCCATGAGACAATCGAAACCACCAAAAGGTCCCACGAAACAACCGAAACTTCCAAAAGGTCTCCTGCTACGACCGGATCGGAAGGATATGTTACTGAAACTACTAAAAGACCCCATGCTACAACTGGATTGGAAGGATATGTTACCGAAACCACCAAAAGGTCCCACGAGACAACTGAAGCTTCCAAAAGGTCTCCTACTACAACTGGATTGGAAGGATATGTTACCGAAACCACCAAAAGGTCCCACGAGACAACCGAAGCTTCCAAAAGACCCCATGCTATAAACGGATCACAACATGACGCTACTGAAACTACCAAAAACCTACATACTACAAACGAATCACCAGGAGATATTACGGTAACTACGGAAAAACCCCGTGAGACGGCCAAGTCACATGACGTCACTGAAACTACGCAGAAATTACATGTATCAGCGTCGTCAGATGACGAGGTGGTTCTTTCGACAGAAAGGGACAATATGACAACCGTATCTCGGACACCGGTCACTGAACATCCCGAAGTAGATCAGACAGAATCGGCTGTCACCTTAAATACTGAACCGAAGTATTGGGTTGTCTTGACCATAATACTAGGTGCTTTCGTTCTCCTATTGGTAATTTTATTCAAATGCGGTTGCTTAACATTCGATTTCTCCACTTTTAGGAAGTACATATTTACGACCTCAAATAGCAATGAGGACTACTTTGAAATGGAATCTCTTGACCAAAGTAGTTTAGTTGAGGAGTCTAGCCAATCTCATGATCACGAAGAACTTGAGACCGTGGAGGATGTTTTACATTGATTGCTAGCAGATCTGTTTTGAACCCACTGTATAAATTCGTATCATTACGTTTTTTTTTTTTTTTTTTTTTTTTTCATATGAACACCTCCATAAATATGCCTTTCTTTTGGTTTACGTCGCCATTTAGGAGAAAAGAGCCTTTTGTAATTCCAGTTAAAGTAGCGATAAGTCTACGAAGTAATTTTTCATTTTCTAAACTGATTCTCATATCCGTAAAATAAGTTTCGGCTTCGAGTTCGTCTTACCCCAACTTTAATGTTCGCAACAGATGTCGTGAAGTAGGTCTTCAAGTTACATTTTACATTCGATAAAATTTCTTCCTTTGACCTTCACTTTTTTTTTTTTTTTAACTTGTCCACAAATTTCATTTTAACAATTTTTTTTCTCAAATACTTTTGCTTTTTTTGTGTGTGTGTGACTGACCCTTACAAGAAATCTTAAATTTTTTAAAACTTTTTTTTGAACATTCGCTCGGTTTCAATTTTAACATTAAATCAAATTCGACTGCGATTTAATCTTTCTGCCCTTATAGTGTTCTGTATTCGTCCACTTAGGTTGAAAGTTGAGCGTTTTGCTCGTCATTCAGCACAGAAGTCTGCTTTTCCAACATCAGACACGATTACTTTGCCTAAATCAAAGTAAATCCTGTGACAAGAATTCTAAACACTGCCTAATTGGCCCTAAAATTCCACAGCTTTGTAGGTTGGGGTTGTAGAATAAGCCGACTGGATCTCTGCAGAGGTAAGCCCCTCCCCCAAAGAATGGATGAAATATAACTTGAAACTTTTTGGTGAGGCTCCACTCCAAGAGTTTCGAGGAATGTGGAGTATCCACTTTACTGCCATTACTCCGAGGTCCACCCGGGCTCGGAGTGGTTGTAGCTGATGGGGTCTCGCCTATGGGTTAAATGATTATAACTGTCTGCGAATAAAACTGAGTGGAATTATTGAAACCGTTTTAACTGTGCAAGAATTGAATTGTAGCAGTACTTGGAACTCCTTAAACTGTGCGAATGAATTTGATGTAACTTAACTTTTTAAAATAAAATTATCGATAAACTATTGACTTTGAAATGAGTATATTTAACTGTGGGGCAAGAAAATGACTGACGTTATATAGCAATACTTGAAGACGTTCAAATGCAGTCAAATAAGCTCTGGTTTGTTTTTAATCTTGCCTACAATTTTCTTGAATCACTTATGATTTGGCATTAAGTAACCTTCATCAACCAACTAAAATCCCATGATATATACTAGAAAGAAAAATAATCATAAAACGTACATTTTTTTTTCTTTAGGAAGGATTTAACTGCTCGCTGAATCCTGGTCACTCATTAGCTCGGGCTGAGAAATTTTCTCTCCTGACTATATTCAAAGGTCATAAACACTTTTTGTATAAAAAGATTAATCCAAAATGGCAGAGAAAGACCGCCTTTTAGTAAAATGACTTGAGGGTAGAAAGGAAATGTTTGTTAATTTTTATATATAAACTGCAGTTGCAAAAAGTATAGTCATTGAGTTGTACTCGATTTGGTTTGACAAAAATATTTAATGTACCTCAAGAATTTACCGTAACATACTTCTAACCTTTCAGATGTCTTAATTTGATTAATTTCGAAAGTTACCTCCCCTTTTAAACTTTTTTATTAAGGTATCGTAGGAAGGTGAAACTTCTTCAGTCACAAAATTTTATAAAGTTTTCATGAATATTTTGCATTCTAGCTCTCGTTTTTAGTCTTTAATTTCCTTAAAACCGAAATTTGATATTTTAATCTTTTCACGAGTTGGTACAAATGAGTTGGTTATAATAGTGAAATGAAATATTTCTATCCTCAAATTTTTCTGTATTATATTCACTTGAAATGTTGTTCTCTTACTACATGGATCGAGTAGATTTTACATTTAGTGAGTCGTATGCATGACACTAAACTGCATCTGACGGTTAGTCTCCTGTCCAAGAAATCTGTCGGACATCTGCATTACCATTATTTCAAGGTACACTCGGAGCAGGGGTGTTGTTCCATTTAAAAGTCAAATAGAACATTCTCTACTCTGGATTGTTACAGCCCATTTCTCTGTCCATTCGGCTGGGGCTGTAGAATACGACTACACCTCTGCAGAGGGGGTAAGACCCCCCAATTAGTGTCCAGGATATAACACTAAACTATCTGATGGTGATGTTCCAGTGATGCTGGGGCTTTGGGGAATCCATTGCTCCCAGGCCCACTCTTGCCCGGTGTGGTGTCACCTGATAGGCCCTATCTATGTTAAATAGAACTAACGGCATACTTATGCTAAATAGAATTGTTTGAATAAACTGACTAGCTTAAAATAGAAACGTTTTTGACAATTAAACAGTACTTACATTAAAACTGCGTGCTTATGCTAAACTGAATTATTTGAAATGGAATTGTTTTTTGTTTTTTCATTGAAACTGTACTTACACTAAACTGAATTGTTTAATACAGAACTGTTTTGACATTTAAATGTGAGTAAACAAAATCTGTACTTGTACTAAACTGAATTAGAACTGCTTGACTAAACCGAATAGCTTGAAATAGAAATGCTTTTGACAAACTGTACTTGCATTTAAACTAAACGTTTGAAGTAGAACTATTTTCATAAAAAAAACAACCATTTCTCCGTGGCTGTAGTATACACCAACTGTACTTCTGCTTCGTGGTAAGACCCCACAACTCGTACCAAAACAATGTGATGGTGAGTTTCCGATCCCGGAGCTCTTATTTCAATGCCCACTCAGGCCAGGAGGGGTAACATTTTGCTCAGGGCCCATTTATTGGTTAAATAGAACTGCTTAACCATTTAACGGTACAAACAAATGGTGGGCGTTAAATTGAAATCTTACTGCTACATAGTGAGGCTTGAAACTGTGTGCCAATAAAACTATGGGTGTTAGATTATATTAGGTGAAGTCATGGGTGTAAAAACAAATGATTGATACAAAATGGTTAATCGTCTTAGATAAGAATACTTAATTCGTTAGTGAACTACTAAAGAAAGCAGCTTGCTGTATCCAACGAACCCTGGAAGCAGAACTAAAAAAAACAAAACAAACCCCACCTATCTCGCGAACAAGATGAGCAAGACTTACTGAGCACAGTAAGAGAACAAAGGTAAATTCATAAGTGAGGGTCTCAACCTTTGGCCGAATACCAATAAAATATATTGATCAGCTCAGTCCTAACAGTTAATGTCGTTTATTGGACCTGTAAAGAAAAATAGACAGAAAGCAAGAGTCTCAGCTCTACTAAATGATAAGCAAACCGAATGATAATGTTTTTCTTTTCACTTATGAACACTCATGTTACTTTATAAGCTATTGTCCCTCGATGCGTATTTGTCGAAATATATATATATATATATATATCGGATTAAGGAGAAATCGACAACAAATTCTTGTATTTCTTTAAATTGTGTGAAGTTTGCCAATACAGAAAAATCTTGTTCAGCAATGATAAAATTAGTCGGTGCATAGATATGGTTATGATTCGTGCAAAGAAGCAGAGCAGTATGCATTTGCTTAAAATAAAAGGTAATAGAAGTATAACTACGGAGGACGGAAATTCTGTAAGCTAAAATGAATCCAGCTGCACACGAGATATGATTTTTAATAGCAGTGTTAGTAGTAAAGGCTTTACTCATCTTTTAAGGTCAGGTCAGTTGAGAATTTAAACATCCACTAAAAGACTACCATGATTCTAATCCAAAACTGCATGATTCTTCACTCGGAGCAGTTACTGGGGTGCATTCTGCTGACATTGGTTATTTCTATTTTGTTTTTACGGCGTATCAACCTTTTTCGGGTCATTTAACACCAAATTAAATTTCAAACAATTTAGTTTTGCATAAGTATAGTTTTTGATCACAAATAGTTAAATATCAAAAGTTATATTCCAAACAATTCAGTTTAGTATAAGTACTGTTTAGTTCTATTTGACCAATAGATAGGACCTTATCAAGTGCTACCACTCCGGCCAGATTGGACCTCGGAGCAATGGCAATGAGGGGGAAATCTACACCTTCCCCAAAGAACCAGCCATCAGATTGTTTTAGTGTCATATACAGGAGAATCGTTGGGGGAGTCTTAATCCTTTGTAGATAAGCAGCCGATGTATTCTGCAACCCTATTCGCCTAGGCATGCTGGCATTAGTGTTCTGGAACTACTTTTCAAATGTCAATTACAGAGCCTGAACCCAAGATACAAAACCATTGTTAACAAAGCGACATTTAATGGTAGGATTTTACACACAATTATTCAGCCACCGAAGCTTTCAGCATTTGTAGCCGATCATAATGCATACATAATATTAATGCAGGAACGTAGATATTACTATAGTGAACCACATATGAAATACGATAATACTGGTAACATTTAGACATATGTCTCGGCATGTGTGTGGAAAACCTCCGTTACTGCCACTACAGATGGTGTACAAATACTTCTCAGTCCTTGTGACTTAAAATCAATAAATGACAAATAGAAAACCCAAAAGAGAATTTTGTGTACTACATTTAATAGCAATCGTTGCACAAAAATCTTGAATTTACGAGGAAATAGGAAGCAATCAAAAGCAAAAGTTTGTCCTCACCAATAGAGAGATATAAGCAATTAATATAGCTAATAGTAAGAAACAAATGTGATATTCTTTAGGAGAAATCTGAAAGACATACAATGATGAATATGAAAATACTTTCTCTATTCACATGGAAGAAGCAACCGAATGCACATGATCTAAACTGATAGCTAAATAAAGAGTTATATGGAAGTCACCTGTAATTAGGAAAAAAGATAATGTCAAAAAAAGCATCCGTGCACAATAAAAAAAACTAGATTAATGCCAACGTGCAGAAACACTGGGAAAGAACTTACCTTTACATACCAAAAAAAGATCTATTAGAATACATTCTTGGCCGAGTCGATAAAATTAACAGTAGAGGATAGATTAGCATGAATGGGGCGGAAGGGTGATCACATCGAGAGTAAAACTAAACGGTGTTTAACAAGAGGAGTGACTTTTGAAGTGGAAAGAATATTTCAAAAATTACTAGGAAACGCACTTGAAATCCCTGACAAACTTGTTCAACATTTTCTATCGGTCAACAAGACATCAAACTAGGACAAATTTCGAAGGAGGATGTTAACGCAGTTTTGAAAAAAAAAATTGAAAAGATGCAGTCTTCGACGAAATACCTCCTGATGTTTGAAAGACAATAAAATTTAACGACTTTCTTCTCCGACTATGCAACATTGTCTGTAAAAAAAAACAAACAAACAAAAGACACACAAAAAATACCAAATAGTTGTACACTTTCCTTTCCCTTGAAGGGTGACTACGGAATCCCAAGAAACTACAGAGGCATATCACATAGCTGCTTATGTTTATATTGCTCTACTTCTCAAACGTATTCAATCCTAAATAGAGAAAAGTCTGAGAAAAAATCAGAACTGCTTCAAAGAAACCACTGCACAACCTTACGGACTCAGACAATAGGTCGAATCATTGAAGATATATGGACAAAAGAATTCAAAGCAAGACTTATGTTCGTAGATTTCTCTTGGGCATTTGGTTCCATTCACAGAGAAAAATAAGGCTTATAGATGAACATTTCAATGGAAATAACCCATTGGAGAAAATTTTTAACAGGAAAACAATTAAAATCAGTTATTCTTTCTCTAATAATTTATAAAAAAATCATTTGCAACTATAAAAAAGATTGATTGAAACATCCTGTGGTTTGAGTAAACTATTATATAACTGCAGGGTTAGAGGAGAATGTCCTGTTGGTGGTAAATGTAATTTCGAAAATGTAGTGTACAAGGTAATCATTTTCCTAATGGAAAATAGAAAAGAGATAAAAACATATTTAGGAATTTCTGCTGGAAATTGGAAGGAGAAGTTTTATAGTCATAGACATTCTTTTTCTAACCCTTCCTTAAGAAACCAAATAGCCCTCTCTAAATGGTTCTGGATATTGAAGGGCAGTGGCATGACAGCTTCAGTTTCATGGAATTTTATTAAAAGATCAGCTAATAGTATTATAAAATATCAGTAAATTACCAAATCAAAGAAATGAATTGATATCTAAATGTCTCCATAAAATATATATAAGCTTATGTGAATTGATTTAGGGCTTTATATATATATATATATATATATATAACTAAGAACAACGGCAGCATTCTTTATATATATGGATATGCATATACAATAGAAATGTATGTATGTGTGTGTTTAGATCTAAATAAATAAATGTTCTTTGGATTTTAGTATATGTTTTAAGATTCGATCTAAATTAATTCTTATATTTCAACAACTATTTTTTATTTATTTAAATTATGTAATGAGCAATATAAGGTATTATTCTATTTCGATTGCAAAGTGCATATTATGAATGTTTTTCGTAGTACATAGTAATAAGCATTAATAGTAATTAGAATTATGTGTTATTGGTATTTATCATTAAATGTTAATTATTATATTAAGTAATAACATATTGTGATAGTTTTTGATATCTGTTGTTGTTTTTATTTTTATTAGCATTGATGTTATTAATAATTATTATAATATTAATATGCTTGAGGATTAGGAGTAACAATTGTAATAGTAATATCAATTATGGTGATAATTCTTAGGTTTGGTTGGTTAGATTTAATGGCATATCAACCTCTATAGGTTATTTAATGTCAGAGCTTTTTTACACATATATTATATATATGATTTGTAAACCAATTTTTTTTTAGGTTGGTGTTGGTTGGGTTTTATGGCAAATTAATCTCTTAAGGGTCATTGAGTGTCAAATTCCAATATATATATATATATATATATATATATATATATATATGAATATTAATTGTAAATGAATAGTCCGGAATTAGTGTTTTAAAATAGGTCAAAGCTTTTTGTTTGTATAAAATTGATGGTCGAAGGTGTTGGTAACATTGTCTAGATCTTTAATAAGAGGCCAATTTTTTAAGAAGTTGGTTATGTTTTTGAGAGCAATTTTTAAATAGTTCCTTCATGCTGTTCGCCTTATAAAACTTTTTCCTGGTGTGGTTGAGTTTTGTGCATTCTATCAAAATGTGTTTGATTGAGTATTGGTTTCCACATGGACATTTTGGTGGCAGTTCTTCTTTAAGAATGAAGGAAAGAGTCAGTCGATTGTGTCCAATGCGTAGTCGAGTAAGGGTAGTTTCTTCTCTTCTGTTATCATTAGGATCCAGCTTCCTTTCTTTTAAAATGGGTTGTATTTGAAAAAACTTATTGTGGGGATTTTCATCCCATAAGTGTTGCCATTTTTTGGTTACTATTTGTTCGATTTTCGGTTTGACGTCAGTATATGGAGTTTTAATGCTTTTATCGGGAATCATATCATTTATAATACTTTGTATAATTTTATTTATTGATTTAAGGATTTGAGGTTTAGTAATAATATGAATATTATGATAATCTATATGATATAATTGTAATGTTGAAGATATATAAATTTATGTTGTATTTGTTTATAATTTTAGATAATATCTTATCAATAACTGGTATAATTTTATTGAATAATATTAAAATTACAATTTTCTTTTTTTTTTGATTTAATAGTATAATATAAAATATAATATTTTATAATATGATTTTATATTATTTAAGAGGTTATTAATTGCCATGTAAGTTGTTTATTGTAGATAATTTTCTCTCCCTAAATCAATCTATTCCTTTGTTTATATATTTTTTTTTACTTATCTCCTTCATTGAGTTTAAAAGTTTGTTTTCCATTACATAAAATAAGTGGAAAGGAAAGAGAAGTCAAAACTTGATACATCTTGATACAGGAATTGAATTTTATTTGTCAACCAGACAGGAAAAACAAATAGTCTGTTTTTTACTTAATAAAAATATAGCAAATGAAATTTGGGTTAAAACGAATTTCAGATGATTACAGTAGGATATAAAATGGAATATTGTCGATGTGAATAGGTAAATGCCTATTTAATTACACATACAACTGGATGAGTTTGTTGCTGGTTGCCTCAAAAGGGAGCAATCATCAGTTTTGGTTCGTGTGTGACTCCCCACTATAAAATGACTTCATGTTATCTCCCCCTTGTGTGGAAGTTTGATAAATATCAATACATATATACATGCACTGTTGCTCAAAATAAAGTGATTGAAATCCAAGCCAAGAAAACCAAACTATACTTACTTACTTACCCACAGCTGTACAAGTAGACTATCCAACATTTTACTTTCATTACTGAGTGAACGAATTAAAGTATTTTAATAGAAAGCTTTTATATAAAGACACATGAAACAGGCATTTACCAAATGAGAGAAGAAATGGAGAAAATATCAGTGCTCGTATTCATACTTTATTTTATTTGCTATCGGGCTGATCAAGATTTGACACCTACAAGCCAAACACCAACAGATACTGACAAAGATATTTTGGTAAAAGATAACTTGTCAAATATTAAATCTATTACACATACGACTAAGCAGAAAAGTTCTGCTTGTAAAACGACGGCCTATGCAGATGATGATGTAACTACACAAGCGACAATAGTTTCTATTACTGAATCTAGATTAGATGTGTCCAAATATACAGAGAAAGCCCATACGACAATTGTACCGTATGCAGACGTTACGGTGACAACAGAAAAGACTCGTGCAAGAATCGAATCACAAGCAGAAGTAACCAAAGTAAAAGAAGGGGATCATAGAACAATCAAATTGGAAGTAGACCTCACTGAGAGTACGTTTGACAACCGAATCGACAGCAGATCTGATAAAAGATGCTCAAAGGGAACGAGAAACTTCTGGATCAAAAGCTGCGGTGACCAAAGCAGTACAAGGAGCCCATACAACAACAGAATCTATATCAGTGGTGACCGAAGATGCACAAGGGTCCGTTGCGACAACCGGATTGACAGCTGAGGTGACCGAACATGACCAAAGGGTTCATGCAACTTCTGGATCAAAAGCAGCAGTGACCGATGATGAAAAAGGGGACCGTGAAACAACAGAAACGATAGCAGCGGCGACCGAAGATGCATAAGGGTCTGGTACGACTTCTGGATCAAAAGCAACAGTGACCGAAGATGAATCAATAGCAGTAACCAAACCTGCACAAGGAGACGGTGCAACAACCGAATCGACAGCAGGGGTGATCGAACATGCACAAGATCATGCGACAGCTGGATCAAAAGCAGCGATGACTCAACATACACGAGGGGCCGGTTCGACAGTAGAGGTGACCGAACATGCACAGGGGTTCATGCAACAATTGGATCAAAAGCAGCAGTGACCGAAGATACACAAAGGAATAATGTGATGACTGAATCCAAATCAGTCTCAATTAAAAGGTCCCATGCGACAACCGAATCGCAACTAGACGTTACCGGAACTACTGAAAGGCCTTATGAGAAAACCGAATGGCCGGCAGGCGTCAGTGACACAACCGAAAGCCCCCTGTCAACCACCGAATTGCAAGCGTATGCTACTGAACATGCAAATACAGTTCCAGAAAAATTGCTTGTCAATTCAATAACTGATCACCAGATTTGGCTTTTATCGACTCTAACATTTGTTTTTTTTTTATCTTCCAACAAGTAATTTTATTCAAAACTGGTTGTTTAAAAATCGGTATGTTCAGCATTAGATGTTACTCATGTGAGTCCTCTAGTAACACCAATGAGGACTTGTATGAAATGGAAACTTATAGCTTTACTGATTTCACTCAGTCTTCTTGTCAAAATGATGACCAAAGAGACGCTGAAACAGAAGCAGGCGCAAATTCTTCTCTATTTCGATGACCAGCTGGTCAGTTTTGAAATCAACACATCCATAAACGTGTTTTCCAAAATTTTTTATTGTGTGTCATTTGGAACAAATATTTCTATTTTTAATTCAGATTAACCAAACCAGTATTTCGGGTGTGTGTGTGTGTGTGTGTTAGGTTTTACTGTTTATATCATTTCTGTACAAACAAGAATTAATTTTTTAAAACTTATTTTCACGATTTAGTCAGAACAAATGATTACAAGAAAGAGATGAGAAAGGTTTCTTCACTCAAATTGTTTTGTGTCGTATTCGGAGATGAAATCTTTTTCTATTATTACACGAATCGAGTAGATTTTACATAAACTGCGTCGAATATTAATCTCTGTCACATTGTTCGTGTTCCAGGTATGACACCAAACTATATCTGATAGCGAGACCCCAGTTCTAGAGATCTGAAATCAAGATATATTTTAAGATTGTTTGTATTTGACAAAGATAGTAAAGTTTGCGACCTTAGTCGAGGGTGCCCCGAAAGTTCCCTTTTCAATAGCTACTAAACCGAAGTGTAGAGAAGTGCGCTACTCCTTTCCCTGGATTGCTCCACTTTACCCTTGATTCTTACCTTATAACGCTGAGTGTTAAGCAAGGTGGCATCAAATACCATTTTTTGAGTCTTTGGTATGACGCAACCTGGAATTGAACTTCAGTCTGCCGGACCATTGGCGAATACTCTACTCATTAGACATTGGCCCGGTATTTGACTGGGATACTTGCTGATATATATTTGTATATTATTTGGATTAAGAATTGATATAACTTTTAACGCTTATTTATAATTACTTAAAACGATGTAATTGTATGCAAAGAAATGATTATTATTTAATAGAAAAATTCCTTGACGCTATATGATTATTACTATTTGATAAGATCACTTGCAACGATTCAATTATTTGCAGACTATTTTTATAAAGCATACTTCTATGTGCAAAAAAACTGTAAACGACTCGTTTTAAAATAGTTGTTTACAATGTATTTTATAAAAAAAAGCATACGTGATATATAGCATTACAATAAAATATTGGTGTTTTGCACACATTGGATTCTCTTGTCTATAGATTGCAATGAACTTCCTTTACGAAATTTATCATCAACTTATTTGGCACGTAATTTAAGATTTCTCATAATTAATGAGTCGAATTAAAGTTTTTAGTAACAATTAATTTCTAGCCGATGGTAAAAACTAGATTAGAATATGCGGAAGATGTTAAAATCTACTTCACCCGAAGTTATATCTTGTATAAGAATGCTGTATAATGCAATTTATTGACATTAGTAGAGAAAATGGTGGAACAGTTTATTCCCCAAACCCTTTTTTTCTACTCTTAAATTATCAAGGAAATTGCGTAAAGTTTTCTGTTGGTTACAAAAGGAATTTATTAAGTGAAATATAAAATTTCGATCGATAAAAAACAAATTTAGCTAAATTTTATTGTTACTTTCCTATACTTTTTATTCTATTCTTTCACATGTTCTTAGCTAGTTAATTGTCCTATGTGCCTTTTACACTCTTCCGAAATACTTTTAGGAAAAGCAGATGTAAGCACGAACAACCTTTGTCTCAGCATTTTAGGTATGTTAAAACAACTATATCGAGATGCAGCCCCACCCGCGGACAGCGGTGATTTGAAAACGCTGACTGTATTCTTAGCAAAGAATTAAGACCTCCCCAAAATTGGGTTACCTGAGTATGTCACCAAATTGAATCTGAAAGTGAGGCGCCAGTTCTGGGGAGTATGTAAATTAATTAGGGTGATAATTAATTATATTAATTGTTTTATTTAATTTGGTGAACTTACTGATGGGTTAGAGATATCTAAGCGGAAGTGTACTTAAGTCAACGAATGCACACTGGCAAGCGTGCGCTAAACGAAAGCTAAATTATTTTATTGGTAGTTAATAATATTAATTAATTACCCTGGTGAGCTTGTGGACTGTTCAGGAATCGTTTAGTTCAATTGTACCAGGCACCGAGGTCAGGTAGTGCGTGCTCACGGAAGGAGATGACAATCACCCCCTGTCGTAAGGTTTCGGGACAGGAAACGTAAACTAAAACTTGAAGTCATGTCACGTGATAAGTTTGATTGAAATTAAATAAAACTGATGATGCAATAATTTAGTGAGATGGCGTTACACCAATGAAATTGTTAATTTTGGAATATATAAAAATAGAAGAATTTGAAAATAGTTGAGTTCAGTTGAGCTTGGAAGTCACTTGGAATCAGACGTTGGTACGAATCGTTCAGAGCCAGTGGGGGGGTGTCTCTTTGGTGTCAGCCAAACTGGGATTCGTTCAGGGACACTTACGATGTCTTCCTCACGCTCGTGTTGCGTCGCACTGGTAGAAAAAAGGTTTTCGTATCTGCTACAAAGTCACCAATTGTTTTTGAAGAACAGTGCAATGTTCGAATAATCCAAATGATACTATGGTGTTACAAGTAAAGAACTGCTTCCTTGTTATTATTCAAAATTTTACACGAATTGGACGTGATAATTACTGTTTGTGTCAAATAGATTTTTTAAAACTTCTTTGATTAGACTGAATACAAAAAATCAAATTAGGAAAAACTGCACACCCTAGTTCGAAACCAGCCCTGGGCTGTTTTTTTCCATTCCTCAAATACCCTCAGGAAAGGTATACATCCAGGTATTCTCCCTGTAAATATGGGAAAACAGTAGGCCTGTCAGGGTTCTGTGACGTTACCTCACTGACATGGCATCATTAACGAATAAAGGTGTAAATCTACGGGACCCAATTGGAGAGTTGTCACGTACGCAAGTAAGAGGCGGACTCAGTTATCTTCTTTCTTTATACGGAAATTTATGATGATCTGCAACACGCACAGTTGTCACACGAAACGAGAGAGAGAGAGAGAGAGAGAGAGAGAGAGAGAGAGAGAGAGAGAATAAAAATGTTATTTACCCTGACCAACTCTTAACCCAACTGGGGCCACTTGTCTCAGCTACCGATTGAACTCTAACTGGAATTATCTGCCCATCTAAAAGCCAACTAACTCTGCTCATATATAGTCTGCTAATTATTCTCTCAATTATTCTGATAACACGTATCATTAAATCTTTCAGAGACACGTCATCCTAAAATCAGCTGACCCCCTATCCAAAATGTTTCTTTAATATCTTTTCCACAGCCGATTTCAAAATAAATCTTTATTATGGCAGGAATAATACGAGCACACAACCAAAGTTCATCCGGTTAACCTTTCAACTCGACTTTGTAATTAAGACGTCAAATACCAAGCACACAATTTATCCCTAAAGTAACATAATCAAATGCAATCCCTAATTATATTAAAGTCCTGTAACTGTGGAAAGGCCACCAGACAAGAAATTACAGCGATTCCTGAAACTCTTGGCATAAAATAACACTTGACGGGTTGACATGCTGTTGAAAGGAATTAATCAATAACATATCCACATCAGGATAAAAATACTCACATGGCATAAAACCAAAGTAATTTCGATCTACAAAAATAAATCTAGAGTAAGAAGCTAACGGGAAAAGACAGAAGAAATGTATTTTGTTGTGTAAGGTTCGTTCGAAAATCAACAAGTCATATGCCTAAAGATAGGTCTTACTTGTTATCAGCTTTGTATTTTATTTGACAATAAAGGTAAATTTGGCAACCATAGACGAGGGTGAGCTGAAGGCTCCCTTTTCAATAGCTACAACACCGAGGTGTAGGGGAGGGCACTACTCCTTTCCCTGGATTGCTCCACTTTACCCTTGATACGTACCTTATATTGCTGAGTGTTAAGCAAGGAGGTATCAAGTTCCATTTTTAAAGTTTTTGGTATGACGCGACCTGGGATTGAACCAAGGTCTCCCGGATCATTGGCGAACACTCAACCCACTAATAAATATAATTGAGCTCGGATTTTCAACTATCCATGCGAGCAAAAGAAGGAGGTGGATAAAAACCTTTTCATTTCATAAATAAGGAAGATGGCCCAGTCGGTTGTGGCTATAGAATTCACCGACTGCATCTCTGCAGACGGGTAAGACTTCCCTTACAAGAATCCCGGGTATGACACGAAACAATCTGATGGTGTGTTTCCAGTAATGCTAGAGCTTTGGGGAATTCAGAGTAACCCTTCATTGCCATCGCTCCCAGTTCAACTCTGGCCTGGAGTGGTAGCATCTGACAGTGTCCTATTCATAGGTCAAATAGAACTATTTGGCATTAAAACTGTTTACTGTGACACTTAAACTGAAGGCAAACAAATGGCTCATGTTAAACTGAATTGCTTAAAATAGAACTGTCTAATCATTAAACTCTGTGTAAACAAATTACTGATGTTTAATTCATTCGTTAGTAATACATGGTTATTTTTTGGACCATTTAACTTTGTTGACTGGTCTGGCGTGGTAGCACCTGATATGTTCCTATGTATGGGCCTAATAGAACTAAACTGTGTGCTGATGTTAAACTAACTTGTTTGAAATTGAACTGTTTTGACATTTAAGCAGCGCACTTATGCTAAACTGAACTTTTTCCTTTACATTTAACTGTGAGTTAATATGCGACTGATGTTTAATTGAATTGTTTGTGATGAATAGCAATACTTGGAACCATTTTTATTTTGTTGGCTAAACTGAATAGTTTGAAACAGAACTCTTTTTTTTACCTGCAAACTGCGTAAATAATTCCAAACTGATCTGTTTAAAATAGAACAAATTTTGACATTTAAACTGCACTTATGCTAAACTGAATTGTTTGAAATGGAACTGTATAAAAATTGATTTCGCATTAAATAACCTACAGTGGTTGATATATCATAAAACTAAACTAAAACAAAAACAATTTTTTTTTATCGAAATGACTTGATTCGGCATTAAATGACCCGAAAAAGGTTGATATGCCGTAAAACAAAACAACCAATCAAACAAATAACCGAACAAAATATGAAATACATATTCACAGGGAAATAATTAGATAAGAATGAAATTGAAATATTCCAGAAAAGCAATGGTTTCAAAATGAGCAATGACAGCAAGAAATATGAATCGGGCACATGTCATTGTTTGATGAGTTGTACGTCATGATATCAGTTATGGTTCTGTTTTATACAGCAATCAGCTTTTCATATTTTCAATTAACTATTCCCATTTAATAACAATGATTTCTTTTCACTCAGTTATATGGTTTCAAGTATTCCCATCTAATTTTAATAATTTGCACGCAATTGTATATTTTCAAGTATTTAAAGCAAAGTGTTCGCCAATAGTCTGGGAGACCAGGTTTCAATCCCAGGTCAAGTCATACCAAAGACTCAAAAAATGGTATCCGGTACGGCCTTGTTTAAAGCTCAGCAATATAAGGTACTGATCAAGGGTAAAGTGGAGCAATCCAGGGAATAAAGTAGCACCCTCCCCTAGACCTCGGTGTAGTAGCTATTGAAAAGGGAGCCTTCGGGTCACCCTCGACTAAGGGAGACAACTTTACTTTACTTTATATGGTTAACGGAACTAATAATGATAATACCTTGTAAATAACAATAGCTTCAAATCACTCTTGTTAATATAAATAGTTTTTTGCCACTCCAGATCAAAGCGGACATGAAAAAATAATAATATCGATGTGACGCAACACTCTTTTAAAGCCCCGACAGAAAGGCTAATATCGCCGATGTAAAGAATATCTAGTTGGTTCCTATCAGGCATTGCAGATTTTTGCAATTAAATCTAAGAAGGAAAGCTGGTCAAAATGAAATATGAATTGGAATTTGTAAAGACATATGCTGAACTGTCTGAGTTAATCGTTTGGTACTTGAGGCGTTTCAAATTACCATGGTGGAGAGACTATATATATATATATATATGTGTGTGTGTGTGTGTGTGTGTATTTTTAAGGGTCTCTTTAAAATGAGCTTGTGTCAAATCTGAGCAGGTGGAAGATTGGATAAATCCATACATACGTATTTGTCTAAATTTAAGTTTATCATTTAGGACAGAAATTTAAGGCATTTTAATGAAAAAACATGTAAATATAACAAAAGACCAAGCAGACATTTTTGCAACTAAGAGAAACAATAAATTGGTCATTGGGTGCTCTACTTCATTTTCGTTTGGGTTCATAGGAAGACATTTTATTCATCATTTACCCATATAAAATACCCAATATCTTGTGAAAACTTTCAAAAATTGAAATAAACGAAGATATCGGTAAAATACAAATAGAGTTCAGCTAATAATACTGGATTTTAAAAAATGTAGAAAAATTTTAAATTTAAGAATAAATTTAAAATTCAAAATTTTATATGAAAATCTTATAGAAACTCTCAAAACTGGAAATATGTTAATCAATTATAAATAAAAAAGGTTAATATCGACGTACAAAGAGAAGTATAGAAACAATGGAATTACTTAAGATATATTGGAAGATTTTCTAAGCTGATATGTATATATATATATATATATATATATACGGGTATATAGTTAATTTATGCATATTTCAATTATAACCCGTTGGACCCGACAGAAAGGCTGATATTGCTGATGTAAATTGAAATGTACTCCTTAAAATTAACGGTTAGAAAGAAACAAATTTTTGTTCAAATTCATCTGATGAGCTTGTTTATAGATTGGTGAAATAAATTCATAGTGGAGTATATTCATTAATTTTCTTGTTTTTGATTATATATATATATATATATATATATATATATATATATATATGTGTGTGTGTGTGTGTGTGTGTGTGTGTGTGCTTTCTTGGTTTGAGCCCTCTACAGACGAATTTGCCGTCTACCACATAAGTTGAAACGCAATAGCTCTTCTCAAGAACTCAACATTTCTGGTTGCCAATAACGCATTTGTAAAAATATATGCGTAAAAACTTCCTTCATTAACTCTGAAAATGATGATGGGTCTTGGGTAAGATATCATCGGACGTAAAATCTGTCGGGTTTCAATCCCAGCTTGAAGCATCTCGCGGTTTTAGCCACACTGTAGAGTTGTGATGCGATGAAACAGTCTGTCTCTGTATGAAAAGATAACAATATATATATTTATGTAAATATATATATATATATATATATATATATATATATATATATATGTATATATATATATAATCGATAAAAATTTCGCTCAGTTTATGACAGTTTTGACTTTAAATATTTACACGTTTTTAGCATCCTGTTGTACACTTTCATTTCAAATTTTCTCTGCTAGTTATCTTCACTTTTAGCCTTTTAGAAAATTCCAAGGAACTGAATATTTCATTAATGTACGAGCATAGAAAGAACAGTTCATAGGCTGACCAAGATAAGCCCATGGGATGTGACCAAAAGTTGTTTATTTTTCAATGTAGTCACTTTTACTTGCTGGACCCTATTCATCACAGTTGCAGTGCGTGGTAAAAATTCATGAACAGCTGATATGACGTCATCATATTAACTTTTCAGCCCACCTACGTAGACAGGATTAAATTTGGATTGTGAAAGTTATCATAATCTGGATGAATTAATGCTTCAGAGTCAAACTAAGGAATAAAGCTGATCTCAGTTAAATTTGCAACGTAATTATAGTGAAGTGTCTTTGTTCACGTGCAACCAGATCATTGTATTTCAAGGTATATAATTATTGTTAGAGATTTGACTTGAAATGCTATTTTTTTTTAATTCTGACTTGGGTGAATTGATATTTAACATAATGGTTGCCGAAAGCGGTCTTTCAATTTATTAAAAATTAATAATGTTTTATTAGTAAGAAAATCAAACACAACGAAAATCGTTATCGTTGTAATTTTAAGACTGTTTATTTATGACTAGAAAGGTCGTAGACAAAAGATCAACTTTAGCAGATGACCGATATCTTATAGAAATAATTGAAGTTCCATACGATGTTCTCTTTATTCAAAAGACATCAAAAGTAAGGAAGGCAAGTCACGCGATAATAATTCATTTTATCTTTGGAATGCAGAGTTTTTACATCAAACTATTGACGTTACTTTATACCGGTGACAGAGATATATTTGTATTTTATGTCTGTTTGGGTAATTATTGATTAAAGAAAATCTCTTCCGTAGACTCCTCTATGGAATCTGTTGATTGTGTGTGTGTGTGTGTGTGTGTGTGTGTGTGTGTGTGTGTGTGTGTGTAATATATATATACGTTTGATTCTGATCCATCTAAGGAGTCACTAGTCAAAATAGGTATCGGCATGTTACAGAAAAAGTTAAGTCGGAAATGCATGATCTATAATCGATCATACGGGAATCTAATCGTGTTGATAAATTAAAATGGGAATTCTTTCAAACTTTAGTCGTGTTTGTACTATTGTATGGCTATACCGTCTCGACGACTTAAAAAATGCTTGTTGAAAAAGCTATACAGGAACTACTAAATCAAGCTGTGAGGCTATTAATTATTGTCCCTCGGCGCCTATTTGTATAAATGTGTATGCATATTTCCATAGTATATATATATATATATATATATATTGATGTGTGTATAATACACACTGACTCGCCTGTAAAGAAAAATTTCCTGGTGCAGCAGTCAGTAAATGTCATTCTGACAGAGTTCTGGAACATGAAAGATCCTAACACAGTTGATTTCCTTGAAAAATTGCGACTGTAAATCATGCTTCCTACTACCAACTCCTTTGGAAAATTCACCTTATTTATTGAATGAACCATCGCCATGTTTAAACACACTGTCAATTTTTAAGCGAAGTAAACGTGGTTTGAACTCATTTTTTTCTTATTCTACATTGGTTGCATACCAAGGCTAAACAATCCAGTCTATTCTACTGTTTACTCAAACTTACAAGAAGAGAAGGATTCATGCCTTTCCCGAAGGAAATAACGTGAAGTGAAGTGCAGAATTGTCCAGGATTCGAACTCGGGTAACCAATTCCACTATTTCAACGAAGATAATAGCGTTTAGATTAAAAAGGGGTTCCTGGCATTAATAAAATAGAAATGAAATTTTAATTTTAACATCAATAATGAATTGAAATCTTCGATGCTAGACCCTTTAAGTTTCTTTCATTACGTTTAGAGCCTGTTTGATTTTGGTTGGAAGCGGAGAGTTGCACACGCCAAAACAAATACTGATCGGCCGACTTTTTAAAAAAATCAAACAAAACTGGGTGGTGGGTGGTCGATTAGCTAAAGACTCTGGATGGGCGAAGGATCGGTAATGTCAGATTAACATACTTCAATTCTTGTGCAAATATGAATTTTTGTTTTGGGGAATTCTATTTTTAAACATTCCACATCATGCTATCTTTGATATAAACTTGGTGAACTGAGATAATCTTCAGTCATTGAAATTTGGATTTGGGAAGATTTAAGTCAAATTGAGAACCCCTTAGGAATTTTAAAGAATCTTTTGATAAATACACATTCTTCGTTTTAAACCTCACAAACTATTCCCTTAACCTAAGGTAGCAAACATGATACCAAACCTGCTAAAAAAATTCCGTCATGTATGTATTGTTACGCCGCAATGTTCCCAGCGGGCTTGCAGGGTGCCAAGTCCACCAGTTAAAGCCGGACACAGACGTTGGCTGTGGTTTGCCGAACGCTATTTAAGGTCACAGATATCACCAACTCCCAAGCAGAACCACATTTTAAAGCTACTATGCGAGTTCTAGGGGAATTATTAATTGTCAACACAGCTAACTGGCTAACCCCCCCTAGAGTACAAGGTTTTTGACAAGCACAAATCTTCCACAAGAAAATAAAGACTCTGACCTGCCGTATTTGAGTTATCAGGATTAATAACAATATTTTTTATTAAATAAAAGAAAGAAACAAAGAAAACAAAACAATTCAGGTAAAATTCAGGAATGAGAAAGTCTTTCTGTATCCCGGTGGAGCCTCCATTAAAATATCCGTATCCTGGACTAAGCCCCTTATAAAATATCTGTTTATGGCGTAAGGTGAGAAGGTAGTTCAACAACGATAGACACAGTCCGCTTTCCAGCAGATTATGGGATTTTATGGCAGTGCCTTCTCCGAATCTCAAGTTTATCATTTCAGTATGAATGCAGCAGGATAAATTTGAATACATTTAAATTGTATGGGCATTTATTTGAGATTTTGTTAAGTTTATTCTTCTCTCCTTTTTCTTTCGTTGTTGGGTTTCCATAACACGTTGGTGGAAGAAAACGTTTTATTTCTGATAAGACCACTATTAATTATTGTTCCTTTCCTCGTGGACAAGTCTTTCTTTGGGTATTCGTTTAACGAGACTTACCATGTCTCGGAGTGCTAGTTCATTTAAAAGATAAGTTCTTTCTTTTCTCTCAGGGTCCTCTGCGCGGCATTTTTTTTTAAATTTAGGTTTCTTCATATCCCCAACTATGTTCTTCGTTTTTCGACGAACATAGGCAATTCCATATGCGTCTTCATCCCACGAGGAATAAACGGCTACTAACTTATCTTCCGTAGTTTGAAAATTCGCCACGTGTTGATTTTTTTTTTTTGGTGGGGGGGCTCTTCCTCAGTACCAAACATAGTCGAAGGCCTGCCTCCCCGCCGACATTTATATGGCTAGTAGAGAGTGAGATCCTCCCACGACTACATCACCCCGCAATGATTGAGACGGTGAGAGATAGAGAGAGAGAGAGAGAGAGAGAGAGAGAGAGAGAGAGAGTCTTTCTTTCCATTATTCTGCTTACTACAATCGTCCCCTGATTTTTGCCAGCTATCATCGTCCACTGAGGGCCAAATGTATTAGGAGGTCATATTTCCTCGTCACAGTATAATAGATTTGAAAGAGAGCAATAGAGTGTTTGGCCTATCCATGAAAGGCAAGGGTTATTTTATTCTCGATTTATTATGTTTTTTGGAAAGATTAAATCTACTGGGTGGGTCTTTGTATCAATCGAATCCCGAGCCGAAGTCGATGAACCCACGGATAGGGTTCCTGCTTTAACCAAATGCCTGGCAGAAATTTAAGTTTATTTTGACGGAGAATTTACTAATCGAATTCCACTTGACTATTTGATGCCTCAATAACATGTTATCTATGGTGTAACTAGGTGAAATAGCGTGTTATCATAGTCATTCTCTTGATCAGTCCGAGAACTTTTCACCAGTCTCTTTTATAGAAGTGTATTAATAGGGAGGTTCATTTGTAACATAGTGTGACCATCGCGAATAAAAAAGTTACACAACACCAAAAGGGAATGTGTAACACCAGGAATCATACGGAATATTCAAATATACACAGTTCTTCATAAATAAAAGGCGACATGTTGTATCAGATACGAGAACCTTTATTTTGCCGGGAACATTTCAACGTAGTAGTCCGCGTAACACGAGCCAGTGGAAGATATCGTAAAAGGGTCTATGAAATGAGCTTGCTTACAGCTACCCCACCTTCCCGTATCTTACCAATTCGTTTCAACATTTCCTCCCAACTGACTTCCAAACCTAACTCAATTCAATTCCCGATTTCAAATCAACTGATTTATTTTCAAATTCTTCTATTCTTTATATATTACAAAATTAAATATTTCATCAACTAGAATCTTCGGTATGACGTCATCTCACTAACTTATAGCATTATTAGTTTTATTTAATTTTAATCAAATTATCATACGATATGACTTTTCGTTTTCTGTCCCGAAACATTATGCCAAGGGGTGATTGACGTATCCTGATCGCACGCGCGTACTACCTGACCTCTGTGCCGAGTACAACTGAATAAAAAGATCCCTGAACAGTCCACACCTCACCAAACTAAATGATAAAATAATTAATATAATTAATCACCAATATAATAATCAATATAATCAATTATCGCCCTAATTATTTCACACATTAACACTGATGATCGGAAACTTAAAACTTTGATTAAAAAAAAAAATTTCAATCTAATTCTTTTAAAGAAAGACATTTTTGTTTTAATCCTGTTTTGTTTTCTTACTCGGTGAGGATTAAACCGAGATGTAATAAGTTGATTTTTTTTTTGATAAAATAGATTTACAAAAACAATTTTTGGTTTAAGGTCACTTTGGTTTTATTAAAGAATATTTAATATTAGAATTGATTACCAACTTTTAAATTAATACATTCTTTTAGCCTTTCAGAAATTATAATTACATAATTTCTCAACTTTTTCAGCAATAAATGAATCAATACATTCTTTCAAAAAACAAAGTAGTTTATCATTGATGGAATTCTATAAATAACGGATTTAATAATAATTCTATCTGCTGAAGAGAGGAAAATGAGTGAAAGCATTTAACCAATTAATTCTAGACATTTATCATTGGTATCTGCGTTCTTCTGCGAATTTTTCTTTTGTTTCTCCAAAAGTAACACAGTGCTAGGTGCTGTATATGTTTATATTTGCCGGAGAGTGTCTTTAAGTGGGTGTATGGTTAAGAGCAGCTCATCAAAGTCCCAATAATAGACTGTTTCAGGCATTGGTTGATACTTTCATAATATCAGCGAATTCGATGCAGTTCATTAACTATATAGTTTTGTCTTTAAATAAGCGTCTTCTATGTTAACAAATACAGTAAATTTACACGTTTGAGCTGTGTCTGCCACAGGGCTGTTATATTTTATCTCTCTACATTAGAAAATTGGCCTACAAAATGAAATTCTTCATAATCTTGTGACTAAAGTAAAGATATAATGTTTACAACTCGTAAAACCAGTTTTATAATGTCTTTTTCCAGTCACTTGATTACGTTCACTGTCGTACTAATGTTTCTTATCCACCAAACTATGATTTAACAAGTATCACAGCTGCTCTTCAAAAAGGATACTTTTGGCAATAAATAACCCACGAAGGTTGATAGACCATTAAACAAAGAAACCAAACCACATTGTCTTTTTGATGCAATGGGAAATTGCTGGAAGAGACATTCCCCTGAAACGAAACATTGATCTGTTTATACGATAATAAGCTTGAACCTAGTAGAAATACTGCGTATGGTGCACCCAGTTAAAATCAGAATTAGTTCTGACGAGTAACTTTTATAAAGTCATTTTCTCTGGACATTGAATAATATTCACTGGCACGAATAAATTCTGTTTTCAGGCAAAAATTTAAAATATAGCATATTCTATTACATTTTACTCGCCTGTTAAATAGTATATCTTCCAGCTACTGACCTTTTTATTCTAATTGTTACCCTGTGACCTCTTCGCTTAAGCACTTGCTTATAATATTACACATACAACAACTACCAAAACTTCTGATAGCAAGATGAGGAAAATGAAGTAAATTATTGTAAAATTAAACATTCATTGATGTTTCGCTTCAATATGTTCTATATACAAGAGTATCACACACATATAAAACAAAAATCTGTAGCCCTATTCGATGGTGAGCTTTCGGAACTGTGAAGCACCCCTTAATTGGCATTACTCCCTGGTCCACTCTGTCCCGGAGTGGTTTTAACCGGAGTGAATTTGAAATTAACCTCATCTTCATTTAGCTTAATTTTCAATAAGAATATATTTATCTTATGATAATAATGGCGCAATTCTTTTAACCATGATGATGATGATAAATTTGAACAGAAAATCGTTACTCCTGCCTAAAATTAGATCTTAGCTTCCTACACTTATTTTTATGATTCTTTACTAGTAAAGGATAAGAAATATTCGTAAAAATGAAGATGATTACTTTCTGCCGCTTTTGACAAGAATTGTTTTCTTCCTTTTTTTTCGAAAAGAAAAATCCACATTCATAATTTAAGAAGTTTCTTACCTGACTTTGACATTGGCAGGCCTGTGGTGTAATGGTTAACGTTTTAGAAAACAGACGCATTGAACCGAGTTCAAATTCAGGACGAAGTTGTTTCCCTTTTATCTCTTGCTCTTGGAAATACATGAATCCGCCTGTTCTCCCACACCAAGCTTCGGATAAATTGCGGACTTCGAACGGCAACCGGCTCTGGAGAAGGAAAACGCTGAATTCAAACCAGCTATATTCCCCCTTAAAAAATGAGATTGTGTCACATCCGATCCATGACAGAGTGGTTGGTTTGTTCTGGTTTAGTTTCTTTGTTTAAAGGCATATCAACCTTCGTGGGTCATTTAATGCCAAAGCTGCTCTTGTAGCTGAGAAATAGGAGCGTTTATACTTTTCCCGAGTGTATTAGTCAGAAGATGAAACTAATAGCGTGACTGGAGATTGAACTCGCTTACAACGATGTTACAGTCCAGCACGTTAGCTACTACGCCAAGGGAATCCCCTCCATGGAGAGGTTGAATAAATAGTTACATGTCATTGACTGGGTTCAAAATTTGTCATATAAATAAAAATAATTTAGCGGAGATTCTATTCATTCCATTACAGCGGAAACAACCCCCCCCAAAAAATACTGTTTTAGGAGCGACGAGAGAGTGATATCATAAAGCACCTTTATCTTATGAAGCAGTGAATAAATTACATACTCATTGGGTTGGGGCCAAATAAGGATGACGTGATAGGCAATATGTTCAAGATGAAAATTCGTGTGATATCAGCCGAATATGTGACATTTGTGACTCTAGCGTCTAATTGCCTTATAACAAACAATTTTTGCAAATCAACCGATAGAAGGAAGCTGTTCGATATGAAAATTCAAGTCAAGTGACAAAATTACCCCCACATACAATTACAATTGATAATTATCAATCAGAGAACAAAACATATTCTTACTTATCTTTCCTTGGAGGTATTAACCGATTCTAAATCCAACATTCATTTCTGATGGAAAAGCTGAAACCATTTTAATACAAAAATTTTATTACAGTATATATAGCCTTGAGCGCATGACCAACTAGATTCTTTTTGCTTTCTTTTTTTTTTTTTTGCAGGTGAGATGTATCACGAAAAAAGCTGTAAACTTCGTTTTTATTGCATACCTCATCGTCGTTTTGACTAAACAAGGTTTTGCTGAATATTCCCAATCAATAAAAAATTGTGACAAAGATAATCCAGACATTTTTGAAACATCCATAAAAAAACAATTTTTACCAAATAAAAATCAGTTTCAATTCAACACAAAGACTGTATTTTACAACTGTAACCCAAACTGACTTGTCTGCAACATCAACAACTTTTATCACAAACGAACTCTACATAAAAAACTCTGACCTTACAGCATCAATCACTCGAAAAGCGGACTTCCGTTTATTTATTTGTGATTTACAAAAGAGAGCATGAAGGTCTGAGGCTGTTAAGGCGGGGTTGGGAGCGGTCATGCCTTATCTATATTTTCTAGGGGGCCCTAGCAAGCCGCATTCGCCGACCCATTCATCAGTACAATATATATATATATATATATATATATATATATATATATATATATATATAGACACACCCACCCTTCACCAAGTACGCTACAAGCACCAAAATACCTCGTTCGCCCTGTGAAAAAGACCTTCGGAGCAGGTGTTCTAAAGCGAGGACATAGAGAAGAGGAGACAAAAGGCAACCCTGCCGGACCGATCGCGAACGCCCTCCAACGTTTTCCGTTTACCTGCACCACTGCCTGCGGGTTGTGGTACGTAATGCTAATCCATCTATGGAACTCCGGTTTGAATCCGGCAGTCTCCAAAACAGACACCAAAAACCGATGGTCGACCCTATCGAAGGCCTTGGACTGATCTAAATTGATCAGCGCGGCTTCGGTGCCGTCTTCTAACCCCTCTAGGATCTCGCGAATCAAGTGCTGGTTGTCTTGGATCGATCTTCCCTTCACTGCATAGGTCTGCTCAGGGCTGATCAGATTGGTAATGACAGCTTGTAAGCGGTTCGCAAAGACCCCGGCCAAAATCTTTAGCTCTGTGTTTAGGAGAGTTATGGGTCTGTAATTATCTAATCCCTCCCAAACATACTAGCCGCCTTTCTTCAGCAATGTGATCACGCCCTTGGTATCGCTACCAGGGATGGCTCCCTGGGTGAACCAATGGTGAAGGAGACTTCCGAATAGATATGGGTCAAACTTTGTTTATATTGACTTCAGGGTTTTTTCCCACTTGATTATATTTGTAATTATTTTTAAAAATTGGATGCTTAAAAATTGACTGCTCCGCGATTTCGTGTACTAAAAACATCCCTTAAATCGACTAGGCACTTCTTACAGTATTGAAGGTAAATATGTCAACCAAAGTGAATTAATACAGGGTTTCTCCGAACAACACACAACCAAGGAAACTAAAAGACTCTTGATGACACTCGTACCGAATTATTCACTAACGATACATGGAAATTCGGCATTTAAAATCTTTAAAAGTGTCTAACTCTTAAAGTAGTTTCAAATGTTTCAACCCCCACCTATTTTATCTTTTTAAATAAATATATTTTATCTGCTACCTTTAATATGGAGATACCTTTTTCTCGGATCTGATGCGATTAATACGAACAGAATCTATTTTTCTTCCGTTTTTGCCTTCGTATAATGGAAGCCTTAAAATCAAGACTTCTATAAACATAAAATATCAGGCCTATCTTATTTCTTTTTCTGACAACTATATTTGAGAAAATGAATTTTTATCAGTGTTCCTTTAGTTTCAAAACCCTATGTTCTTTCAGATTTTTCGTTTGTTACTGTAACTGATATTTTTAATTTCTTTATCTCCTAATTTTTGTTACCCTTTATCTTATATAACTGAAAATTACAATATTGAAATTTAAACTTTTTTCTTTAGCAGTCAAATAATTTTAATTCGTATTCGGGGTCGAAACTGCTTACTACATTGATCGAGTAGATTTTACTTGCCATCTTTTTGTTCATAAAATGCTGTTCTGCTAAAATCAGAAACTACATCAGGCTCTTTGGGAACTAACTAAATCGATTTAGAGTTTGGTTTCTTTTTCTAAAGTCTGTTCGGTTAAAGTCTCCGTCATTTATGGACTATATTCTAATCTTTTTTTTTTTTACTTCTGTCAAACTATCGGACTTACACTCTTATAATTTAAAATGGGCGGTATGCCACTTGTTCCCAAAACAAAGATGGCGGACGCACGCACATATTCAGTCTCGGGAAACCATTAGCTAGGAGAACCACGTGATCAGTGTTTAAAACTACGTCATCATTTGAATTTCGTCCCGCGATTTTGGAGCCAACTACAAGACTCGTATTTTCTATAAATACTTCGTCTTCAAACACTCTTTCTCTTTTCCACATTTCACTTGCAGGGCTAACACACTCTCTCCACTGTGACTTCCTGAGAGAATACGATCACTTTCTCATATTTTCCAACATCCGTCAAACGCCACAAAATGTATAGGCCATGCAAACATTCCTTTCCTCAGTATACCTGGTCTGTGAGACTTTTTCCAGCCTCGGAAACAGCAATTGCGTCGAATCACAGAAAGAAACGAACATTTAGAAATACGTAGTCAACATGAATAGGACGCTTTTATTATTTAACCCTTTCTGTAGTTTTAGTTGTGTTATCCCCCCCCCCACACATACACACAGAGGACTATTTTACGAACAATAATAGAACCCTAGTAATGTTTTAAATGTATCATTGCATGTTTGGTTATGAATATAAATTTGTTTTGTTTGTCGCCTCGTTTTGAATGTTCCTTTTGTCCGCGCCGTTTCATATCATTACTTCATTTACAGCATTTGTCTCCTTGTGCCTTTTTCCAAACATAATATACCACTAAACATAATCTAAACTATAACATAAATTTGGGGGGACCAAACATATCTACCAAATAACATGTCCCCCTACAAAACTCTATTATTTCACAAATCTATTTTTTCGCAGCAATTTTAATTCCCTTTTTCATTGTTGTCCATTTCTGGAGTTAGTACTTGTTTGATTTATATTTCTTCACACCTCCGACTGCATCGTAAATAGCTTATTAAAAAGAAAGCTAACATTTTAAGCGCATTTAATTCTTTGAAAATTTCAACATCTTCACTACGGGCAGAATTAGACGCAAGGTCAAATTTTAAGTGGAGTAAAGTTGGTTTGAATTCAGTTTTCTCTCGCGACTAGTTGGATTACCAAGTTTAAACCCCTTAGTATACCCTTATACTTACCCATAGCTATAGAAAATATACCCACGTATTTCCAAAGGGCATTAGCGAATTGAAACACAATCGGGTTAGTCCAGGATTTGATCGGTACACTCTCTTACTATCAATATTATTGTAAAGCAACGTTTTATATCACCCGTCCAACACTGTCTAAACAAATTTCATCAATGGCAGAATCTGGTTTTGTTTAGATCCATAAAAATGGCTGTGAAAGAAAAAAATAACAACTTTTTGTGAGAGGAATGCTTCTGAACCTTATAAACTTTCTCTCAAGCTTTTAGATTTACGAAAATGAGACTTACTACAGCGAGGTCTCTATAGAAAAGGAAAGTTATTAATATATCATGCGTAAAACAAAAACTGTTACTGTAAATACATTTCTAGCTTCATTTCAAGAATTCAGTCTTTAGAAAGCCCAGATCTAATTAAAACTGACATTTTTTTTTTACCTGTGCCTATCCCCTAAAAAGAAAAAAATTCCGTTACGCTAGGCTTTAAGACCTAAACTTAATATTTCAAGTATTAAGTGAAACGATCTATTTTTCTTTGTATTTGATAAATGGATTTATGTATATTTTTATGCGAATAAAAATATCCTTTATTCTATTTTTTTTACAATTTACTGAACCTGAAATGCCACTTAAGCGTTTTACGGCATGTTGACACTTGCGGGTTATTTAGTGCCAAATACTGTTTTATATTATTTATAAATAAAGTTACTGTAGGTAACTGTATTTGCATACGATTAAATTGTTTAAAGTATTCCTATCTAACACAAATAATTCCATTTAATATTGATCGTGTTTATACAGAGTTAAATAATTTCAAGTATTGCTGCTAATCATTAGTTAGTCTATCAAGTATTCCTATGAAATTTCAAACAGCTTTATGCTTTCAAATAACCCATAAAAATTCTTAGTAAATGATTGACGTGTTCTATGGGACTCAAATAGGTATCTTCACTCTGATGAAGAGTGGATCTGGGAGTAATGGTAATGAAGGAGTGCTGCGTTTTCTTCAAAGCTCAAGTACTGGAGCCCCATTATCACATGCAGTATAATGTGAGACCCAGGAATTTCGTTGGGAACGGGGAACTTTCTCCTTCAGCAGAAAACGTGACTAAATGCAGGAATTTCTATTCTAAAGAAATTAGGTTTTTGTTTGTGTAATCATGATCTTTTGTTCGAAACTGTTTTAATATTCATTCACACTCACCTCGAATTTTTTCCGGACATCTACGTTAAACTATTGTATACTACCCCCACCATCAGAACGTACTTAGATATTGACTTAAAACTTTATAGAGGGAGTATGGATTCGATAGAGTAATAAACTTTGTCTGATCCGATTATGAAGTCCCCCCCAAGGACAAGGGGAATGGGAGAGGGTCACCAGTGGTCTTAGTTCAGTGGGAATTTAGCTAGCCACATTCACTGATCCATTCATACGGTAAACAATAAATTCAACCATGTTATCCATTCACACAGCATTTACTAAACTTCCACGATTGCTCTTCATGAAAAAGTGAGTGATTTGGGAAAGTTCTATATATAAAGGGATTCGATGAGTACATACAGTTTCTTTCAATCAGATCGTACTTAAATATTGATTTAAAACTTTGTAGACTGAGTATGGATTTAAAATTAGCAGTAATAGCTTGCGTTTGGTCAGAGATCAAGACTAGGTTCGCAACTGGTTATGATCACAGTGAAAAGAAAATATTAGGGATAATAACTTTTATCCGGTCAGAGATGATAATATATATGACATGTCACTGAAGACCTAGGGTGTAAATTCCGTGATGTTCCTCAGAGCTTTCAATAACAAGTTTACTCATCTAACTACCTCATTTGGGATCGATCATTTTTCCGGTTACATCCAAGAGTGATAAACCAAAAGCCCAGTTTGCTAGTGTTGTGGAATATGCCGATTGTCTCTTTGCAAAATAGTAAGACCCCGCTCCGCAAGGAGTGTCTTGATGTGACACTAAACCATGTAATGGTGATACTTCAGTCCTAGAGCTTTGGGGATTGTGGAGTACTCCTTCATTGCCATTACTCCATGGTGCTCTCTTCTCCGAGATGTAGTACCTGTTGGGGTCCCATTTATCGGTCAGATGGAACTATTTAATCATTTATTATACATAGAACCATTTAACTGTGTGTAAACAAATCCTTGATATTGAATTGAATCATTAGTACTAGATAGCAATGCTTGAAAGCATTCAACTGTGTGCAAAAATGTTGACAAGAACTATGAATGTTAGATAGCAATACTTGAAACCATAAAGTATCCTGGGTATAACATTAAACTACACTGATGGTTCGAGGCTTAGAGTTTGGAGTGTGTTGTACTCCTTCATTAACATTACTCTCAGGTCAATTTTGAATCGGGAAAGTAGGTCGTTAGACTCGAATCAATGGGTCAAATTGAACTGTTCACTCTTTTACTGGGGATAATTGATAATAAATAGAATTATTACTATTAAGTAGCAATACTTTAAACAATTTAGCTACGTTAAAACAATGAATAGCAATTATTGTAACTGTTTAACTGTGTGCAAATAAATGATTTATTTTAAATAGAATCATTAGTATTGGACTGCAGTACTTGAAATCATTTAACTGTAAGCGGACAAATGAGCGCTGGGTCGTTTTGAAATGATGCCTACCAACTATTCGTTTACAAGTAATATATATATATATATATATATATATATATATATATAGTAGGTACCATACAATAACTGATGTTTATACAACAGCATTGCTTCAAACAAAGCCTTAATCATATGATGACTCTGGATTCAGGCATGGTTTCGGGACGGAAGCATCATTACCACTAGCCCAGAGCGCCCCAGCAGTATCTCACGACACCACCAGACTTTGTCAGATTGTTGTCGCTCAGTGGGATTACCAGATCCACGCTGATGCAGTTAGAGCCTTATCTTGGATCTTTTCTATGTATTTCCTCTTGTCTGATGGAGAAAGTCCAAGATTAGTAAAGAAAACGGAAGTTGAGTTGGCAATAAAACCTCGATAGGAAATACATTTGTTATCCAGCCATTTCTGACACATTGTTCTCGTAGATCTTCATATTTTTCCAACTTACGCTTATATGCCGAAATTTTCTTCATAAGGGACCGTTAACCCAATAACGAAAATGTTTTTGCTTTAACGGACCAAATGACAATATCTGGACGCTTTATATATATATATATATATATAGAGAGAGAGAGAGACTAGTGGGTAGAGTGTTCGCCAATGGTCCGGGAGACTTAATTTCAGTCCCAGGTCGCGTCATACCAA
This sequence comes from Sepioteuthis lessoniana, assembly GCA_963585895.1. Classification (NCBI taxonomy): domain Eukaryota; kingdom Metazoa; phylum Mollusca; class Cephalopoda; order Myopsida; family Loliginidae; genus Sepioteuthis; species Sepioteuthis lessoniana. Next base: position 102,285,481 of record OY757919.1, on the reverse strand, counting down.
AGACTTTAAAAATGGTACTTGATACCTCCTTGCTTAGCACTCAGCCCTCCCCTACACCTTGGTGTAATAGCTATCGAAAAGGGAGCCTTCGGGTCACTCTCGACTACAGTTGCCAACTTTACTTATATATATATATGTGTGTGTGTGTGTGTGTTAGTCTGTGTGTAACAGAATTATTCATTAAATTCCCCACAGAAGTTAATATGCCATAAGATACAACCAATCACAAACCTTTTTAATCCAAAATCACCCAGTTGCTTTTTCTCTGACTCCTCGATGGTTTCCATATCAAATCGTTTTTTTTTAATCTCTTGTCAAACTTTCCATAACCTTTTTTTTTTACATATCAGTCTATTCATATAACCTTTTGTTTATAATTAGTTGTAATGTACACTTTTCAAAATAATTAACTGAATTCTTATACTGCGATAAAATATTTATATTTTTCCATAGTTATTTAATCTTCAGCTTTGTTATTTTGATCTCTATTCTTTGGATAATAATGCATTCTCAAGTAAGTCATATTCCAGAACTTTTGGATTTCTTTCACAGTATTTTCTTTGTTTTTTATTAAGTTTAGTTTTTTTTTTAGTTTAACGGCATATCAACTCTTTATGGGTTATCTAATGCCGAAATCTAATTAATTTGCAAAAGTTTAATTGTTATTATGTTTTTCGTATAAATACATCTTGCAGTCTTTTTTTTTAATTGTACTTTTCTATAATCAATCGAGGGTGTTCGCGTGGCGTAATGACTAAAATACTGGACTGGACTTTTGAAGTAAACGAGTCCAAACTTCAATCGAATCATTGCCTTCACTTCCGGGTTAAAAAAAAAGATATTGGAAAAGCTATGATCCCCCCAATTATGGGTAAAATGGTATTAATGTTCCTCTGCTATGATGGTATTAAATATCCGACAAAGGTTGAAATGGCATTAAAAAAAAGAACTGAAATAGAATTCCAATTAATTAGAGAGAACATTTAGTGTCTTCGAAGATCCGCTATCAATAGCCAAACTAGGGCGGAAGAAAACAGGAATATCCTTGTCGGAGGTAACGAATTGCATTTTTCATTTTTTAGAAACTGGATGTTTTTCTTCTTGGTGTAGCATTTTTGAATTTTATAGAGGTCATAACTCTTGCAACTACATTGCACAACTAAACGAGATGCCAACAATAGCGTGCGCTGGACAAATCCTAAAGACAGCCCCTTAGGAGGTGCTGTAAGCTGACGACAAAAAGCCATTTCACTCCTGTCATTTGTGGGGGGAATCTTTTGAGCTTTGTCCGGTGTCAATGCAGTAGAAGACGATCAGCAAAAACTCCGACTAAATGATGTTCAGGCGCATTGAATTCTATTATTTCCTAGCGCCTTACAACATCGTGCCAACCCTAACCTTCTCAATTACTTAACGTTTCTCTTCCTAGTGGAGATGCTACTCTCTTCTTTTTCTCTCTACTGGAGTAACAATTTAAAAAGTATCACAGGCTTGATCGCCTACTGCCACCATTCAAACTAGAACTCCTTGCCTAATCAGTGACGCTGTGTCTGCAACTCGTGGCAGCTCTCCATTTTCGCCCTGTCCAAACTTCAATGCCTGCTGATGAGGCTTTGAGATCTCCGCTACAAAACCATTTATTTCTTGCCATGACAAATTCTTCTTGACTAGCAGCTTCATAGTTTTGGTGATCCATATAGGGCGAGATTACTTCTCGGTAGGCCAAGACCTATTTTCAGATAACAACTAATATTTAGAGCTTTCCAATCAAAAATGAGGCATCGTATATAGGCAGGAATTATAAAAGAAAATCATATCATTGCGTTTATTGATAACACACACACACACACACACACACACACACACACACACACACACACTATTTACTATTATATCACTTCTATCCTGAATAACAGTCTTTCCTGTCCAGCATCACTAATTTCTCTATTAAAATATTTTCTACCTGTTCGGTACTCGGATTTGATTCGGTGATTGATAAGAATTAAAATTGAATGAAAAAAAAAAATAGAAAGCATATCTATTTATTAGAAAAGTTTGGAATAAATACTTAAGCTCCTAGCCAATCAAGACATGGAAGGAGATGGCAGTTTACCTTCTTTAGAGCTTCGGTCATGGGGCATCATATATTCACAGGGACAATAAAACCCAAGGTGGGATGGCGTGCTGATATATTCATGCCTTAAAATAGTCGGCAAATGTAAATTTGTCATCCTTGTTAATCAAGATCTTAGGGTCATCGATGGTTTTACTGATGACAGATTTTACATGTAGGTTGTAAAAGTAAAGTCGGCGACTGGATGTCGAGGGTGACCCGAAGACTCACTTTTCAATAGCTATAACACAGAAGTGTAAGGGAGGGCGCTACTCTTATCCTTGGATTTTTTCACTTTACCCTTGATCCGTATCTTATAATGCTGAGTGTTAAGCGAGGAGGCATCAAGTATCATTTTTGAGTTTTTAGTATGATTCGACCTGAGATTGAACCTCGATCTCCCGAAAGATTGGTGAATCTTGACAAGCTTTTCTGCTGATGAAGTAGTGGTTTCGTAAATTATGATTAATTTAGTGGTATTATCACTCATTGTAGGTTATTTAATACCAGATTCTCTTTATATATATATATGATTTGCAAACACATTTTATTGATAACTTTTGAAAACCAGCCTGAGTTCATTTTTTTGCACACAAATGGTTTCAAGTATGGCTTTGTAACGGTCACAGTTAAACAATCATTTGTTGGCACACATTTCAATAAATAAATATATGTAAGATTAGTTTGTCGGTAATTTCATTTTTAAATGAGTTAAAAGTAATTTGTTTGCTCAGAAGTATTGCTTTTGTTTCTACTTAGTTAAATCATTTCAAGTATTGCTCTCTAACACTAATAATTCTATTCAATATTAATCATTTGGTTTTACACTGTGAAGTGCTTACAAGTATTGCTATTTAACACTAATTATTCTGTTTAACATTACTATTTTATTTATTTGCAAACAATTAAATGGTTCCAAGTATTGTTATGCATCACTAACAATTCAATTAAGCAGTGGTCATTTGTTTACACACAGTGAGATGATTAAACACTTCCATTTCAAACAATTCAGTTTAGCCTTAGTCATTTGTTTGCTTTCAGTTTAAATGTCAAACTGTTCTATTTGACCCATTGATAGGACTCTATCAGGTGATACCACTCTGGGTCAAAGTGGACCTGGGAACGAGGGCAATGAAAGGGTACTCCACATTCCCCAAAACTCAAGCATTACTAGAGCGTCACCATCAGATTGTTTAGTGCTATATCCAGTACATTCGTTGAGGCTGCGGAGATGCAGGGGGTGTATTCTACAGCTGGGATAGCAAATTATAAGGAGAGACATATTTGCTACTTCTGTTTTTAACACAAGAGACATTAATCTTGATAGTTGAAAGGTCATTTTTACTCGTGCAGAGGGTCTTTTGAGTATCCTAGAATCCAATTATTCTGAAGGATTGGTAATGTTACAGCAATCAGACTGTCCATAGAATCTCTAATCGATGATTGTTGCACAATTCTTCGTCTGAAGAGTTCTTGGCACTTGACCAGCATTTGCATGGTCTGGGCCAAAACTCCTCTTTATTAATTTTAAAAAGAAGCGGGGAATAAAATATAAATGAGATTGTAGGTATAAGAAAAGCAATCGAGAGGAAAATGTACAAGAATATTTGTAAGAAACTGAAATAGGTTACACGCACACACAAAGAAATGACATCAAGCAGTTACTGGCCTTGAGTCGGACTAAGCAAATGTCATTTGATGCGAAAAACATTGCATATGTGTTAACATCCTATTTACCAAGCCCTCTGCTCGAGCAGGATATGACACAAGGTCAATTTTTTAAGCGGAGTTTAACAGGTTTGAATTCAGAGTTTTTCCTTCTCCTAGACTAGTTGCCTAACCAAGGCTGAAGAACCTAGTCTGTCCTACTATTTACCCATAGCTGGAGGGAGATTAATTGGATTCATACCTTTCCCAACGGTATTAGTGCTATGTGAAATGCAATGAGTTTCGTCCAGGATTTGAACTCGTGTCGCCGTGTTCATTTCCTACGACGATAACAATTACACCACGGGCACTGTGTTAACATAGGTGGTAATTTACTAAGCTTTTTGCTTAGATGTGGTCCAAAGCCATATGAATGGGGCACCCAATGAGACTCGAACTCACTCGTTTTATTTCTATGTATGATACATAGAAGGCGCAAGGCCTTGAAGTTTTGGGGGGAGGGGAAGGGAGCGGTCCTACTGTTCTATATATTCTAAGGAGACCTAGCTAGCCACATTCGCCGACCCATTCAGCAGTACAATATATAACCATTCATCCATCGCCATGCGCGCTTCTACCACCAAAATACCACATTTGCTCTATGAAAAAAGTCCTACTTAAAACCCCGGAAGTGATGCATGATTTTATTTAAAAATTGTGAATTTTTACAAATGAATTCATATGATGGGGATGGGAGAAAAACCCCGAAATATATACAAAAACAAAGAAACAAAGGAAAAATCCCCCGTTTGGTTGCCCTCCCATCCCCCCGTCTATAAAATTGGAGGCCGACTGTTTTCCGGTTCGAAAGTACCGGAAACAAGCCGGACCTTCCCTAGGTGGGGCAGGGAGCCTAATCTACAAGGGTAAAAAGAAATAAAGGGTCGGGCGCGGTATGGGTTGATGCAAGCAGGTTGTATGATTTTTATACATATGAATGTTCAAGATCTTTAGTAAACGTGGACTGGGATATGTGTTGAGGTACAAAAATAATGGGAATGGGGAAGATCTTGAGGACTAACGACTAGATGACGGGGACAATGACTCACAAACATACTGCTAACTAGGTTTCAAGGGGGAAAAAACAGTCCTACTTACCAGGGGTGGGGTCCCTAAGGACCCGTACCGTAGACGCCATGGGCCGGCAGAGGAGGGAAGGATGACTCCAACGTTGCCCCCTTTCGCACGACCAGGCTCGCTGCATTCACCCACCTTTTGCTGAATGTTATGCGATCCAAGCGTTTTCTATCGCATCTGATTTTGACCCTCAGCTGATGCCGAAAATACAAAACCAGATCACGATGAGAAAAGTTTGCATCGTCATACAATCCCTTGTTTCGCGTCGTCCAAATCACCATTCTAGCTACAGCTAGGATCGCGAGAAACACCACACGCTTCTCACCCTGAAACGGAGGAAGAACGTTGTCCACAACGTAACCAACGTCGAGCAGCACGAGCTGTTTGGGTTCGATGCGAGCCGTCCACTCGCCGACGTGGTCCCAAAACGGGCGAACTCGCTCGCAGTAATAGAAGGCGTGCTCAGCCGTTTCTTCCAAACCACAGCCGCAGCGAGCGCAATCGGGCATGTCTGCCAGGCCCGCTTTGTAGTCTAAGCCGACAAGGGGTAACGCATTTCGAACAAGTCGCCAGGTGAGCGAGAACTCGGAGTTGTTCAAGAAGCTCGATCCTGGCGCCCAATTCCAGTGAGAGCGGATCTCCTCCGCCGTCCAGCCGTGCCGCTCGCTGAGAGGATCAGAAGCGGAACCCACCACTAATTCCCGATACAGCTCCTTCCGAGGCCATGAAAGGTCACTGGACCCAAGAAGGTTACGAAGGGCCTTTCGGCACTCGCGGACAAACAGTGCTTCGCCCAAAGGCCTACGTCGACCTTCAGCCTTTGGGTCTGAGTTGAGGCAAGGAAAAGTCCGACTCGCCTTTCGTCTCCACACTGAGTCCCCCGTCAAGACACGGCCCAGATATGCAAGTCTTTCAGCAAGCCAGTGGCTCTCCAGATCAGGCATACCCAGACCCCCGTTGCGTGTACGTTGGATACAGACCTGCCTACGGACCATCGGCCTTGCACCTCCCCAGACAAGTCTGGAGAGGGATCGTTGAAGCGCCAACCGATGTGCCTTAGGCAGAGGGAGTACAGCCAATCGGTAAAGGATCAAGGGGAAGACGTACGCAGCGCACGCCTCCGCCCTGCCCTTTAAGGACAACCTCCTTGAAAGCCAGATTCCCACCTGAGCATTCACCTTGGCTCGTACTTCCGACCAATTTCGCTCCAGTTGGAGGTCGGGCCCAAACCACACCCCAAGGATGCGGATGGGTCTGTCACTCCAGCGGAAGGGCCCTGGAAGAGTATTGCTACCCCTCCAAGCACCAAGCCGCAAACCTTCGCTTTTGTCAAAATTGACCTTGGCCCCTGCAATCCGCTCATACTCGACAACCGCCTCTTTCACAGCCTCTATATCCCGGAGGCGGGATACAAAGACTGTGACGTCATCAGCGAACGCGGAAACCCTAGCCGCAAGGCGGCCAACGAATGGGATACCGCGCAGTGCCGGACTTGTCCCCTCATCCCTAAGCCTGCGCAGGAGGGGCTCCAGCGCGAGGACATAGAGAAGAGGAGACAGGGGGCAGCCCTGCCGGACCGAACGCTCGATCGCGATCGTCCCCGAACGCCTTCCGTTCACCTGCACCACTGCCTGAGGGTTGTGGTACATCATGCTAATCCATCTTCGGAACTCCGGTTTGAATCCGGCAGTCTCCAAAACAGTCGCCAAAAACCGATGGTCAACCCTATCGAAGGCCTTGGACTGATCCAAACTGATCAGCGCGGCTTCGGTGTCGTCTTCTATCCCCTCTAGGACCTCGCGAATCAAGTGCAGGTTGTCCTGGATCGATCTTCCCTTCACAGCAAAGGTCTGCTCGGGGCTGATCAGATCGCTAATGACAAGCTGTAAACGATTCGCTAAGACCCGGGCCAAAATCTTTAACTCTGTGTTAAGCAGAGTTATGGGCCTGTAATCGTCTAAACCCTCCCAGACATGCCTGCCACCTTTCTTCAGCAATGTGATCACGCCCTTGGTAACACTACCAGGGATGGCTCCCTGGGCGAACCAATGGTTGAACATATCCGTCAGAATAGGCACAAACATGTGCGACATCCTCAAGTACACTTCGTAGGGCAAACCATCTAGTCCCGGTGACTTGTTCAGGCCGACCTGCTTCAACGCGTCACGGACTTCGCATTCAGTAACCACACCCTCGCAACTAGCCGCTTCAGCCACCTCAAGGTGGGGGAAGTCGGCGAGATAGCTGCGAAACTCCCGGAGCGGGAGATCAGTGCAGCGGGCAAAGCGATCCCGAAAGTGCGCCCGAAAGGCGTCACGTATCTCACGACTCGATCGCAGCAGTCGCCCGTCCGGGGTCTTGACAGACGCGATGTACCGATCGGGGAACCTTCGCACTTCTTCTTCACGCGCAGTTGCGTTCGATTTCACAGCTTCGTTGGGAACTCTTCTTAGCCTAGATCTAACTACGTGTCCCTTGTAGCGCTCGCTACTCTCACGCTCAAGGTCCCTCCTAGCTAGTTCTACACCTAGGGAGTCCCCCCCCAGCCACCGCCCGGGAAAGTCTATCGTCTATAGATTTCGCTTCCTTGGTCCTTTCTAAGTTGAGCTGTCGACCGTACTTGGTGGCGAAATCTCTAATCCTATGTTTAAGAGATACCCACCACCTATTCCCGGTAACCGCCCCCACTAACGCCCGCTTAATTAGGGATTCCAACCGGTCCCGGAAGTCCCGTATCTCCAGTAAGGAGGTATTGAACTTCCAGTAGCCGGCCAGACTAGGCCTATTTGCTAACCGTAGACTGACTCTAACAAGTTTATGGTCAGTCCACGCTATCAAGTGGAACGTGGGACAACTAACAAAGTCAATGTCAGCTCGTCTCACTAACACTCTGTCCAAGTAGGAACCTACTTTGGCAGAGGGCGAACTATCTAGCCACGTCCACATCTCCCGCCCTGGGTGATCAAGACGAAACCTGTCGACGAGGTCATGACGAGTCATGAGGCCGGCAAGGCTGCTTTCACACCTTCCCACACGCCTAACTCCCCGCCCGACCTTATCTATTTTGGGATCAAGGATCGCATTCCAATCACCCATTAAGACTAGCCGCTTCGTATCGTCCAGGAACGGCGCCAACCGACGAAAAAAGGAAGCCCTCTCCACAACGATATTGGGCGCATAAACCGCAACCAGACGAAACTTGAAACTTTTAACGGCAACATCGGCCACAACCAGTCGGCCCCCGTCACCTGCAAAAACAACGTCAACATCTGCATCAAGGCTGCGTCCAACTAGCAAAGAAACCCCAACGCTGGTACGGCTGCCATATGCTGAGAAAACGTTAAAATCGCTTTCCAGCACACGACAGTCGGCACCGCAAGTGAAGTGGGTTTCCTGCACCGCAGCAAGATCTACACCGAGGGTTTTAAGTTCACCAAGCAAGCGCGTACACTTGCCCGGATCCCTCAATCCCCTCACATTCAAAGTAGCAAGGTTTAGAGCCATCAGTCCCACTTACCTTACTCACTGGCGACTATGGGCCGGAAATCCTTTGGGTTGAGGATGCCGACGGCCTGACGCAGGGAACCGGTACCGAGCTCAGTACTTACTCGGTCATCCCTGGTAATTCCTCCGACATCCATGGGGTACCTCAGTTTTAGGGACCTATAAAATGACGGGTGAACTAAAATCGGGACCCTGCCCGAACAAAAAGGAAGCATTTTTTTGAGGGAGGAATGCTCCAACTCCGCCAGCCTCAAATCCGCACAGCTGGCTTCCTGAATGAAGCGCCACAGCTCCCTTGTGCGGTTACCAGCTGCGCGAACAAAGGTGGTCACCTTGGCTGCATCCCTAAACAAGTAAGGGTTGGATATGTTTTTTTCGTTTATATGTCTGAATGATGATAATGGTTTTAAAATTGTTTTTAGCTGATGGTCTGTAATTTTTGATGGGTTGGGTTCCGTGCATAAAGTTATTCCAATCAAAGGATTTCGAACTTGGTTTGTTTCTGAATGAGTTCTTGTATGTATTAGTGATGATGATGGTGATAGTCCAATTCGATTTACTGATCGGGATCGGGAGAATATTTTGGGAGTGGTGATCGGAGAGAGAGAAGGAAGAATTGGTGGGAGGGGGGGTTCTTTTTGCATATGTTGAGCTGGGGAGTGGATAATTTGTGCTGGGCGTTGTGGTTGATTTTGTATTTGTGCTGGTCTTTGAATGTTTTCTGTGGGTTTCTGGGGTTGAATGGGCATGGGTTGTTGAGATTTTTCTTTTTCTAATTGTGGTTGTTGTTTCTTTGGTTTTGGTATGCACTGTTTTTTCTCCCCATCCTTGTCTGAGTCCCCACTGTCTCTTCTCCGTTTTAAATTAAAAGATGTTTCCATCTCTTCTGGTTTTTGACTTTTTTTCCCCTTCTTTTTTATTGGTGTCTGGGTTGTTACTGGTGTTGCTATTGTTGTATCAAGTACTATTGTAGAAGTAGTAGTCGGTATAGATTCTGTTGTTTTCGTGGGGGATGATTTTTTCTTTTTGCTCCCTTTTACTAGAGTCCACCCTTCTTCTTTGTTGGGTTGGACCTCTGTATCTGTGTTTGTTTTTTCATTAGCTGCTGTAGTAGTAGTAGTCGTAGTTGTTTTCACATTAGTATTCGTTGTATCGTTGGCGGTCGTTTTGTTTGTGACGGTGGTGGTTTTCTGAGGGCAGGACCGCGAGAAGTGCCCTAGTTGTTTGCAATTCCAGCAAAGCGGTTTCCTGCCCTCTACGATGATTGTCATCGTTGTATCCTTATATGAAATGGTGTGAGGGATTGCGTTGAACCCTCCCCTATCTAAAACCATTGTGAATGTGAAATCACCGTATGACGTGCCATGTGCTGACGTGATTTGTGTATAGTCCTCTACGCCGCCATATGAACTTAGATAGGCGGCGATGACGTCTCCATTAAGCTCCATGGACACGTTACATACGGTGACATTTATTCGTCGTTTTCCTTTGTACTCAGGTTGAAGCCGGAAGTACTTTGTGGTTATGTTATGTGCGGCCAGTTTTTTTGCAATTTCTTCAGATGGGAGCAAGACATCCCAGGTTGCAAAACTCCTTCGGTAAAAATACTTACCTGGGATGCCTGCAGTTTTGAGAAGTTCGTCAAATGCTTCTTTTTTAAGTCCCGCCAGTCTCCTGGTCCTTAAATCTGTTACCACAAACGACAGAGTCTTAGGCACGACGGCCTCTACCAGCTCCGGTATTGGTAGGATTTCATTGTCTTTGAAATACTTTGCGTATTTCGTGACTCTGTCGTTTTCGTGGTCTTCCGGAGACTTTTTCTTCTTTTGTATTTGTGACGACCAGGAGACTGGCGTTTCTGGTGGCTTTTGTCCTGGTTGAATGGCCGATGGAGATAATGATAAGTCTTCCGGCTTCGGGGAGGGTTCTGAAAACATGTCCTGTGAAATCGTTTCGTTAGAAGGCGTTTGTTGTGGTATAATCCGGGATGGTTCCCCCATAGTTGCTTTTTTAAAATGGCAACTAGGGGGAAATGGTATTTAGTATACGGATGAACTTCAAATAATGCAATGAACGGTGAATAAAAAATGGCAGTCGTTTTTGTTTTTTTAAGAATAAAAACGGTAAATTTGAATCGAGGTTTGACCCTCCTCAAAATCAAACAAAAATAACAATTTTTTGAGGGGGGTCACGAAGCAGTAACAATATTATACAATAACAATTTTCAATAAAACAATTTTTCAACAAAAATAACTTACTTTTCGCAAGTAAACCAACTGAGACTTCCTCTGTTGGCTCGAACTCACTCGTGTAGGTTTGCTAGTCTAACTTGCTAACCATTACGCTACCCGAGGCGCCCATGTGTTAACATAGGTGGGCTAACTCACCAACAACTACACTTATAATAAGAAAAATTGCTCGAACAATATTCATTTAAAATTCGGCTAGAAAGCATATCTATTCTATATTACCTTAGAGTTTAGATATTTAACTCGTCTATATTAGATTCATTGTTTTAGGATGATAATTCATTGGTTAATCTTTTTAAATGCAAAATATTATCCTACTATTTATTTAGCTAATTTTAGCAAGGAAATTGTATAATTTCTCTTAGAATCATGCAGAAAACAACCGCCATCATCAATTTCTGCTGCTTTGCAGTTTTAATTAGCTGTTGTTTGATTGGATATACAAATACCCGAAACACGAAAGCAGAGAGAAGCCCTGTAGGCACTCTAACAAAAGCTGGTATCAGTACGCAGGGATCAGAGAGAGATTTTGCTGAATTTACCACAACGTTATCCAACATAGATGCCACCGAATCTGCAGAAATTCCTTCGGCCACACAATCTCCGGGATTAGTAACAAAATTTAAACTTGGTCGGAGTTGTTGGATTATATTTACTGCATGTTTTGGCGTACTCTTCTTAATTTTAATGGTTATGTTTACAACTGGTTGCTTAAAAATCAACCGCGACTTTTTTCGTAATCACTGTGGATCCCAATGTCCTCGCCAGGGTCGTGAGTCTCCTGAATCTGTGATATACAGTATAACTGAGTTTACGAAGGCTTCTCTACCAGGAAACATCAGCCAGGAAAACGGAAACTCCGAATCTAATGAAAGTTCCGATTCACTTCCAGAACTAATACCAGAACACTTAGTTGAGAGTTCAGAGTTCCGAACTTTTAAACCTTAAAAGGAACTACAATCTTTTATTATTTTAAAAACTATCACTTGTTTCTAATTTTAAGGCATGCTATAAATATGAATCTTCATATTTCTTTTGCTTTATCTTCTAAGCCTGATCTCTTTTGAGTTACATTCTGTCACTATTCATCTGACTCTAAATAGCAATTCATTTTTCCTAAGATAAAAATGTAAGTTAGTCCGATAAACGAAAGAAAAAAAATTCCTCTTGCATGTTTCATGTGCAACAGCCCGACTTTTCTTTCATCAGATTGTTAAATTGTCTTACTTGAAAAATCGGAACTTTATAAGGATATTCTCCCTGGTAACTTAACCTGTTGGAACTTTATTCAGTTAAGCCCCCCCCCCGTTCATATTCACTGTTACAATTATTGGAGACTAGTTTCCATCCAGCAATTCTAAAACTGGGGTTGAAACCAGCTCTCCCGGATCGCCTTGTTGGTACACGAATATCCGCATATTCATAGATTCTCCTTTTAATGTACTTCCCACATTCGTATCTAGTGTTTCTCAATCAAGGTCGTGTATTTATCTTTTCCTAAATTAATAGATTATATTCTTAGGCAGCGTTCATTTTGTTCCATATAACTACGTGACTAACACTTACTGCTCTCTCATTCCTCCTGTAATCGGAAATTCGTTTTTAATAAACTTTTCGGTATCAAATCCTATGAGAGGAACAATTGGTCAGGTTATTTTATTTTACCGATAGCCCTCAGGTGTCTTATCTTCTGTACCGAATCATCAGGGGTGAAACTTAACAGCATTGCCGTCTTATCGTTAATACAAGCGATTTGAGAATTTTTTTCCTCGAGTGGAATCCGAAAAGTTTGCTTGATTTAAGTAAATTTTTTTTTTTTTTTTTTTTTTTTTTTTTACGTAAAATTTTCCATGCTAGGGAGAAGCGTGCTATCCCCAAAAAATACTTACCGCCAACTTTATAGAACTACAATCTATAATTGTCTTCAACCAGTCTTAAATCAAAACTGATCATTCCTTTAGAGCTATCGCTGTTTCTTCAAGGAAAATTAATGCGTAATTACTGAAAGCTGGTGCTAAAATGCTCTCGAAAATGTAAAAACGCTGTAGAATAGGTGATGGTATCGTCATTCCATGTGTGTGGTGTTCCCCCGCATTCTTAGACCAAAGACATTTTCCAGGGATACATATAATAATTTCTTTTAATGTAATTATGTTACTCGACTTTTATCACTCTGAAACTTATACTCAGAAATTAAGCATTTCTAAACGAGTTTCAAGACTTTCTACCAAAGCTGTAACTGCTACTTTAAAACTAGAAGCTATTTACCTTTTTGAATGAGCAGTACCACTTGATGATTTTTCCACTAACAAAACCTCTTGTAAATCAGCTAATTTAACAAACTTCAACTTTATTTGGCTTTGCGGCCTACCAAAACGTTTTTGACTTTCTATCACTCTTATTTTGATGCTCTCATTTTCATTAAATTTTTTCCTCTTATAAAGATGTGATAGTTTTTTAGGGGAATTCAGGTGCGTAATATTTATAAATAACTATTCTGACTTTTTTTTTTTCTCTTTGGATTCCTCATTTGTCAGCAATGATGCTTACAATCTTTAACATCTGCGGCTTAGAGAAAATGATATCTCCGATAACTTCTCTCGTACAAGAAAAGGGCATTCTATTTATATAATCACTTGTTTATATTTGTTAAATAACATTTACACTTGCTAAGAACTAAAATTCTCACTTTGAGAAATGGAAAAGAAATGGTTAGGGTGCCACATGTTGCAATTATTGTCCGCTGTCACTTCTTCCGACTAAAACCTGTAAAATTGGGAATCGCTTTGGTATATTTAATCTTTACGGATTGAAGGTGAGGAACTTTGGGTAATCTAGACTCTATACCGTGTGTCTTCTCGTAATAAGATTAGACAAATTAATTTTGTTGGCGCTATATACTTTCCCACCCCCCACTTTTTGTGTGTGATGCAATACACATCCTCTATAGACTTAAGTTGGTCCTTATGAAAAATGGCTACAAAACTCGCCAACTTAGGCCACTTAAAGAAATTATTTAAAACTGAAGGATTATTGAAATTAGGTAAATATCTGGTTTTGTTCTTGATCTTGTTAATATTAGGTAAAATTACATTGTTTCACTAATTATCACGACTTTGAGGATGCGCAAGTCATCATTTAAAACTAGGGAGGCGATTGCCTAGGGTACCAATACAAAACTCCTTGATACGGTAGTAGTACTTGATGTTGCTAATTTTTAATCGATTGCAGAGAATAGCAGTTTGAAAAGTGAACATCTTTTTTATATTACTTTACTGATCGAACTATACTATTTTATTTCTCCATAGATTTTTGATCTTAAAAGATCAAAACACGTGATTTTTTTCCCCTTCCGTTTGCACACCCAACCACGATGATTGAATAATATTCAGTTAGAATTTTATTATAATCATTAAAAATAATTTGACTCGAATGTACCTTTTTTTTTTTTTTTCTTTTTTTTAATACATGACTTTCATTTAAGTGAAAGAAATAATTTTTCATGTCTACGTTTTATTTATTTATTATATATGACACTGAAATATAACCTGTTAACGTTTCCGAATTCAGTGAAATTTGAATTTAAAAAAAATTGGCCTAATATAAGTTTTCACCTTTAAAGAAAGCATTTTCGAGATCCCTGACTTTCATTTTTGGCTAAAGATAAAGTTGAAAGTTATAGTTTTTTTTTTTTTTTTTTCACCTGGATGTAAAATTTTAGACTTTCAATGAAAGAAAATAAGGTGTGCTTAGGATCTTTCTGCCGTTTTAATAATTTATCTAAACAGTTTAATTGAACAGAAGTTAATAAATCTTAAGGCTCACTATAAACAGTAATGTTCTGGCCACTCCCACCCCACCCCGACAGTGAGACCTACCATAAATATTAAGTCAAAAGAACAAGGACATTTTGCTGACTTTTGGAAGTCTGCGACAATATAAGCCTAAATTTCGGGGCTAGAAACCCCCAATTTATTCCTTGATCGAATCTAGAATACCAAGTCTTGTTTTTGATTTCAGTCTAGAAAGAAGTTGCAACATCGATAATACAGTGAGCGGCATTTTTCTGTGACCACAAGTCTGACTTTATTCTTTTAAGTTGAATTTATCGATATTTCTTCATCTTGTCTTTTTCTCTGACATTTTTGAGTCCGTAACGTCAATCTTCTCGCTTAACTTTGTTCCCGTATAAGATTAATTTGAAAAAGAATCAAATATTGTAAAATAAAAGTTCAGAAAGTCTGCGTCGTCTCGAAAAGAAAAAAATAAACGATGCAATAGGAAAGTTTTTAGTCAGCGCTAATAACGTGTCATGAAACCTAACGAAGTGATGGTTAAAGACTTCGGCAATCTGAATAGTGAGATTTATCAATGGATGTTAAATAATTGCGACTTTTTGATGAAAATCAATATTGCTAACATGACCTACTATATTTGTAATCAGTGGTGTGAAACCCAACGGGTTTAAGGAACATCTCGAAATCTTGAGTAGTTGATATTGTTTTGTGGAAATAAATCCTTGGCTTTATTGCTATTTTTTAAAAACAAGTTAAAATGAGTGAAACCGAATCAATTTATACATAAAGTTAATTTGAATAATAAACATCGTAAAACTTGCCTTCTGTACGATGATATTGCAGCAACATGTCTTTCGATTCGAGTTGAGAATCTTTTCACACACACAAACAATAACGTAAGATTTTCCTTGTGATGAAAACGTTTGGTAATCTGAAGTTGACAAAATCTTATCAATATTTGTTATAATTCTTTTCTTTTCAGTGTAAATTTTATCTTAGTTGTTTTCTCTAATGTTCAGTGATATATGTGTCCGTATTTGGGCAGCATTTCCTCGTTAATATATATTTCATTAAACAAAATAGACATCCTTTGTCTACATATTTTTGTATATATTCTTTCGAGTTGCCGCGTTGATTTTTATGGTATCCGGCGGGAATTGGTTGATGAAACTCTCATAATTAATTGGTTCCCGAGAATTTTCTGTCCGTTCTTGGGCCATTATCAAATTCTCGAACGCTCCATATCAGATTGAAACAACCTAAGCTCAATAGAATCAATTTCGAATCCAGCACTCATGTACTTAAATGTCTTTTGCTACTGTTGATACTTATAGAACTGAGTTAAAAAATAAACGTTACAACACATCAGTATAAATAATAAACACTTACAAAGTGGTAATGTACATGAAAAGTTCACATCCCTTTTGCAATATACACACTCCAGATGATGGCCCAAGATCGGGCAGAAAGTAATCGGGGAACCAATTAATTATGGGAGTTTCATTAACCGATTCCCGCCGGATATCATAAAATCAATGCAGCAACTCGAAAAGATATCTACAAAAATGTGTTGAGAAAGGATGTCTATAGTGTTTAATGAAATATATTCGTGTGTGTGTGTGTGTGCATGTGCGTGTTATATAATTACAGAATGATTTTTTTTTATATTAATAGTTTTTCGTTAATTATATTTTATCATTTACTTTGGTTGGGCTTTGAACTATTCGGCTCTTTGTTCAGGTGCATAGACATTGGGTACAGTTTACGCTCGAACACAGAGGATATGACAATCACTATTGTCATAATAAACCCCATATAGGAAACGAGGATGGAGTGTGAATTACGTCATGCCCGGAAGTGATGGGTTGAGAATTTGGGGATTTTGAAAAAGACGTCAGTTGGGAGTTGACTTCGGGCCATGGAAGACAGACGATTTTGTCTCTGCCTTTGGGCATAGAGAATTGAGTTCTCCGCCATGGAGTCGAGAGTTGACTTGGGCCATGTAGACAGACTGTAGAAGTTAAGTTCCGACCATGGTGTTGAGAAGTTGGGGTTTCGACCGTTGAGGCATACGGTTAAGTTTTTCGTGTCCCGTCCAGCGAAGATCTAAAATTCCACGAGATGTGCCGAACGTTTGAGTTTTGTTTGCATAGTATGATGTGAAAGACTTTAAAGACTTTTGTCTCTCCCTCCTCGTGTCGAAGAACCGAACTCAGAAGTCAAGAAGTTAGTAAACGTTCGTACCTGAACAGCGGCTGTGTATTTGAGTATTTGTACCGTCATGCATTTGCTAATGTGTTGAATCAGTTGTGACTGAGATGATTATCGTAGGTATACAACACGCGCATCTCATAACAATATGATTTTTCTTTCACAAAAGACGAAATATATATGTAACGGTACTAAGTGTTTTGGGATTTTTTTTTTGTTTTTTTTTTTTTGCATATGTCCAATGATTTTAGACTTCTTCCAGATTAAGCTAAGCTTACTGATTCATCACTGCCAATCTGATTTACAATATTCGATGTTGTTTTCTTAATTGAATAGTGACAAAGTTTCATGTGGCAATTTTTAGCTTTTGTAAATGATTATTCCTTCGTTTGTTCCAGAAAAATGAAGTCTTAAGCATTGTGCACTGCATCTGTCTGCAAGTAGAAAAACAAGGAATCAAAGATTAGAAACTAAATTATAAATATTAATGAAATTGGACGATGGCAAGAGAGTGCTAGATTTGTAAATTGATTTTCTGTTAATGCTAATGAGCCAATCTTAATATTGGCATCGTTCATGTCATTTCACATAGTTTAATTTGCCAAGAAAATATCAACAACTTAAAGTGAGGACTTGCTGAAGGTAATCTACAATAGGTGAATAGAAAATGATTATTTAACTTGCCCCAGTGGTTGTCAGAAAAACGAACTGAAGCTGGAATCTGTCGGCCAATGGGAGAGTTGCTGTGTGGAAAGTACTTCCCTCCTATATAGTTTTGCTTAGGCCTGGATCTCAGCATAGATTCATGTGATATTGCAGAAAGAATTCAAACTATATATATATATATATATATATATATATAAAAGAACATCTCACAAATATGCTTGGATGCATAGTCAGTGATGTCCCTTGGGGGTTTTCAACATCAGATCTTCTCAACCAGCAAACCCATTCTGGATCGATCAGTGCATCCCAACAATAACAATCCAAAGGCAGGTCCTCTTAATCCAAAATTACTGAGAGGCTTTTCCCGCGGAATCCTTGAATGTTTCCGTACGCTTTTAAGATCAATTTTATGCCTAGTCAATGCCCTACAGTGTGAACAATATTCAAACCTTCCAGAAATCGGTGTAGTTGTTTAATGGCATATCCACTGGTCATGGGTTATGCAATGCCGGAATATATTTCACTTATGAATGTTAGTTTGTTATAAATCTATTTTCCACCATTAGAGAGATTTGCCTTGGTCTATAGTGGCATTCGGACTGACTGATGCCATAAAATTCGTTAATTTTCTTATAGTAAATTCTGAGCGCTTATTTAATCTGAGATATCACATAGAAACTTATTTAGTGAACACATCCAGCATCCAGTTGACTGATGGGGAATTAGTCTACAGTAAATAACTTTATCAAGAAAGCATAATTTTTTTTTTGTGACATTTTTGAGGCAACAAAGGAGGATTAATAAAAATGCCACATTTGACATTCAAATCGCTGAACGAATCAGGATTAACAAAAATTAAATGAATCATTACAATTAACTATCAGAAAATTTAAACTCTTTTTTTTTCGTTTTTATATTAAATTTAATATCAAATACAATCATTAGTGTAAGAAAGCAATAATTGAATGTTTCAATTATGTAAATTAACATTATATGAATTATTTAGATAAACAATATACCTTTAGAAAAGGCATGAACCCTCTTATTCCGCCAGGTATGGTTTAAAGAGTACTACTACTGCTCTTTTTCAAGGATGACATTGGCATTAAGTCAGCCACGATGGGTGTGTAATATATTAACGTGACCTGCAGGTGTGAATACAGCGGATGTTGTTGACAGATAGATTGATAAGATCGGTGTGATCACTGGAATGTCATCATGCCCACAGGTGCTATGTATCAGTGGGTGTTGAGACAGCTGCATCCGGCCAGCGATAATATCAACTAGGTGATTGTGGAAATGTCACCATGCCCACAGGTGCTGTGTATCGGTGTATGTTGAAACCGGTGCATTCGGCCGAAGATATCGGAATATCACCTTGGCCAGTGGATGTGGTTGAATTCGGTGATGTGGCAAATGTGTACGCCCGCAGAACCGGGCTTGGGTAAGTAGCCAATGGGAAGCAAGCAACATAACCAATGGAAAGCAAAGAAGTGAGACGTGGACGTAACCATAGTCAACGAAAAAGAGGAATTGCTGTCGGTCACGTGAGAGTTATAGACTATATAAATTTCCGGAATTTTGGCTAAAGTGAGTGGTTCACTGGCTCTTCCATCTTCCTACAACTCCTTCATGTGCGCGTACTCTCTGCGATTGTTTTTCTGCGCCACACAAGTATCATCGCCAAGAATAAAAATATAATCTTATATTTTTATATATTTATACGTGTTCTTCGTTGTTAATAACGACACAGCTGAGTATATAACAGTTAATACGCCATTAAATAAAGAAACGAAACCAAAATAATTACAAGAAATAAAATGGTTTAATAGTAGAAAATAAACAAAAGAATAAAAAATGAATATGAAAAATTATTGAAGATTTATTTATTTTTAAAATCTATTTATACGATTAATTATCGTTTATCACCATCAATATTAATTTTCATATTATCTTTTTTATCTTTAATCTCACTTTATAATAAAACACTGATTTCGCTGGATATGGAAACAAATGGAATCAAGCCGGAGTTCTGCAGATAGATAGGTATTCTGTACTAATCCCCAACGGGAAACGTTCCGGGTGTTTCGTATTCAAACGGTCTTGCCGTGTTGTCACCTGTTTCATTTTCTTAATGTCGTCAGTTTGGAGCCTCTGCTCCAAAAGGTTAGGGATGAGAGGGCAAATCTGGTCATACGAAGAATCGTACTTTTTTGTTGGTTTCGAACCAAGGTTTCCGCGTACACAGATAAGGTCACCGTGTTTGTGCCATACCATGATGACATAGAAGCAAAAAACAGGCGTTTATTGGGTACGAAAGGTCTCAGATATCAAGATAAAAATGGAAAAGAGCAAGGGGTGAACATGTTCTCGAAGGTTTGTCATTAAAGGGTAGGGTGGAGGTGTACGCCGTGTACATTTTTTCTTTCACTTTTACTGGTTGTCAGCACTTCTCCTGTCAGTGTCTCAGTTATTGGCCTTGGAGAAACTACTGTTCACACTTCTTTGGAAGGGGAAAAAGACAATGACATATCAACCCTTGTAGGTTATTCAGTGCCAAAATCCTGTTTATATATCATCGAGTCTCACTGAAAGCATAGATTTCCTTGAATCCTTTTCTATCCGTACCTATCATCCGTCGCTCCCGTCAGACATTCCAATCTATTTTCTTCGAGAGCTGATGTAAATATCTTCTTGTTGGTCGCCCAACCCTGGTGCGTCCATGAGTAGGGATCCATGGAAGAACTTCACTTATGACTTCTTCCTTGTTTCTCCAACAGAGTTCTCCATGTCTTCGTCTTATTTGGATGTTTTTTGAGATGGAAGGTAAGTAACTGTACAGTTGTTGTTTTGTGGGGCGTTGCTTCAGGTATTTATTCAGATTACTCGTAGCATTTTTATAGTTCTTATCTAGCTTTTTTCAATGCATTTTGTTAGCGTACATGTGGTGCAATCATACAGAAGTATTGATACAGCCGCAGCTTAGAAAAAAATCCGTTTAAGTTCATCGGGTAGTTGAGATTTCCATATGATCGATAACCTATCGATCGGAGTCGACGCCTTCACTAGGCATATACTAATATAACTTTCAGTAAATGAGATATTGTTACCGACGTAAGTGAACTTATTTACTAAATTTAGAGGTCGGCAGCTTAGAGTGTAGATGGTTCCTTCCCGTTTAAAACACGTGTACTCTGTTTTATTTGCGCTCACATGGAGGCCAATGCCTCCATATGCCTGTTACAGGCTATGCAGTAGGGATTTGGCTTGAGCAAGTGTCTATGCGACAATTGCTATATCAGACTTAGTCTATATTTGTTATAGTTTCCACAGGATATCGTCTGCTTCTTGTGTTTTTTAGCGTAAAGCCTTGTTCTATTAGATCTATCGCTATTCGAAGTACGTAGGCTTGGCAGATTATGGTGCTAATGGATCTTCTTGCAAAACTCCTTCAACGATATCGAAGAATTATGTGAGCAAATCTTTACTTTAGTGGTTTTATAAAGCATCATTGTAGCTATTGCAGTTTTGAAAATTCTTAGAAAAAATCAGAATGGTTTTCGGAAAAATCGATTCTGATAATCTGTCGAATCATCACAGGATTTTATGCCGAAAATCTACAGGCAACACCGTTGTTTGCATATTTCTCGAAGCCATTTGATTCCACAGAGGGAAGATGGAGCAAATACTTCTAGGCTATTGTCTCCCAAAAGAAACTGTTACCCACCCCCATATATATATATATATGTATATATATATATACGAATAGTTTGTACGTAATATTTCAAACAAGCGAGACCTTTTTTGCTCACAGTTAAATGGTCTAAAGTATTCTAACAATAATAGTTTTATTTGCACACAGTTAAATTTCTGGTTGATTTGTTTTTATGGCATATTTTCCCTGATAGTAAAATACCAAATCTTGTTTATATATATATATATATATATATATATATATATATATATATATATATATATATATTATTTTAAGAAAGAAACAATATTCGGTCACATTAGGATAATAAATTTATTTCCATCCTGTTAAAGATTCTAAAATAATTCTTAACAGGACTTCATCAGATCCAATAGGATAAAAAATACACTACAACCAGATAGGAGGGATTGTCAAAGGAAGGGAGGAGAGGGAGCGATAGTCAAAGAAGGGGATGGAGAAACGAAATCTATTTCAACTATGTATAGCCTTTACCAAGGTAAGGTTTGTTCCCTTCTCTTTTCTTGTTAAGATAATTACAAATCTAATAAAATTAACGCTTTACCAATTACAGTGATACATATCCGCATTTCAACTATTTCTAACAATAATGATCAATTCTAATTCTTGTATGTCATCACTTTTTTTCTTTGAAAGGTACAAAAACCCCTGCAGTTAAAAGATTACTTTAACCATGATAAATATTTATACTAATCTAATACACTATAGTGAACTATTCACTTTGACTGTCAATTCAAATTTTCTTCTATAATTTGAAATTTATTTCTATGTCTACACCTAGCTATTAAATCACATCTCTGATTTAATAGGTTACCGGGATCAGGATACAACATAACTTGTTTCTTCTCTTCTAGACTCAAATGACATCTACCATCAAAGCAGCTCGGAGTATTAGACCTGTTTAGTATATGCCATTGAATTTCTGGGGTTAAACCTTATTTTTCAATTTCCAAGAATGTTTGGATAATGCTGTTTGATTTTTCAAGCGTTCATGAGAAAACAAATGAATGTGGTTATTAAACCTTAATTTCCATCTCGTTTAATAACCTATTAAATAATAGATGTGTCTTTTATTGTTCCATTTAGTGTTGGTATTTATTTTTATAGATTGGTAAATGGCAACTGCTTGTTTTTGCTTTATTGAATCTAGATTTTTGAAAGACAAGTTTATGAGCTTGTTTTTTTTGGGGGGTCGGATCTACGAGATTTTTGTTTTGTAGGAAATTTTGTATTTTTGAAAGAATGGTTTGGGTTTGAGCGGTAGATTATGTAGATGTTTTTCTTGAATTATATTATTCAATTTCTATATACATTTTTTTTAGTTCTTTCAGTGGTTCTGAGTGCTGAATTTCGATCAATTGTAGGTTTTACAGCTTCTTTGGAAACTTTGCCCAACCATTTGGTTCCAATTAGATCAGCTTCTCGACGAGACCCCTGTATTTGTCTGCTAGATGGCTCTCTCTGATTTGGTTCACCCTCTGTGATACAGGCGTAAATGTTCTCCAGCATGACGGGCTCAAGTATACTCCTTGTTTCAAAAAGTTATATTTTGTTTGCACTTAACCTCTAGTATTTCCCTCTCTCTTTTGGAAATGTCACAAAATCTTGGGAAGGTGATTGGGGTTGTTAACCGTTAGAGAATTTTGTTTCAGTTAGGCAATATTCTCCAGTGTGACCTTGGTTTTTTCTCCTATTTCCACATGTCTTTTTGCAACCTTAGTATTGTCAAGAACTTCTCCGATTGGTTTACCTACGCCTATTGCCCGGACAACGCCAAGCGTATTGCTGGTATGAGGTTGGACAATATTTTATTTTGGGATGTCATCCAACAAGAAGCGAATTGGAAGAACTATAACAGAGTTTTTCGAACAAGCCGAAAATGAAGACTAGACGAAATGCATAATTTAGAATACAAATTATTTAATCACCCCCACAAAAAAAAGCATATATGCAAAATAAGATTGTCTCAGCGACAAAAATAAAAATGTTTATATTTTAACAACTTCCTGACAAGTCACCTAGAACTTTTCTTGTAATGATGTGTTAAAAAAATTCTTTTTAAGTGTTTTGTGTGCAGTAAGAACGAGGTAACCAAAAAAACAAAAAAACAAAAAACAAACCCCAAAAAACATTGAAATGAAAGCTTATCTTACTTCTCTCTCTCTGTCTCCTTTTCTTTTATCTTTATATATATATACGTCTCTCTTTCTTTTTTTTTCTTTTTTTCTGGTGTCGCGTTTCACCGACTGTTGATTTTTCTTTCTCCCTTTCTCCAGAATGTTCAACTGGTCATTCTTTATCTTCATAATCCATCGTCTTATGCCGGGGACAAGGCAAGCCATTTCTCTTTCTATCTTTCTTTCTTTTTCTTTCTTTCTTTGTAAATCTTCTGGAAATAATTTCTTGTTCTTTGGTTTTTCTCGTTGTCAGTTCACAAACAAAATAGTCACATGTTTCTTATCTTTTTCTGACGGCATTTTAATCTTCCCATGTGAGCTGGTCTGGGGAAGACAGCTTACTCTTCGCACCACAGGCTCGTCTGAGTGTTACAGGGTCTCTTGGTCAATTGACTTGTCTGATTTTTCCTCCTCGTGGATTCGACCTTCCCCCTGCTCATATCACGTGGGCTTATTGGTCAATTGGCATCCATCCTTCAAATCGGTGGCTTGTTGCTCGGTGTTGTTTGCATGTTCAAACACACATATTAGGGAAACTAGACCGTCAATCTGTCAGCACGTGACCTTGACCCGAATTCGACTTCTCGTCTGCTTTCGCTGGTTTGAGAGAGAGAGAGAGAGAGAGATAGATAGATAGATAGATAGATAGATAGATAGATAGAGAGAGAGAGAGAGAGAGAGAGAGAGAGAGAGAGAATCTATATTTATGAGTAAAATATGAATTTGAATATCCCCAGGGTCCAAATTTATAACAGTAGCCATACAGTTGACATTTAAGGCATCTCGGGATGGGGTTTGGATAGATTGTTCCCCAATCTCGAGGAAATAGACTTTTTTGTGTATTTTCGTCAGAATGCAGGTATTGCATAATGTTTTCTCCATTTTTTTGTTGTTATTTTTTGTAGTCTGTGATCCCTTGCTTTTCCAAGGCGACTCTTGTTTCTGCCGATGTATCCGAGGAAAGCTCTCTACTTTGAATAACTCCTTTGAAGGTGTTCAATTTCTTATGAAGATATGCCTTGTATTTTGTTGTGAGGAAAGTCTTCTTTTTGGGGATATTTTCGGTATGCCTCCAGCTGTCCACCTCTGCAAGCAAATTAATATTTTTGTCGTTTTAACAGTTCTAGACGTGTTTTTGCTTAAAATCGCCTCCTATATTAAGAATGGAGGAAATTTAGCTTGACAATTCTCTTCCAAAGATTCATTTATAATGAATTTAGGAAAGTCTGCAGCCTCATTTTCTGAATTAGTCTCAGTAAGATTTCATTGTTTTTCTATTTGAAAAAAACACAGATAATGTTTGGTTTTCACTGGTCTTGTGCTCCACCATCGACCACGGACTCCAACTTGTGTTGAAAATTTACTAATAGGAAACCGATTCGTCTTGGTTGACATGGGGATACACTCCTTGTATACCCGACCTGGGAGAAGGATTTTGAGCACCTGCTAATTTCAGCTTTTCTATAGACGATACTTATTGCATGTAATTCAACAGTGGGCAAAATCTTCTTTCTATCAACGCAGTTGACCCTAACCAACTGCTTCCTGGTCCCAATAAATGAAAAGCGTTGGGAGTTTATTGAAGAATATAGTCGGGATTAAACATATCGGTGCTAGGGCTTCACGTGACCAGCCAATTGATTTGATAGGGACAGTCCGTCCACTCATCAAGCCCTCTAAAAGCCAAACTAGTGTGTTGGAAATCATTTGACGAGTCGGTTGCCGGTTTAAAGACTGCCCAGCTTCTCGGATCCCATCCTTGAGCATCACGGGTCGCAACCCAAGGCCAATAGGCGGCCTTGTTGGAATGTTCTTATCCCTCAGAGGTGCGGTATTCTATTGCTCCAGCTGACAAGGCGGCAAGCAGTTTGTGCTGCTCGACGGGATCGATAACATTGATTCTCCATGGACAGGTGTGAAATGAAATTTCTAACGATCAAAGCCATGGCTCGAATGCTGATCTGGACGATGAGGCTGAAGGGATGTATCAAAGTTTATCATAACGTTCATCATATAACATTCGACGAAAAGAAGGCAAAAGTAGAGAAGCCCTGGAGTCTGTCTTCTCTCCTCCTGCTCATGGTCATTGTGATACGAGTTCTTAATTTATATTTCCTGGAATAATTGCAGTATTTTTGTGATTAAGTTCTGGTAGAGACGGATGTTTGTGATACTTCAGAGAAAATGAGTTAGTAATTACGGTTTGCTTTGTTAATCCTAAAAAAAAGCATAATTTCCATAGAAGATTCCACTCCGTTGCCAATTCCCTCCAATCTTCAGAGCCTTGAGCTCAAGAATAAATGAGTATTTTATTTGTAATGTATAAAAACAGTTATAAAGCGTGGATTAATTCATTACAAATGAATATAAACATAATAGATATCAATTGCAAATCTCTGATTGTTATTTCGACAACCAGAGTGCTAAGAACATATTTTAAAGTAACCTCTGGAGAACATATAAAAGTATTTTTAACTAATTTGCTGAAAAATAAAGACGTAATAACATACAAGTTGAAATTATTCAAGACGAAGGATTTTTCTTTTGGTAATGATACACAAATTGCCACACTCGAATTCATTCACTTATCATTGTCGTGATTTTTTGACGACGAAGTGATTGAATTTCAAAAGAAGCAGCAATTTATGAGTTTTATTTCAATGGTTTTAATTGATGATTCTAATCTTTGTGTATTTCTCTTCGGTATCAAATTTAGTGATTTTGTTCAAGTAAAAAATATACTAATTTCTATATAAACATACAAATTGTGACACTAAGTTTGAAATGGGGTAGTGATGAGAAACTGTCCTTTATTATCCTTCCTTTAACTTTACTAGTTTCAGTTACTAATCTAAACAATCTTCCACCATTACGTCACATGTATTAAAAATCTGTTAAACTTCACACTCCATGATATTTAGGAACGTGTGCCAAAACATCTTAAGAAATAACTACACGATAATATTAATATGAACGCAGAATGAACAGGATTCTCAAAGGTCTAGGCATAAAATAAGCCGAGATTGGTTGGTAGACGATTAGAATCAACCAATCAAGCCAAAATACACCAGTTAATCTATTAGACGCTAAATTATCCCCAGATGTACTTATATAGTGAGAGAATGATTAAGATTTTATATAGAAAAAGAAATCCCCGATGATGTGAAAATGAAAAGAAAAAAGCAGAAAAATATTTACATTTCGAAAAGAAAAATGATTATTAGAAACAAATCACTTCAAGCCTTGTGTCAAATTAAGCAAATATCAACTGATGTGAAAAAACTTCTTGATGAGAAACCTAGGTGGATTAACACACTGGTTGCAAACCGTCTTCCTCCCCAGAAATAAAACTAAAAGAAAAGAAAACCTTGTCGATAATTGGTCATTTAAAATTTCCCCAAGAAAACAAAACTATCTTAGTTTACCATTGGTTTCCGATATTGAACCCATCTAAATCTTAAGTTCATTGTTTAAGCCACTGTTAAATGTAAAAAAAACAAAACTATTGTAGTATTTATTTAGCAATTTTGAGAACTGCGATTTTGGTACTTGTTTCGCAAGTTATGCAGGTTACTATCTCGCTTATACATCTCGGCTACTTCATTGTAGTTTTAAGTATCTGCAGTTTGGTTGAATTTCCCAATACCCATGACATAAAGGCAGACACCAGGGCGGTAGGCTCTGTCACAACACTCCCTTTGTCAAAAGACGAACTCGGTACGCATAATTTACTACAATGCTATCCAATACCGATGTTTGCGATTCAACAGAAATGCGTTCAATCTCATTATTTTCAGGAGTAGACGAAACTCGGAATTTGGTCAGGGCTGTTGGATTGCAATGACTGCATGTTTTGGCGTACTCTTCCTCATCTTTGCATTTAGGTTGATAACTAGTTGATTAAAAATCTGCTGAATATTTTCGTAATCAGTGTGAATATCTGTCATGGCGAGTGTATTTGAAAGCCAACAAAAACTGGAATAAAGCGGAAGTGACGTAAACCTGTGTTCTCTGCAATGTATCAGCCTGGGAATCGTTGAAGCAAAAGCAAATTTCGATTCGCTTTGAGAATTTCTTGAATCGCTACAGGTGGTTCTCAGAATATTAACGTACAGATGTGTAAAAAATAACTTTTCATTTCATACAAATGACAATGGCTTCTTAGTCCTAATTTGAGGCATATTATAATAAATGTTAGTTAACATTTCTGCCAGGTACCTTAAATACATGAGTGCTTTCATTGCTTGTACTTTTGTTTGATCCTATAAACATTCAGTCGTTGTTCATCTGTCTCTGACCAAAAATAAATCTTTTGCTTAGAAGGAAGGGGTAAAAATAAGTGTTGCAGATTGATAAAGAATGAACATTTCCTCATGTGTATAACATTTAACAGGATCAATTTTGAAATCCAACTGGGAAAATTCGTTTACCTTAAAGATGACAATCTATGTATTGGAAACTTTTTTATCGCATGGATTACTTCCCATTCCCCAATATTATATTACAAGTACTGGAAAAGTTTCAACAAACTTTTTATATGTACTTTGTGCAAATCTCTTTCGTTTAGTATCAGTCGTAACTCTGTTTACGGAATAGTTGATATCCTAAAACAGCTTTGGTCATTTTTATCCCTATCATTACGTAAGGTAGTATTAAGACTTACGATTCTTACGATTAGAGTGTTCGCCAATGGCCCGGGGGACCTGAGTTCTATCCCAGGTCGAGACATACCAAGGACTCAAAAATGGTACTTGATGCCTCCTTGCTTAACACTCAGCATAAGGTACGGATCAAGGGTAGTGGAGCAATGCAGGGAAAGGAGTAGCGCCCTCCTCTTTACCATGGTGTAGTAGCTATCGAAAAAAGGAGCCTTAGCGTCACCCTCGACTATGGTCGCCAACTTTACTTTATTCTTACGATTCTTTTTGAGTTTTTAGTTTTTCTACAAAAGCTGTAATTTGCACAACAAAATGTATGTCCTTTCTAATCATAAAGCCATGAACTCCTTGGAAACATCGCTTATAAGATATTTCTTGGTAAACAACTTTTTTCAGTTGATTATTCGGCTCATATTGTCTTCATTAAGTGGAGAAATAAAATCTTGTGTAATTTGGCAATTGTTGTTCGCTGTTACAACTGCTCGATTGAAACTCTAAAATTGGGTATCACTTTGCTACAACGAAAAATCAACGTTTTTCATAAATTATACAATTAATATAATAATTATGGGTAACAACATACGATTAAATTTGATAATTTATATGCGGTGTCTCCAGGTCGCATTTCTGTTACGTCGGCTCATGAAAATCTATTCATAGAACTTATCTTAAGACTTCCCTGGCCGCACTGAAGCATCAGTAAATTCGTTCTCTTTCAAAGATGAACATCGACATTAATCTTGATCTTCTGGTTTTATTAGTGAACGAATGTTCGTTATTTCATTTAGTATCACAGTTAAGAATCTATCAAGTACTTTTTATCGAAGATTTATGGAGAATATTCTACAGTTAACAAGGTGATTAATCAGGATATCATCTCAAAACTTTTGGAAGAAGCACTTTACACAAAACAACGTCAACTAAATAACCAGAAAAGAAAAGCAGAAACAGTTTTTCTCTAAAAGAAAAGCAAAATGACAGTTGAATTTTTAATTGACTTCACATTTGATAAAATAGGCAGTTTTGGAATATAAAATAAAATAAAAGGGATTTTCTTTCACAATATCTTCTCAACGCACTGTGTTTTGATAGAAGTTTAAGCATCTGACTTGTTGTAGACGAGTACATTGGCTAGATAGTATAGAACGTCAAGGCTTTATACCCTTTCATTAGAGCCCTTCCATCGAAGGTCAACGAGACTGGCCTTACGTAGACTGTTACCTGGTTGACCATCTCTTTCTGCTGCTCTATCGATGCCCCGACATGACTATGCTTTTCACAAACGATACAGACATCGATGAAGTCGACAAATTCTGATTGTACGAAAGCATAACCGTCACCAAAACTAGCGACGATCTGCGTGCGCTTGGGTTTGGAGAAGGTTGGAGACTCGTCTCTTCTCTCCACAAGCGGATCGTCCAAGATAGTCGGGGTTTTGTCCAACCCCTACTTCTTAGTAAACCTAAGAGGGAGATCCTGGAAAAGTCGAGACAGCAACTTAGTTGTGGTCTGTAAGAATCTTTAATTAGAATTTTTTACGGAATCTTAATAAATAAGCGAACGTAATGTGACGTTACCCCCTCGGCCCCCACGTTACATCAACTTTTTCGAACCATTTCACTTCTTTACGGCCGGTGATCAACTAGAGGTTCCGATAGGGGCATCGCACATATCTTTACCGCTACAAGAAATACAATCGAGGGAGCGGGAGAAAAAAGAACAAACGAACAATATGCTTGGGTTAACTCAAAGTGCAAGACAAGGAGTTGTGCAACACTCTGCATTTCCTGTGTGCCTATGTAGACTAACGCTAGCGTGGATTCTAGCGAAAATTCTACAACGCCACTAGGAATGCCAACCTATCCTGACCGGTCTTCCTCACTGCTCTGGACCCTTGCTCATGCCAAGTCGTCTCTCTCCTGTCCGGTGTCGACTGCTCACTCGCGTCACCTTTCGCCAACCGCCTCTTCGAGCTCCTTTGTCCAACTCTATGACTGGCGTTCCCTTCCTCACTTCCGGTCACCCGAGATCTCGAGTCCAAAACCCTTTGTCTGGTTTCGCGCGGACCACCTACATAGTGTCACAGTTAGTCGATCTAGCCAGACTATAAAATGGTTTGCTCCGGTTCCCTTATGCCCGAAATTCTCCTACAGTGTGTCACAAGATTTTTACTTTTTAAAAATTTCTCTCTATTTAACTTGGTAGTACCAAATCTCGAATCACAGCATCACACTCTTAGTAAAAGTGACAAAATGTGCAGTATATGATTAGAAAAGCTGCAACTGGAAGGAGTAACCAAGTCTTTAGTTATTCATTAATTTATTTTATTTGTCCTAGAAAAGTGTGAAATCCGATGATTGTGTCTTAAAATAAGTACACATTCTGTCACGAATGCAGATAAACTTTGAAAAAGTTAAGATGAGTTTCTCTGAAATCTGACCGTAGTCGAATAGGGCGTTGTACAAATCGTTACTTTAGAAGTTTGACCTAGATTATACAGTCTTTGACGATAGAGAATTTCAATTCATTTGAAGTGAATTTATTACCATACATTTCAAATACACTGATCACTTCTCATCGAATTTTATTTGAAATGAACTGACAATACATTGACAAATGGGAATATAGCCCTAAAATTTATGAGGGAGAGAGAAAATGGAGTGGTTTTCAGTTATCTTACAATTTTGTTTATGCTTTATGCATTGCCTTGCACAAATATTCATCTATGCTCACTAAAATAAGTACATTCAATTCGACCTCTTTTTATATTGCAAATACCAAAATAGCAAACACTATAAATTCCTACTGAACAATGAAACAACTCAAAAAAGTAAAGAAATGAAAAAATATTCATGAAATGACATATGTAAAAGATTGACGGCGGAGAATCCCTACATTGTGCCAACGGGTTAACGTGTCTTAATCACAAAGATGGCCTCCTTCAAGTCTAAATATTGATAAGTATAATTTATTAAGGATTCTTGAAATTGAGAATACATTTTAATTTTTTTTTAAAAAAGAAGAGAATTAATTCTAAAATAAATAAGAGTCTACTAAAAATAATGTCCGTGAAAATTAATTTTATTGTTGAGTTGTGAGTTTATAATGTTTAAATTAAAAAAGATCCGACTGGAATTGTTTTATTTCAAATTCAGAATTAAAACAGATTCTTTTTCTCTCTCTCTCTACATGGATGAGACAGGATCGACTACATTAGTTCATTATTTCTCCTCATCGTAAATATTGCTCATCTGAAATATTCAGGGAAAACACATCAGATTTTGTGGGGGAAATAATGTGGAATTTTCTTATGGGAAATATCAAGTTCGTTCAGTTACCCAACCTCTACACCAGGGACAGGATGCGACACGAAGTTCATTTTTAAACGGACAGGATGCGACACGAAGTCCATTTTTAAACGGAGTACTGTTGTTTTTTTTTTTTTTTTCGTGTGCTTCTTCTAAAGAAGCCATTCTGGAAAACGTTGGACAAATTGATTTAACATTACTGAGGGTGGTTGGGTTTTATAACATATCAACCCTTATAGGCTATTCAATTCCAAATCTTGTTTATACATAACATTTAAAAATTTATGATTTCTAAACGAATAATTCGTAGGTTACATTTTAAACAAGCCATTGTTCATTTGTTTGTATACAATTAAATTGTTTCAAGTGTAGGTATGTGACATAAAATAATTCAGCATCACTCATTTGTTTGAACACAGTTAAATGGTTAAAGAGGCCTATTTGATGCACAAATGGCATCAAACCATGTACTATCACTCTGGGTCTCAGTGGGCCTGCGAATAATGGCAATAAAACGGTACCATATAATATTCTTGAAGCTCGAGGACTGACGCCTCACAATGAGATGGTTAAGTGTAATAATCAGCGCACTTTTGTGGAGGGGGAACGTACAGTTGGCATATTTAACAGCTCCACCTGAATAGGCTTAAAATTGCTTAGAAGTAAATGAATATTGTATTTAGTTCAAATTTACTTCAAACCAACTTATTTATGCTTAAGCTCATGATTCGTGATGTGTGATAAAAAAATAAAACAGTATGCAAAAAACAAAACAACAACAACAACAAAAAAAAAAAACCAAAAACAAAACGTATTGGTTACGGCAAGTGTTTATGTCAGATGATCAAGGGAAATAATCTAAAATTTTAATTCCCAACATAATGCAACATGAAACAACATAACAATACATCATAAATTAAAATCAGAATCAGACCTGACCGATAAAATGAAACGCAGTTTCTTCCAAGCAGCGGTTGTATCGATACTGCTGTATGGATGCACTACTTGAACGCTAACTAAACGGCTGGAGAAGAAGCTAGACGGCAATTACACAAGAATGTTGCAAGCAATATTGAACAAGTCCTGGCGGCAACACCCCACAAGGCACCAACTATACAGCCACTTACCTCCCATCACGAAAACTATCCAAGTTAGAAGAAACAGACATGCAGGTCAATGCTGGAGAAGCTGGGACGAGCTCATAAGTGATGTACTCCTATGGACTCCCACATATGGCCGAGCAAAAGCAGGACGACCAGCTCGAACATACATCCAGCAGCTATGTGATGATTCGGGATGTAGCCCTGAAGACCTGCCAGAGGCGATGAACGATAGGGAGAAGTGGCGAGAGAGGGTCTTGGATATCCGTGCCTGTGGCACGAAATGATGATGATGATGATAAATTAAAAAAAATGTAACCGATACAAATAAGGAAAGCAACAAATTGGGTTTTTCTTTGATTTGATTTATTCTTCTTGGGTTTTCTTCACATTGCCAACCGTAACTCATTGTGCATAACCATCATCCATTATTAATGTACACAATCATCATTTAGAGTTTTGAGTTGGCACACTCAGAACGTACTGAGAACGTTTGAGGCATTTTGGTGATTGAGTTTATTATATTGCATGAATGGATCGGTGAGTGTGGCTATCTAGGGACGCTTGGAAAAGCTTAGAAATCCTGATGACCGTTCCCTTTGCCCTCCTACTCTTTTTCTGGGGTTTCATGCCCCACAACCTTTTTGTATATTCAAATGTGTGTTTTAAACCACACACACACACACACACACACACACACACACACACACACACACACACACACACACACACAAACAAACAAACAAAACAAAAAAGGAAAAAAAAGCTGGTCAATTATTGGTTATTTAAAATTTAACAGGGAAACAAAACTATTCTAATTTACCTTGCTGGTAGATATTGAACTCGTCTAAAGTCCGCATTCCGCGATTAAGCCATTGGTTAATTTCATTAAATGTTCGTGCCTTCTTGTATTCATTACAAGAAATAAAGTTAATTTCATTAAATGCGATTTACAATTAAAGTATATATTTAGCTATTTTTATCATTTGGAGAGAAATTCGGAAGCAATCATGCCAGTTAGCACCGCCCACAAATATCTCGGCTGCTTAATTTTTTTAAGTATCTGGGGTTTGATTGAAAGTGCCAATGTCTCGAAAGCAGAGAGAAGTCTTCTAGACTCTACAACGAAATTCCTTTTCTCAAAAAACAGTGTCAGTACGCAGGAATCAGACATAAGATACACTGAATTTACCACGGAGTTACCCAACACAGACGCAATGGAATCTAGAGAACCCCCTTCTACCACAGTAGCTTCGGAGCTAGATTCCGGGTTGCAACTTGGCCGAGACTACTGGATTATACTGATTGCGTGTTTTGGTGTACTCTTTCTCGTCTTGGCTATTATGTGTATGACTGGCTGCTTAATAAAATGCTTTCGTGATCACAGTGGATCCTCATGTCCAACCAAGAATTGTTGCCATTGTCAACCTCCAAAATTTCAAGAATACAGTTTAAGCGAGTTAAAGCGGGGCTCTTTGCAAGGAAATATTAGCATTACAAACATTGAATCGGAAGCTAATAGAAATTCTGATTCGTTTCCGACTGAAATACCCGAACCGATAGTTGGCGCTACAGATTTTCCTAATGTCTAACTAGTAGACGCATGAATTGTTATCCCCCCCCGCCTATCAATGATGTCTTAGTCCTAATTTGAGGCATAGATTCTAAATGTTTCGCATTTTTTGCCTTTTTACCCTTAATGACTTTAAATCCCGGTCCGTTTGTTTAACATTGTATCGTTGTTCATCTGATTCTGACCAAAAATAAATCCTTCGTTTTTGTAGGAAGATGTAAAAATCGGAGATGCAGATGATAAACGTTTGACATTTCCTCATACATCTAACATGGGTGAAAGGAATAAATTGGACACTTGTCTTTCATGGTTGGTATCGGTGAACTTTTACTGAGATTCTGATAATCTTAAATAGCAGTATTCATGTTTATCCCTATCATTACGTAACGCAATACTAATCCTTATGGCTCTGTCTCCACTGACTTGATATAATTGCAAACTTCGCAATACAAACCCTGTAATGAAACTCGTCTTGACATTATTACCACTAATACAAGCTGTTTTTCTTGCATCTGAAAACTTCGCTCGGTTTAAGTAAAAATAATTTTTCAATATAACTTTCTTAAACATTTTAGGAGCCTTAAACTTAAATTACGCCTAAATAGTGACTAGCTTTCTAAAATGAGCTGCACACAACTCGAACAATTACGAACGTAATAAAGCTACTGTAATTTTAAATATCGCAAGTTGTAACAAATTACATCTTTTAACTGAAAACATCTTGGCTCTGTTTGGCACCGGGTTAATCTCTCTTGTCTCCTCTCCCGATTTTTTTTTTTTTTTTTTTTTTGTCGTTACCCACTTCTAACTCCCAATTTAACAGGGTTCTGACAGCAATTTCTCCATTGCCTCATTCCATCATTTAATTAAGGCCTTAGATTATTGACCATGCAATATAGTAAAAGATCTTTTAATCAATGACAAAGATTGAAACCTGCTTCTCTCTGCGTACAGGATTGCTTGTTTTAAGGGATTTTTACATGTTGACTTGAATAATCGCCGATAATTTCTCTCGACCTCAAAAACTGGGCATCCGTATATACATGCATTTGATATTTTGTTAATGTAAATGTTATTTAACAAAACATAGATCCTCGGTTTGACTTAATACGTCATGTAATCTAACTAGTTACTCTGTCAATACTTCTTGACTAAAATTTGGTATCACCTGAGAGCAATGACTGGAAGAAAAAACTAATTTTAGTGAATTCTACATTTAGAATTAATAGCTTTAATTTAACTTTATTTTATTTATATATATATATATACATATATATATATATATATATATATTCGGAATCCCCTCCTCAATTGCATGTTTATGATGTCGGCTCAAAAAAATCAATTCACGGAACTTCTTCACTTAAAGCTTTCCAGGGCTACACTATATTTCTTTTTCAAAGATGAACCTCGAAATTAGTTTACATATTTATGTGGATGAAAAAATGTTAGAATTAGACTTGACTACATGGTTTATGCTTTCTTGTCTCAAACTCTAGAATTTACCTTTATCTTTTAATCAAAGATTGCAAGAAGACATTTACATTTAAGGAAATGATTGATCAGGATTCACCGCGCAACACTTGGAATTCTAACCACTGTGCAAAGTTTTTTCCTCCCACTATTTGAATGAGATATGAACTACTTCATTTTCCTCGCCGTAAATATTGCTCACATGAACTTATCAGGGAAAATACATCGGATTTTTTTTTTGTGGGGGGGATATGAATTTTTTTTTTTTTTTTTTTTTTTTTTTTTTTTTGTGAAATTTAAAGTTCCCTCAGTTTCCAACGGGCAGGATGCGATCCTAAGTAAATTTATAAGAGGTATACTGTTGATTATTTGGTGTGTGTGTGCTTCCTCTAAAGAAGCCGTTCCGAATAAAGTTGAAAACGGTGGTTTAAAATTGAGGTTGTTTGGTTAGGTTTCATGGTATCTCAGCCCTTTTAGGCTATTTAATTCTTATTCCTGTTATATATATATATATATATATATATATATATAACCAAATAGTTTGGTCACATTTTGAACAAGCTATTGTGCATTTTGCGTACCCTTGAATTGTTTCAAGTATCACTATGTAACACAAATAATTCAACGGTACTAATTTGTTTGCACACAGTTAAATGGTTAATCAGTCCGATTTGACCCATAGATGGCACCAAACCAGGTACTTAGACTCTGGGTCACAGTGGACCTCAGAGTAATGGCAATAAAACGTTACCCTATAATATTCTCGAAGGTCGAAGACTTACAATCTCACAATCAGATTAAGGGTAAAAATCCAAGACATTCTTTCTGTGTGGGGGAACTTACCTCTCTGTCGATGTACAGTTGGCATAATTAACAGCTCTAGCTGTCTGAGCTTAAAATTGTTTAGCAGTAAATGAATGTTTTATTTAGTTCAAGACAACTGATCTATGCTCAAGCTCATGATATTTGATTAAAAAGTTAATAAAAAGATATGCAAAAAAAAAAAAAAAAAATTAAGGAAAGATGTTTGCTTACGTTAGATGAAAAAGAAAATATCTACGTTTGATTTCCAACATAATGCAACATGAAAGAACAGGAAAAATACATCATAAATTAAAACGAAAAAAATATAGTTTTCTTTTGTAAATCCATAGAGATGGATAAAAAGTGCTCCTGGGATTAATTGTTATTATGTTGGGGTGAGGGACCAGGGGCTAACCCTAACCCTAACCTCTCAAAGATAGTATCTCCTGATGCTCACAATTGCTGAGAGTTGATAGAGGAAGCCATTAAGTCCTCGCAGATTGGTTATTATACATTATATGGAAGATCGTTTAAAGTCCTTCTAGATTTATTGTCGGGAAATACGCCATCCCAGCACATTGCTGTTTATCATATAACTGTGTGGGGCAACATCTCTTGCATGTGCTTTTGTTGAATGAGGGATGAGGGCATTAAAATGTATATGTATGTATTTGGATTTGTGTATGGGTTTCTGTGTGTTATAGGTGGTCGGCAGAGTCACTCTCAACATTTTTGAAGCGGCGCCAGAATGTCTAGATATATTTTTGTCTATTTTGGCTGCGAAGACCGGAAGAGAGGACAAAGAACTTAGTCAGGTGTGAGACTGAAGCTGTAAATTAAGAGTGAGACCCCAGAGCAGATAGTCAAACAATCGGCTCTAAGACGTGATTCCAGAGCAGTCGGAAGGAGGGATGGAGTCAGGAACGAATACACAGAGCAGTGAAGACGATGACTAGATGAATCAGCATCTTTGTTAGCAGTGCAGGATTTTCGCTGAATTTTCGCCACACATAATACACACAGGCATGCTTAAAAGTGCCAAATTATTCCTTCCTGCGTTTTCAATTCTGTATTCGTGGTTGTCTGTTTCTTCCTTTCACCCACTGTTTGTTGTTTGCTTTTTGTTTATTGGTACAACCTGTGAAATGCCTACATGGTCGGTGGTGAGAATTAACAACGGGGTCCAGACCACTAGACGATCAAACGAACGGCTAAAACCAACAAAACTCTATGTGTGGGTTGGTTTACAACAATTTAACAATATGAAAAGAAAATGTAGAAAAGGATTTCTACAAATTTATTTTATACATGTTCTTTTCTGTATTTCATATTTTCATGTTCTTTTATGTTGCATTTTATTTTTTATGATAAAAAAAACTAACACGAAAATTTACAATTTTCCCCTTGTGTTTTTTCTTTCAGTTTCAAGGTTCAAATTTTATCGATAACTTTTAAATAATTATGAAAACATTCATTTTTGTTGAAATAATTTTAGACTTTTTTCTTCATGTTTGACTTAGTATATATCCAAATTTGGTGGTATATGATATGTATTTATGTCTATTCCAAGTGCATTAACGCAAATAGTTGAATTCAGGATTTGAACTATTTCCTTTGCTGATATCAGTTTCGCCGAGTGCCTCTCGGTTGAGTTAGAAATTTTTGACACAAGTTTTATTACAAATGTTTTCTTTTCCTTTTAAAATTTTATTACAAATGTTTTCTTTTCCTTTTAAAATTCCATTATGTTACAACTGTTATCTCAGCAGTTGACTTATCTGTGCCTTTTGCCGTCTTTCAGGAAAGTAAAAGTGTCTATTATGACTTATCTTATACAGTGGATTAAAAGTTAACCTTGAAGTAAATTATTTATTTGGTGGACGTCTGCAATGACCAGGTTCAACTCCTTTTAAATCACAAAGAAAAAAATCTTTTGCTATTCCAATCGAATACAATGCATTTTATCTTCACTTATTCTAGATGATATTTTTCGATTATTGCCCTCAATTAAAACAGTAATGTTTTGACTTGGTATATTTCTTCTGATCGATTTCATTACTTAGTATCAAACTAGACCATTTGATGAATAACCAAATTTTGAAAAGGAGAAGACAAATATTTTTATTGTGTTCATGGTACATAATATCTCTTCCAATTTGATATCTTAGCGTCAATATCATTGCAAAGAATCCTCTTTATATAACCTGTTTTAAGCTCTTTAAACAACGTAATACATCAATAGCATCCACATGACCTAATACGCCAACTTACCCATGATGAGGATCCGAAGATGACTCCGTACTGTAATGGTCATGAGAAAGAGGAGGGAACAAACTCTAAATGAGTCTCCTTTAGACAACCAAGCTTGTTTCTTTCACCTAATTTTCTTTGAATGTTATGCGATCCAAGCATTTTCCAAGCTAAGGCTTAAAATGATAAATCAGATCATAAACAGAAAAGTTATGCCATCATGTATTACCTTCAGCCGTCCTCCAACTCACCATTCAAGCTACGGCTAGTATCGCCTGAAACACCTTTCACACTTGTCCACGGAAGATCAATGTTGACAATTACATGAGTTACGTCGAGCTTCACGATCTGCTTGTGACTGATGCGAGCAGTCACCAACACCCTGACGTAATCCTAAAGCGTGCAGAGCCATTTGTAGTGGAAGAAGACATGCTCAGTCGTTTCCTCTAAACCACTGTCACAACGAGTAGACGTGGTTATGTCCACGATAAACACTTTAAAACCGACTCAAAGAAGCCGTATTTTCATTTGCAATATTCAAGACAACGAGACACATTTCTGTTAGTGCTATAATAAATTTGTACCGCAATTGAAAAGGGCAATTTAATTTAGATTTCTTATTCGAGTAAAAACTATATATATTACTATATAAACATATCATCATCATCATCATCATCATGACGTGCGGCTAGCACGGATATCGCTGACCCTCTCTCTCTCCACGTCTCCCTATCATTCATCACCTTCGGCAGGTCTTCGGGGTTACATCCCGTATCATCACATAGCTGCTGTATGAATGTTCGAGCTGGTCGTCCTGCTTTTGATTGGCCATATGCGGGGGTCCACAGGAGCACATCACTTACGATCTCGTCTTTGCTTCTCCAGCAGTGTCCGGCATGTCTGGTTCGTCTAGCTTGTATAGTTTTCGTGATAGGTGGTAGGTGGCCGTACAGTTGGCGTCGTGTGGGGTGTTGCTGCCAGGACCTGTTTAATATTGCTCGCAACATTCTTGTATATTTGCCGTCGAGCTTCTTCTCCAGCCGTTTTGTCAGCGTCCAAGTAGTGCATCCATACAGCAGTATCGACACGACCGCCGCCTGGAAGAAACTGCGTTTCATTTTATAGACTTGAAAATTGGAAGAAGTTGAGAAAGGGGTGAAAGTCTGTTCTTTACTATCCTTTCTTTTACTTTATTTGTTTCAGTCTCTGATCAAAACAAATAATAATTTAACGTCACATGTATTTACAACATTTTTCAAACTACGCATATCATAATATGTTGGAGAAGCACAAATAAAAATTATCATGTGCACAAAATGAAGCCGATTTCCTAACCTCTGGGCATAAAATAACTTAAGATCGCTTGACAGACGATTAGGATTAATCAATCAAACCAAAATACGATTATTCAGAACAAACCATAACAAGCAATGTATGATATTGACTGGAAAAACCCCTTTGACGTGCCGCATAATTTGCATGGACACCATAACGAGATGTATTCCTGTTTCCTAAAGTAAACACGACGCTGCTTCCTCTGAAGAATTGCTGCGTAAGTTGCAAGAATGGTAAGCTAGACAGGATCCATGTCCACACGTGAGGTGTAAGTGGAAGGTGCGTCTACAAGGATAGCGTGGGTATCCCGGAAATTATATAAACCATGAAAAATTTCGACTCGGAAAACAAACGAAGAAGGCTTATAGAAGAGCTACTAGACGTTACAGCCCTCTGAGAACAAGCTTTGCTCTTGACGACCCAGTGTTGAAAGCTAGAGAACAGCTTGAGTAGTACCAGACTCGTGAAAGCAGAGAAGCGAGGAGAATCTAAAATGATTTGGAGATTGCCATAACAAGACTTGCGAAAGTTGTGGAGCAAGTAGAGACGAAGAGGATTCGGTGATTTTAGATGGTCCTGTTGAGACTCGCGAAGTTTGACAAGGTGAGTTCAAAGTAAGGATATTCAATGCCTTGAGGTGGCCTAATATCAGTCACGCGAAAGATAATAAAAAAGAAGCGGTTCACAGAAGATTCGTATCTTACCCTCTCAGTACATTTCAGCCGTCTTCGACTCTCTCCCTCATTCTCTCATTTCGAACATTTTTGGCAATAAAAAAAGGTGTGTATATCACGCTGTGAGTACATCTATGCCGTATTCGACTCTCTTCCACATCTTCAACAAGCGGCTGATTGATGACCCTCCCCATAAAACTAAGGAATGTGATAAGCAGAGGTTACCCACTTGAGTAACTGGATCTCGCCTCCAGTCATTGTTACCTGGGGTGACAGGCTTTCCTTATCAGTCTCTCCCCGCCACTGCAGGAACTATTGACCACTACAAGATCTTTCCCAGACGCTATCAAGATCAACCTTGCTCAGTAGCCTTCGATTCTCCAGTCATCGCAACATAGAGACTAAAAATAAAGCACTCCGATGACTACGAAAAGAGTTAGGGTAGAGACGTAGGCCCAATACATCCAGGGTAATACTATCCTGCCCATCCCAAAAATCGCCCCGTTACTGTAGTCTAGAACGCTCTCTTTTTTATTTTCGGACCAAGAGAGCAAAAGGCTGGCCGGGCATAAGTTGTTTCGAAGATTTTCTCCGGTCAGGTTGCATCGCATGCAGATACTCCTGCAGGCGTAGTTTCAACTCGTGAGACATCTTTTAGAGCGGGTTTTGAAGTAATAAAACAAATTAGTCACCAAATTTTTCCGGCTTCAGCTCATGTATAAAAGCACCCGGAGAATTAAAATGACTGTGTGAAATGCTTCAGTAGGTTTGCCCGGAGACGTGATTGCGTCCTTCTTCACTGCATTTAGGCACGTTGAGAAAATGATTCCTGTGTGAAGCAGTTCTGGTGTTTCAAATGGCGACTACGCTTTCCTCAATTGTCTTTAGAGGGAGAGGTTTTCTGGCATCACTGATATCATCAATTAAGGCAGTCACTGTTGGCTTTGAAAACAGCTCGGTTACTTTGTCATAACTTGCTCCAAGAAAACAGGGGATCTACCTGGCAGCACTCCTGATAAAGTCACGGAGTCGGCATGTTCACCCTCACAGACCAACTGCAGAGGAGAGAGATGGACAAAGT
Source organism: Sepioteuthis lessoniana (assembly GCA_963585895.1). Lineage (NCBI taxonomy): Eukaryota > Metazoa > Mollusca > Cephalopoda > Myopsida > Loliginidae > Sepioteuthis > Sepioteuthis lessoniana. The sequence continues at coordinate 102,243,991 of OY757919.1, read as the reverse complement.
TGATCCATAGAGTAAAGCACTCACTGCTGACACCCCTAAGGCTACGTTAAACTCTTCCCAGGAAACCTCCTCACAGATGATTACTAAACTAGTGAGTCTGAAGAAGTCCCCTGCTTTTCCTTAAAAAGGAAGAACCGAGGAAGCCAACAAAGAAGGCCCACTTCACGGAAGGTGTGATCAACCCCGCAAGAACAAGAGAAAAAAGAGTCGGGCCGAGGAGCCCTAATCCACCTGGGCAATCACTGCGCATGCAGAGCCAGAGACCTCTTTCTCTCACCGCAAAAAGAAATTTAAAAAAAAAGATGGAGAAAACAGCGGAAACTTACAGGATATCGAGGGAACAGTTAGAGAGATGGACATCTCTTAATCAGACACATTAAAACGTCGCAAAGACAACAGTAAAAGAAAGGCAAAAAAAGTTTGCAAAAATCAGAGCCCCAACCCACCTCCTCTCAAGAAAACACAACAATAAAACCATCCTGAACCAATTCAAGGAGCAACCCTCGACCCAATGTCCTGAAACTCTTATCCAGCCCCAAACTCTGAATACATATTCACCTTCACGCTCTCCCTCTAAAACTTCCTCCTGCTCTCTGTCTGAAAATAGACAAAACCCCGGAACAGTTGGCCTTCCACATCGGCCATATTAGACTCTTCAGGCGGTCAAGTGTACAATGTACTGCTAAGAGTGGCTGTTGAAACAAAATTAGACTTTCAATTCTGGAAGGCCCCTCCAAAAAATCCAAAATTTAGACAAAAAATTCTCAGTTTTAGGGGCGCACCCATGGTGATCAGCTTTCTCTGCTCGGCTGGCTGCCGTTCTCAGGCAGTGTGTTGATTGCTACAAAGGAACACCAAGGCCGTCGGATGCGTAAGGCTGGTGGAGTTGGTGTATCCGTCCTTGAGAAAAATCCTTTTTTCGGGCAGGGTCTTGACTTATGTTCATCTTTATCTTTATAGGGCTATAAAATTTAAGGTTCCCGCTGGATATTGTAGGTCTGCTGAGGGATGGCCAAGTCAAGACTGACATCAGTAGCGACATATTGGCACATCCCGTCGGCTTCCTCACTCGCACGAATTTCAATACTACTGTTGATAGTGAGTAAGAGGGTAGGTGACTTTAAACCTTACTAGCTTGAATTTGAGGTTACTGTAGGATTGAAGCAAGTATGTGCACTTGCTTGGTGAACTCACGAACATCAGTGTGTATGTCGCCGCAGTGCTGCAGACTCACTTCACTTGCGCATTGGATTGTCGGGTGTTGGAGAACTACTTTGTGTTTTTTTTTCAGCATTCGGCTACCGCTGTAGCACTTGATTGGTTTGGTTTGGTTTCTTTGTTTAATGGCATATCATCTCTTTTAAGCCATTCTCCTAGAAGAACAGTAGTGGTACTATTTAACTCATAGCTGCGAGGATAAGGGGGTTCATACCTTTCCCAAGGGTATTTGCCCGAAAGTGAACGTAATAGCGCGACTGGAATACGAACTCACGTACTACGATTCCGCAGCCCATCGCTTTAACCATTACACCACGAGGACACCCCCTTGTAGCACTTGAGTCTATCGGCTAGTTAGATGCAACCTTAACACAATTGATGCGGGTGGACAGGATGCACTCGGGGTCTTTTACAATCGAATGGTTTGTCTGGCTTTTCTCTCTATCCTCTTTTCTCTATTTCGCAGCTTTGGTACCCCTACTCTAAAGTTTTAGGCTACAAATACCCTGCATGGTATCCCCTTTGCTGGCAGTAGTAAGTTAAGGATGTCTGCGTACGCCGATGATATCAGATTCTTTGTGTCCCGCTGTTTGGATATAAGGATGGAGAAGAAATTGGTTGCGACGTATAAACGGAGAAGTGGAGGCAATATAAATTTCGAAAAGACCAAAAGTCTGCGGTTGGGTTGTTGGAGAGGTGATGTTCCCTTGGCTTGACCCTTCCGCTGGAACGACAGACGCATTTGTATCCTCGGGATGTGGTTCGGGCCCGGCTTCCAACTGGAGCATAATTGGTAGGAGGTACCGGCAAAGGTAGAAGCATAGTGGTTTCCGTGGTTTCAAAAGCGGTTGGTCTGAGGAGTGCACTGTGTACATCTTTCCCCAGATTCTTTACTGGCTGTCTGTACTTCACCTGCCAAATGGGCTTCGGTTGGCGTTGCAACAATCCCTCTTTATGTTGCTTTACGGAGGGCGAAAGAAGATCGCCCGTAGATAGGTCTGCAGTCAACGTCCTTCTAGAGGGGACCTAGGGATTCCCGATCTGCAGAGCAAATGGCTCACTGAAAGGTTGGCTTTCTGGGGTCGATCCTTGACAGGTGATACAATGTGGGAACGTAAGGTTGAGGTGAACTTTCCCAGCCAGAAAACCAATCCCAAATCTAAATGCTGTCGTCGGTCAAAGGAATAAAGTACCGTATTCTTACCTAGTGCCATAGGTCTCTACGCCAAATTTGTCGGTCTTGCGACCTTTTACGTTCTCGAAAAGAACTATATCTGGAATTAGTAGAGCTCAGCTTGTCACGGGAGGAGATTTGCTCCCATTTGAATTGGACTTTCAAGGCTGGCTTCACAGACTTGCCTGACTGCTCCCGCTACAGCAGAGGAATAGAGGAAACGGCTGAGAACTCTTTCTACCACAGTGAGCTGATGCGATCGGTTTGAAACCCTGTCGGGTAGTGAACGATTTGCATCGATCCCAAACAGTTACTGCTACTCGATGTTGGTAATATCGTGGACATTTTTGATATAGGTGGAAAGCCTAGAAAGTTAGGTGTTTCTCGCCATCCTGGCCGTAGCCCAGCCCGAATGGTAATTCAAACGTGGCCAAAGAAGAGATTGCGTGAAGGTGCAAATTTTAGGGTCAAGATCAGATATGACAGAAAAAGCCTGGATCTCATTTGATAAAAGGTGGGTGAATGCAGCGAAAAGGAGCAACGTTGGAGTAATCCTTCCTTCATTTTCCTGTACATAGCTATGATGGTCTGCCTTCTTCTTTGTGCCCCCCCAGTAAGTTAATACTTTGTCTCTTTTTAACCTAGTTAGTTGTATGTTTGTGTATCATATGTTCCGCCATTTGGAATCGATCATCCAAGATCCCCATATTCCCACTTTCTGTTGATACATTTCCTTATATCCCTAGCCCCAGGATCCTGAATTTATCTTTTTCTGTTCCACTCCTCACACTAGTTCATTTTTCCCCTTCCTAGGCCTAATTCCACTCCTTGTTAGGATTTTTCGGCCCGTGTGGGTACTGGAAAACAGTTTGCAGTCCCTTTATAGATAGTGGGGATGGTGTGTCACTAAACGGGGGTTGGTTTTTCATTGGTTCAATTTGTATGTTTTTATTGGTGTTTCGCACCGACCACAACCATTTTTTTCTTGTAATTAATAATTGTATACACTCATTAAGGAGTTTTGAATAGGGACATACGCAGAGAACGTGGGATTTTGGTGACTGTAGCGTGGGTGATTACTATATGGTATTGTAAGGGATTGTGACAGATATGGTCTTTTAGTCTACCATAGTCCCCACATATCTTCTGGGTTGTTATGCCCCAAAACAATTTTTTTTTTGCAATTTTTTTGTTTCAAATAAAACCAACATATAAATGTAAAAGCAAAAATTAAAAAATGAAAAAAAAAAACTGTTCAGTGATTGGTCATTTAAACTTCTGCAAAAACAAAAAAAAAAAAAAAAAAAAAAATTGCCTAGTTTACCATCCGTTGCAGATAATGAACTCGTCTACATCTTATATTCATTGTTTATGCCATTGGTGAATTGTGTTGAGTTAAACATATCATAAAAGTATTTATTTCGATATTTTGACAATACAGACCCGAACTAAATTAAGAATCAGTCATGTCAAACACAGCCACCTTAATAAGCATTTGCTGCATTATAGTTATAACGATTTATCGTGTGGTTGGATATGCCAATAACAATTATACGAACAAAGTGGAACGCCAGGTAGACTCTACAACGAAATTCCCTTTCTCAAAAAACGTGCTCAGTACGCAGGAATCTGAGGTAAATTTCACTGAATTTACCACAAAGTTACCCAACACAGACACAATGGAATCTAGAAAAAAACATTCTACGACAGTTGCTTCGGAATTAGACAAAAGCTTGGAATTTGGTCGAGGTTGTTGGATTATACTGATTGCATGTCTTGGAGTATTCTTCCTCATCTTGGCTATCCAGTGCTTAAGAATGGAATGTCTTTCTGATCACAGTGGATTCCCATGTCAAAGCAAGAACTGTTGCTGTCGTAAGCATCCTAAAATGGAAGAATGCAATCTAAGCGAGTTAGATCCGGACTCTTTGGAAGGAAATAGTAGCCAGACAAAGAATGAATCAGAAGCTAATAGAAGTTCTGATTCGTTTCAAGCAGAAATAACTGAACAGGTAGCTGATGTTACAGAATCCACGAATATCTAACGTGCAGATGTATCAATTGTCTTCCTAAACGGTTATCTTATGTATTCTAATTTGAGGCATACGTTTTAAATGTTCATCACTTCGTATTCTTTTTGCCTTTTTTACCTTAAATGTGACTTTAGTTCCGGTGCGTTTATGTAAACCTTGTATCGTTGTTCATCTGAATTTGACAAATCCTTCGATCTTGTAGGAAGATGTAAAAATCAGAATTGCAGATTGATGACAAAGGACATTTCCTCATGCATTCAACATACGAAGCATCAAATTCTGAACTCCGACTTTGGAAATTCGTTTACTGTAAACGCTGAAGTCTTTATATCTTTCTTGCTCCATTACTCGGGTTCAAATACTGGATGGGGGGGGGAGATATATATAAAACGTCTTTCGTGGTTAGTAACAGTCTAAACTCTGGAGTTGCTGATAACCTTAAACAGCAGCGTTCATGTCTATTCTATAGCTATGTCCTGACCCGATATTATTACAAGCTTTGTGACTGATTACCAGTAATGGAATCAGTCTTGCCATATCGTTGAAACCTGTTTCCAGAGATCATTCTAAGTTAAATCTTCAATAAAACTGCTTCTTAAACCCGTTTAAAATTACACCCCTATAGTGACTCTCTGAAAAGCACACCACTCTAATGGTCAGATCTAAGTATCGACGTTATAAAACTTATCTCTAATTTTGAGTCTGAGAAACTATCTAAAGTTGAAATAACGCAAATTACTCCTTAGAAATAAGTTTGTTCTTCCTGTAAACCAAAGAGTAAGATGAAAAGCTTCTAAAGATTTAGAAAATGGAAAATCCTAAACTACACGATGACTTTATACAATATTTTTTAATCTTGTTAGACTGGTAAATCGTAAATTGGTTCTACCCATGTAAAGGCTTAAATACTTCTATTGAATTTCAAATCTGATTTTATTGCTGTGAAATACATAAATCAAGGCGATTCAGTTCTTCAGAATAACAAACCTAAGGCCGAATGGATAAAATAAATCCTACCATTTTTATACCGAGTGATTTCTATAACTCTTAAACATAAGATATACACTTAAAAGTAAACTCTAAATATATCTACAATTTAAAACTCTGGAAATTGTTCTAAGTGTCTAGGCGTTTTTCTAGAAGCACCTTTTCGTTCTATTATTTGGCACGGATATGTCCTGTCTCTCTAACATTTCCCCGCTGCCTCATCCCGCCATTTCCTTTAGGCTTTAGATAATTGACAGTGTAATAGTCAAAGATCCCTTAGTTGATGGCTAAGATTGAAACCTGCTTCTGTGTGCGTACAGGATTGCTTGTTTTAAGGGATTTTTAACATCTGTAGACGTGAATAATCGCCAATAATTTCTCTCGCCCCCCAAACTGGGCATCATTCTATTGATAGATTTAATATTCTGTTATGTAAATGATATTTAATAAAACATAAATCCTCAGATTGACTTAATACGTCATGTAATGTCGATACTTCTCGACTACAATTGGGTATCAGCTTTGTGCTGTGACTGAAAAACTAATTATTTTTTGTAAATTTTACAATTACTCATAAGAATTAATAAATCCAATTTAACTTCATAATTCACTTTTCGGTATCCCGCCCAATCGCATTTTTGTCGGCCCATAAAAGTTTATAGCTTCTTTTAAACCTTTTTTTTTCTGTGCAACATTAAAGCATTAGTAAAACTTTCTCATTCAAAGATGAACGTCTAAATTATTCATCTATTTACATAGAACAAAAATTAGGATTCGATTTGCTTACATTTTATTTCAATTTGTCTCGCACGCAAGAATCTACCAATTTCTTTTAATCGAGGACTTGATAGAAGTCACTTAAAATTATGAATTCTAACCACCGAGTGGAAAACTCAATATCTAGAAAAGAGAAGCAACAACTATTTCTCACCCTCCACTTCAAGAAAGTATGGCCGTTGCCAAAACAAACCATGATCAATTTGCAGTCGTATTTATAAATACTTTGTCCAGACCTTCCTACCAGGTAAAAATTGGTGAGATCATGGAAAAAGTCAAGACTGAAGCTAATCTGTTGTCTGGAAGGTTCTTTTCTTAATATGAATTTTTTTCCACGATTTCTCAATTTGAATTGGTCGTACCAAATATCGAATCACAGCACCAATGTCCCCGTAAAATTTTGGTCATGTGCAGAATCTAGCAAGAATTAATTCAACGGAAAAAGTCACCAAGTCTTATTCAGTTACTTAATTTAATTTGTCTTCGAAGAGTGTAATTGGATGATAACAACCCTCGCTAAGTGTCCTAAAATGAGTGCCCCTTCTATCCCGAATTGAGTTGCGCTCGTAAACGTTAAGATGGGTTTCTTTTGAAATCAACACGTTGTCAAGTGTGGTGTTATACCGATTGTTAGTTTAAAGATCTAAGCTAGATTATATAATCGAGGTCTGTTTGACGAGTAAGAATCAATTTATTGGAAGTGAATGTATTACCATACCTTCCGAATACAATGATCACTTTTCAGTCGAATTTTATTTGAAATGAATACACAATACATTGACAAATAGGAATGTAAAATTTATGCGGGAGAGAGAAAATGGAATGGTTTTCAGTTATCTTACATTTTTTTATGTCTTATACCTTGCACAAATATTTACCTATGCTCACTAAAATAAGTGCATTCTATTCGACCTCCTTTCATACTGCAAGTACCAAATAACAAACCCAACAAATTCTAACTGAAAAATTAAACAACTCAAAGAAATGAAAAATGTTCATGAAATGATAGATGTATATATACAAGAGTGACAGCGGAGAATCTCTATATCGTAGCACTGCGATAACGCGTCTTGATAACAAAGATGGCGTCCCTCATGTTTAAACTTTAACAGGCATAATGAATCTATGGTTCTTGAAATTGGGAATACATTGTTTTATTTTTTAAAAAAGAGTTTTAATTCTCAAATCCATTGGCGTCTACTAAAAACTAATCTACTTGAAAATTAATTCCCTTTAAAAATAAACAAACATTCGAATCTTTTGTTTGTTAGCCGGCATATTTACACTTTTTAAAGTTTTCTTTTTCGTCATTTACCTTTTTAATTTTTTTAAAGTTTCATTGATGACTAGTGAGCTTATTTGACTGATGATTATGTTCAAATTTAAAACGATTCTACACTCTTATTGTTCTAATTGGTTTATTTCATATTCAGAATTAAAACAATTCTCTCTCTCTCTCTCTCTCTCTCTCTCTCTCTACATGGATGAGGCATGAACTACTTCATTGGTTCATTATTTCTCCTCATCATAAATATTGCCCACCTGAAATTGTCAGGGAAAACACATTTGTGGGGGAAATTGTGAAGTTTTCTTTTGTAAAATATAGACTTTGCTCAGTTAGCCAGCCTCTACCCGACGGCCAGTATGTGACACGAAGTCAGTTTTTAAGTACCGACGCCGACTACGCCGATGACATAGCGATTCTGGCAAATGCATCCGCCCAAGCCGAAACCCTACTGTATAGTCTGGAACGAGCCGCCACGGGCATTTGTCTCCATGTCAATGCACACAAAATGGAATACATGTGCTTTAATCAAACAGGCGACATCTCCACACTAGGCGGTAGCTCTCTGAAACTAATAGACAAGTTCCCCTACCAAGGAAGCAGTGTCTCATCAACCGAAAAAGACATCGACACGCGGCTAACAAAGGCATGGACAGCTATCGGTCATATGGAAGTCAGACCTGACCGATAAAATGAAACGCAGTTTCTTCCAAGCAGTGGTCGTGTCGATACTACTATATTGATGCAATACATGGACGCTAACTAAACGGATGGAGAAAAAGCTTGACGGCAACTACACAAGAATGCTGGAGGCAACACCCAACAAGGCACCAACTATACGACCACCTACCTCGAACAAGACATGCAGGAATCTGCTGGAGAAGCAGGGACGAGCTCATAAGTGATGTTCTCCTATGGACCCCCTCATATGGCCGAGCAAAAACAGGACGACCAGCTCGAACCTACATACAGCAACTCTGTGAGGATACGGATGTAGCACTGAGGACCTACCAGAAGCAATGAACGATAGGAAGGAGTGGCGAGAGAGGGACAAAGATATCCGTGCTGGCGGTACGACATGATGATGATTACTGTTGATCATTTTGTGTGTGTGTGTGTGTGTGTGTGTGTGTGTGTGTGTGTGTGTGTGTGTGTGCGTGCTTCTTCTTCTGAAGCCTTTTTGGATAAGGTTGAAGAAAGTGGTTGGTTGGGTTTTATGGTAACTAAACCTTTATATTAATATATTATATCATTTAATTCTTAATTATGTTTTATATATATATATATATATATATATATATATATATATATATATATATATATATACTATGTTATTCATAACTAAGCGTTCATAGGTCATATTTTAAACAAGTCATTGTGCATTTTTCTCACGATTTGATTGTTTCATGTATTGCTGTGTAACACAATTCAACATCACTCATTTGTTTGCACTCAGTTAAATCGTTTAACAGGTACTACCACTCTGGGTCACAGTGGACCTGAGAGTAATGGGAGTAAAGGGTACCCTATAATATTCAAGAAGCTCGAGGACTGACACTTCACAATCAGATAGTTAAGGGTAAAAATTCAGGACATTGTTTCTCTGTCGGGGAACTTACTTCTCTGCTGATGTACAGTTGACATAATTAATTGTCCTAGTTGTCTGTGTTTAAAATTGTTTAGAAGGAAATGGATGTTTTATTTAATTCTCACTTATGTCAAAACAAATTATTCATGCTTAAGATCATGATTGATGATGTTTGATTAAAAAAAAATTAAAACAATATGCAAAAAAGAAGAAAACATTGGTTACGGTAGATGTTAGTTTTTGTCTGATGATAAAGGGAAATAATCTCTACTTTTAGTTTCCAACATGAAAGAACAGGAAAATGCAACAACATGTAAAGAATATGAAAATTCATCAAATTTAAAGAAACAACAACTTAAAATGATACGAATAACAATTTAACAATATAAATAGAAAATGCAGAAAAGCATTTCAATGAATTTATTTTATTAGTGTTTTATGTATTTTATATTTTCATGTTCTTTTATGCTGCATTTTATTTTTTATGATATAAAAAAAACTAACATGAAAATTTACAATTTTCCCCTTGTGTTTTTTTTTTCAGTTTTAAGGTTCAAATTTTGTGGATAACTTTTGAATAATTATGAAACCATTCATTTTTGTTGAAATGATTTTAAACTTCTTTTCTTCAAGTCTGACTTAGTATATATCCATATGTGGTGGTATATGATATGTATTTATATCTATTCCAAGGGCATTAACGCAAACAGTTGGATTCAGGATTTGAACTATTTTCTTTGATGATATCAGTTTCGCCAAGTGCCGTTCGGTTGGTTTTATTTTTTTTTTAGTTTCAAGGTTTAAATATTGTCGATAACATTTAAATAAATAGGAAAAAAATTAAGCCGTTAAAAATAAATAAATGAAATATTTAATAAGTGTTTAAATGTCAGAATTTTTCAAGTCATTCAAATGTTTCCAATTTTTTAAATTTCGAAAAAAAATTTAGAAATGTTAAAAATGGTATTTGAAAAAAAAGCTTATAGAAAAAAATAACAATTCAAAGTTCTAATATTGGTTAATTATATCAGAGAGGTTAAGAATATTTTAGTTTATAATTTGACAAATAACGCTAACTAAACGTATGGAGAAAAAGCCTGACTTCAATTACACAAGAATGCTACAAGCAATACTGAACAAGTGCAGGGGGCAACACCCCACAAAACAGTAGCTATACGGCCATCTACCACCCATCACGAAAACTATCCAAGTTAGACGAACCAGACATGCAGGACAATGCTGGAGAAGTAAGGACGAACTCATAAGCGGCATACTCTTGTGAACCCCTTCAGATGGACGAGCAATAAACTCCAGACTCCAATCCTCGGTCACGGCGCCAAATATACCAGGTCCGTACCCGGTCCTCGATTATGGCACCAAATATAGCCCCTCAGGGTCACAACCTGGTTTAAACGATACCAATTATGGTACCCCTTTGCCACAACCTTGTCCACCTCCCTCCAATCTCTCTGATACAACGAGGAAAAACAGATCGAAAGTTCCCTCCAGGAGAGTGACCATACACTGCCCTGCCCCACGCTGTGATTCTTTAAAAGAAAGGCCGATGACCACGTTTGAAAGGAAGAGGGTGTACTGGCAGCCGAAGACTGAAATCCGAAGGGTATATGTTGTAAACCAAAAAAAAAAACAAACTATAACTCCGATTTCTGCAGTAGGTAATAATAAAAAGGTTTTATAATCATCAATGTTACAGATGACGATAAAAATCTGCGGATGTGACTTATAATGGTCTAAGGCGGCGGTTTGACGAGGGTTAAGTTTTCTTAGCAACAATTTGACAGCGCAAAGCACAATTCCAATCTGTAGGACCCTGTCTGGTCTTCGTCTACTTCGTCTGGTCCCAACTGCTTCGCTTCTCTGCCACCATCTGCTGAGTTAAAAAATCAGCTCGTTATATAAAAATTGCAAATATTCTGGGGTAGGTTCTGACTGCGGCAGGGGTGATCTCTATAACGTCATTTTCAACTCATTAGACATCCATCATGCCTTTGTTTCAACTTTGGTCATCAGAAAGGGTCCAACCCCCTTTTCACTACTTTCACAGAGTCGTTCCTCTCACTACCCTCGTAGCGAGGACTACGGGAGGATAGCTTTCCTCCTACCAACATAGTTTCTCTCATTTTACTGCTTATGACATCATCAGAAAAGGTCCAACCCCCTTCTCACTACTTTCACAGAGTCGTACCTCTCACTACCCACGTAGTGAGGACTACGGGAGGATGGCTTTCCTCCTACCAACATAGTTTCTCTCATTTTACGGCTCATGGCGTCAGAAAGGATCCAACCCCTTTATGTCCAAATATGCTGCCCTGTCACTTTTGATGGAACTGGTTTCAATCCTACGTAGGCGAAAGGCTGGCCTTTGTCCAGGCTAATTGATAATTCCCTTTCAGCACTGATAAATAATTTCGGATAATTTTGTCATCCCTTAGCTAAAGCATTTCCCTAAATGCCAGACAGCCTTCCTCTCATCAACAAAGACTTCTTTGTTCGCCTCTCAACCACTTTTCTTCCTCAATTTCTGTTTGTACTTATTCGCCTCTGAGGTCTATCCTCTAACTGGGGTATCTCCATGTCACTGCAATCAGGTGAGAGTCACAAGTCACGGGTTATCTTCCCTGATTGTCAAATTTCTAATTTTCATTTTTTTCAGGCTTGGGAATTGTTTCATGATATCACTCATTTCTTAAAACAACATCTTTTTCTGATTGTACTTGTAACCAACTTAATCACCCTCATTACCTGTCAACATCTTTCCAGTTCCTGTTTTGACTATTGTCAAAAGTTCTTTCTCAGAATTTTCAATTCTTCTCCCCAGAAATTTCAATTTTCCACTTCTTGGCAATTATATTTGGCTACTCAACTTTTTGGTTAACCCTTCACGTACCACCATCGACCAATATTGTCATACAAAGGCAAGACGACCAGCTAGAAGTTATATACAACAGCTCTGTGCCGATAAAGTATATATCCCTGAAGACGTCCTGGGAGCAATGGACGAGAGACACGGGTGGCGAGAGAAGTTTTGGGAGATCGATGCTGACAGCGCGACATGATTGACAAACACCAGCAATTATTTAAGGGGAAAGATTTAGTTTTTGATGTAATCGATGTTTTGCATCGTATATTTTTGTTACATATATCTCTTATAAAAGTATCACAAATCATGAGCTTAAGCAAAAATAAGTTGCTTAAATTAGTTTAAACATTTATTTCTGTTGAAATGATTTTACACTTCTTTTCTTCAAGTGTGACTTAGTATATATCCATATTTGGTGGCATATGATATGTATTTATGTCTACGCAAGGGAATTAGCGCAAACAGTTGGATTCAGGATTTGAACTATTTCCTTTGATGATATCAGTTTCGTCACGTGCCTCTCGGTTGAGTTAGAAATTTTTGATACAAGTTTTATTACAAATGTTTTCTTTTCCTTTTAAAATTCCATTATGTTTCAACTGTTATCTCAGCAGTTGACTTATCTGTGCCTTTTGCTCTCTTTCAGGAAAGTAAAATTGTCTATTATGACATATTTACTGCGTGGATTAAAAGTTAATTTTGAAGTGAATTATTTACAGTATGTAGTGGGTTTTTATCATATTTACCCAACCCCTCCGCTCGGGCAGGATATGACACAAGGTCAATTTTTAAGCGGAGTTCAACAGGTTTGAATTCAGAGTTTTCCTTCTCCTAGACTAGTTGCCTCACCAAGGCTGAAGAACCTAGTCTGCCCTACTATTTACCCATAGCTGGAGGGAGAATAATTGGATTCATACCTTTCCCAAGGGTATTAGTGCGATGTGAAATGCAATCAGTCAGGTCCAGGATTTGAACTCGTGTCGCCGTGTTCATATCCTGCGACGATAACAATTACACCGCGGGTTTTTATAAAGTGGGTTTTTATAAAGTTCAGCTTTAATTGATTTTTTATCTTCAAGAGCAAAAGTCTAGTGCTATTCCAGTCGAATATTGTGCGATTTATCTTCACTAATTCTAGATGACCGGGCCATTGGCTTAAGGAGTTGAGTGTCCGCAAATGGTCTGGCAAACAGGGGCTCATTCCCTGGTCAAATCATACCAAAGGCTCAAAAACTGGTACTTGATGCCGCCTTTCTTAACACTCAGCATTATAAGGTAGGGATCAAGGGTAAAGTGGAGCAATCCAGGGAATGAAGTAGCGCCCTCCCCTACACCTCGGTGTCGTCGTTAATGAAAAGGAAGCCATCGGGTCACCCTCGACTAAGGTCGCCAACTCTTCATGCTTAATTCTAGATAATATTTTTCTATTGGTTCCTTCAACTGGAAGCAGTGATATTTTGACTTGGTATATTTCTTCTGATTGATTTCATTACTTTGTATCAAACTAGACCATTTGATGAATAACCAAATTTTGAAAAGGAGAAGACAAATATTTTTATTGTGTTCATGGTACATAATATCTCTTCTAATTTGATATCTTAGCGTCAATATCATTGGAAAGAATCCTCTTTATATAACCCATTCTAAACCCATATGACCTAATATGCCCACATACTCATGAGGAGGATCCGAAGAAGACTCCGAACAGTGGTGGCCATAAGAAAGAGGAGAAAACGCAGGCTCTAACTGAGCCCCCTTTTAGACAACTAAGCTTGTTGCTTTTTCTAACCTAACATATAAAGACTTGAAAATGGGAAGAAGTTGAGAAAGGGGTGAAAGTCTGTTCTTTACTATCCTTTTTTTTACTTTATTTGTTTCAGTCTCTGATCAAAACAAATAATAATTTACCTTCCATCATAACGTCACATGTATTTAAAACATCTTTCAAACTACGCATATGTTGGGCATGTGCAAATAAAAATCTTATGAAATAACTACACAAAAAATTAATATGTGCACAGGATCAATCAATCAAACCAAAATACGATTATTCAGAACAAATCATGACAAGCAATGCTGAATGTTGACTAGAAAGATCCCTTTGGCGTGCCGCATAATTTGCATGGGCACCATAACAGAATGTATACCTGTTTCCTAAAGTAAACTGGACTATGCCCCAGCGGAAATTCGCCATAAATTTCGAGGATAGCATAAAGGATGTACATCTGTTTCCTAAAATTTAGAGAAATCTGCTTGCTCAGGGGAAGTGTTGTGTGTGAGACGTGGGTGGCATGCTTGTCCGGAGGCGTTTCCAAGTCCAATATGCTGAAAAGACGTGTGACCACAAAGATTGTGTGGGCTTCCGGGAAATTATATTAGCCAGTGAAGCTTTTGACCCGGAAGACCAATAGAAGAGCTACCAGATGTTACGCCGCTCTGGACGCTAGTCTTGCGTCAGACCATCCTGTGTTAAAAGTTAGACGCTCTGAGGATCGACCCAGCTCAGAAGCCAACTGATAGCCGAGCTCAGTTGGCATTCGACATCAAGCCATATTATCCGGTAAGTGATCAATGAACTTCTATGAGTAGCCGTTGAGTCAAAATTAGACTTCAACTCTGGAAGGCACAAAAAACGCCTCCTAAAAATTCAAAATATAGACAAACAATTTATCGTCAACCTACTCTGTTTTAGGGGTGTACTCATGGTGACCAGCTTTTTCTGCTCGGCTGGCTGCCGTTCTCAAATAGTGTAGTGATGGTTACAAAGGGACAGCAAGGCCACCGGATGCGTAAGGCTCACGGTGTTGGAGTATCCATCTTTGAGAAAAATGCAATGATTTTTTCGAATAAGGTCCCGACATATGTTCACCCTTCTTTTAATAGGGATATAAAACTGAGGTTCTGGATGTCTGCTCAGTGATGGCCGAGTCACAACTGAAATCAGCATGGAGCTTTGGGACATGCCGTCGGTTTCTTCACTCCCTAGAATTTCAGTACCATTGTTAATAGTGAGTAGGAGGGTAAGTTAAAGATGATTTTACACCTTACTAGCTTGAATTTTAGGTTACTGTAGGATTAAAGCAAGTGTGTGCGCTTGCTTTTGAACTCTCCAGCGTCTGCGTGTATGTTACCGCGGTGCAGTAGACTCACTTCATTTGTGCATTGAATTGTCGGGTACTGGAGAACGACTTTGTAGTTCTTTCAGCATTTGGCTACCACTGTAGCGCTTAGGTCTACCTACTAGTTAGACGCAGGCTTAACACGATTGTGAATCTTTCTTTGAAGATTAAGGAAACCTGCTGGTTGTGGCCGTGAAACGTTTCGCTCTTCAGGTGGTCGTTGTTTATGCACCCAATTATGTCGGTAAGAAGCGCTCCTTCGTTCGGCCGTTGAATAGGTTTAACGGAGGATTCAAACATGATCTTTGACACCAAGATACGAGGATCATTAAATAAGTTTCAGACTTTTTTCCGTATGAGCCTATTTGTTGATAGAACATACATGAAACTGTAGTCCCCTTCGAAGCAATGAACTTGTTCTACCGTTCAAAAACTTCTAGAAGGCCCCATGGAAGTCCTCTTGTGTGAGCGAGTCAATGACCTTCGTCACAGCCTCTTTCATCTCCTCAATTGTCTCATAATGACAGCCTTTGAGCTTAGAGAATAAGTAAAAGTCACAGGGAGCAAGGTCAGGGCTATAGGGAGGGTGAGGAACTGCTTTGATGCCCATCTTGGTCAAATAGTCTGTGGACTAATACATTGTTCAGATGGAAATGCCACTGAGCCGATTTGAAGAGTGCTGGCCTCTTCCGACGGAATCTCTTCCTAAACTCCCTTAAAAACTCAACATAGTATTCCTTGTTGGCTGTCTGTCAAGTGGGAACAGTGTATGTAGATCATGCCAGTGCTTTCAAAAAAGGGATCATCAAAATTTTCTGGGTGGATTTGATCTATCTGTCCTTCTTGGGTCCGGGAGAGCCAGCATGCTTCCGCTGAGAACACTGTCTCTTGGTCTCTGGGTCATATCAGGAGTCCCAGCTTTCATCACATGGCCTTTTTCCAAGTTTAAAACAGAATTTTATTGCATATCATTCTTCTAAAGTCCAGATTACATTTTTGAAATTCCCCAGCAGTGACAATCAGGCTTTAGTAGGGTGTATTCCAATTGCTGCTGTAGCTGTTTTTTTGAACCTGAAATCATAAAAAATTGGTCAGTCATCTCATAAGATGTATAGCAATAACATAGTGAATTTTCAAGAGTCTACGACCATTTTTTGCCTGTATAAAAAAAGTCTGGAAACTTATTGAATGCGCCACATAGACAGAAGAAGATGGTGTGTTAGCTGATCGAATATGTTTGAAAGTAGCCGGATCGACTTGATGGCTTATCAATATTTCGTCGTCAGGTTTCGGCTTGATCACTGAAAGCAGCTAGATGTAGAGGTGGATACATATCTTGTCCTCTATACGTGGAAGATCCTACCTGGACAAAGTTTTAGTCAGGAGTGCTGACACATATTTCGTTTCTTGTCCCACTAGATAGAGCAGACTGACCATGGGCTTGTTAGGTTCAGTTTTTGGTTAGAAATTAGGCCTAGCCTGGCCGAATGCTGGAAGTTTCATATCTCTTGTATGGAGGCATGGTACTTCATAGACCGGTTGGAATCCTTAATTCAGCGGGTATTAGTGTGGGGGTATCAGGTAATAAGTTGTGAGAAGCCCTTTTATATAGAATTAGGGACTTTGCCATTAATTACGAGCGAGAGTTCAACCTAGATAATATCAAAATAGCGAACAGCATAGATTATAGAATTGCTTGAGTTGGGATTCTCTAGCAACAGATCAAGCTAAGAGGGACCTACACAAGGCGGAACCTGCTGCCTGCGAATGGTTGGTTACAGAGTGAGACATCTGTGTTTTGTTGAATCAGGTCGGTCACAACATGTTGCTTGGTTCGTCTTACAAAATTTACTTGAGGATGTCGCACTTGTTTGTACCTATTCTGAGAAATGTGCTCAATTACAAGTTTGCCCAGGGAGCCATTTCTAGTAGAGTCACCAAGGTTGTGATCATATTGCTGAAGAAAAGTGACATGAATGTCTGGGAAGGACGAGATGATTATTGTCCCATAACTCTGCTGAACACAGTGTTAAACGTTTTGGCTAGGATCTTGGCAAACAGCTTGCAAATTGTTGACGCTGGTCTGATCGGACCTGAGCAGGACTATGAAGTGAAAGAAAGATAAATAAAAAACAACCAACACATGATTGCCTAGTTGATTGGTACTGTAGAATACACCGATTGCTACTCTGCAGAGGGGTAAGACCCCACTACGGGTGTCCTGTATATGACACTAAACAATATGATGGTGAAGTTCCAGTAATGCTGGTGCTTGGGAAATACGGAGTACCCCTTCATTGCCATCACTCCCTAGTCCATTCTGGTCCGGATTTGAAGCACTTGATAGGATCTTATCTATGGTTCAAATAGAACTAAAATGTGTACTTATTCAAACTGAATTACTTGAAATAGAATTGTTTTGATATTTAAACTGCTTACTTATGCTAAACTTAATTGTTGAAATGGGACTGTTTTGACCTTTAACTGTGTGTAGAGAAAAACTTTACTTATACTAAACTGAATTGCTAGAATTAGAACTGTTTGATTAAACTGAATAGCTTGAAATAGAAATGTTTTGACAATTAAGCTGTGTACTCGTCCTGAACTGAATTGTTTGCAATAGAACTGAGTATTTGTTTAAAATGAATTTGGCATTAAATAAACAACAAAGGTTGATATGCCATAAAACCCAACCAATCAACCAGCACTTGGTTTGAGAATCATAAAAAAGAGAGAAAACAACACTCTTGGTACGCTGATGAATTTGGATCAGTGGAAGGTATTTTACTGGGTTGACCATTGATATCTGGCGACGGTTTTGGAGACCGTCGGAATTGAATCGGAGTTTCGCAGATGGATGAGTACACTGTACCATAACCGTCCGCCCGTTTTGGAATCATGTCGAGAATTAGACAGCCCCCATGGATCCCCAACGGTTACTGATGGTAGACGTTGATAAAGGTCATAGACAATTTTGACTCTTCGTAAAAAGGTGAGAAACGTATGGTGTGTCTCGCGATCCTGGCCGTAGCCCGAATGGTCATTTGAAACGTCGTGAAAGAAAGAATTGTACGACGGTGAAAATTTTTTTCATTATGATCAGATCTTTTTCTTTTGACATCAGCTGAGGATCAACTTTAGATGCGATCGGATAACATTCAACGAAAGGTGGTTGAATGCTGCGAGCCTGGTCGTACGAAAGGGAACAATGCCGGAGTCATTCTTTCCTCATCTTCCTGCAGATAACTACGATGGTCTGCCTTCTTCATTGGGACCCCCAATAAATTAGTCCTTTGTCTCCGTTTTTACCTTTGTTAGTATTATGTTTGCATATCATAGGTCCTGCCATATAGAATCAATCATTCAGGATTCCCATATGCCCACTTTATCATATTTATCCAACCCCTCCGCTCGGCAGGATATGACACAAGGTCAATTTTTAAGCGGAGTTTAACAGGTTTGAATCCTGAGTTTTCCTTCTCCTAGACTAGTTACCGCACCAAGGCTGAAGAACCTAGTCTGCCCTACTATTTACCCATAGCTGGAGGGAGAATAATTGGATTCATACCTTTCCCAAGGGTATTAGTGCTATGTGAAATGCAATCAGTCTCGTCGAGGATTTGAACTCGTGTCGCCGTGTCCATTTCCTACGACGATAACTATTACACCACGGGCACCTCCATATCCCCACTTTATGTTTATCAATTTCATCATATCCCTAGTCACAGTATACTGGATTTATCTTCTTCTGTTCCACGCCTAACCCTCTCACATTTTCCCCAATGTAGGTTTAATTCCACTCTGTAAGGGTTGTTAAGCTTGTTTCTGGCCTCTGGTTCCCGGAAAACAGTCGGTTGTCCACTTTTAGATGGGGAGAATAGTGGTTTGGTAACCGGGGGGAGGTGTTTACCATGGTTCAACTTGTATGTTTTTTGTATGTTTTTAATCATTACAGTGTTTGAAGCAGGAGTATACAGAGAGAATGTGGGATTTTGGTGACTGCAGCGTGGATGATCAGTGTGACAGTAGTATAATATGGCATTGTAGTGGATTGTGGCTAGCTATGGTCCCTTAGTCTAGCATAAGAAAATGGAAGACCGCTCCCTTTTCAGTCCCCCATAAATGTTCTGAAGTTTTATATGCTAGACCAAAAAATTGCATTTTTTTTTACAATTCTTTTGTTTTTAAGTAAAACCCACACATTCATTCAAAAATCTAAAACAAAGAAAGAAAAAAAACCTGGTCGGTGATGGGTGATTTAAAATTCAGCAAAGACAATAAGACCATCCTAGTTTACTATTTGTTGCAGATATTGAACTCTTCTAAATCTTACATCAATTTTCTTATGCCATTGGTTAATTTCGTTAATTGCGAAATATTACAAAGGTATTTATTTCGGTTTATTTTGAATATAAAATGCTCCAGAGGTACTATTAGAAAGAATAATGCCGCACACAACAGTCATGACTTATCTGTGCGGATTCCTTGTATTTCTAAGTATTTGTTGTTTAAGTGAATATACCACTACCCATGATTCGAAAGCAGACAGAAGCCAAGTAGGCTCTGCAACTGAAGTGCCTTTGTTAAAAGACGGAACCAGTACGCAGGAATCCGATAGAGACTTCACTGAATTTACCACAACGTTATCCCACACAAATTCCATTGAATCAACAGAAACTCCATCTACCACAGTGTCTCCAGGAATAGTTGTCAACTCGGACTCTGGTCGAAAGTGTTGGATTATATTGACTGCATGTTTTGGCGTAATGTCTTTCATCTTGGTTTGTATGGTTATACCTGATTGCTTAAACATCTTCGAGACTCTTCGTGATCACCATGGACCCATATGTCCTTGCAAGAGGAGTAATCCTCCCGAAACTGATGAGTATAGTTTGAGTGAGTTAACGCCAGATTCTCTGCACGAAAGTATCAACCAGGAAGACTCTGAATCCGAAACCAGAGGAAGTTCTGATTCGCTTCTTGAACAAATGACTGACCCGTTAATTGACAATACGAACACTGGAACTCTTAACGAGCCGATATAACAAACTGATTTTATATTTTTCTCAAATGGTTGTCGATGATTTCTTGGTCCCAATTTGAGGCATACAATATCAACTATCTCTTCGTATTTTTGCCTGGTACCATAAATGTATGAGTCCTCGTATGTTTATGAATATAAACATTGTGTCGTTGTTCATTTGACTATGGCTTGTAATAAACACTTCGTTTTATTGGAAGAAGACATCAGGGTTACCGATAGATAAACTGACTCTTCCTCATGCACTTGCGTAACAGGACTGATTTTAAAATTCAACTTCGGGAATTCGTTTACTTTAAAGATCGAAATCAATATATTCGCTCTTTTCCTAGCGGCTAACTGATCTTTTCAAGGTGGATCCTATTCTCCCCCACCCCATACTCACTTACAAGTGGTGGAAGTATTTCCATGTGAGCTTTTTTTTCTTCACGCATCGTCTCGTTTGTATCCGTCTAGAAATGTTGTAGACGTAATTGAAAGCACCCTTAAACGCCACTTGATAGTGACTCGCCGTTTCAAGTCGGGTGCATACTAAATCTAACGAAGAACCAATAACCAGAGTTATCCATAGCATTTTGAGTCCGTGGTGAAAGCTTCTATCACAAGTGGTTGTAATTCTAAAATTACTTTCTAGTCGAAAACCTCTTGCTTTAGGGTATAAATGTGTAAGTAGTCAGTATGCTACTAAGCCCCTAGCAGAGGTAACCACATCATGTAGGGATCTTACGGATAACGAATTTCATCTTTAGTCTTTTTTGGTCAGTTTTTCATTGCTGGGAAATAAGATATTTTACTAAAGTTTCTTCGACGTGGCACAAAGCTGTATGAATGGGTACCCATTGAGATTTGAACTAGCTCATGCTAGTTTAGCTTGCCAACCGATACACTACCCCAGGCACCTGATGCAAAATATGAATTTGCAATAAATTAAGACCTTGTAAATACTAATTTGCAAGGCCTGGTGTTCAAGCTTGAAACGAAACATTTGTGACTTTAGTCATTTTAAGCTACAGCTGGTATACTTTAACTAGAGTCAATTCTAATTGTGATATGTTTAGAACTTGGAATCCCTTGGAACTCTCAAAGTTCTTTGCAGAAATTAAAACACGCCTTTGTTCCAATATTTCAGCTTGGAGGGACTAATCTCTTGAACTCTGATTCATTGTCATACTTCTAACGAAAACAAATATAAGGATTGCTTAGAACCAATGATTCTTTCAAATTTCTTGTCTCCGCGGCTTAATGTCTAATTTTGCCCATACAAAAATGGACACCAGTGTATTTAATGACTTGTCAGTGTTAATGCAATTTAACAAACTGTTAATTCTCCCCTTCGTTTCAGTAGTCTGGTGACTTTTACTCGCTGTCACTATTTCTTTTTGTAAAAGTAATAATCGCCTTGGTAAAATGATGTTAAATTTTCGATAATCCATACAAAATATTCTAACCATTCTTTGTTGAATTTAACTATTTTATATTCGTCGCTTTTATATGAACTCTTTTCGGTCTCGGCTCACTAAAAAAATTTTACTGAAGATAGCTTTTGAGCAATCTCTTTTGGTTCTTGCTGTAAATGAAAATCTTTAGTGGTCTCATAAAAACCTTTATGCACAGCATTGTGCGTTAATGGAGAAAAGTGAAGAGACAACTCCTAAAAACATAGGACATCTATTTGAAGAGATTTTTACTAACGTAGCTTAGATGTGACGAGGCTGTAGTATGGAATACTCGGTGAGAATCGAATTCTATAACGAGTTTGCTCCAAAAATCTAACTCGGCAACAAACTGTTCGGGTATTTACAGGGCTCAGGCAGCAAATGATTACTGTATTTAAATATTTTCTTTGCAGCTAGATTTAAAACGGCTTGCTTTTAAATCTTTAATATATGTCTATTTAGAAGAAACATTTAATGAATTTGGAAATGTAACATTTTGAAGCAAAGACATTTTAAATAACCGAATTCAGTTTAATAGTAGATTGAAAAAATGTAATTTTTTTCCTCCTCGAAGCCTGAACATTATGGAATAAACCACTAAAACAAAAAAGCTTTTTATTTTTATTCTACTTTAAAAAAAAAAAAAAAATTTTCCAAATCTTAAAGTCATTCAAATTTAACTTGGTACATAGACACTTAAATTTGATTAAATGAAAGAAATAATCTTTTTGTTACAATTCATAATTTTTTAATCAATCTGAAATACAATTAGTCTTTAACAGCTATGTTCAACACTTAATTCTGAGTGAAATTTATCTGTAAAATATTTGGCCTTATATTGGATTTTCTCATGAGGAAAGCATTTTCGAGATCGCTAACATACATTTTTTTTTTTTTTTTTTTTTTTTTTCCTAAAGAAAAACTGATAAATTAGCACTTTTACACTTGAATTCAAAATTTATACTTAAAATGAAGGAAAAACCAGGTGAGCTTGTGTACTTTTCTGCCTTAGAAGTGATGTTTTTTGTTTTTCTTAACGCTACTTTTCATAATTAATTTACACACTATTTATTAATTGAACTACAATGACCAGAGGTTAATATCACGTAAATCGTATATTAGGGCGAAATGTAGTGGCTATTCCACCAATGAACATGGTGCTCGGCTTTGACCGACACCAAAGAATGAAGCATCAAAACTTTAGAAAGTTGTGAGGAATAGTTACAAAAGAGTTCATGACTTTTTGAAAGAGTCAGAGAATTCTAACAAATTTCGGGGCTAGTGAAACTACCTCACCCACCTGTCAGTCCATGGTCGACTCTAATTTGGGAAACAATCTAACTTTCCTTCCTCGAATTTAGAATGACACTTCATGTCTTCCTATTTTGGATTCCGGTCCCAAATAAAGTGAGCGGTATTTTTTCAGAGACAACACGTCTTTTCCCGATGTGAACTTGTCTTTGTCTCTGCCATCTTTCTTCAAAACTCCGTAAATCTTCAGCTAACATTGTTTAATTCTAACATGAGGAAAACAGAATTAAATATTACAAAATAAAAGTTCAGAAAGTTTGCATTGTCATGAAAAAAGAAAAAACGACGCAGTACGACAGCGTTTAATTAGTGGTAATGTTGACGTGGCATGAAAACCGTGAGTAGTGTTATAGTAAACGACTTCGGCAAGTAGAAATGTGAGGTCAATTCTCAATGGATGGCACGTAATTATGACCTTTCGACAAATTCGGCTTAGGAAACCAATACTGATGACTTGACATATAACAATTCTAATCCTTTACAAGTGAAACCCAACGGGTGAACTGATCGTCATATTTTATGTAATTGATATTGTCTTATGTCAGATTTTTGTTAATCTTAAAACAATTTAAAGTAAGTAAAACTTAAGCTATTTATACATTCATAAATTTGAATAATTGGAATGCGGGCAAGACAATTTTTCCAAGTCAGGTTTGTCTCTAACGGCTTTGCAATATGGGTTTAGAAACGTCGGATTTATCTTGCCAAGACATTGGTGTACCTAAGTCAATCACTGTCAAGAGATTCATTGTGGTGAGGGACACCTTAACTAAACTGAATTATCACCCGGAGGCAGAGGTAGACCGAAATCTGAATCACCGGGGGGCACTTTATAAACTTCATCACAGCCAGGAAAGTTATTATATCGGGCGCTTGTGGAGTGGACCAAACTAAGAAAATCAATAATAATAATGTGAACAACAATATTTGTTATCATTTACAAATGAAACCCAACGGGTTTAGGAATGATCTCAACATTTTGTATATTTGATATTGTTTTGTGGAAATAAAACTGGGGCTTAGTGTTGGTCGACTTATATACATAAGCGGCCCAATATTGGTAATGCCTTAAGGGGCTTTTTTACTGGGGTACAATCAGAAAAGGATGGCAGCAATAAAACACGTACGTTGTCACACATGAGTCTTGGAGTTATTTCTACTAAACACTTGGTAGGTGTTTTAAAACTAAAGCGGTATTTGACTCTGCCTCCCACCAAACAGATCACTGATCCAAAAATCGGCTTAAAGTGGGGGTAAGTTGAAGGGAATGTCGATCTTGAGCCGAGGCTCAAACACTGTTGGAATTTGCTGGTCATTGGCTTACCTAGTGCAATGTTAGCCTGATGAGCCTAGCTGGAGATGGACCCAAACATGAGTCCAGCCACGGATGCCTGATTATAGCTTAAACTGGACCAAGAGGCCGATTGCCATCGTTTTTTCAGATACTATTTTTTTCCTTATATTACAATAAGTGGGGCATAAAGCCTCAATAGTTTTGTTGGGAGGGGAAATGGAGTGATCATGCTATAGCTATCTAGACTAAGAGGCCCTAGCTAGCCACATTCGTCGACCCATTCAACAATAAGATACATAATCAGCCATTCCTCGCCAAGCACGCTGCAACCACCACAATGCGACACTTGCTCTGTGAAAAGACCTACTTAAAAACTCAGAATGGAATGTATGATTTTATTGACAAAAAATGATTTTAGTTACAAAAAATGTTGTGTGATGCGGATGGGAGAAAAAACCCGAAAGAAAAAAGAAAACAAAAGCGAATAAAACCAAGGAAAAAATTCCCCGATTGGTTGCCCTCCCATCCCCCGTTCTACGATGTGGAGACCGACTGTTTTCCGAAAACAAGCCGGACCTTCTCTAAGTGGGAGGGGTTCCTTATCTAATGGGAAAAAAGAAAAAGACAGGGTCAGGCGCAGTCAGGACAGATAGCATGAATTTATACCAGTGAGATTCCAAGATCTCAGTAAAAGCAGGCTGGAATAAAGGTTGGGGTATAAAAAATAGGGATGGGGAAGATCTTGGAGACTAATAAATAGGTGATAGAGATGATGACTCATAACATACTGCTCACTAGGGTTGAAGGACAAAAATCTATTTACCCGTGATGGAGTCTCGAAGGATCCAGACCGTAGACATCATGCGCAGGAAGAGGAGGGAAGGATTACTCCAACATTGCCCTCTTTCGTACGACCAGGCTCGCTGCATGCACTCACTTTTTATCGAATGTTATGTGATCCAAGCGTTTTCTATCGCGTCTGATCTTGACCTTAAGCTGACGCCTAAAAAACATTATCAGATCACGATGATAAAAGTTTGTATCGTCATACAATCATTTCTTTCATGTTACCCAAATCACCATTCTGGCTACAGCTAGGATCGCAAGAAACATCACACGCTTCCCGCCCTGAAACGGAGGTAAAACGTTGTCTACGACGAAACCAACGTCGAGCAGGACGAGCTGCTTCCGTTCGATTCGAGCCGTCTACTCCTCGATGTGTACCCGAAACGTGCGAAACTGCTCGCAGCAGTAGAAGGCGTGCTCAGCCGTTTCTTCTAAGCCACTACCGCAGCGAGAACAATCGGGCATGTCTGCCAGGCTTGCTATAAAGTTCAAGCCGAAAAGGGGCAACGCGTTCCGTGCAACCCACCAGGTGAGCGGGAATTTCGGAATTGTTCAAAAAACCCGAAATTGGCACCCAATTCCAATGGGAGTAGACCTCTTCCACTTTCCAGCCGTGCTGCTCACTGAGAGGGTCTGAAGCGGAGCCCACGACTAGTTCGCGATATAGTTCTCTCCAAAGCCGTGAAAGGTCACTGGCCCCACAAAGGTTACGAAGAGCCTTACAGCATTAAAAACGGAGTCCTAGGCAGTGGAAGTACAGCCAATCGGTAAAGGATCAAGTGAAAAATGTTCACGGCGCACACCTCTGCCCTGCCCATGAGGGTAAATCTCTTCGGAAGCCAGGTTCCTACTTGGGCATCCATCTTAGCCTGCACCTCCGACCAATTTCGATCCAGTTGGAGGTCGGGCCCGAACCACACCCCGAAGATGCGGACAGGTCCGTTACTCCAGCGGAAGGGGCCAGGCAGCGTATTGCTACTGCCCAGGCACCTAGCCGCAAACCTTCGCTTTTGTCAAAATTGACCTTGGTTCCTGCTATTCGTTCGTTCTCGGTAACCACCATCTTCACAGCCTCTATGTTCATGTGTCGGGACACAAAGTCGGTGATACTCTTGCTGTAAGAGGACCAGCAAAAGGGAAACCGCACAGGGCTGTATTTGTCCCCTCATATCTAATCCTTTGGAGCAGGGGCTTCAAAGCAAGGACACTAAGAAGAGAAGACAGGGGGCACCCCTGCTGGACCGATTGTTCGATCACGAACGTCCTCAAACGCTTTCCGTTTTTTTCAGATACTAAGTGACACACACACACACACACACTACACACACACACACACACACACATATATATATATATATATGTGTGTGTGTGTGTATGTGTGTGTGTGTGTGTGTGTGTGCGCTTGCTTTGCAATGAGGATATTTATGTAATTTACAAAAATTATATAACCATAACAGGCTACCATTTTTTTTTTCATACGTCCCTTAGTTTTAACCTTTATCCAAAGCTAAGGTAAGTTTACTAAATCCTTCCTGTGAATGTGAAATACAATATTTGTTACCTTTTTAATGAATAGTGACAGAGGTTTTCATTACAATTTTTGCAATTTTTAACGAAGTATTCCTTGATTTATTCCATTTATAACAACAGCATTGAGCACTGCATTTGTCTGTAAGCAAAAAATCCAATAATTAAACATTAGAAGCTTAATTACATAGGTTAGTGAAATTGGACGATTGAGAGATAGTCCTGAATTCAGAAAGAGATTTTCTATTATGTTTATGACCTAATCTTAATATTGGGCTAATTTACGTCATTTCGAATAGTTTGATTTGCCAAGAAAATATCCACAACTTGAGGTGCGGACTTTCTAGAGGTAAAATTTGATTAAATTGGTGAACAGAAATTGGCAAATTGTAAAGAAAAACAAAACAAAATTGTTTTTTTTTTATAATTCGACAAACATCTGAAGAAGGCTAAAGAACATATGGCCGACATGTTATGGAAATAAGAATAAAGATGAAGACAATAGTCCGAAAACCCTTAATGACAAAATTGATATCACCTATAATGGGGAGAGAAAGCTGCAAAGTGGGCAAACACCGATCTTCCATATGATTTTGCTTAGACTTATATCTAGGCACAGATCCATAAGATACCAGAAAGAATCATTATATATATATATATATATATCTGAATTCTATATCAAATAATATGAAGGAGCTAAGAGGAACAAAGAGGAAGTCAGACGATCGTTCATTTATGAGTTCCTGCACCTTGATCTGCTAGTGTTGGCCGACCACCAAAAACTGACATCAGCTCTGAACGGATACCAGATACAGCCTAGATAACCTGGCAGGTGTGATGGATGTTAGGGGGGATGACGAGAGAGAGAGAGAGAGAGAGAGAGAGAGAGATTCAATGATCTCTTTACTCTTAGAGAAACTTGATGAGGAGGATGAGGATGCAGCAGAGTAGATAAATTAAATATTAAATCATATAACCTAACTCTTAAATAGAATTATCACAATTAGTAATACGTGAAACCATTTGACTATGTACAAACTAATGAGATCTTGCATGTTACCTATAGAGAATTTACTTAGAATTCACACACACACACACACACACACATACATATATAGACACACAAATATATATAGGGGATGTCCTAGTAGTGTAATGGTTAAAGCGATGGGCCGCGGAATCGTAGTACGCGAGTTCGTACTCCAGTCGCGCTATTACGTTCACTTTCGGGCAAATACCCTTGGGAAAGGTATGAACCCTCTTATCCTCCCATCTATGGGTTAAATAGTACCACTACTGTTCTATAAGAATAGCTTTGGCATTAAATAACCTACAAAGGTTGATATGCCATTAAACAAAGAAACCAACCCAAACCAAACCAAACAGACATATATATATATATGTGTGTGTGTATGTATGTGTGTGCATATGTGTGAGTATAGAAACATTATGATAGTATTTAATAACCCACAAGAGTTGTCATGTCATTAGACACAGCCGAAACAAATGAAACTGTTTAACCTACTGCCAGCAAATGTGGTCCAACTTCTTTTAAAATTAAGTTACCTACAAATTATTTGCTTAGAATATATATATATATATATATATATATATATATATATATAGTTATCCACAGACAGACTATTTTACTGTATCACAACTCTTCAGTGTGGCTAGACACGTAGGACACTTGAAGCTGGGATCGAAACCCGGCCAAGTTTACGTTAGACTTAGTATCATACCACTCAGCCAGTAAGCTAACCACGTCAGCTCAGGAATTATAAGGCATTATGTAGTCACTTTCGTTTCTTTACATTTTTTGCCTTACCGGATACCAAAGTGCTTAATTCGTTCGAAGAGCTTTGCATTATGCGAGTCGCAGCCGTAGATTCCTTTGCCGGTGCGCTCAACTCATATATATATATATATATATATATATATATATATATATATATATATATATATATACATTTAATAACTGACTTTAAATAACCATCGCTGATATGTCATTAAACCAAGTAACCTACACTAACACAACTATTATTCCTCCAGCTCTGGATAAATTGTAGGGCAGCGTTTAACCGAGGAATGGTAACTGGTCAAAGAGAAGAAAAACTGAATTCAAATTTATTAAAGTTTATTTAAAAATAGACATGCCACATCCTGATTTTGACGGAAGAGTTAAGCACACACACACACACACACACATATATATATATATATATATGAAGGAGCATATCACAGATGAACTACATTGCAAAGTTAGTGTTGTCTCAAGATTCCTTAGGATTTTCTGAATTACATCCTCTAAGACAGCTAACCCACACGGGATCAATCATATTCACGCCAGCATTCCAAAAATGACAATCCATCTACACGATCTCTTATTCCAAAACAACTAAGTGACTAATCGTTGGTTTTCATGCACTTTCAAGATTTTTTATGCCAAGTCAATATCCCACTGAGTGAACTTATAACCACCTGCTTACACTATCTGATATCTAATTTGTTCCTTCATAGAGATTTACCTTGGGCTGTTGTGTCATTCAGACTGATAGCGACCAGAAAGAAGTCTACAAACATCAAATATATAATTATAAATGCTGAGCGTTTATTTTATTTGTGATATCTCATAGAAAGCGTATTAAATGAACAAATCCAAATTGCTGGTTGACAGATGGGGAACCAGCATGAAACTTCGGGTACCAAACTAAAAAATGTACCGTAAATAAATATATTAGGAAGCCCCGAATTTTTTGTGTCATTTTTTTAAGGAAAAAAGGAGTGTCAATAAAACTGACACGTTTGACATTTTAGTTAAAGGACAAACTCCGAAAAATGAAAAACTATTATTACGATTAATTATGAGAAAAAAAACAATTTTTTTCCTTTTTATATTACATTTAATATGAAATAAAATTCTTCTTCTAAAATAGCAGTACTTGAAACTATTTCTTCGAAATCCCGTGAGGTAATGAGATTAATGAACTGGACTGCATTATTACAGTAAACGAGTTCGAACTCTAATTGCCTAATTACTTTCCCTTTCGGACTAATATAATTGGAAAAAGTAGCAACCCTCTTACCCTACCAGTAGTGGTTTAAATTGTGTCACTGCTGTTCTTCTTCAACAATAACTTTGGGATTAAAATAACCCACAAAGTTTAATATACCATTAAAGTAAAAGTATAAATAAATAAAATTATAATTAGAAATAGAATGGTGTGATAGTCGGAAATAATAGAATTACGAAGGAATTTTAAAGATTTTTAAGGATTTTTTTTGTTTTTAAAATTTATTTATAAGATTAAGCACCGATTATGATCATTATCATTCAATATTTATATATATTCCTTTCTATGTTCTAATTTCCTCTTATCGTAAATCACTGATTTCGGCAGATCTGGAAATTGTAGGTATTTTCTGTATTTCTCCCCAACCCAGGGCAGCTGTATATTGTCAGGCTTAAGCCCTATTACTTTGTATTTAGCGCCCAGGATGTCAAAGATCCTTTTTTCCTTTTTATTTAAAGTCCTTTACTTCTCAGATATACACCACGAATATTGGTTCACATTTATTTAATCCATATTTATCTACATAAATCCTCATCTTCTGTTTGTTTTTGCATCAGTTTAGCTTTGCTCGGCTCCCTTTGTGGGAATCGCCCGGCTTGTTTCCGACCGTCAGGTACCGGAAAACAGTCATCAATGTACATAATCATCATATTGTGTTTTAAGTAGGTTTGCTCAGCGCCTTTGTGGCATTTTGGTGGCTGTCACGTAGAAGTGTGATTGAGATTATAGTATTGTATGAATTAGTCGGAAACTGTGGCTAGCTAGGGACGCTTAGAAAAGCGTAGAAAACATGATGACCACCCCTGACTCTTATACATTTTTCTGGGGTTTCGTGACCCAAAACATTTTTTTTATATTTGCATTTGTGTTTTAAAAAATACACACAGAGAGACGCAAAACAAAAAGGAAAAACTGGTCGATTATTGGTTATTAATAATTCAGCAAGGAAACAAAACTATCCTAATTTACCTTGTTTGTAGATAATGAACTCACCTAACATTTACATTCAGTGATAAAGCTATTGGTTAATTTTGTTGTATGTGACCTCTTATTATAGTATTTATTTGGCTCTTTTTTTGCAGAAAGAAGTAAATTCGGAAGCAATCATGCCGACTTCGACTGCACGAAAACATTTTGGCTGCTTAATTCTGGCCTTAACTATTTGGGGTTTGGTTGAATGTGCCAATTACAATGAGACGAAAGCAGTAAGAAATCCGGTAGGCTCTACAATGAAACCCCCTTTCTCAAAAAACGTACTCACTACGCAAGAATCAGAGACAGATTTTAATAAATTTACAACAAAGTTAACCAACACAGACACAATGGAATCTAGAAAAACCCCTTCTACGACAGTTGCTTCGGAATTAGACAAAAGCTTGGAATTTGGTAGGGGTTGTTGGATTATATTGAGCGTATGTTTTGGAGTATTCTTCCTCATCTTGGCTATCCCGTGTATGACTCGTTGCTTAAGAATCAAATTTCTTAATGATCACTGTGGATTCTCATGTCAAAACAAGAACTGTTGCTGTCGTAAGCATCCTGAAATGGAAGAATGCAATGTAAGTGAGTTAGATCAGGACTCTTCGGAAGGAAATATTAGCCAGACAAAGAATGAATCAGAATCTAGAACTTCTGATTCGCTTCAATCAGAAGTAACTGAACAGGTAGCTGATGTTACAGAATCCACGCATCTCTAACGTGCAGATATATCATTTGTCTTCCTAAACGGCTATCGAATGTATTCTAATTTGAGGCATATATTTTAAATTTTAATCACTCCGTATTTTTGCCTTTTTTATTTTAATAGGAAGATGTAAAAAAAAAAAAAAATCAGACGCAGACTGATGGTAAATGAATTTTTCTTAGTGCATCTAAACATACATTACTGAATAATCTGAGTTCTAACTTAGGAAATTCTTTTACTTTAAACATTGAAATCTATATATCCATATTTCTTCTCGCTGCAATATTCAGCAATGAACACTGTAAATATTCCCACGTATAACGCTTTTTAAAAGTTACTTTACGCTTCACAAGATTTATTTATCCATATCTCGTAAAGGAATAATTCTCTCTCTCCTGATCCGACATTAAACGAATGTGTCTACTGTACGATCGGTTTTCTAAGAACTGAAAACTTCACTTGGATTAAGTAAAAAAAACCGTCTTCAATATAAAACACTTTTAAACTTTCTGGTAATCTTTAAGTTTATCTGAAATTATGAACCCGCTACTGACTACGTATTACTACCAACGTTATAGAGCTAACTCCTGTGGTAATTTCGAGTTGGGTGAGACCCTCCTCGCAGATTTTATAATGACGGCTCCTAAGGACTGATCATTTCCCCCACCCCGGTAAGCACAAGTGCACGTTATGAATATGCTCCTAACGCGTTGGAAACTATGCTATGGTGTCTTCACGCAATGTTTTAGTATCGTTAAGCATTGTACAGGGATTCTACACAAAAATTAATCCTTATCTTATTTTTAAAATACACTAAGCAATTAAGCCCTTCTGAATATTACACCTAAGGCTGTTTGAATGAAAAATAAACCTACCGTTCATATTTAGGCAACTTCAATAACTTTTTCTTTTACTAGAGATGTAACTGGTACACTTAATCAATTTTAGATATGGTCAACTTAAAATCTCTTGAGCAATTTTACGTAGTGTTTATATAAAACAAAACTTTAATCCATGTAACGTTCGGCTCTGGACGGATTCTCTTAAATCACCCCATCTTTTCAAGTTAAATTGATGTAATAGAGCTAAATAAGTTGACGGCTACGATATTTTTTCTGCCTTTTAGGATCGCTTGTTTTAATTTTTTTTTTCTTTGTGTAACCTTGTGGCTCTGACTTCTCCCATCGCTCTCTCATACAAAAATGTGCATTCTCTTATGTATTCAATATTTTAACGTAAATACTGTTCAACAGAACGCCATAAAACCTCACTTTAATTTACGTCGTAATCTGGCGAGTGTTGCTCGCTGTTAATACTTCTCGACTAATTTTTTAAAATTGGCGATCTCTTTGGTACAGTGACTAAAAAAATCGGTAATTTATACAATTAATGACTACTATAATTTCATAATTTATATTTCGTACTCTGGTCGCATTTTATATCAGCTCATTAAAAAGACAATTTGCAGAACCCCTTTCAAATCTGAACATTGAAATATATATTAGATTGGAATCTTGGTCATTTCACTTAATCTCACCTCAAGAATCGATCAACTACTTTTAATCGTAGGCTTGCCAGAACTTCTCTAATTTTTAAGTGATTGAGCAGGATTTCACCTCTAAACACCAGGCCCAAAGAAGACTCGATTAAATTGCACAAGCAGCAACTAAATTTTACCCCCTAAAAGCAGAATGACAGTTGTATTTCCAGCTGTGTGTATATATATATATATATATATATATATATATATATATACGCGCTAATAAAATAACTAAGTTTTGTTCTCTCAATTGTCTTTTATTTCTCCGAGTGTTATACACGACTTTAGTTATGACGGGTACGTCAGCTTGTAAACGTCAAAGTTGTACGTTCTTTCGTTGGAGCCTCTTTCACAGGTTTTACAAGACTGATCTGATGTAGACTGTTATGCCTACGACATGACTTGTTACGTACAATGCAGACACCTAATGAAGTCAACAAAATTCGGTTTGTATGAAAGTATGTCCGTCACCAAAACTAGTCATTATCTACTTGTCCTTTATCGAAGGCTGGTACTGTTTGTCTTCGAGCGGATCGTTCAACCACAACTTTTAGGTAAAAATAGGGAATCCTGAGGAAAGGTTAAGACTGCACCTTAGTTGCCGACTGGAAGAATCTTAATTTGAATTTTTTTTTTAATTCTCGATATTTAAACCCACATGGGTCGTCTTAGCAAAATAAAAAAATGGTTTGTTCGATTCCTTTACGCCCGAAATTCTCATCCATTGTGTTGCAATATTTGTTAGCTTTTATCAAATATCCAATCATGGTCTCACACTTAATGTAAAAGTTTGACAATTTGTGCAGAAGATGACGAAAACAGCTAAAACTGGAAAGTCACCAAGATTGATTTTTTTTTTTCGAGAAGTATGCAATCGGATTATTATTCGTATTGATTTTTGTCTTTTGAGAAGTGTGAAATCTGATGATAGCGAGTCTCACTGTGTTCTAAAATGAGTGCTTCTTATATCACGAATGCAGATATGCTTTGAATAAGTTAAGATGGGTTAGAAATTTATTGTTGAGGAGAGCGTTTTACAAATTGTTAGTTCAGAGGTGTGAGCTAGATTATATAATCCAGGTCTGTTTGACGAAAGAGAATCTGAATTTATTTGTAGTGAATGTATTACTATACGTTCCAAATACAATGATCATTTTTCGGTCCAATTTTATTTGAAATGATTTGACCTTAAATTGAGAACTAGGAATACAGCCCAGATATTTAAGGAAGTGAAGTAGTTTTCAGTTAACACTTTTCTATGTCTTATGGCTTGCACAAAAAATTACAAGTGCTCACTAAAATAGATACATTCATTCAACCCGCTTTCATCCGGCTACAACCAATAGCGCATACTCTCTGAATTCCCGCTGAAAAATGAAACTCATGAAAGAAAAGAAATGAAAAGATGTTCATGAAATGATATATGTACAAGAGTGACGGCGGATAATCTCTATATTGGTCGGTCAGAATGACGTGTTTTAATAGAAAAGGGGCATTTCTCAAGTCTAAACTCTGATAGGCGTAATTAATCTATGATTCTTGATATTAAGAATACTATTTTTTTTATTTTTAGATAAAAAGAAGAGTTTTAATTCTGAAAAATTCATTTACGTCAATAAAAAATATATACTAGAAGAATTAACCCATTTAACAATAAACCTTCGATTTTCTGTTTGTTAGCCTGCATATTTACACTTATTCCTAAAGGTTTTTGCCATTTACTTTTTACTGTTTTATTTAAATTTTATGGTTGACTGTTTAGTTTGGTTGGGTGCTTGGGTTTTATGGGATATCAACCTTCATAGGTCATTTACCACTAAATCCATTTTTATGGAAATTGTTCTATTTCAAACAATTCAGTTTGGGATAAGTACGCAGTTTAAATGTAAGTACATTTTAATTGTTAAAACATTTCTATTTCAAGCTATTCCCTTTAGTATGATTTCAGATTTTATTTACACACAGTTAAATGTCAAAATAGTTCTATATTAAACAAATCAGTTTAGAGTAAGTACAGTTTCAATGTCAAAAAACAATTCTGCAGAGAGGTAAGACCCCACTCATGAGGCCACCTGTTGGCCGTGGGTGGCGACCCGTAAGGCGCTAGGACGGATCCCTGGTGGTTGAGCAGTCATTGATCCGGCGACAGTGGTCAATGGCTTGCAACACACAACTTTGGCCCTTACTTGGTCTGACGGGCGGTCGGATTGGGCCCAATCTGATCAATCGGCCGGTCATGTCAAGCCCTAGCACCAATATATTTCATCCCGACCGTACTTTTAAATCTACACTTGCAGCAAGTTCTCAACCCGTATCTTTTAGTTGCTAGAAGGCGGTGGCTGAGGGTCAATTGTGTTGAGAATAGGAATTTGACCAGCGCTGAGAACTTGAAATTGGCAACGGCTCGGAAGCCTACCCTCAACTCAAGTATACTGGTGGCGTATCCCCCGTCTCAACCAAGGCGAAGGGGTTACCCTCTTGGTTTATTCCGAACACAAGTTGGACTCCGTGGTTGGTGGAGGAGCGCAGGGCCAGTGAAAAATATACAGGATATATGGCGTCTTCAAACAAAAAAACTAAACGTAACCTTTCAGAATCAGACTCGGAGAATGAGGCAGCAGGCTTCCCCAGATTCATTGTCATTGAATCTTTGGAGGAGGTATGCCTAGCCATATTCTCACCTTTCCTTATAGAAAAAGTAATATCTACAAGAGCTAGTCCAAAAACTGTTAAGAAAACAAGGAATGGTAACTTGCTTGTTGAGGTAGACAGCCGGAGACAGGCAGAAAACATATTAAAAAATAAAAACCTTTCATTCGACCAAATGCAGAGCGTATTCGCATGAGAAACTCAACACTTCCAAGGGAGTTATCAGGAGTAGGGAGTTGGCATTGGCTACAGAAGTCGAGATAGCATCAGCCATGGGAAAACAGGGAGTTACAAATATAAAGAGAATATCCATTAATAAAAGGTGAAGAACGAATCCAGAACAACACTTACATCCTAAGATTTAATAAGCCCCAAACTCCAAAAGAGGTGAAGATCGGCTATTGTCTTGAGAGAGTTGAGCTGTACGTTCCAGCTCCCCTGAGGTGCTTCAAATGTTAGAAATTTGGACACCACAGGGAAGCCTGTAGAGGACGACAGACATGTTCCAAATGCGGTGAAAAGGACCTGGACCATGCCGAGGAAGATTGTTTAAAAGAAATTCAATGTGCAAACTGCCAACAAGATCATCCGGCTTACGCAAGAACTTGTACGGTTTACCAAAAAGAAAAAAGAAATAATTGAGGTCAAACAGAAGAGGAATGTTTCCTTCCTGGAAGCTAGGAGAATTGTAGGGAGCTATATGGGAGAAAACAGCTACGCCTCCGTTGCACGGAGGGCGGATAGAACCAATGACGACACCAAATATAGAACACCTGTGGAGAAATTACTCAAGCTGGAAACTAATGATTGACCAAAGTTTCAGGAGCACCTGAAAACACTACATTCAGTTGAATTTTACCCAGCACCAGCTCAGCAACAAGTTGCGAATGAGGAGAAATCCAATGTTGTAGTTCAAACAAAAACACACGTAGGATCTATCACTCCAACACGAACCACTCCTAAAAGTGCAAAATCTCTATCAAAACAGCCGTTACATAAATCACCAATACGTCCACCAAAAATCATTAAAGATAGACTAAAAAACCTGTCTCCCAAAAGACCTGAACAACTGAAACAAAAATCACAACTCCCCATTAGCCAAACTACGAAACCAGAGTGAATAAGGAAAGACAAGGAAGTACATTCAAAAAACCCTCAACAACAAAGTCGCCTATAACAACCAAACCATCCAATTCTCAACAACCAACAAAACCTCTACAAAGGACGTATAGTATAGAGAGTATGGAGAGCGACACAGACCGCCTAGTTGCCAGCCTTAATCTTGAAGAAATAATAAAAAAACTACAATACTTAAAACCACTTAACTGTCGGCAAACTTATAAGCTCAGTCACTTTTTTGAATTGTTAATCTCTAACATATCATACGTATCTATTCAAATGTGTGCGAACGAATGACTGATGTGAAATTCTTATTGTTACGTAGAAACTCTTGCAATAATTTCACTGTGTGCAAACAAATGAGGAAAAGTAAATGGGATGATTTACGCTGCCTGCATATTTATGCCAAACAGAATTGTTTCTTATGCTAACCTGAATTATTTGAAATAGAACTGTTTTTTGACATTGAAACTCTACTTATACTAAACCGAATTGCTATATAACTGCTTGAATAAACTGAATTGTTTGAAATAGAACTGATTAGTTACTTAAAAATGAATTGGGCGTTAAATAACCTACAAAGCTTGATATGCCATAAAACCCACAAACCAACCAACCAACCAAACTACGTGTATAAATCTTCCGTATATTTGTACTTCTCGGAAAACAATTACAGTTTTAGTATGTCTAAAATAATGCCATATGTCTGTTTTTATTAAAACATTTAGTCCCAAATAATTTTATATAATAAACCAATTTAGTTTTTGAGATGGAATTAAATAAAGTACTATGGATGATATACCTAATAAACCATGAAGATATACCTTATCATCATCATCATCATCATATCGTGCGGGCAGCACGGATATCCCTGACCCTCTCTCGCCACTCCTCCCTATCGTCCATCGCCCTAGGCAGGTCTTCAGGACAACAACCTGTATCCTCACATAGCTGCTGAATGTACGTTCGTGCTGGTCGTCCTGCTTTTGCGCAGCCGTGTGTGGGGATCCATAAGAGTACATCTCTTATGAGTTCATCTCTGCTTCTCCAGCAATGTCCTGCATGTCTGGTTCGCCTAACTTGAATAGTTTTCGTGATAGGGGGCAGGTGGCCGTACAGTTGGTGTCTTGTGGGGTGTTGCTGCCAGGACTTGTTGAGGATTGCACGCAGCATTCTTGTGTAATTGCCATCTAGTTTCTTCTCCAGCCGTTTTGTTAGCGTCCATGTAGTGCATCCATATAGCAGTATCGATGTGACCGCTGCCTGGAAGAAACTGCGTTTCATTTTATCGGTTAGGTCTGATTTCCATATAGTCGATAGCCTATTGATAGCTGTCCATGCTTTCGTTAACCTCGTTTCGATGTCCTTTTCGGTTGATTCGACGCTGCTTCCTAGGTACGTGAATTTGTCTACTAGTTTAAGAGGGGTTCCTTCTAGAGTGGAGATGTCCCCCGTTTGGTTATAGCACATATATTCCGTTTTGTGTGCATTAACATGGAGGCCTATGCTTGCTGCTGCTCGTTCCAAACTATGCAGAAGTGTTTCGGCTTGGTCAGGTGTATTTGCCAGTATCGCTATGTCATCGGCGTAGTCGGCGTCGGTGATTGTTGTTGCGGGGTATCTTCTGCTTCTTTTCTTCGTCAGTTCGAAGCCATTCTCTTTGATTTTGTCAATCGATGTTCTAAGAACGTAGTCTAGACAAATGATAAAGAGATACGGAGCCAGCGTGTCTCCTTGTAGTACTCTTGCTATTATGTCGAAGTATTCTGTGTCTCCATCTGGTGATCGTACTTTTACTTTAGTGTTTCTATAGAGAATCGTTATTGCCGCTACGGTTTCTTTAGGTATGCCGTACGCTAGTAGGATTTGTTCCATCTTTCCTCTGTGAATGGAGTCGAAAGCCTTGGTAAAGTCGACAAATATTAATGTCGCTTGTAGGTTCTTTGCCCGTACACCTTCAAGGATTCTGCGGATGGTTAATATTTGTGAGGTCGTGGTCCATTTCGTAACAACAGTTACCTCAGCAGTTCACTTATCTATGCGTTTTGCCGTTTTCCAGGAAAGTAAAATTGCCTATTATGACATAACTACAGACTGGATTAAAGGTTAGTCTTAAAGTGAATTATTTATAATATGTAGTGGATGTGTGCAAAGTTCAGTTTTAACTCCTTTTTTAATCACAAAGAACAAAAGTCTAGTGCTATTCCAATCGAATACTGTGTGCATTTTATCAGCATTAATTCTAGACATCTTTCCATTGCTGCCTTCAACTGAAAGCAGTAATGTTTTAACTTGGTATGTTTCTTCGAGTCGAGTTCATTACTTTGGATCTAACCAGACCATATGCTGAATAAGTAGCTTTTGAGAAGGAGAAAACCAATATTTTAGTGTTCATAATATCTCTTCCTATACGATATCTTAGCATTAACATTGTTGTAAAGGATCCTCTTTACATCACCAGTTCAAAGCTCTTTAAAGACGCCTATTTACCCAGAGTGAGAATCTGATGAGGAACCCGTAGTCTGGTCACCATAAGCAAAGGGAGGGAATGCAGACTCGAATCAAGCCCTCTTTCTCAGAACAAGCCTAGAGGCTTTTGCCAACTTTTCCTTGAATGTTTTGCGATCCAGACATTTTGTATTACATGTAGTGTTTACTTTAAACTGATGCCCTAAATAACTAATGAGATCATAATCAGAAAAGTCTAGATCCTTGTGAATTACTTTCAGCCGCGTCGTCCAAATCACAATTCGAGCTACATCCAGGACCTTCAGAAACTCTTCGTTTCACACCTGTCCACAGACGATCAATGTTGTGCTCAGTCGTTTATTTTAAACCACGGACACAACAGACACATAAACGCTTTGAAGGCCAATTTGACAAACCGCATTTTCGATTGCAAGATTCAAGAGAGCCAGATTTTCATTTATTGAAAGATTAGCGTTTCAATAGATTAGTATGGCCGTTGGAGAGAACAATTTAATTTGGTTTGAGTACAAACTATATTTATCAGTACATAAACATAGAAAATGTGATACAAGACCTGAAAATAGGAAAACGTTGAGAAGTTAATGAGAGACTATTCTTTACTATCCTTTCTTTTAGTCTTCTAGTTTTCTGTCACTGACCCAAACAAATAATGATATACCATTCTCGATAATGTCACATATATTCCAAAAGTCTTTAAATATACATTCACGCCAAAATTCGTATGATCATGTGTTATGAAAAATCTTATGAATTATCGACACAAAAAATAAATATGAACGTAGAAGGAACAAGATTCGCAAAGATCTAAGCATAAAATAAGTAGAGACTAGCTGACACACGATAAGAATCAAGAATCAAACCAAAATATGCCAGATGAGATTCTATAGTAGGCCCATCTGTACATATATCATGAGAAAATGATTAAAATTTTACATTAAAATATAATTCATTGATGATTGTAAAATAAGAAGGAAAAACAATTTTTTAAATGAGAAAAGAAAAATGATTGAGGTTCAATTCACCTCAAGTTGTTAATGGCCTTGTGGCAAACCAAGAAAATAACATCTGATATGGAAAGGTTTGTAAATGTGAACATTTCGGTGGATTAGCAAACTTTATTTCTTTGTATATAATACAAAGAAGGCACAAGGCATTGAAATTTTAGGGGTGGGGAAGGGAGCGGTCTTGCATTAACTATATATTCTAAGGGGACCTTGCTAGCCACATTCTTTATTTCCTGCAAATTACAGGAAGGCACAAGGCCTTAAGTTTTGTGGGGAAGGGGAAGGGTGCGGTCTTGCAATAACTAAGTTTTAACTAGTGGGACCTAGCTAGCCACATTCGCCGACCCATTCAACAGAACAATATATAACCATTCATCCATCGCCATGCGCACAGCAACCACCAAAATACCACATTTGCTCTATGAAA
Organism: Sepioteuthis lessoniana; assembly: GCA_963585895.1. Classification (NCBI taxonomy): domain Eukaryota; kingdom Metazoa; phylum Mollusca; class Cephalopoda; order Myopsida; family Loliginidae; genus Sepioteuthis; species Sepioteuthis lessoniana. The sequence continues at coordinate 102,203,487 of OY757919.1, read as the reverse complement.
AAGGCCTACTTAAAACCTCGAATGCGATGTATGATTTTATTTACAATTTATGATTTATTTACAATGAATGTATATAATGGGGATGGGAGAAAAAAATCCAAATAACGAAAAGACGAAACCAAGGAAAAGATTTTCCCCGTTTGGTTGCCTTCCCATTCCCCCATCTACGAAATGGAGGCCGACAGTTTTCCGGTGTCCGAAAACACAGAAAACAAGCCGAACCTACCCTCGTGGGGAGAGGGATCCTAGCCTAGTGGGGCAAAACACAATACAGGGTGGATTAGCAAACAGGTGAGCACACACCCAACTACAAAAAAGATTGTCGACCATCGGTCATTTAAAAATTACCACAGAAAAAATCGATCCTAATTTATCATTGGTTATTGATACAGAACTCATGGAAATCTAATTTTCATCGCTTAAACGATTGGTTAATTTTATTAAATGCAAAATATCGTTTTTTCATTTAGTTAGTTTCAGCCGTGACCACTACGAGAAGCGATCATGCAGTACACAGCAACCTTCAAATATCGTGGTTTCTTCGTTGCGTTTTTATGGATATGCTGTTTAATTAAATATACAACTACCCATGATACAAACGCCGAACGAAGCACTGTAGTCTTCCCTATTTTTAAAGACGGAATCAATATTCAGGAATCGGAGAGAGATTTCACTGAATTTACCACACTGGTATCTCGCTCCAAGGTCTTTAAATCTACAGAAACCCCTTCGATCACAGTGTCTCGAGGAAGAGCCATTTATCCAGAATCTGCTCGGAAGCAACGGACTGTACTAACTGCATGTTTCGGTGTAATCTTCGTCGTCTTCGTCAGTTTACTACCTGAGTGCCTGAAAAAAAACTCTTTTTGTGATTGTGGACCCGTATGTCAATATAAGTGTTTTAAACCCCCTGAGACTGTGGCATATAGTGTTAGTGAGACAATGCTGGGTTCTCTACACTGAAGTATCGACTAGGAAAATAAATCTTAACCTGACGACGGGAATTCCGATTCGCTTCCAAAATAAATTCCTGGCTTGTTAGTTAACGGCACAGACTTTAACGTGGTGACGTTACAAACTATTGAAGTTTCTTTCCTCAAATGATTGTCAACGATTTCTCTGTCCTAATTTGAGGCATACAATAACAAATATTAATCCCCTCGTATTTTTGCCTTTTACCTTAAATGTATGAGTGTAAGTCTCGGTATGTTTATGAATATATAAACATTGTCGTTGTTCATCTGACTATGGCTTCGTTTTTGTTGGAAGAAAACATCAGGGTTGCAGATTGATAAGCGGACATTTCCTCGTGCACTTGCGTAACAGGACTAATTTTGAAATCCGACTAAGGAAAATTGTTTACTTTTAAGAGAGGTGGGTCTCATTCTTTCGCACTCCCTCACAATACTCGATTACAAGTTATGGAACGATTTCCATGTGAGTTTTTAACTTGTCGTGCACGCACTCGCCTCATTTGTATCGGTCTTTATACAATCATTGATCATGTCATTAAAAAGCATATTTCATTCTTTTTCCCATCCTTACGTAACACAAATAATAAATTTGCTTCTCTTTCTCTCTCCTAAATGACCAGATTATATTGTTTACTGTACGCAATGTCTCACGGTAATGAATGTCTTATTGAGCAACTTTTCTGTACTAAACTCACTTAGCAGAGGAACTGAAGCTTTTTTTTTTTTTTTTTTTTTTTTTTTTTTTTTTTTTTAATACTAGGCCTGTGATAGCAGGACTCATTTTGGTTTGAGTAAAAAGACTACATTATAAAATCCTCTTGACATATTTGGTAACATTACATTTACAAGTTACCACTTGAGTAACTCGCCGATTAGTCAGCTGCATACTCCAACGAACAGTTACAACGTGATAGAAGTACTATCAATACTACTTTTGATTTAGGCGTGAAGACTTCTCGCGCAAGTCGTTATAATTATAAAATTAGGCCTTCGATCTGATAAACTCTTTAAAATATGACTAAGTGGTCTGTATACTTCAGGAAACTCTAGAAAAAGTAACCCTACACATTACAGGAATTTGGGGGATTATGAATTTTAATCTTTATTTTAGTCATTATTTTTTTTAATTGCTGGGGAAATACAAATATAACTAAACACTTCTAAACATAAGCGTTAACAAGGCCTGGTGTTCGAATTATTGAAATGCAACTTATTCATATTTAAATGGGGACTCTAATAAATTTTTCTATTCGACCTGCCACGAGTACACTTTAACTACAGTCACTTTTAATTTGAGATCCCCCCCTTGGAAATTTCACTTACAAAGTTCTCTTGCAGGCGACAGAAAAAAAAACATGACTTTGATCGAATTAATCAGCCTAGTGAGATATAGTAATTTACAAAGCTCTTTGCTTCGATGTGGCACAAGGCCGAATGAATTGGACACCCAATGAGAATCGAACTCACTCGTGTAGGTTTGCTAGTCAAGCTTGCTAACCGTTACACCACCAAAGGCGCCCAGCCTAGTGAGATATATCCCATTCCTTTAATTCCACTCGCATTTTAATTACTATACTTATTGACGATTCTATCGTTAAAGATTTGAGTTGACACCTAATATTTACAAGAGTCGGGATTCAGGATGGCCTGTAACCAATAATTCTTTGCAAATTTTAACATCTGTGATTACGAAAATTGAATCTGTTAATTTTTCCTCGCATAAGATCAGGGTTTCAGTTATGTATTTAATCCCTTGTTAGTTTTAAGTCGTTGGGAATTAAAATCAAATGATGTAACGTAATCTGGTGACTCTTTCTCACCACCACTTTCTCGACTAAATCTTAGAAATTGAGAATCGCCTCGGAACAGTTATGGAAAAATCGTCTTCGCTTGTTTATTCAAATTAATATAATCAACGTTATTGGATTTTATTTTTGGTTTCTTTGTTTAATGGCATATCAATATTAGGCTATTTAACGCCATTCTCCTGGAAGAACAGTAGTGGTACTATTGAACCCATAGCTGGGAGGCTATTTGCCCGAAAGAGAACGTTATCGTGCAACTGGAGTTCGAACTCGCTTACTACGATTCCGCAGTCCATCGCTTTAACCATTACACCACGAGGACACCGCCCCCTATTGATATGAGATTATATCAATAATGTTAAAAATGTGTATATGATGTCGCCTTCCCAGTCTTATAAAAATGAATTTACTGAATTGCGATCTTTTTGGTGCAAACAAATGACACTATTTATTTAGTGGTCTCTTAAAACTCCTTATGCACTGCATTGTGGGTTAATGTTGGAAGAGAGAATGCGAATGGAGAAAACTCTAAAGAACATCTATATGAAGACGAAATAACTGTTTTCTACGCATAGGATAAATATAACACAAGGTACGGGCTACTCAGTTAGAATCGAATTCTATTACAAAAATCTACTACAAAATCGAGTAACTCTAGAAAAAACTGTTCGGATGTTTACAGAGTACAGGAAACAAATAATTCATTCGAATGGTTATTATATTTATATCTAAATATTTTCTTAGTGGTTACATTATCTAATTTTTTTTTAAAATCTTCCGATATTTGTCTATTTAGAAAAATATTTTAAGACTTAATTTAAAAAAAAAAATGAATTAGGAAATGATAGTTGAACAACATAACAATAGAAGCAAAGAAACATTTAAATAACCCAATTCATTTTTAGTTTTTAAACTAGAATATATTGAAAATACGATGAAAAAACTTCTTTTTTTTTTCTTTTTTTTTTAATAAGAAATATAGCCGGAGTAATGGACGATTTTTGCCAATTTTTAATTAATTGGAAAAAATAGCTGTTTGAAAAAAAAAATTACAATCTTAATTGATGCTACTTGTGAACTATTTTACTTTCTATTCCTCCAGAATTCGTATTTTGTTTAATACGAAACTTAAAAGATCAAAAAGGTGTTTTGGGTTTTTATTTTTCATCGGAAGATTTGCTCATCGAAGCCTGAACTTTACGAAATAAACTGAGAATAAAACTCTTTGCTTTATTTTATATTATTTTATTCTCTTATTTTCTTAAACAACTTCCCTAATAATTTCAGAATAATAAGAAAAAAATTGTGATCAATAAGATCTACCTAAGTACATAACACGTTTTCGTTTGTTTTAAACGAAATTCTTTTTCATGTTTACACATCAGGCAGTGAAATATTGCCTTTAAGATCTATGACAACTATGTTAAGCATTTTCCCAATTCTTAGGGAAATTTTATAGTTTGAAAAATATTTGGCCTCACTACGAAGAAAATATTTTCGAGATCACTGAAATCCATTTTTAGCCAAAAAAATAAAGATGTAAGTTAGGACATTTTCACTTAGATCTAAAATGAAAAAAAGTTGGATATTGTGAGCACAGGATCTTTCTGTCTTAGTAGTAATGTTTTTTGTTTATTTCCCAATGCCGGAACATTCTGATAGGTATAATTTATCAACGTACTGTTTAATTGAATTAACATAAACAAATGTCTCATTTTAGAACGTAATGTAAACCCCACTCCCCCCACCCCAGGTATGAGATTGGTGCCCAACAGTGGGACAAGAAAGGTTTAATTACCAAAACTCTCTCGGTTGAAGGGAAAAAATCACTCTGGAGAATTCATTAATTTTGAGGTGTGTGTAAACAGGATTTGGCATTGAGTAACCAGCAAATGTTGATATGCCATAAAACCCAACCGAAGCAATTCAAACTAGAATACCAATTCACGTTTTCCTGCTTTTGATTTCAGTCCACAACGAGGCTGCAAAATCTATGATAATGTGGACGATGTTGTTTTGTCAACTTCACATCTGATTTCACTCTTCTTCATGTGAAATTGTCATAATCACTTCATCTCGTCTTTGTGTCCGCCATCTTTTTCTTCGAAATCCCGCAACGTAACAAACTCTTCACCTAACATTGTTCCATTCTAACATTAATTAGAAAAATAGAATCAAATATAGTAAGATAAAAGTCCAGAAAGTCTGCTTATTCCTGAAAAGGTAAAATAAACGATGCAATACGACTGCGTTCAATCAGTGCTAAGACTAAAGTGTCGTGTAAAACTTACGTAGTGTAATGGTTAACAAGTTAGGCAAGCTGAGCAGTGTCATCGATTCTCTATGAATGTCACGTAAGTGTGATCTTTTGACAAAGTTTAGAAAATTAATAATGTTAACGTGTCTTACAACATTTGTAATCCTTTACAAGTGAAACACAACCGGTTTATGGATCGTCTCGAAATCTTGTGTTGCTGGTATTGTTTTCAAGAATTATAGGGAGTCTTGTAAGTATTTTTAAAAACAATTGAAACTGAAGGGATTTGTACATTCATCAAATTTATTCGAATAATTCCAATTGTATGACAAAGTATTGATTAATTATTTGTTTTCGAAAGTAAATTCTGTTCGGTGACGTTTTGAACCAACATAACTTCTAAATTATTATTGTTATTAATCGTCATATCGATTAGCGATCAGAGTTTTTTTTTTTTTTTTCGTATCAGGAAAATGATATAAGAGTTTCCTCGTGAGGTTTCTATCAAGATGTTTATTCGTCGAAAGATGACTGGCAAACTCTTCTCAATTTTTATTACAGATATTTCCTTTCAAACACTTTTTTTAGATGCTTAGGTGTATATATATATTGTCATCCCTAGACAGACTGTTTCGTTCGATTAGAACTCTTCAGTATGGCTAGACAGGCTAGATTACCGAAGCTGGGATCGAAACCTGGCTGAATGAAACTCCAATCAAAGATTCTACCACTCAGCCACGAGGAAACCAGCGCAAGCGAAAGAAATTTAAACGCTTATGTATCACATTTGTTTTTGTTTACATATATCTGCTTAAGGGCTACTGAGAGCTCAATTCATTTGAAGAGCCTTGCTTTACGCTAGTGGCAACCATTAATTCCTTCAATATATATATATATATATATATATATATATATATATATATATATATATATATATATATCATGGTTCACTGCGAGCATGGATTTCCCTGAATCTATCTATCTCTCCCTTTTTGTAATTATCATTCATCACTTCCGGCAGCTCCTCTATAGTATATTTTGTGTCCGTACAGAGCTGTTACAGATAAGTTCTTGTAGGTCGACAAACACTTGCATGTTCGTGTGAAGGGGTCCATAGGAGAAAGTCGATTATTAGTTCATCCTTACTTTTCTTGCAATTCCCTGCATATCTTGTCCGTCCAATTTGGGTGGTTTTAGAGAGGGGAGGTAGGTGGCCGTACAGCTGCTGTTTTGAGGGTTGTTACGTCCAGGATTTGTTTACTATAGTTCGTAGCATTCTTGTGCAATTTGCGTTTAACATTTACGCAATACTCTTAGTCATAGTCCATAATATATTAGAATTGACACAGCCGCAGCTTGGAAGAAATAGCGTTTTATTTTGTCGGATAAGTCTGACTTCCATTTGATCGATAACCTATCGATAGCAGACTATGTCTTCGCTAAGTGCATACTGGTATTATTTTCAGTTTATGAGACGCTACTTTGAAGGAATGTGAACTTGTACACTGATTTCTGAGAACGACAATTTTGAATGGAGATGTATCCTTTTTAATTAAAGCACATGTGCCCCGTTTTGTCTGCATGGAGGCCAATTCAACCTTCTACCTGCTCCAGACTACGCAGCAGGGATTCGGCTTGGGTATGTATATTTGCGAGAAGTGCTATATTATTTGTGTTGTCAGCGTCCATAATATTTTGTGCGGGATATCGTCTGCTTCTTGCCTTTTTTTAGTGTAAAGCCATTTTTTTATTAGATCTATCGACGTTCGAAGTACGTAGCCTTGGCAGATTATGAACAGATGTTAGGATAATGTATTCCCTTATCCTTTTACAGAACAACAGCAACCATGCCAATAAATCTGTGTCTTCATCCGGTGACTGAACTTTTACTTTCGTAATTTTATAGAGAATCATTATGGCTGTGACAGTTTTTAGGGGGAGACCATACGCTATAAATATTTGCTCCATCTTCCCTCTGTGTATGGAGTCAAATGCCTTGGAGAAATTTACGTATAAGAGTATCACTTCGAGGTTTTTCGCACGAACTCCTTCTAAGATTCCATAGATTGTCAGTGTTTGTGATGATGTGGATCGGTTTCTCTGAAAACCATTTTGATTCTTTCAAAGAATTTTCTCAGTTACTGGTTCGATGCAGTTGAAACGCAGACCATTATAAACCTTAGCAACAATGGAAGTAAGAGTTATGCTTCTGTAGTTCTTGACAATTTCCGAGGTCACTTTTCTTAGGGAAAGGTATGATGAAGCCTTTTATTCATCTCTAGATTATTTTCTGGTTATTTACGGAGTTGCAGTAACCGAGTCATTGAATTTCCTTATCTTCCATACTTCTGCAGCTTCCCTGCTTTTAATTTTTGTTTGTACTACGTTGAGTTCTTCTTGGGTAAACTGTCCTAGTTTGATGAATAATTTTTGTGATAGGTTTATCTGTAACTTTTGGGGATTTTCCAAGCAGATTCTTGAAATGTTCTTTCCACATCTCTCTCCGTTCTTCTTTGCTGGCAGCTTTTATCTTAACTCTGGAGGTGCTCTTCTTTTTACTCACTTCCCTTACTGTCTGTCACGCTATTCGAAATTGTCTGTCGTCTACCGAGTTTCTAATTTTATTGATCTGGCCTTTATAATACTATGGTTTGGCAGTGTGGGCACTTATCTTGGGCACGCTCACTAAATATAATACTCTAGTTTGTACCGGTAGCATTTTCTGGGCACAGTCACCAAATATAATGCACCATCGCTTTGGTCCGGCACCAAATGTATTTAGTTCAAAACCCTACCAAACTGAATGATCAAATATGATTAATGAAAAATGATTAATAGTAAAAAAAATCATTACTTAATTGTTTAACAATGATTGTTGTGAAGGAGTTAATGTTAAACTTAGGTATCATTATTCTCGTTAGTATTTTCTCGATGTTATTAAGCGATTTAAAGGACGCGATGACTAAGAAGCATTCCTACACCCACTACGATGGCATTGGCGAACTTTCTTCAAGCAAAGACTCGGATAAATGTATATCCATTGCCAATATCGTGGTACTTTGTTTCTACTTAGCTATGATGCTATCTGTATTCTTGTACGTATATGTCTATAGTATTCTTTGTTGTAAATGCTGTCAGCTGCGGTAATCGTCTTATTCAAATAAAAGTTCTAACGTTAAGTGGAGTTATATCTACTTTGCTTTTGCATATACGTAATTTTTGATTTGGTTTGAGTTTGAGTTCTGAAGCTGATTTTTCGAACATTAGGACCAGAGATCCCATCTCAGAAAACCCCCTCCTTGTTAACCCACGCGAGTGTCGATATGGTTTTAACATATGGTTAGAGTAAAAGTTATGGTAATCTTTCAATGGCTGTATTCTTTTATTTCTTGTAATAAATACAAGAAGGCACGAGGCCTTGTGGTTTTGGGGGAGGGGAAGGGAGCGGTCATGCTTTAACTATATTTTCTATGGGGAACCTAGCTAGCCACATTCGCCGACCCATTCAACAATACAATATATAATCACTCGTCCATCTCCATGCATGCAACAACCACCAAAATACCGCATTTGCTCTATGAAAAAGTCCTACTTAAAACCAGAAAGTGATGCATGATTTTATTTACAATGTATGATTTTTTACAATGAATATGATGGGAATGGGAGAAAAAAACCCGAAAAACATATATACACGAAAAACAAGGAAAAATCCCCCGTTTGGTTTCCCTCCCATCCCCCCGTCTATAAAATTGGAGGCCGACTGTTTTCGGGGTCGAAAATACCGGAAACAAGCCGGACCTACCCTAGGTGTGGCGGGAATCCTACTCTACTCAATGGCTGTATTCTTATCTGATCAATAGACGCCACCCTTATAGTTAAATAGCTGTAGTTTCCTTACTGAACTATTTGATCCGGGCCGTTGACCAGTGGGGTTCTTCTGTTCAGCATCAGGGGAATCGTTCATTTGACCCGACGTTGGATTCAACCACCTTACTTCACATCTACCATGCAACTTCTCTTAATTTATGAGGTTCAACTTGAGGATTTAAAAAAATTCTTCCTCAATATTCCTTAAGTTTTAACTTAATTAAAGTCCAATTTTTTATTTCTTATTTTCATCTTCGACCTCTTGTCTTTGGTTTGCCACTTACAAATGGAAATTCTCAAATATATTCAAAATTTCGTCACGTTACTCAGAGGATTCGAGATGTATATCTGGCATACATCCAGTAATATACAAATCACTAATATTGATTTTAATTTTGATTTTTAATTCTAACTTTAATTTATTTTAATTTTTTATTTAATTCTAATTTTTAAATTATATATACGAGGATCATTAAATAAGTTTCCAGACTTTTTTCGTATAAGCACTTTTATTGCTAGTACACATATGAAACTCAAGTTCCCTTCGAAGTAGTCTCCTACGGCTGCAATGCACTTGTTGTACCGTTCCAACAACTTCTGGAAGGCCCATGGAAGTCCTCTTATGTGACCGTGTTAATGACCTTCGTCACAGCCTCTTTCATATCCTCAATTGTCTCATAAAGACAGCCTCTGAGCTTAGGAAATAAGCGAAAGTCACAGGGAGAAAGGTCTGGACTATTGGGAGGGTGACGAACTGCCTTGATGCCCATCTTGGTCAAATAGTCTGTGACAAGTATGGAGTTGTAGACTGGTGCATTGTCCTGATGGAAATGTCACTGACCCGACTTGAAGAGTGCTGGCCTCTTCCCTAGGAATCTTTTCCTGAACTCCCTTAAAACCTCAACATAATAACCCTAACCCTAACCCTTTTGGCCAATCAACTCTGGTGTATTGACTTCCTTACTCCTCCCACACCTCTCATCATCCCTCAAGGACTCTCTGGCTTCCTTGAATCTCTTATGCTACTCAAAAACTGATGCTTGATTCATGCAAGATGGTCCAAAAGCAGTCTAAATCATTCCATGCGTTTCTGTGGCTTTTTTTCCAAGTTTAAAACATAATTTTATTCCATATCGTTCTTCTTAATTGTCCTCATGTCCAGATTGCATTTTTGAAATTCCCCATCTGTGACAATCAGGCTTTAGTAGGGTGTATTCCAATTGCTGCTGTAGCTGTTCATTTGAAGCTGAAATCATAAATATTGGTCAGTCATCTCATAAGATGTATAGCAATAACATAGTGAATTCTCGAGAGTCTACGACAATTTTAAATGCCTGTAGAAAAAAGTCTGGAAACTTATTGAATGCACCTCGTATATAATGCTGATGCCGATTAGATAGGAGATTAAACCAAATGACATAATTCTTAAATAGTATGGAAGTAAAAAAAAGGATATAAAGTGTAGCGAGAAATAGAATGGTATAATAGTAGAAATACACAAAAGAATTAAAGGAAAGATTTTAAAAAGTTATCAAAGATTATTTTTTTACATTTATTTATGAGATTAAGCATCGTCAGTCATCATCCTATTTACCAACCCCTGCGCTCGGGCAGGATATGACACAAGGTCAATTTTTAAGCGGAGTTTAACAGGTTTGAATTCAGAGTTTTCCTTCTCCTAGACCAGTTGCCTCACCAAGGCTAAAGAACCTAGTCTGTCCTACTATTTACCCATAGCTGGAGGGAGAATAATTGGATTCATACCTTTCCCAAGGGTATTAGTGCTATGTGAAATGCAATGAGTTTCGTCCAGGATTTGATCTTGTGTCGCCGTGTTCATTTCCTACGACGATAACCATTACACCACGGACACCTCATGATTATCATTCAATGCCAATATTTCCTTTCTTGTTTTTAACTTAATTTTATCGAAAATTACAGATTTCGGCCGTCCTAGAAACTGCAGGTGTCAAGACATAGTTCCGATGAGGAATATATAATCTCTACCAATCCTCTACGGCAGTGAAGTACGTGAACAGGAAGCGTTCTAGCGTGGAAGTTGATGAATAGATGTTATAGTGTAATGAGTAAATATTTCGATGAATGACTAGCTTGGGCCTCAGTCATCGGAAAACCACTCCTCTTCCCGCCATCTTTTAAACCTAGGAACCTCTTGTCCCACAGAAATGTATTTTCTATTGATAAAGTGAACGGGAAGCATTCTGGGTATTTCGCAGTTTGTTCGGCAGTGTGGCTCCTTTTCTCTTTTTGTATATGTCATGGCTTGGGAGCCCCTGATTGAATGGTTTTGGGATGAGAGGGAAATTCTGTCTTTCATGGAAACGTCTTCCACCGTTGGCTACGATGTAAGTTTTCCGCATACGCCGATGAAGTCACTGTGTTCATACCGTGCTATGAAGTCATTGAAAGAGTAGAACAGGTGTTTGCTGAGTATAAAAGGTCTCAATAGCAAAGATGAAAATGGAAAAGAAAAAGGTAGTCTTAGACTCGAAGGCTGCTATTCTTAAAGGGCAGGATATTTGTGTGCGCCGTGTACGTTTTCTCTTTTGTCTTTTACAGATTTCTGTTACTTCCCCGACTTGCGGCTCGATCATTGGCTTTGGAGCCAATTCTGTTTTTACTTTTTCGAAGTCAGAGTAAGCCAATCATCCACAGGGCTTTGTATTAGGGGCTGTCGGATGTTGAATTTGGCAAATTACTGGTTTCTAAGAAACTGATGTTCCGGAGTTGGTCGAAGACAAAACGCTTAACGTGGAAAAGGAAGATTGGGGCCGCTTTCTATGAATTGAATTTCTAGCCGGAAGCTGAGGGCCAACATAGGCCAATGTTTAAAACGCGGTTTTCTCAGTGAGTATAGGGAAAGCAGTTTAAAAGTTTATACGTTCCAATGATCATTTACGGCTGCCAAGAAACTAACAGCCTTGTGTCAGTATTTAGTGTAGTAAAAAATTACAAATTTTGCACAAGACTGTAAAATGGTGAGAGTTGGCTGGTTATCACTATCCTAACTTAAATAATTCCATTCTTGCCCAGTCGGCTGGGGCAGCAGAATAAACCAACTGCTTCTCATCAAAGGAGTAAGACTCCCGCCAACGAATGTCCAAGATATGACACTAAGAAATCTGATGGTGAGGTTCCAGTAATGCTGGGGATTTAGGGAATGTGGAGTACCACTTCATTCCTATCGCTCCCAGGTCCACTGTGGCCCGGAGGGGTAGCACCTGATAAGTTCCTATCTATGGATCAAATAAAACTAAACTGTACTTATGCTCAAGTGAATTTCTAGAAGTGTTTTGACATTTAACTGAACTATTTTAACATTTAACGTGTAAACAAAAAACTATAATTATAATCTGAACTCTCTAAAATGAAACTGTTTTTGATATTAAAACTGCGTACTTATGCTGAACTGTTTGAAATAGAACTGTTTTTGACACTGAAACTCTGTACTTATTATGCTAAACGGAATTCTTTCAAATATAACTGTTTTGACATTTAACTGTTTGCAGACAAAAAAACTATACTTAATCTAAACTGAATTGTTAGAAATTCGGCGTTAAATGAACCGAAAAGGGTTGATACGTAGTAAAATAAACACAACCAACCAACCAACCAACCTAATTCCATTCACTGACTAGAAACGTTCTTCAATAATTTATTCACCACAATGACACAATTATTCGAAAAGTCTTTCGTACTAGAGTCATGAAAACAAGTCAAGCACTCTATGAATCTCAGACCTGATCACATATTTACATAAATTTGAACGAGAGAGGGATAATTTAAAAAATTCGGATTAAAAAGATATATATATATATATATATATATATATATATATATATATTCACAAGAATGCCCCAGGAAAATGTTCAAATGAGAAGAAAAAAATTACAATATAAAAAAAGGAGAGTGGGTATTGCCCCCTACCCCTTACAGCTACAATAGCAGAAAAACTAATTCACCAGTAAGCAGCTAATGGCCTTGGGTCAGACTAAACAAATATTATCTGATATGAAAAATCTGATGGATGTGAAAACTTCGGTGGATTAAGACACAGACAGTAACGAAGACACATACCTATAAAATCTTAAATCTCAGGAATGTTTGATTTTTGGTTTTTTAAAATTCCCTAAAGAAAACAAAACTATTCTAGTTTACCTTGGTTATAGATATTGAACTCGTCTAAAGATTACATTCTGTGATTAAGCCATTGGTTAATTTTGCTTAATGCAAAATATTATTTTAGTATTTATTTGACTAGTTTGAGCATAGAAAAAAAAGGAGCCAAAAAAAAAGAGACGCCACAATGCGTTTTGCAACCATCCTCAAATATATCGTCTTCATAATGGTGGTTTTAAGTATCTGGGCTTTGTATGAATACTACAAAAATACGAAAGCAGACAGAAGCCCGGTCGGCTCTACAACGACACCCCCTTTCACAAAAGACGGTCTCACTACGGGGGAATCGGAGAGAGAATTTACTGAATTAACCACAAGGTTACCCAAGACGCATGCCACTGAATTAGCCACACGGTTACCCAAGACGCATGCCACTGAATTAGCCACGAGGTTACCCAAGACGCATGCCACTGAATTAGCCGCAAGGTTACCCAAGACGCATGCCGCTGAATTAGCCGCAAGGTTACCCAAGACGCATGCCACTGAATTAACCACAAGGTTACCCAACACTCATGCCACTAAATTTATCATAACGATACCCAACACCCATGCCATTGAATCTACCACAAGGTTACCCAAGACGCATGCCACTGAATTAACCACAAGGTTACCCAACACTCACGCCACTAAATTTATCATAACGATACCCAACACCCATGCCATTGAATCTACCACAGTACCTTTGGAAATAGACACCAGCTTGGAACTTGGTCGGGACTGTTGGATTACATTGATGACATGTTTGGGTGCATTCTTCCTCATCTTGGCTATCCTGTGTATGAGTGGTTGCTTAACAATCAACTATGACTGTTTTGTTGCTTACTGTGGATCCTCATGTCATAGCAAGAAATGTTGTTTTAACCCTCCGAAGACTGAGGAGTTCAGTCTAAGTGAGTTAACGCTGGATTTGCAAGGAAATATCACCCACCGAAATAGTGAATCGGGCGCTAATGGAAGTTCCGATTCGTTTCCTGCAGAAATAACTGAATCTATAGTTGATGTTAAAGATTCCAGAAATCTCTAACGTACATGTGCATCGCTTGTTTTCTCAAACACTCCCAGTTATGTCTTGGTCCTAATTTGAGGCATACATTTTAAACGTTAATCACATCCCACTTTTGCCTCTTTACTTTGAACGTACAAGTACTAAGTCCTGATGCATTTCCGTATGTAATCATTGGTCATCTGCGATTCTGACCAGAAATAAATCCTTCGTTTTTTTGTAGGAAGACGCATAAATCGGAGTTGCAGACTGCCCAACAAACGCTTTCTCAGTCGTCATAACTGGACTAATTTCGAAATTCGACTTTCAACTTAAAATTCTTTGAAACAATACATTTTTACTTGTCACAAATACTGGAAAAAATTCTATGGAACTTTTTAATATGCTTTGTACACATCTGTTTAGTACCAGCTTGAACTTTAACGAGTTGATATCCTTTAACAGCATTGTTCACTTTTATACTTATAATTACGCAACCATATTTCTTTCTCTCTCACCTAACTGGCTCTTTCATTGGAAGGCGTCTTACCATATCGTTAAAACAAACTGATTGCTTTCCGAGACTTGAAAACTTCGCTCGGTTTAAGTAAAAGCAATCTTCAATATAAGACTTAACATTTTATTCATAAATTACTTCAAATTAAACCTTAATAGTGACTCGCTGTTTAAAGTGAGCAACACACGCATACATTTTACAGATAATGTATTTCTTTGTTTAACAAAGTTAAACGCTTCAACATAGACTTTAGGAGGCTTGGTATTCGAATGGGTGAAATGAAACCGAACATTCATACTTGAATGACTTTGGCAACTTTTCTACTTGCGGTGAAATTGCTTTAACTCTTAATTCTAAATTCGATCTATCTATAACTTAAAAACAACTTGGAAATTTTAAATGTCTCTTAAACTACACCAACTATGCATTGTTCGATTCAGAAAAAATAATGATGCTCGTTCTCGTGCTTTCTTTACACAATCGAAAATTCACCCCACTTCAATTTCATTTATATTTTAAATCTATATAATGTGAATTTAATTTTGCTGACATAAAAATATTTTGTCAAGCTTAAGATTGTTTTTAAACGCTTACATCTGTTGCTTGACTGTCTCCCAGATAATTTCTTACAAACTGGACGTTCTGCTATTTTGATAACTTGTTAATTATATTTAACAAAGTATAAATCCTCACTTTGTTTTATTACGTCGTCTTGACTGTTACCCGCAGTTAATACTCCTCGACTAAATTTCAAATTGGGTATGGTCATGGTAGAATGATCTGAAAGGACAAACTCCCGCTAATCTGTACAATACGATTTTAATAGATAGATTTATTTTAACTTCCTAACTTATATTCGGTGTCTCTGGGTTACATATTTATGTTTTCTGCTCTGAACTAAATTTAGCTTTCCTTGCCACCGAAAACCATCTGTAAACTTTCAAAAATGAACATTAGTGTTGATATTCTGTTTAATTTTACTAATGTTAGTATTAGACCTAATTAAAGTCCCTCTTTTGGCCCACCTCTATGTATCGACTGTAATAATCACTGTTCTAGAAATTATCTACAACTAACGAGGTGATTGAATAGAATATCACGAAACTCCAGGAATCTTAACTAAACAGTGTGCATAGCAAACTCTATTGAAAAAGCCACGACTTTTATTGAAAAAAATATTTTTAATTGACTTATCGCACCATATTGGAGATACAAGACTATGCATCTCCCTTTGTGTAGATGGGTAATTCAGCTCGTTACTACAGTACGTCAAGGTTGTACGTCCTTTCGTAGGAGCTTCACCTTTTCAGGTTGGGTATGGAACTGGCCTTATGTAGACTGTTACTTGGTTTAACGTGTCGCTCAAATACTCATCCGATGCCTGCGACGTGACTGTTTGTAACGAGTAATGCAGCTATCGAAGAGGTTAACAAATTCATATTGTCTGAATGTCCGTCGCCAAAACTAGTCACTCTGCTTTAAGTTGGGCTCGTGGAAGGCTGGAACCTTCCCTTGTCTCTCTGCAAATGGATTGTACATGTTACTGTCTTGTTCAACCCCCCCCACTTCGGAGGTTAAAAGATTAATGGGATCCCAGAAAAGTCAAGACTGAAGCCTAATTGTGGTTCTGGACTGATGTTCAGTTATCTATTTAAAAAAAATTTTTTTTTTTTTTTTTTTTACACTGACTCTAAAGAATTAAGCCAACGTGGATCGTCTTAGCAAGATGAAAATGGCCTATTCATATTCTTTGATACGCGAAATTTTTTATTTCGGCTGAGAAATACAATGGAGAGCATGAAGCTCAGATTTTTGAGGGGGTGAATGGGAGCGTTCGTGCCATATCTATATTTTATAATGGTCTGTAGCTAGCCACTATTGCCACCCATTCATCAATATGTATATAAGCAACAATCCTTCACTAATCACGCTGTGACCACCAAAATACCACACTCGCTCTGTGAAAAGACCAACTTAAAACGCTGGATGAAATGTTTTTGTTACAAAAGAGCATAAAGCTCTGAGCTGTTTTGAGTGGGGAGCGGTCATGCCATATCTATATTTTCTACAGGGCCCTTGATAACCACATTCGCCGACCCATTCCTCAGTACAATTATATATGCAACCATCCTTCAAGTGCGTTACAACCACCAAAATACCACACTCGCTCTGTGAAAAAAACCTACATAAAACCCTGAATAAAATCTTTGATTATATTTAGAGATGATTTTTATTAACAAGGCTTAAGATTCATTGGAAGGAAATGAATGTTGTATTTAGTTCAAAACACATTTTTTCCTTTAGCTAATTGATTTGATATAAAATAAAACACATTTGTTACGGCAGGCCTTTGTTATATGACAAAAGGAAGTAATCTTGACTTTTAATTTCAACAATGCAACAGGAAAATATATCAAATTAAATGATACGAATAACAATTCAATATAAATGAGGATTGCAGAATATCATTTCCCGATTTATTTCATGCACGTCTTTTTATATTTCTCTTGTATTCTGGTGTTCTGTGTAACTTTTATATAAAACTAAAATGAAACTTTACAATTTCCTTTTAGTTTTTCTTTAAATTTCATGTTTTAAATTTTCTCTGTAAAATTCAAATTTATAAAAATGTTTTCATTAAAAAAAACATGAAACATTTTAATACGTTTTAGATTTTACTTTTATTTATTTTTTTTTTAATTTTCCACTTATTTTAAAAAATATGCTATTAGGAAAAATAATTCAGATCTGAAATTGACTTATGCCGGAGAAGTCAAAAATACTTCCCTTTAACATTTGACAAACATCGTAGCTTTTCTGTTGATTTGGTTATTGATGTAACCGATATTTTGCAACGTATTGTCTTTTCACTTTTAAAATAAAACAATCTGTATCACATAAGCTTAACCAAAATTTATTTTGAACCAAGTTTAAATTAGTTGCAACATTTTTGTTTAAATGATTTTAAACTTTCCTTCTGGTCTGACTCGTTATACGCCCATATATAGTAAGATATGAAATGGATTCTTGCCTTTTCCAAAACTAATAGCACGAAGTGAAGCAGGACTTTAACAATTCCCTTAGGTGATAACCGTTTCGCTACGTGCCCCTCGGTTGAGTTAGAAATTTTTGACAAGTTTTATTACAAATGTCTTATTTTTCCTTTGAAAATTTCATTGTTACAAATATATCAGCAGTTGACTTATGTGTGCCTTTTGCCCTCTTTCTGGAAAATAAAATTGTCTATTATGACATAACTACAGACTGGATTAAAGGTTAATCATAAAGTGAATTATTTATATGTAGTGGATGTGTGCAAAGTTCAGCTTCACTCCTTAATCACAAAGGACAAAAATCTAGTGCTAATCTAATACAATGCATTTTATCTTCACTAATTCTAGATATTTTTCGATTATTGACTTCAACTGAAAGCAGTAATGTTTTAACTTGGTATATTTCTTCTGATCGATTTCATTACTTTGAATCTAACTCGAACATATGCAGAATAACTAACTCTTGGGGATACCAGTATTTTAGAGCTGTGAATGGTACATAATCCCTTCCTATACAACCTGTTAGCATCAACCTTTTTGTTATGTATCCTCTTTATACCGCCCGTTCAAACTTTTTTTTTTTTTTTTTTTTTTAACAATAGCAGTCACATTTCCTACGCTGTTACAGTCCGTCTAAATTTTTATCTATTTTCCTGATATTGGGAATATTTTATTTCGAGTTATAACTAACATGCTGTCAGCCTCAGAAGGTGTCACATGACAGTCTCATGGAGCAAATTTCAGCAAAATCAACTCCTCGTTCATTGATATCTTTTCCAGGAATAACAAATGTTTCATTAAAATAAGAACTCTTGAAAGAAGACCATGAAACAAAGAATTTTTTTTTTTTGTGATAATACATTTAGTCAAGTTTACTCACCAAGGACCAATATGAGTAATAATATATCCATGATATACTAACACTCAACACAAAAGAAAATACAGCATAAGCCCATATAAGAACATTAAATATTTATACTAAAAGGATACATAGATTAGCGGGATATATAAATGAATCCCAGTATATAAAAATACACATTTTTCCATTAACAAGCTGTATGTTTAAAAAAAATGGGAAAAAGGCTTATTTTCTAGGTGTTGCTCGTATCACTACGTGACTTTATCGTTCCCTGACAGGGTCAGAGACAACTATCTCCACTGTTCAATGAACCGAGGCAAATAGACAGATGGAATTTCTGGGACTGTCATGTAACACCTGATGATCTCCCAATATACGTGCAAATTATAAAACAGAAATAATTATTTCTCGTATTCTTACAATATCATTACAATTCCTGTAATTCCACTTTACTTATCTTTGAATTCTTGAAAGTCTTAATATAGGATATGGTATATAACACTAAGCGTCGACATAAGAGAAACCCTGATAAAGGGTTTATAATAGATGATACTAGAGAAATTGATGTTGTGAAATCTTTGTGACAAATATATTTTGATATCGTGGATATTGTTATCCGCTGTATAGATCCAGAACTTTATCTTGTTAAAGATATATTGCCACAAAAAGATGTCAATTGCGTGTCCTTGTGCCAGAGTTAGAAAAGTTTAAAAACAAAATCCAACTAAATGGAAAAGAAGTTTTAAATTATTGCAACAACCACTAAAACACTTCAATTACTCTATGCAAGAAACCCTACTTAGAAATATGATCCGGGTTCAAAGGAAGAAATGGTATAGACTATAATTTGTTTTTCAAAATTCATGATAAATGTCTGTGTGTGTGTGTATATATATATATATATATTGAATTAATGATGAAATGGGGCTGGGGGATGTAAAAAAAAACAAAAGAAAATCAATTTGTATCTAAACAAAATGTCAAGGGGATTTAGTTGCACTCCGCACCAACCATAATATTTTTCTGGATCACCGACTGTTTTCCGGCCAAACTCAAAAACAAGTCGTGTGATCCCTACACGAAGATGGAGCTAATCCAAAGAATCGGAAAAAAACAAGGAAGAAATAAGTAGGTGGGGAGGAGAAAATATGAAGTTTTAATCCAGGAGGAAAATATGGAATAATGATTTTTAGGGAAGAAGAAAAAAGAGCGGGGTATGAAAAATTATGGATCAGGGGATCCTGGACTGCTACAGCAAGATGACAGGGCCATGAAAAAAGCCTAGTTAATTAAGAATGAGAGAAGAACTCCTATTTACTCAGGATCCGATGAGGAAACCGTACAAAGGGAGGAAACGTAGACTCCAATGTAGCAACCCCTTTCGTACGTCACGGCTCCCTACTTTCATCTATCTTTCGTCGAATATTATATGATCAAAGCATTTTCTATCACATATGATTTTGATTCTAAGCTGATTGTTAAAGAAAGAAATCAGATCGCAATCAGGAAAGTTAAGACTGTCATACCATCCCTTTAGCTGCATTGTCCAAATAGCCATTCGAAACACGGCTTGGATCCCCTGGCCTTCCCACGGAAAATCAATGATGTCGACGACATGTGCTACGTTGAGCTGCGCGAACTGCTTGGGACTGATGGGTGCAGTCACTTTCCCGACGTAGTCCTAAAGCGAACGAATCCATTTGCAGTGGAAGAAGGCATGCTCGGTCGTTTCCTCTGAACCATTGTAACAGGGGACATATTTGGGCATGTCTACGATAAATTCTTTGAAGACAACTCCAGCAAGCCGCATTTTCAATTACAGTTTTCAAGACAGATTCTCGTTTGTTAAAAGATTAGCTATACGATAAATTTGAAAAGCCGTTGAAGAGGGCCATATAATTTGCTCATTTTGTTCCAGTAAAAACTGTACTTGTATATAAAAATGCATATTGTTACTCAAGATCTGACAATTGAAAGGAGTTGAGAAAGTGGTGAGTGGCTCTTCTTTATAATCCTTTCTCGAATTTTACTTGTTTCAGTCACTCATCTTAACAAATAATAATATACCTTCCACCATAATGTCCCAAATATTCAAAACAGCTTTCAAACTACACACATCATAATACATGGGAAAGTGTACCAAAAAATCTTAGGAAATAATTACAAAAAATGCAATAACTTGAGATGAGTCGTCAGGGGAATAAAATCAATCAACTGATCTATCAGTTAAGCCAAATTACATTTGTTACTCTATGAGATACAACACTAATCCCATAAGTACATAAATTGTAGGAGAATTATTGAAATTTTATATAGAAAAAGAAATCCCCGATGATATGAAAATGAAAAGAAAAAAAAACACAAAATATTTTACATTTAGAAAAGAAAATTGATTATTAGGAACAATTTTTTGCTAGCAGCTAATGGCCTTGTATCAACCAAAGCAAAAATCATTTGATATGAAAACTTCTGTTGATTAAAACACACACACACACACACACACAAGCAAAAACAACCCAAAAATAGGTCTGTGATTGGCTATTTAAAATTCAACAAAGAAAACAAAACTATCCTAGTTTCCCATTAATTGTTGATATTGATCTTATTTAAATCTTACATTCATTGTTTATGCCATTGGTTAATCTAATATTATAAAATGATTTATTTCGATATATTTGAGCACCGAACAACGGAGGACTTAATGCAGCCTTCTTCTTTACCAACGCCAATCTGAACTAACTTTTTGCCAATGTTTCCCTCATCCTTTTCTAGTTTCAGCCATAGTTTCTTCTCATCAAACTTGACTCATATCCACAATATCCAACAACAACAGTAACAAGCTCCTTCAGAATTTCGTCATCTCTCCTCCTAGTTGCCTAAAAAAACTATAGAGGAAGATACAACCACCTCACTGCATGACCTCTTTGATAACGATCAGAAAGCCCTCCAAAAGAAGCCGGAAGAGCTGGTAGCTGGACCATCAAGATCTTTAATACAAGGAACATCAACAGCAGAAAGGCCATCGCTACCGGTCTCACTAAACTAGACTAAAGAATCCTTACCTCCAGCAAGCCCTATACCACGAGGAGGAAAACCACCAGTAAGTCCAGCAACACCAGTCTCTTGGTCTGTTTCCCTCCACAAAAAATATCAGCGAAATACCATGAAAAGGACAGAGTCGAAAAGTACGCACTGTACTTTCAGGTGAACTAGATATTACCCATACATGAGTTGGTAGGGGCGGTCGAATCCAAGACTCTGTCTTTTATATCAAACCTAAGGACTAGGGAACTGACTGGTTGAAAGAAAGAAACGAGGAGCTGCTGAAATCTGCAGCATCCTATGCCGGAAATTTTGCTGGCGAAGTTTTGCCACATGGAATGTCCTGCTGTCCTCGAAAGAGGTTACGGCAAAGCTGGCTGGTAGTAATATAACAAAAAACTTCTGGCTTCAGCCGGATTATAGGGGAAGGAAACAGATCAAAGTAACCGTGTGCAATTACACGGAGACATCTTCTCTGCTTACATGAGCGCGTATGGCAGTGTGGAAAAATCCACGTAATAAAATCGGCGGATGGGACAGCACACGGATACTACGTCTTCAATATCTGTATGAAAAGGGAGGGCTTTCAGGCCGTTTCACACATCTTAACCTACCAGGGGCAATAAATGATGGTGGTCGTTGAGGTTAGGAGCCTTAGCTTGTCATGTAAGCAAATAGGCTTCCTGGCCAGAATCTGCCCTTAAAAGACCCTATCCAACAACAGCAACACCAATAACAACAATAACGTCAAAGCGAAAAAAACAGTACTACCCTGGAACCAGAGGACAAACAAGAAAACCCTGAAAAGGTATGGACCCAGGTTACCAGGAAGAAGAGATCTCCCGCAAAAACCACTACAACAGAAACAACATCAGTAGCAATAACAATGAAAATAGCAACCAAAACAACAGCAGAAACAACAACGAACCAAACATCAACTGCAGAAACAACAACTAACCAACAACAAAAAAAAAACAACAGCAAAAACAATAGAAACACCAGCAACCAAACAGCCTCCATCAACCCCAAAAATAGAAGAAGAAAGAAGAAAAAATTGCAGAGGGGGAACAACTTTCGAAGATGAAGACCAGCACAAATTTAAAATGAAGGATATATAATGGGAAAACCCACTCAAAAAAAAAAAAAAAAAAAAAAAATTGTACCCGACCCAACCGCCCAATAGAAACACAATTTCAGTCTACCTAACAATTTAAATCAAAACAGTCCCTATTCAAATCATCACCAAAGAAAGCATCTCTTCTAAAATCGCCTCAAAAACAAGCCCCTCAAGAAAACCCTCTCCAAATCCCACCGCCCCATCAAGACGATCCTCATCCCAACACTTCTCAAATGTTATTCTATTTTCCCCAAAACTCCCGTTCCTCTCACTTTCAAGGCTGTTCTCCTGGTCCAGGTCCCTAACCAGGTTCCTTGACGCATATCATTCCCAAGCACATTCACACCCGAGCCGACCAAAACCCGACAAAGGGCCAAATCGGCATCAGCCGAAAAAACAATAAAGAACTCATAGGAGCGACTTTGTGCTCAGCGGAAGCTGAAGAACTTCCTGTCGACTTTCAACTCCGCAGAGCACTCAAGCCAATCCTTGATTTTAAAAACAGAAAACAAAAATGTTTCAAATCCATATCTGTTCAGGGGTGCACCCATGTATGATATCTCATTGAGAAGGCCAGTCGAGCGGACATAAGGCTGGTGGAGATGGAGCACCCCTCCCTTAAAAAAGCATTAATATTCTGTTTTGGGAGGGTTCCCATTTATGTACATAGGTACATTTTTGTACTTCTTTTGACAGGTTACTAAAGCTAAGGTACCCACTAGACCTGCTTGGTGAACTCTCAAACCTCAGTGTATATGTTACTGCCGTGCAAGAGACTCACTACCCTTGCGCTGTGGACTGTTGGGTGCTGGAGGATGACTACGTTGTCCTTTCAGCATACGACAGCCGAAGTAGCGTTGGGACTCAGCCTTAATGCTGATGAAAATCCTCTTCTTGCAGATGACGGGGGCCGGCTGGTTGTGTCCGATGTTGCCGTTAAAAGTTTCGAGTTCTAATTTACCGCGGCTTATGGGCCCAATATCGCTGCAGAGAGGGATTCTTCTTTTTTTTTTTTTTTTTTGCAGTAAGCGCCGTTCCTCGACGATCCAAAACAAATAGTTTTAGTGGGCGATTGGAATGCGATCCTTGATCCCAACTTAGACAGGGACAGAAGAGGAGCTAGAGGGTCGGGAAGTTGTGAGAGCAGCCTGATCGACTTTATGATTCGCCATGACTTAGTCGATAGGTTTCCTCTGGCTCATTCAGAGAGGAAGATCTGGACGTAGCTGGATAGTTCGTCTTCTGTCTGTGCTAGATCCTATCTGTACAGAGTGTTAGAGGAGCTGACACTGATTTTAAGTGTCCCACGTTCCAAAACATAGTGCAGATGGACCATAGGCTTATTAGTGTCAGTTTGTGGTTAACTGATAGGCCTTGTCTAGCCAGTTACTGGAAGTTCAATATCTCCTTACAGGAGTACGAGACTTCTGGGACCGGCTGGAATCCTTAGTTCAGCAGACATTAGTGGTAACGGTTAAGTGGTTGGGATCTCTTAAACATAAGATTAGAAATTTCGCCATCAAATACGGCGGCCAGCTCAACTTAGATCGGACTAAGATGGCCAAATCTTTAGAAGATAAGCTATCCCGGATGATATAAGGGAGGGTTCCCTAGTCGTAGATTTATCTAGACGGAACCTTGAGCATGAGGCTAGCGATCGCTATAAGATCTTGCTTAAAGATGGTTTTCAACGAAGCCGTGAAATGAAACGCGTCCACGCGAGAGGAAGAAGTACGAAGGTTTTCCTTTCAGTATATTGAATCTGTCAAGTCAGCAGATGGGCGTGTGCTCGGCTCGAATCGTTAGATGCGCGACGCATTTTGTGATCGCTTTGCTCATTGTACTGACCTCCCGGTTTAGAAGTTTCGTTGCTATTTAGCCGACTTCCCCGCCTTCGGGAGGTTGAAGAGGCTTGCTACGAGGATTTTGTTACTGAATGCGAAGTTCGTGATGCGTTGAAGCTTGTCGGCTTCAACAAATCGCTCGGACTTAATGTTTTACCCTATGAAGTGTACTTGAGGCCGCCGCACATGTTTGTGCCTATTCCGACGGATATATTCAACCACGAGTTCGCTCAGAGAGGCATCTCTGGTAGCGTTACCAAGGGCGTGATCATATTGCTGAAAAAAGGTGGCAGGCATGTTTAGGAGGAGCTAGACCATTACAGGCTCATAACACAGTGTTAAAGATTTTAGCCCGGGTATGGCGGTTGTGAGGTACGAAAAGATAGCAGGGGCCAACACAACTTTGGTAAGAGAGAATATTTGCTGTTTATTTGCCCCGTCAATTTTTTTTACAATTAAACCGTACTTATATTTAAACTGCTTGCTAATGCTAAACTGAATTATTTGAAAAGGGACTGTTTTTGACCTTGAAACTGTATTCACACTAAACTGAATTGTTAAATATAGAACTGTTTTGACATTTTACTGTATAAACAAAATCTTTACCTACTCATGCTAAACTGAATTGTTTTAAATAGAAGTGATTATTTACATAAAAATGGATTCGGCGTTAAATATCCTAACAAGGTTGATATGCCATAAAACCCAACCAACCAACCAAGCTGTGTGTGTGTGCTTGAGTGTGTGTGTGTGTGAAATTAAAATTCTACTTGGTTTAAGTAAAAACATATCTTAAAATATTTTTTACCTTAAATTCTTGAAATTACCTCCTTAACAGTGACTGGCTGGTTAAAGTGAACAACATACGACCCCACGAATAGGTATAATAACCACCAAATTTATAGACCTATCTATAATAATTTTGAATCAGACCCCTCGTAAGTTAGAACACTAGAAGTAATCCTTAGAAGTGACATTTTTTTCTTCATGATAAATCTGTAAGTATTGAATATGCGACTAAACAGCACAAGGAAAATGAAAGTCT
The DNA here is from genome assembly GCA_963585895.1 of Sepioteuthis lessoniana. Lineage (NCBI taxonomy): Eukaryota > Metazoa > Mollusca > Cephalopoda > Myopsida > Loliginidae > Sepioteuthis > Sepioteuthis lessoniana. The sequence continues at coordinate 102,177,925 of OY757919.1, read as the reverse complement.
CCCACAAACTCTACGTTGATGTCTTAATGTGTGTTTTTTTTTTCAGCCTTATTCAAGAACACCCTTCAAAATATTAAGTTTAGTTGTTTACCAGCTGTTTTGGGGTTATGTTATGCCGGGATCTAATTCATTTATTAATACTGAGTTTATTTTCAAAGCTAATTATATTTGGTCTATAATATTTTGCATTAATTTCCTCTTCCATAAATATTTGCATTGCCCTGTTGGGACATTCAGACTGATAACTACCAGAAAGAATTCTACAAGAGTCAAATATGCAATTGTAAATACTGACCATTTATTTTGTGATATCACATAGAAAGCCTATTAAATGAACAACTCCAAAATGCTAGTTGACAGATGGAGAACCAGCGTGAAACTCCAGGTACTAAACTAAGAAAGGTGCAGTAAAGAAATATATTAAGCTACGATTTATTTTTGTGCGTGTCTTTCTCTCTTTTTTTAAGGAGAAAAACGTGTGTTTATAAAATTTGACATCATAGTTGAAGGACGAACTTTGATAAATAAAAACAATTATTACGAAAAATGATTTGAAAATATAAAGTTCATTTTTTGGTATTCATATTACATTTAATATCAAATAAAATCCTTTGTATAAAAGAGCAATACTTGAAACTATTTCCGAACAGTCCCGTGAGGTAATGATTAAAGTACTGGACTGCGTTATCACTGTAAGCGAGTTCTAACTCTAATTGCTCAATTACTCTTACTTTCGGAAATTTGAGGAAAGTATTAACCCTCTAAACCGGGTCATTGGTATAATGAGTAGAATTTTCGCTAACGGTACGGGAGACCAGTGTTCAATCCCAGGTCGAGTCATACCAAAGACTCAAAATATGGTACTTGGTGCGGCCTTGCTTAACACTCAGCATTATAAGGTACGGAACAAGTGTAAAGTGGAGCAATCCAGGGAATAGAGTAGCGTCTTCCCCTATACCTCGGTGTAGTAGCTATTGAAAAGGGAGCCTTCGGGTCACTCTCGACTAAGGTCGCCAACTTTACTAATTAAGTTTTTTACATTACCAAGTATGATTTAAATTGTCAATGCAACTGTTCTACAAGGATTGCTTTGGCAATAAATATTCCATGAAGTTTGATATGCCATAAGATAAAAGCAAAAGCAAAATGATAACGAGAAATAAAATTGTTTAATAGTGAAAAATAAACAAAAAAAATAAAAAGGAATTAAAAAAAATAGAACAGATTTGTTTATTTATTGACGAGATTCAGTATCGTCTATTATGATTATCCTTCAATTTTTCTAATTCTTTTTACTTATAAATTTCATTTCATCGCAGATCAATGATTTTGGCGGATGTGGAAATTTCCGGTTTCGCGTTGAAGTTCTGCAGTGGAATAAGTATTCTGTATTTATCACCCACGTAAATGGTGCCGGTGAACGGAAGTCTTTCACGTTCGAATGCTTAATCTGGCAGGACTGCTCTTGTTTCCTTTTCTTTATGTTCTCGCTTTAGAGCCTCGGCTCCAAAACCTTAGAGATAAGAGGTAAAATTTGGTGGCGCATAGGATCGTTTAAGACCGTTTGCTACGAGAGAAGGTTTCCGCGTACACCGATGAAGTCACCATGTTCCTGTCGTGTCTGGACAAAAAATAAGTGGTGAAATCGGCATTTACTGAGTACGAAAGTTCTCAGAGATGAATATGGAAAGAACAAAGAGCGGGCCTGGACTCGGTGGATGTCGTTAAAGTGCAGGGTGAAAGTGTGTGGTGTGAACATCTTATCCCTGGTTGTCGGTACTCTCCTTAGCTACAGTTCTGTTATTAGCCTTGGAGCAACTCTTGCTGTCACTTCTTTAAAAGTGAGAGCAAGCCAATATTCCGTCGGCTGGTCGTTTTCAACACCCTTGTATTTGGGGCTTGGAGATACCTGACTAGGCTTGTCGAAAGATTCATATTCCTTAGTCGGTCAATGACATGATATTCAGCATAGGGAAGGACCGCTTTCTGAAAATCGATTTTCTTGCCGGAGGCTATGGCCCGACGTAGATCGAAGGTTAAATTGCTGTTTCCAACTTCTCAAGCTACCTTGATCCAATGACCTATTACGCCGTCACGAGATCTATAGTACCGTATCAATTCAGAACTGCTTGGGAAACGACTTAGGTCGTAAGTGGGGGAGATTCACTCCCAGTTGCGTTGGGTGTCAGTATCAAGATATTTCAATAACTAGGAGATTTCACTTACTTCGCAGTTTGGTCGGAATGCGTTGTCCGTTGCAGGCATGGCAGACATGCTCAGCTGTACCCGTTATGACAGTGGATTAGCGAAAACAGTTGGGTGCACCTTCTTTCACTATAAACGGGTCTGCGCAATTTGGGAGTTTGTCGGAAGGTGACGATGCGCATCAGTTTTAAGCACTTCATGCAGCTCGACGTAGCATACGTTGTAGACCACATTGATCCTACATGGACTGGTATGAAATGCAGGGTGTTTCTGGGGATCTTAGCCGTGGCTCAAATGAAAACCTAGACAACGCAGCATGATATTCTTCACATTTCTGATTTCTTTCTCAGCTTAGTGTGAAAATCATATGTGATAGAAAATGCTTAGATTCATGATATTCGACGAAAGGTGTGTGAAAGCAATAAACTTCATCGTATGAAAAGGTGATCGATTGAAGTCATTTCCCTTCTCCTGCTCAGTGGTACGCGACCCTAATCAGAACCCCACTCTTAGTAAGTTGGTGTATTCTTTTTTTTTTATCTTAATTAACTGTATACTTGTTTCATGGCTTCCTCATATTACCTTAAGTGTTCAGGATTCCCTCCCCCCAATTTAAAAAAAAAATTCTATCTTTGTCTTCCCTGCTAATTTTTACTCTCACCCTATTTTCTGCAGGAAACTGTCACCCTATTTTCCTTCCAACTCGTCAATCCGCACGATTTTTCTTGTCCTTATAAGAATAGTTCCATCTCCTTAAAAGGACTGCCCAGCTTGTTTTATGTGTTGGCTGGAAAATGGCCGGCGGCCCAAACTTTATTTATTGGTTGGAAACAAACTCCCATTAGCATTTGGATTTCTTGCTGTCAATTTCTTTTTAGGTTCAGTATTTGGTTTAATGGCATTTCAACCCTTGTGGGTTACCTAATGCTAAGTCCTGTTTTTTATCGATATGAGTTGTTGTAGCTCTAATAAATTTGATAATTTCTTTTTTACCCTCAACGAAATGGTTTCAGTGACTTTTTCGTCGCTGCCAATTTTAGCTTTTTAAGTTTTATTATGTTCTTTGTTTGATGACATATCAAACTTCATGGGTTATTTAAAGCCGAATCGTCTTTGTAGAAGAACATCAATAAAATTATATAACTTGTAGAGTTGATAACTTTTACAAGAAAATAAATGAATATAATTGTGTGAATGGAATTCAAACCCACACACTTTGAAGCCGCAGTCCAGCAATTTAGTCATTACTGTTAGAATTGGTTTCAAGTAATGCAATTCAACTCTAACCCTTTTATTTGATATTAAAAATTCATATGCACATAGTTAAAACATTAAAATAAAAAAAATAATTATTTTAATAGCGATCATTTGTTTACTCAGTTAAATGCGTCAAGCAATTAATAGTGATCGTTAATTATTAATTAAACAGACTGGCTCATTAGCCTAGTCGATAGAGTGTTTGCCAATGGTCCGGGAGACCTAGTTTCAATCCCAGGTCGAGTCATACCGAAGACTTTACAAATGGTACTTGATACCTCCTTGCTTGACACTCAGCAATATAAGGTACATATCGAGGGCAAAGTGGAGCAATCTAGAGAAAGGAGTAGCACCCACCCTTACACCTCGGTGTAGTAGCTATTGAAAATGGCGCCTTCGGGTCGCCCTCGACTACGGTCGACAACTTTACTTACTTTACTTATTCGACCCATAGATGGCCCCCTAACAGGTTCTACTACTCCTGGTCAGAGTGAGGTGTTAATGAAGGAATACTCCACATTCCTCAAAGCTCCAGGACTAGAGCTAGACATTAAATAGTTTCGTGTCATGGCCAGGTTACTCGTTCGGCATTGCCGAGATGCTATCGGTGTATTCACCCTAACTCGACTGGGCTTTTGGCTATTTTTAAGACCCCTTTATTAAACGAAATGTCTTATATTGTTATACTTACATTTGTAAATATATCATTTCCATGAATATTGATCATTCATTCATCTTTACTCTAATCCCTTGCCCATTCACCTGGAGCTGTAGAATACACAGACTGCATCACTTCAGAGTGATAAGACCCGCCAATTAATATCCTGGATATGACATTAAACAATCTGATGGTGAGGTTGCAGTAATGCTGAAGCTTTGGGGAATGTAGAGTAGTCCTTTATTGCCATCGTTCCAGGTCCACTCTTTTTCTGAGTGGTAGCACCTGATAGGTTCCTATCTTTGGATCAAATTGAAGTAAACTGAGTTGGTTAAGATGGTACTGTCTTTGCATTTAAACTGCGTACTTATGCAGCACTGAATTGCTCAAAATAAAACTATTTTGACATTCACGTCTCGTATTTAAGCTAAACTGAATTATTTGAAATAAAACTGTTTTTACATTTAACTGTATATTGCTCATTCGGCTCTGACTGCATCTCCGCAGAAGGGTAAGACTCCCCACCAACGAGTGTCCTGGATATAACACTAAACAATCAGATGGTAAAGTAATGTGGGAGCTTTGGGGAACGTGGAGTACCCCTTTCATTGCCATTGCCCCAAGGTTCACTCTAGCACGGAGTAGTAGCACCTATTTGGGTCCTATATATGAGTCAAATAGAACTAAACTGTGTACTTATGCTAAACTAAATTGTTTGAAATATAACTGTTTTGACATTTAAACTGCATACTTTTGCGAAACTGAATTGCTAGAAATGGAACTGTACTTACGCTAAACTGAAGTGCTTGAATTAAAACTGTTTGACTAAACTGAATAGACTGAAATAGAAATATTTTTAGGTTAAATTGTGTACCTATGCTAAACTGATTTGTTTGAAACGGAACTGTTTATTTGTATAAAAATAGATTTGGCATTAAATAACATACAATGGTTGATATGCCATAAAACCAAGCAAATAATTTTGACTCATCTCTATTATCATTTTAAGTTTTCAATCTTTCAAATGCGGTAACAATTTTTAAATTGTTAATTTTTCGAAAATTAATCCCGGCATTTTGGTGATTGAGGTCTAGAAGGGATCGATATTTGTAATGCTATATAGTGAATAAGTCAGTAATTGCGGTTTGCTAAGTTTATCCTAGAAAAGCATCATCCCCGTTTCCAATAACCCACAATTTTTATAGCCTTTTACTCAATTATAAATGTGAGCATTTTATTTATAATAAATAAAAACGGTTATAAAGCATGGAGTAATTCATTACAAATGAATGCAAACATAACAGATATCCATCCCAAACCTCTGGTTGTTATTTCGAGAACCAGAGTGCTAAGAAAATCTTTTAAAATGTAACCCCTGGAGAACTTATTAAAGTATTTTGAACTGATTTAATGAAAAACAAAGACATAGTTAGATACAAGTTGAAATTATTCAAGACGAAGGATTTTTCTTTTGGTAATGATACACAAATTGCCACACTCGAATTCGAATTCCCTTATTATTGTCGTGATCTTTTGACGACGAAGTGATTGAATTTCAAAAGAATCAGCAATTTATGAGTTTTATTTAAATGGTTTTAATTGATGATTATAATCTTTGTATATTTCTCTTCGGTGTCAAATGACAGTGTTCAAGCCCAAATGAAATGTTGCATTTTGAATCGCCATATTCAAGACAGACAGATTCTCGTTAGTTGAAAAATTTGCTTTAAAATAAATAAATGTGTACTACCGTTGAAGAAGGCTATTTAGTTTAGTGATTTTGTTCAAGCAAAAAATATACTAATTTCTATATGAACATACAAATTGTGACACTAAGTTTGAAATGGGGTGGTGATGAGAAACTGTCCTTTATTATCCTTCCTTTAACTTTACTAGTTTCAGTTACTGATCTAAACAAACAATGTATTTTCCAACATAACGTTACATATATTCAAAACATCTTTCAAGCCTCACATACCATAATATGTAGGAGCATGTGCTAAAAAAGAGAAAGTCTTAAGAAATAATTACAAAAATAATATTAATATGAACGTATAACGAACACGATTCCCTATCTGCAAAGCACAAAATAACCAGAGATGGGTTGACAGACAATAAAAATCAATCAATCAATTAAACCAAAATAAGCCAGTTTATCTACGAGAAGCTAAATTATTCCCATATGTTCATAAATCGTAGAAGAATGATTGAAAGATTATATATAAAAAAATCACTGTGGATATGAAAATGAGAAGAAAAAAGCAGAAAAAATGTTTATCAGCAACAAATTTTCTGTTGTCAAACTAAGCAAATATCATCTGATATTGTAAATGTGACTATTTCGGTGAACTTTTGCGTTCCCAATGAGACGTACTCCCCATTGCATCATCAACCAGAGGCTCCCCAAAAAATAGGGAATGCCGACGGGATCAAGCATTGGTTTTGGGACAAAAGCGCACGAGTCTTGATTCATGCATGTCCCCGCCCCCGATGATTAAATGACCTGGTGTCAAATCCTGACTGATCACAGGTTGGATCCATTAAGATCTAACACGCATGCGCATGCGAATAAACACGCTAATTGGTTGTCGATTGGTCACTTTATATTTATAAAAGAAAACAAAACTATTCTAAATAATAGTGATAAATATTAAAGTGGGTTGGACGGGGTTCAACCGAGTCCCTCTAAAGATTTTGTTTTGAAACAACTTGATTTCTTCTGGGGTTTTTAGATTTCTCGATTTTATTTTGACTTACAAACTTTATTCATAATAAAAAAAATCGTTGTAATATGTGGACATTGCTCATTATTTATATCATTTCATACTTTTAACAGGTATCATATATTTAGAGGTTTTTCTTACACAGCGTAAATGATGTATCAGGACCGATGATTGTCAATATTGCTAAAAGGAATGGGTCAATGATTGTTGTTAGCTAATATTAGCATAGAATATTAGTAATTTACGAAGCTTTTTTGCTTAGATGTGGCACAAGGCCGAATGAATACGGCACCCAATAAGATTCGAACTCACTCGTGTAGGTTTGCTAGTCTAGCTTGCTAACCATTACACCACCAGAGGTACCCTCAACAAAATATAGTATCATTTGCATAGACGACCAATCCCACATAAAACATAAGAGCCCGGAGTTCAATTGTAAATGGTTACATTCACAATAAATGAATGAGAGAGCAACCAAACGGAGAATTTGTCCTTATTTTCGTTTTATTTTATTTTAGTTTTTTTTTCTCCCATTCCCATCATCTAATATTCATTGTAAATAAATCATTAATTCATTCCATTCGGGGTTTTTAAGTAGTTCTTTTCATAGAGCAAAAATGGTATTTTGGTGACTGCAGCACGTATGGGGATGAATGATCGGTTATATATTGTACTGCTGAATGGGTAGGCGAATGTGGCTTGCTAGGTTCCCTTAGAAAACTTAGACAAAGCATGACAGCTCCCTTTCCCCTCCCCCACAAAACCATAAGAGCCTTGTGCTCTCCTTATATAAGGAAATGAAATACATTCACAATAAATGTATATCCTAATTTTACCACTGGTTGTTGATATTGAACTCGTCTAAATCTTATTTTATTGTTTGATTTTGTTAAATGAAAAATACTATTATAGTATTTATTTGGTTATTTTCACCAAAGACACAGGTGGTCGTTTTTTAAGCAACCATGCTCAAGGAAGTTGCTCGCGTATTGTGCTTCGTTGTAGTTTTAAGAATCTGTTTGGTTGAATGTACCGATAACTATGATACGAAAGCAAAAAGAAACCATGAGAACTTTATAACGAAACACCCTTTGTCAAAAGACGACATCATTACGCAGGATTGCCAAAAAGATATCACTGAAGTAATCACACGATCTACCCCGACAGATAGGATCCAATGTACAGAATCCCCTTCGACCACATCATCTCGAGGACTATTTGTCTACTTGGAATTTAGTCGGAGCCGTTGGATTTCATTGATTGCATGTCTTGGTGTGATCCTTCTCATCATAACACTTGCGACTGGCTGCTTCAAAATTAGATGTGACAATATCCCAAATCCCTATGTGTCCCTTGGTCGTTGCGAGATTCCTCACCCTCCGGAAGCTGTGGATTACGGTTTAGATCGGTTGACGATGAGTTCTTCCCAAGAAAGTGACGACCAGGAGCAAGATGAATCTGAATGCGAAAGATATTTCGATTCGCTCCAGGAAATGTCTGAAGAATCAAGTGATTTCACTTTTGAAACTCTTTAAAGTGAAGATGTATCAAAATCAATTCATCTTGAACGGTTTTTAATGATTTCTTAGTTTTGATTTGCGGCCTACAACAGTAAATGTTAATCGTTTCACATTTTGCCTTCTAACTTAAATGTTTTAATGAGGGATTTTAGTCTCGTAAGGGTTTTATGAATATGTAAACATTCTGACGCTGACCATTTAATAAATAGTTCGGCTTCATAGGAAAAACAACCCTCAACTTAAGTTAACGGTCGATAAAGGAATAACATTTTCTCTTGCATATGATGTGCAACAGAAATAATTTCGAAGTCCAAATGTTTGGAAATTTGTTTAAAGTTCGGAATATCTAAATTTGAATCATTTTTAAATCTTTACCTCGTAGCCTGTAATTTTTCAGTGGATCTTTTTAAAACTTAATCTCGATTTACTTATTAGAAATGTTTCATATACACTTATTTTACAAGGTACTGTTTTTTGTTTTTTTAACTTGGAATATAACAATAGTTGATCCTATATTTTAACAGGATCTTTCATTTAAATCATTACGTAACTCACGAATACTTATTGCATTATTCTCTAAATGTCACGTCATTATAGCAAGAACTATTACGAAAATATAATGAACAATGTCTTGACATTTTCTGCGCTGAATGTAGCGAGAATAATCGATCAGGTTATTTTAGTTTACCGGTGGTTTTCTTGATGTACCTTATTTCATTCACCGAATTTTCAAGGGGAACTCTACAACATTGCCATTTTGTCACTCATACAAGCCGTCACTTAACTTCACTCGGTTTGAGTGGAGTTTTCATTATAAAATTCCCTTTCTTTATTCTTTGGGACCTTAAACTTACTAACCCCTACCCCTTAAGGGTGACTCTCTATTTAAGGAGCGTACTACTCCAAGGAGGAGGAATACAAACCATCAACGTTATAAACCTATTATCAGTAATTGTGTGTCTGAGGTGAAATATACCGTAAAAGACTCTTACTTTAAATTTACTTAGCTCAGTAAGACTTTCTTCGTGATAAATCGATGTGTGAGTGCAGAATTTGCAATTGAAAAGCTCTAGAAAACGAAGCATCACCATGGTGTCTTCTCACAACGTCTTAATTGTTTAGCATTGTTAAAGATACAATATATCATACAGGGATTTTATAGATAATAGATTTTCATTTTTATCATTTTAGTCTATATAACTTTTATTGCTCTGAAATGATATAGTATTACGGTAATTTACTGGGCGTTTTGCTCAGATGAGGCACAAAGCCATATGAATGGGTGACACCCAATGAGACTCTAACAATACATAGTATCTTTTATACCTATGAAGTAAAGCACTTCTGAATATTAGGCGTTAAGAGATCTGGTGTTCGAATTGTTAAAAGGAAACCTACCATTCATATTTAAGCGACGTTATATAAGTTCTTCAACTCCAAGCTATAACTGGTCCTTTTTAAAGTCGCTTCAAATTATGATCTATTTGGAACTTGATTCCCCTTCGGAATTTTACTTTTAAAATATTCTTGTGAACATTTACTATTCTTTATTTTGTTCGATAAAACTAAATGTATTTCCTATTTCTCCCCCCCTCAACATCTTTTTTTCTTCCTTTGCCCCCCCCCAACCATTTCATTTTGTTTTGACGATTTAATTCTTAATTTGAGTTGATGCTTGAGATTTACTGTCAAAAATATTTGGATTCAGTATTACTTGTTTATGAGTTTTTGTTTTTGTTTTTTTTTTTTTTTTTTTCCTCCCCAAGACTTGTCTTCGAAAATAATCTCTCCGCTAATTTTCCCTCTGCAAGAATACAGCATCCTGATATTCATGGATTTAATCGCTTTTTTTATGTAAATGCTATTGAACAAAGTATAAATCTTCACTGTTTTATTCAGAAATGAAGACGAATTATGGTGTAGTCTGACGACTGTTGCTCGCTATCCAAACTCTACTAAAATTAGGAATGGTTTTGGTATAGTGAGTGAAAGGGTGAATAAAAAAAAAACTCCTGATAATTTAATATAATCAAACGTGATATAATTTACTGATCTAATGTAAATTTATAGGATTGAATTTGATAACTTATGTTTATTGCCTTTTTTATTTATTATTTATATTTTATTTATTTAGGACGTGGACTTTTCCGTTTACCGGCTTATAAAAAAAAAATCAATTTACAGAACCTCTTAACTCGTTCTCTGCTTAAGAGTCGGTAAATTACGCTATTACTTTGTCTGTCTGTCTCTCTCTCTCTCTCTCTCTCTCTCTCTCCACCCTGTATTGCGATTAGTTTACAATATTTTTGTCAGTGTTTCGAATAAATGACAGAATTGCTTGCTTTTCAAGCAATGCCTCACGCACAAACAAAACAATATTAGAAAGGGTCGTTTTGAATTTTCTGTTTCTATCAATGTTAATACTACAGCCCCAGGATTAATTTCGACTGACAGGATAATAAAAAGAGGGTGATATGTTTGTTTGTTTTTTTTGTTTTTTGTCCACCTAATCTATTTAAAAACAGTTTATTCATATATTGCTGTAGCCAACTGTGAGTATATCACTGACCCTTATATACTTAATTTTTTTAAATTTTTTTTTTTTTTTTTTATAAACAAACTGTACAACGAGGGTAACGACTATTGATGTGTCATTACCAAATATTTTAAGGAAATCGGCTTCTTATATTGACATCAAAGTTTTAAAAAATGTTTCAACTAACAGAGCGCGAATGAGAAAAATCTGAAAAGGAGAAATCGTATTTTCTTTATCAATTTTTGTCTTCCTAAATCCAACTCGAGTCTTGATTCTATCAATACATCTATAATTCAGAAAAATCATTGGAATCTTCTGATTTCGTCTTCAAAGAATGGACTTTCTGCATTTGTTAAAATCAAAGATACATATTAACAGGTTGCGACTTACAATATTCTAAAAATCTTTTATTGTAATTATTTATTGGTCTCCTAAAACAGCATTGGGTTAGTGTTGAAAGACTAAGGGAGACAACTCTAAATAAACTATAGGGAATCTATGTAAAGAGAAAAATAGTTATTAACAAAGCTCTGCTAAAATGCGAAATAATGCCAGTAGTATAAGATAACCAGTGAGAATCACTCACTAACACTGATCTAATTTAGTTTGCAAACCGTTACTGTCCGTGAGGCCCTTTTTCAAGAGAAAAATAATCGATTTGCTTTTGAAAATAAATTCCGCATAATTAGATATATCTTGCAGTAACATGGCTCTCAGGAGATCAAATAATTCAAACCCTTTTCCTTAGGGCCAACATACATACAAAATCTACAACAAACGGTTAGGTTATTTACAGGGCACTAGCTACAAATATTTCTTTTCAATGGTTATTATAGATTTATATTTCAATTTTTTTTTTCGTGTTAAATAATTAAAACCAAAATGTTTTAAAAAATCTTATCAATTTATTTATTTACAAAAATGTTTCGTACATTTTTTAGGAATTAGGATATCTAGCTGAATAACAATCTTTGAACCAAAGAAACATTTAAACCTAATTGAGTGATATTTTTTTAAATTAAAACGAATTTAACATTCCTTTTACGTATCTTGAATTTATTCGATTTGTTATAAGAAATGTAGTGGTGGTAGTAGTAAGCGATTTTTACCAATTTCTAATTGATTGGGAAAATAGCTGCTCGAAAAAAAATGTTAAAATCTTCATTTAAATTATTTAACAGCTCGAACTATTTCAATTTTTTTTCTTACTACTACAGAATTCGTTTTTGTCTAATACTAAACCTGGGAGATCAAAAAGTTTTTTTTTATCGGAAGTTTTCTTATTTTATCGTATTTTATTTTATCTTCTTAAATGAATTTCCCAATAATTTAAGATTTTTGATAGATCTTATTTATAGTCAGTCAAATCTACCTTTTTGTACGCTTTCATTTTATTAAATGAAAGAAATAATCATTCTTCAAGTTAACATTGGTTTTTACATCAACCGGGGAAATATTACCATTACAATCTTACAAAAGTTGATATGCCATAAACCCAACCAACCAACCAGTACAATCTATGACAGCTATGTTAAATAGTTTTTTAATTCTGAGTGAAATTTATAGTTTGAAAAATATTTGGTTTCATATTAGATTTTCTCATCACAATGAAAACATTTTCGAAATCCCTGACATTCATTTTTTTTCTAAAGAAAATGTAAGTTAGCATATTTTTTTTTACTTGGATTTAAAATTTAGACTTAAAATGAAAGTCGGTGAGATTGAGTGCACAGGATCTTTCTACCCAAGTAGTAATTTTTTTTCTCCATGCCGGAACATTCTGCTCGGTATAATTTATCTACACACTTTTAATTGAACTGTTCTAAACAGACGTTAATAACATTTAAGGTTCATAATAAACTGTAATGCCGTAAGCGCTTCCCACCAACAGGGAGCCTGGTGCCCAGCTGTGTGACCAATAACAAAGGTTCAATCAGCAGAACTCTCTGGGTAGGTATGAGAATGAGTCACACGGAAAACTTGATGAATTTTGAAAGTGTCAGTGCGTGACAACATAAACCCTAATTTCGGTGCTATCAAAACTGCCCCGCCATATCAATTGAGGGATGGGTTACAATTTAAGAAACAATCCATCATTCCTTGATCAACTCTAGCATACGAATTTGTCTTCCTGTTTTTAATTTCAATCCACAAAAAGGTAGAAATATCGATAATAGTACGGTCAATATTTTTCTGTGACCACACGTCTGACTCTATTCCCTTCGTTAGATGATATCTTTCTCTCATACTCGTTTAACAGTATACTTGTTTAATGGCCGTATCATCTAGCTGTAGCAGTCCTGAATCACAGAATTAACAGTTCTTGTTCGTCCACCCCCTCTTTCCTTACCGCCTTAAAATAATCTTTTCCATTTTTATCCTGTATTAGGATTCTCTGCTGAAAATTTTATATTTTCTCTCTCCCACCCCTTATTTTCCCGTGCTTTTCTTCGCCTTATATTAGCTTCATCTCTGTTTAGGGATCACCTGGCTGGTTTTCCTCTATGATAGGAAAGCAGTGGGCTGTCCAGATAAATATTATCATGGGTAGTCCGGTCCATTGAGTAGCAACCAAATCTTTTTAATAGTTTGTTTTTGACTAATTGTTTTTTTTTGGAGGGGGCGGTTAAATCCCCTTGTGCCATTACACTTTAAATGCATTCACTGATATTTATTATGAACAGAGGTATTTTGGTGATTGTGGTATGATTGGAACGGATGATTGTCTGAATAAATGGTTAGCCAAAATTAGTATAATATAGTATCAGTTGCACAGAAGACCATTCCTTTTCCAATTTCTCCATAAAAAAACGACAGGTCGATGTCCTTTTCGGTTGATGAGACGCTACTTCCTAGGGAGGTTAATTTGTCTACTAGTTTCAGAGGGGTTCCGTCTAGCGTGTTGATGTGGCCTCTTTGATTATAGCACATATATTCAGTTTTGTGTGCATTGACATGGAGTCCAATGCCTGCGGCGGCTCGTTCCAATCTATGAGTAGTGTTTCGGCTTGGTTGGGTGTTTTTGCCAGTATCGCTATGTCATCGGTGTAGTCGACACTGCTGTATGGATGCACTACTTGGACTCTAACTAAACGGCTGGAGAAGAAGCTAGACAGCAATTACACAGGAATGTTGCGAGCAATATTGAACAAGTCCTGGCGGCAACACCCCACAAGGCACCAACTATACGGCCACCTGATTCCCATCACGAAAACTATCAAAGACGAACCAGACATGCAGGACACTGCTGGAGAAGCAGGGGCGAGCTCATAAGTGATGTACTCCTATGGACCCCCACATATGACCGGGCAAAAGCAGGACGACTAGCTCGAACATACTTTCAGCTGCTATGTGAGGATACGGGATGTAGCCCTGAAGACCTGCCAGAGGCGATGAACGATAGGGAGAAGTGGCGAGAGAGGGTCTTGGATATCCGTGCCTGTGGCACGAAATGATGATGATGATGATTATGCTTTTGGCTTAGATAGGGTACAAGGCCTAATGAACTGGGTACCCCAAAGAACTTTAACTCTCCCATGTCGGTTTGTTAACAATTATTCCACTGGAGGTGCCTCTTGGTTGGAGCGCGCATGGCGATGGATGAATAGTTATATATTGTATTGTTGAATGGGTCGGCGAATGTGGCCTGACAGGTTCCCTTAGTTTACATAGTAAAAGCAAGACCGCTCCCTTCCCCCCCAAAAAACTTAAGGCCTTGTGCCTTCTTGTAATTCTTTTACAAGAAATAAACGGAGGAGCCTCTTGTACTCAATTGTGAATGTACCAATTGGCAACAAATAATATCTTTCCGAATTTACAATTGGTTGCTGTTATTGAACTCATCCAAATCTTACATTCATTGTTTTGGCCATTATTGAATTTTATTAAATGCAAAATATCAGTAGAATATTTATTTAACTATTTTGTGTCAGGAAATACACCCTCCTGAATGTTTTAAACGTCGGAAGCAATTATGCAGAATACCGTCGCCCTCATCTATTTCGGTTGCTTCATTGCGGTTTTACACGTTTTAAGTATCTCAGCTAATGTTGAATATACCAAAACCCTTGACACAAAAGCAGACAGAAGCCCGGTAGGCTATGTAACAAAACTCACTTTGTCAAAAGACAGAATCACTGCAGAGAAATCTGAGAAAGGTTTCGCTAAATTTAGTACAACATTATCCCAAACGAATGCCACGGTATACACAGAACTCCCTTCGACCACAGTACTTCCAGGATTAGACGTCAACTCAGAATTTTTTCGGAGCTATGGGATTACTTTGACTACGTTCTTTGGGATGTTTTTCCTCATTTTGTTATTTATGCTTATAACTGGTTGCTTAAAAATCAACGTCGACTTTTGTTGTGATTACTGTGGACGTCATTGCGAGAGTGGTAAGCCTACTGAAAGTGTGGAATACAGTCTAAGTGAGTTAACGCTGGTTTCTCTTGAAGGAAGAATCAACCAGGAAAACGATGAATCCGAAACTAGAACAACTTCCGATTTGATTCCAGAACGAATACTTGACCCGGTAAATGATGGTACAGACTCCAGAAGTTTTTATGTGTAGATGGAACAAAATGATTTCAAGCTTACTTTTTCAAACTGATATCAATATCTTAGTCCTAATTTGAGGCATACTATAGCAAATATTAAGCATTTCACATTTTTGCTTTGCACCTTAAATATAACTGCTGTACGTTTATGAAATTTAAACAGTCGTTCGTTTGATACAGACCAGTAATAAATCCTTCGCCGCTCCCCACTTTTTTTTTTATTGTAACAAGAATTAAGTTTACATGTAGACTTTTTTCTTTTTTAATATACCTTGTGCACAATCGTATAAGTATCAGTCTGAACTTGCCTTACAAAATAATCATATCCTTAAACAACATCCCATAACTGAGCTGACATTACAGCAACAATATTTCTAAAAAAATTATCTGAAATGGGGGAATTCGTCTATTGTGATGATCTCCCCTCTAAATACAAAGGTAGCAATTGGTCTCGTTGCTTCATTTAACCGCTGGTTTTCTTCAGGTGCCTTGCTTTCTGAATCTAATAAGTATGGAAAACGCTAGGAGTTTTTTTTTTCGCTGTCGGCTGAGACTGTAAAACATAGACTGCTTCTCTACAAAGAGGTAAGACCCCCCCCACTCGCCAACGAGTGTCCTGGATATGACACAAAACGATCTGGTGAGGTCCAGTAATTCTGGAGCTTTAGGAAATATGGAGTACCACTTTACTGCCATTACACCCAGGTCCACACTGGTTCGGAGTAGTAGCACCTAATAGGGTTCTATATATGAGTCAAATAGAACTAAATTGTACTGATGCTAAACTGAATTGTTTGAAATAGAACTGTTTATTTGTATAAAAATGGATTTGGTATTAAATAACCAAAACAATCTGCAACATTTCCTGTGTGTGCATGTGCGTAGTTAATTTTGAAAACTTCACTCAGTTCAAGTAAAAACTACTTTCAATATAGTATTTGTTTCTTTTAAACATTTTTGTGAACCTGTGAGTTGTACACAAACCCCAACGAAGAGGAATAGAACCACTATCCTTATAGATATATCTGAATTGAATATTGTGTCCGAAATGAGAAGCTATCGCAAGTGGATCTAACTCTAGAAACAATTCTTAGAGCTGACAAAACTTTTTCTTTAAGGTAAAGCTATGCATAATTGCTGAATATACAATTTAAAAAAATTTAGAAAACATAAAATCGCCACAAACTACGCAATCGGTATCGATGCAATGTGTTATTTTTCAGTATTGTAAAAGATCAAATACATCATACAGGCATTCTACAAATAATAGATTTTAATCTTTGTGATTTTAATCCATATAACTTGTTCTAGTGAAATTATATAGAATTAAACACTAAAAATGAGGCTTAAGGGAGCCTGTTGTTGAAATTGTTGAAATGAAACCTATTATTCGAGTGTATAGGTAACTTTATTTGATCTAAAGCGGTAGAAGGAAAACTAAGTCATTTCTAATGATATATGTAGAACTTGAAATCCATAAAAATTCTCTCCGCTAATTTCTCCTATCATGAACATGATGATATCTATAATTTGTTACTGTAAATGCTATTAGCAATATAAGAAATTCTCAGTTTATTTCATGATGTCTTTTACAAATGAAATCATATGCTGTCTTGCGACTGTAGCTCTCTGATACTTCTAGACTAAAACTCTAAAATTAGAAATGGTTTCGATATCATGATTAGCGGACAAAAACTTTATTTTTATATAATTAAACTTAAATTTAATAAATATAAAATTATATAAATTTGATTTTGGATATGAGCTTTTTAGGTCATCAATTTTTCTAAGAAGAAAAAATTAAATAATTTCTGATTTTATGGCCACACCGAAAAAAAGGTTGAAATCAGTGAAAGTATCGTCACATTTTTTCTCCTTTCTCGACTAGATGTTGGGATAAGTTGGTTCTTGTTGCGAATAAATGATAGTAAGAATTGCCTGCTTTTCTGAATATGCCTCCCACGCAAAAATTAAAAAGGAAGTGTTGGTTTTAATATCCTGTTCATTTTAGTTAACCAACGATAATATTAGGTTTGAGTACGTTGTTTCACTTATTATCACCTCCCAATAATCTACCAACAACTTTAATCGAAGATTTGTTAAAAGAAATTGACAAGATAATGGTTTAAGGTATCATCATCACGAAACTCCAGATATTCTAAGTAAATAAACACTGTGTGCAAACGAAATCAAACTAAATAATTACAAAACCTATTTCTGGTAATTTTGTAACGAAAAATGGACAATCAAAATTGAATCTTTAAATGACTTCACAGCTGATAAAATAGGCAGTTTTGAAATAAAATAACGGTAAAGTGTTTTCTTTTACATTTGGATTCTCATCTCACTGGCTAGGTTATTATAAGACTTTGCTTCTCACTTGATGCAGAGGAGTAATTTATCCAGTGAATACGATGCAAGATTGTTCCTGAAATGGCCTAACGCAAACTAATGTTACCTGGTAGACCATTACGGTAAAGTACTCCTACGACATGACTATCCTTGCAACGAGCAATGCAGACAGACGAAATCGAAAAAATAAAATCACATCTTATAAAAATATAGCAGTCGACCCGATTGGCTTGTGGTTGGGTTTGTGGGAGGCTGTTGTTGCTTTGTAAAAGATGCTCGTTTTATCTCCAATCCTAAACATTTTAAATTACATAACACATCAATATAATCCACATTAAACATAGGAACAAATAATGAAAACTATCCTTTTACCTCTCGGCATAAAATAACCCTTGATGAGTTGATTGGTGATTAAAAAATCGATCAGTTTATCGAAAATTCTCCAGTTAATCTATGAGATGCTAAACTAATCCAATGAGTACATATAGGGTGAGAGTTTATTTAAAAATATTTTACAAAAAGAATTTTAGGGCATGAAGCCACCAGAAATGTGGGGGAAGATCTTTCAATATTCTAAAGCTGGTCTAAGAACCCCTTTATTTAAAACAAATATTGACATACAGATTTGTTTTGAGGCATGGAGTCTTCATAAACGTTTTATTGGCGAGGGAGCGGTTATGCTTTTCTAAGGGGTCCTAACAAGCCACAATCATTGCTCCATTCATACAGCACAATAAAACAGTCAGATCACCAGTGATGTAGTCACCAAGATACCACAATCAATCAGTCGGTGTCTATTTCAAATCCCATGATGAGTATGTTAATAGATAAAGTTTGATAATTATGTTCTATTAAAAACCAATATGTTTGGGTCTGGAAACCCCTCACCCCAAAAAACCTAAAAAGAAACAAAGAAGAAACACCATCATTGGGGTACTCACCCACCCCTATCTAAAACTGGATTACCTAAAGTTTTTCGGTCCTCGAGGGTCGGAAAGAAATCGGGCGATCCCTACAGGAAGCAGGATTGTGTACATACACGGTGATAGAATGGTGGAAATTTTATCTAGAACAAGAAATCGCTGATAATTTGAAAAGGAAAAGAAAAAGCAGAAAAATATTCATACCACTGGTTTACAAAGAAATTGCGGCAAGCACAACAATACCCGTTTCTATCTAATTTGAGGGTGCTGAATTCAAATTTGAAATCCGTTTTTACTCATCGCCTCTATTTTTTTAGATATGCATAGTGTGCATTTTGTGCATATACGGTACATAAAGGCGTATATGAATTCAGGGTTAATTCTAATATTGTGAGACTTATGGCTTATTTTTTAGTTATTATGCACTAAATGTAAGTGACAGCATTATATATATATATATATATATATATATATATATATTAGTTATATATCAAGACGGATTTTGACAGTTAAGGCAGCAGGTCTTAATCCACACTCTAGCAGTCATTGGAAGAGGTTGTCTCGCAGGCGGCGCAGGAGGTTGGTGTCCCTCAACTATCGTGTTACACATCTTTTGGGTTACTAAATATTAGTATTACATTTTCAAATGCACATTTAGTTTTACTTTGTTATATTTTCAGATTCTGTAATGGCTTCAAGCACGTCAAAATGTCGAGGATGCCTCAACAAGGCCAATTCTTTCTGCTACGTGTGTGGGGACTTCACAATAGCCATCACTTCCCTCCTCAGAACCGCCTACATTTAACAATTTTGACTGTAAAATTGGTGATCAGGACAAGTCCTGGGCTACAATGGACTAACTGCATGGTTTAATGGCAGGAAAGCGGCTTTCAACTTTGCAGTCCCGATGGTTTAGAGAGAGCCGCGAAACCACGCAGATGATTGTTATTTTAGTTTAACTAATAAAACTGGTTTCAATGCATCTTCTAGGAAAGAGATCAAATATCCCAACCTTCGATCTGCTATGAGACCCGTTCCCCATTCAGATGATCTTCCTGTACCCACACTTCCAGTAAATAAGGAATTTCTTTCCTCATCAGATGAAGAAATGTCTTCAAGGGAGGATTCTGCCGAGTCTTTGGAAGATATTGAGTCAACATATTCAGGAACAAGTGGCAATGAGCCACACTGGATCACGCAAGAAGACCTGAATGATTTTGCTCGTGATTTGTATCTGTCAAAACAGCAGTCAGAGCTCTTGGCTTCTCGGCTTAAACAGTGTAACCTAGTCCAGGAATATGTAAGGATCACCAGTTTCAGGAATCGGAACAAATAAGGTCATTGGTCTTCTTATGGGTATGCAAGCGGGCTTCACAAAGTACTGTTGCTTTCTCTGTCTCTGGGATAGTCGAGCTGTATCCCAGCATTACAAGCAGAAAGACTGGGGGTCTAGAAGCACTTTTGTTCCTGGCGAACACAGCCTCAAGGAGAATCCTCTGGTGGACATGAATAAGGTGCTTCTTCCTCCTCTTCACATCAAGCTTGGTTTGATGAAGAATTTCGTGAAGGCGTTGCAAAAAAATGGTGCTGCCTTCCAACACTTGTCTACTGTGTTTCCAGGTCTTAGTGCTGCTAAGATGAAAGAGGGCAAATTTGTCGGACGTCAGATCCGAGAAGTGCTGAAGGATACTGATTTTGAGGAGCTTCTTAACTAAAAGGAACTGAGAGCATGGGAAGCATTCAAGTCAGTCTGTAGTGGCTTCCTTGGTAACACACGCGTACCAGATTACCAAGCCTGTATTGAGAAGTTGCTGAAGTCTGACGAGGATACGGGGTGCCGAATGTCACTCAAGATTCATTTTCTCCATTCCCACCTCAACTTCTTCCCGCTGATACTTGGAGCAGTGAGTGATGAGCATGGAGAAAGATTCCACCAAGACATTACGAAGATGGAGAGCAACTATCAAGGCAAATGGAACCCCGGCATGATGGGAGATTTCTGCTAGATGCTCTTACGTGACATCCCGGACGCAAAATACACCAGATCTTCTAAGAAAACACACTTTTGACTGTCTGTGGTACTATGAATTGTGTAATTGTGTCATCCAAGTATATTGATTCAATCAGTGTTCTTTATCTATCCTGTTTTATATGTTATAAGCTGCTGCAACTCTTGAAATATGCACATATATTTTCTGTTTATGCTAAAATGAGACTATTTAAAAGCCAAAAGACTAGAGGTGATAGAGCAAAACTATTTATAAATTTTAATTCAGCACACCCAAATTAACAAAAAAACACCTATCCCCATTCTTGCCTCAGACCAAAAATTTATTTTTGTAAACAAGTGTAGTTAGAAAAGGAAAAGGATTAGGAACAAATTACTTCAAGCAGAAAATGGCCTTGTGTAAAACTAACCAAATGTGAAAACTTCGGTTGATTAACACAGGCGCGTGTCCCAAGGGTCATAGCCCAGGGAAGAGCTACTTGACTGGGATGAGGTCATCGTCGGAGGCACCACAAAAATGAGCAATGCCGACAAGATATAGCATTTTTGTGACGATCACTCATGAGTCTTGGTTCATTTGTTACCTATCCTCATGATGAAATGACCAGGCAGTATTACAGTTAGTGTATTCTATTCTAAACGTCGTTGACTGAATGAAGATGAAATTTACCACAAGGCATTTTTAGAGCAAAAGCCGGACACGGGCCGAAGTGCACATGACTGGATGTCCCAGAAATTATTTGCCCCGGCGGCATTCCTCTACTCTACTCAAGTACCGAACAATAAACTTGTTCCTGCTAAAGCAGACAAAAGCCTGTGGAGACAGCCCTGTGAGGCCAAGGAGTGCTAACTTTGTGTCACTATGAAATGACTTAGTGGGACTTTGGATAAATATCTAATACACAGGCGCGTGGCCACATACCCACAAAATAAACTAGCCAATGATAGGTCATTTAAAATTCACCAAAGAAAACAAAACTATCCAAATTTACCATTGGTTGTATTTATTTCTTTTGTTTTACAAGAGATCATGAAGTTCAGAGGTTTTTGAGGGGGTGGATGGTAGCGGTCATGCCTTAACTATATCTTCTTGGGGGCCCTAGCTTTATTCCCTTTTTTTTTACAATAAGGAAGCACAAGGCCTTGATGTTTTGTGAAGGAGGGGAAGGGAGCGGTCATGCTGTTTCTATATATATACTAAGGGAACCTAGCTAGCTTTATTTCTTTGTAGAAAAAAATGATACAAAGATGGCACAAGGCCTTGAAGTTTTGGGGGAGGGGAAGGGAATGGTCTTGCAGTGTCTATATATACTAAGGGAACCTAGCTAGCCACATTTGCTTACCCATTCAACCGTACAATATATAGACAATCATCCATCACCATACGCGCTGCAAGCACCAAAATACCACATTTTCTCTTTATTTCATTATTGTAAAAATAATGAAGGCACAAGGCCTTAGAGTTTTGGGGGAGGGGAAAGGAGTGGTCTTGCTTTACGTAAAATTTCTAAGGGGAACCTAGCTAGCCACAATCGCCGACCCATTCAACAATACAATATATAACCATTCATTCATCGCCATACGCGCTGCTACCACCAAAATACCACATTTTCTCTGTGAAAAGGCATATTTAAAACCCCGAATGAAAATGTATGATTTTATTTACAGATATGGTTTTTATTTACAAGGATGTGATGGGGATGGGAGAAAAAAATCCGAAAGAAAAAAGAAAACGAAAGAAAAAATCCCCGTTGGTTGCCCTCCCATCCCCACCTCTACGATACATTGATTGTAGATAATGAACTCGTCTAAGTCTTACTTTCGTTGGTTAAACCATTGGTTAATTTTGTTAAATGCAAAATATATCTGACTATTTATCCCGCTATTTTGATAGAAACAAATACCCCCCCCCACGTGGTAATATCTGTAACAACAACAACAACAACAACAACAATGCCGATCTCTACAACCCTCGTAAATCTCAGCTGCTTTTTGGGGTTTTTAAGCATATGTGGTTTCACTGAATCTCTGCATACAGAAAAGAGCCATACAGCAATTCATCTTGGAGATTTAGTATCAAACGTCTCTTTGTTTGACGAGGCAAACATTGGGATGGAATCCACCACACATGTCGGTAAATCTACCAAGAAACCTTGGATCACAATAATTCCAGAAGAATCCGACTTCCACTCAGAATTTAGTTTTATCTACTGGGGTGTATTAATTGCTATCTTTGTTACATTCTCCCTGTTCTTTGTAGTTATGCTAAATATTGATTGCTTAACAATCTTCCACTCTTTTTGTGATCGGTGTAGATCAATATGTAATCGCAGTCGTTATGAAATTAATGAAACTTCTAATCACGGCCCAATTGAGTTAACCAGGTATCCTTCGGTTAGAAGGCGAATGCTCAATCAAGAAAACTACACCTCCAAATTTGACGTAAGTGCTGATTCCTACCCAGGTCTAATACCCATATCGCTATGACAGTTCGAAATCCGGAAGAACATTAAATTGTCGATCTGTCAGCTGAAAAATTGCTTACATTTTCTTTTCTTAAACGGTCATCAATTTTCTCAAGATTTCTTTAAAAGTATCAATTTGGGGAATACTATAGTTGATAACTTTTGAAAAGAATCTACACAATTTGTGATCGTCTTTCATACTCTGGATTAATGTGTGTAAACATTGTTCTTTATTCAAGCCTGAACAATCATTTGTTAACCTAAAAATCGAATTTATTCCATAAATTAAACCTTTTTTACATGGGGGGGGTCTCTTGTACAAGACGAATTTTTGAAACCCGTATCCAAGAAAATTCTGTCTTAACGTCATAAAAGATCTGTACGTAGCGGTGTATTATTTCGTGTTGGTGGTAATTTTAAACTTTTTTAAAATGATTTTGCTAAGTACTCCTAGTGTTTAATTCATAACCTTTGGTTACAAGAACTAAAAATGTAGGTTAAAAATTTTTCTCTACTTTGTGGTGTAGACTTTTACACAAACTTGTGCATATTGAACTTTTTCATGAAGACATTTCTTGTATGTTCATTACACTGACTAGAATATGGCATTACTTCAGTGTAAGTTTACTGCATTTAATTTCGTAATGGATAATTAAAACCTATTGCACACAAGGAGAGATTCCTTAACTTCCAGATTAAATTATCCGTGACTGTACCAACGAGGCAGACTTTATTTTTTATTTTACAGCCTATTAGCGTTATTCCGTCTTCTCCGACTACATAAAAGACAATTATGATTGCAGTGTTGTACGTGTTTTTTTTTTTTTTTTTTTTTTTTTTTTTTTTTTTTTTATCCGAAAGGTTCGCTAGGCTTAAGTAAAAGAAAAAAAAATCATTTTCGATTATTTATTTTTAAACACACCCGAAGATATGAAATTCCGAGTCCCATTTTTAAAACTGCACAGCCGGCTGGGGCTGTAAAATGCACTGCTTTTCTGAAAAAGGGGGTAAGACCCCCCCTCCTCAACGAGTATCCTGTTATGACACTGTCACTTTGAGGCGAGTGCAGCTTTCATTTCCCTTGCTCTCAGGTTCACTCTGGCCCGGAAAGGTAGAACCTGTCAATATTCTATCAATGGGTGAAATAGAAATTTTTATTACAAAAATGGAAGGCACGAGACATTGAAATTGGTCAAATAGAATTGGTGTTGGTTGAGGTGGGGCTTTTTTTTTTTTTTTTTTTTTTTTTGCATTTAAACGGCGTACTCGTGCTAAACTGAATTATTTGAAATAAAAGTTTTTACATTCATCTATATTGCTCAGCTGGCTGGAGCTATAGAATACACCGACTGCATCTCTGCAAAGGGGTAAGACCCCTTCCTAACTAGTGTCCTGTATATGACACTAAACAATCTGATGGTGAGGTTCCAGTTATGCTGGAGCTTTGGGGAAGGCGAATACCTCTTTCTTTGCCATCGCTCCCTTGTTCACTTTAGCTCAGAGTGGTAGCATCTGATAGGATCTTATCTATGGGTAAAAAAAAAAACTGCATACTTATGCTAAACTGAATTGCTTGAAATTAAACAGTTTTGACATTTAACTGAGCAAAAACAAACTGAATCGTTTGAAACAGAACTGTTTGATTAAACTAAATTGTTTGACATAGAAATTTTTCGACAATTTAACTGTATTCATGCTAAACTGAATTGTTTGAAATAAAACTGATTTGTATACAATATATATTTGGCCTCAAATAACCTACAAAGGTTGATATGCCATAAAACCCAGACGAACCAACCATTTTAAAAGTTGCTGCCGCTTACTGTCCTAAAATACTTGAATAGCTGCGGCTATAACTGCTACTATAAAAGCTTAATATATCGGAAAGAAACTTCTCTAGAAGTAGCAATAATCTGGATAAATACCACTTTTTTTCTGAAAAATGCATTTCTTTATATAGAAGCCTAATTAAAGAGGAATCCTATATATGAAATCAGAATGTTATGCCTCCTTATTTTGTAGTACTAATAAAAAAAAAAAAAAAAAAAAAAAAACGTTTTCTTTCTGTAATGTGTGTCAACCTTATCCGTGGAATCAAACCACAAGCTTCTAGAATTTTTTTTCTTCTCTCAACAAAAACGAGATGGTCCCTTATTTATTTGATATGACTGGGCATACTTTTCAAACAAATTTCTGATCTTATTGATATATTAATTTTCATATTAGCAGAACAAACATCAGGTAGTGTTTTGGGATTATATCTTAAATATTATCGATATAAAGTTTTTGTTTTCTGCCTAAATTATTTGTTCTGAGGAATGTCAACAAGAAAAAGCAAAGATTTGGGAAGAAAAACATGACTTCAAATGAAGTGACGCTTGAAACTTCAGTTAACAGCGACATTAAGCAATTAATTTGTTCGGTTATAAATGGGGGACCACTCGGGAAGTGGAAGTAATGTCAGAATTAGTCAAACTGAATTACAGACTTCATATATAAAATGACTTAAAATACTACAAACACCTTAGTTACGATACGTTACACATACACAAAAATTTGAATAGTGGGTTTACATATTCTTTATGTTAGAAACCTTTTTCCCGGGACTCTCTCTCTCTATCTATCTATATATATATATATTCGTAAAAAATAAATGTGTATGAAATCTGTTAAAAAGTTTAAAACGAAGGGTTTCTACTTCAACTATACTGCTCGTTTCACGATGAGAAGTTAGTTGTCAGATACTTTGTAGAAGGTGTTTGTTCTCTTTTTATATAATTTTAAAATGAATTGGTTCAAAAATGATTTACAATTTGGTATTTAGGTGTTTATTTCATATAAGTCCGTGTTACTCGTGTTTCGGACTCTACGTCTTCTTCCAGCGGTGATTTGAGTAGCAAGATCCGGTGGTAATTTTAAATATGAGTTTTGATTGGTTCATTTTATAGTGAAGATTGTTTTGATCTATTGTTTTGAATAGTTCAATAATTTGTCTTAACGTCTAATTGGAGTTAATTTGTCTGTGAATGTCCCAATGGAGTTAAATGTTCGTGATGACCTTTCATCTATGAAATAGTTTTACATGTATATAGACAAAAGGACTTCACAGAAAATAAGTCTCATGAAGGACGTAGCATAAAATAACACAAAGTTTGATAGGACATAAAAAAACTAATTAATCAGCACAACTGTTCTCATACAAAAATGATTAATGGCACGGAATAACCTGAAGGGTTTATATGCCAGTAAACAAAATGGCTCACCAACCAACCCAACTGCTGCCTTCTTCAGGGGAAAGCGTATTCTAATCTCTAGCAGCAGACCCAGCAGAAGAAACTAATTAAACGGTCTGCTTAAGTAAAAACAGACCCAAAATCGAAAGCCATTTCTTCATTTAATAATTTAAGCAGAAATCCAGTTCATATCTTGATCAGTGAAAATTACGAACTCAAATCAGTCACCAAAATACCTTTCAGTGATCTGGTAGGATTTTAATTCATTTTTCATTTTAAAACATTCCATGAAATTGAAGTATTATACCAAATAATTTTAGGAATTACAAAAAGGGTTGGTATAAAGTCAATTTATTTTATCATTTTCCTCTCATAACAATTCCATATTGAATAGCGACGCACGTGGCGTCCCGGTTATCGGCGCAAGAATGTACTGATCGATCTATGTTCAAATCCTAGATGAGATTGTGTTTCACTTCATACTAATTTCCTTGGAAAAGGTATACATCCATTGCTCTCGCTCAGTACTATGGATAAATGATGGGGAAGACTGGGTTCTTTAGCTATAGTCTGGTAACCAGTCTAGAAAAATTACTCTGAATTGAAACCAGCTTCACTATGCAAAAAACTTGACTTTGTGTCTTGTGCAAGATATGGCACAAGGTCAAGTTTTTAGTATAATGAAGCTGGTTTCAATATAGCATTATACTTCAATTTCACGGAATTTTTTTTTTATCGAAAATAAATTAAGATCCAACCAGGCAATCTAAATTTATTAATTTTATTAATCCAGAACTTAACTTGTCTAGGAGAATACACCGACTGTCCCTCCGAAGAGGTGTAAGACCCCCTCCCCCAACGAGTGTCCTGGATATGACATTAAACAATCTGATAGTGACTGATTGGTTGATTTTAATGGCTTGTCAAACCTTCTAGGATTATGTCATGCCTTGAGATAAGGCATTTGCATACATTGTACGGTCTTATTTACATTTTTATTGTTTCTTAAGAGCTTTTTTTGCAATTATAGGATTTCAAGTATTTCTATCTTATATAAATAGTTTTTCAAAGATGAATGGTTAAAAGTATTCCTATCAAATACCAATAATCATGTGCTTTCAACTAATTATTTCTATCTAATAATAGCCATTTGTTTTCAGTTATATTTTTTTAAAGTTGGTCCAGTCGGCTTGGGCCGTAGAAGACACCGACTAAATCTCTGCCACGAGTGTCCTTGATATGACATTAAACAATCTGATGGGGAGGATCCAGTAATGCTGGAACTTTAGGGAATGCGGAGTACACCTTCATTGCCATCACTCCCAAGTCTACTCAAGCCCGCAGTGGTAGCACCTGATAGGGTCCTATCTATTGGTCAAATAGAACTGTTTGACGTTTAAAAGGGGTGCAAACAAATGATTAATGCTATATTGAATTGTTTGAAATAGAACTGGTTCTTCATTTAACTGTATATATCTAAAAATGCGTTTACAAATTATATTTGATATATATGTAAAAACAGGATTTGGCATTAAATAAGCAACAAGACTCTCTCCAACGAGTGTCTTGGATATGACACTAAAAAGATTATGGTAATGCTCCAGTCCTGGAGCTCTTAGGAATGTGGAGTACCTCTTTCTTACCATTACTGCCAGGTCCACTCTGACCCGAAGAGGCAGTACCTTTTAGAGTCGCATCAATGGACCAAATAGAATCGTTTAACCATTCAACTGTTTGCAAACAAATGACTGATGTTAAATTGAATTTTTAGAGTTATAAAGTAATTCTAAAAACCATTAAACTATGTGCAAATAAAACTATCGGTATTAAATAGCAACACTTGGAGCAAGTAAAGTGTGTGGAAACAAATGCTTATTTGTAAATAGATTTATTCATATTTGATAGGAATACTTGAAACTGGTTAACTATGCAAAAAATGAATTGTTAGTATTACATAAAAATACTTGGAATTATTTGACGGGGCAAATGAATGAATAGTTTTAAAAAGCAATACTTGAAACCATTTCACTGTGTGCAAACAAATGATTAATGTTAAAAAGAATTATTAGCGATAGATAACATTACCTGGAATTTTTTAATTGTGGGGAAATAATAAATAGCAATAATTGAAACTTTAAGTGGGTGCAAACAATAAGAAAATTTAATTCTGGGCAAGCAAATTATCTCAACCCATTCCCAAATAAAATTACTAAACAACTATTCACTTTAAAATCGTACATATATTACTATTTAACTGAGTGCAAACAAATATCTGAATTTGTGTTTGTGCTACATTGCAAAACTAGCAAACATTGAACTGTATAAAAACAGATGATTAAATAGAATAATTAATGTTAGCCGGAAGACCGGGGTTCGAATCCCAAGTCGAGTCATACCAAAGACTCAAAAACATGGTACTTGATGCCACCTCGATTTACACTCAGCATTATAAGGTAAGGATCAAGGGTAAAGTGGAGCAATCCAGGGAATAGAGTAGCGCCCTCTCGTACACCTCGGTGTAGTAGGTACTGAAAAGGGAGCCTTAGGGTCACTAAGGTTGCCAACGTTACTTTGTTGCATAGTTGTGATGGTTAATTATTTCATTGCCAGGTGTGGTAGGGCCACGAGTTTTTCGGTTGGCTGTTGGGTTGACTGAGGTCTTGGAGCCGAGATGTAAGTCAAATTAGAAGGTTTCAGCGAGTACATAACGTTCAACACAGGAAGGCTGAAATGTAAACAAAATGGATTCATAGCTTGTCTGTGACAGGTTTGATTGGAAAAGTAAAAACAGTGAATTTCAGACTCGTGAGAGATGACGCAATAATTCAGCAGGATGACATCACCCCCACCGATATCCTGAATTTAAATATATAAAAAAATTGCGAATTTAAAAAAATTCAGTCTGAATGTGAGGACACTTTAGTAGGACGATATGCAATAAAATCCTGTCTTAAACTTGGAAAAAATGCCATAGAAACGTATGGTATGCTTCTAACTGCTTTTGGAGCATCTTGCATGAATCGAGCATCAGTTTTTGAGTGGCATAAGAGATTCAAGGAAGCCAGGGAGTCTATGAGGTATGATGATAGGTGTTGCAGAAGTAAGGAAGACAGACCACCAGAGTTGATTGGCCAAAGTGTTAGGGCAAGGGTTACTATGTTGAGGTTTTAAGGGAGTTCAGGAAGAGATTACTTGGGAAGAGGCCAGTACTCTTCAAATCGGGTCAGTGGCATTTCCAGCAGGACAATGCGCTAGTCCCTAACTCCATCCTTGTCACAGACTATTTGACCATGATGGGCATCAAGACAGTTCTTCACCCTCCTTATAGACGAGACCTTGCTCCCTGTGACTTTTGGTTATTCCCTAAGCTCAGAGGCTGTCGTTATGAGACAATTGAGGAGATAAAAGAGGCTGTGACGAAGGTCATTGACACGCTCACACAAGATGACTTCGCTGGGGCCTTTCAGAAGTTGTTGGAACGGTACAACAAGTACATTGCAGCCGGAGGAGATTACTTCGAAGGGGACTAGTGTTTCATGTGTGTAAAATCAATATAAGCCCCCACACAAAAAAAGTCTGGAAACTTATTTAATGATCCTCGTATATATATATATATATATATATATATATATATATATATATAATATAATTTAGCATTAAATAAGCTGTAATGGCTGATGTGCTTTAAAACACAACCAACCAGATCTTGAGTTTCCCTGTAGTTTTATTATTGTCAATTGTGTCTGTTTGGCTGTAATCAGTGTTTTCCTCAATTTTTAAAAAATATTTTCCATCAATTTTGGAATGGTGGTTTCGGAAATTCAGAACTGCGCCCCAATTGTTTCAATATTTACCACCACAGAACTTGATTTTAATGTGTCAAAGTTCAACATCACTGTTATGGTGAGTTGTTAGGCTTTGACAACTGTTCGGTTGCCTATTTGTCAAATTGATTGTTGCTGTACAAATGTTTGTTCGTTATCCTTGGTAGTCTATCGACTCTATTCCGGATGGGAACGAAAATAACAACTGAGGTTATATAGAAAGTACAGAATTCCTTTCATCAGTTTTTTCGACTGTGTTGCCCACTCGGCTGGGGCTGTAGAATACACCGACTACTTCTCTGCAGAGGAGTAATCCCCCCAACGAGTATCCTAGATATGAAACTAAAAAATCTGATGGTGAGGTTCCAGTAATACTGGAGTTGGGGCAATGCGGAGTACCCCTTCATTGCCATCGCTCCCAGGTCCACTCTGGCCCGGAGTGGTAGTACCTGATAAGGGTCCTATGTATGGGTTAAATAGAACTAAATCATGCTTCCTTCACAATACTGATTTTTGTAATTAAACCGCGTATTTATGCTAAATTGAATTGTTTAAAATATAACTATTTTGACATTTAAACTGTGAACTGATCCTGAACTTAATTATCTGAAATAAAACTGTTTTGACTTTTAACTGTGTAATGCCCAGTCGGCTGGGAATGTAGAATACACCGATTGCACCGGCGTGGTAGCACCTGATCGGGCCCTATCTATGGATTAAAGAGAACTAACGTCATACTTATGCTAAACTGAATTGTTTGACTAAACTGAATGGCTTGAAATAGAAATGTTTTTGACAATTAAACCGTACTTACATTTTAGCTGCGTGCTCATGCTAAACTGAATTATTTGAAATGAAACTGTTTTTTGACATTGAAACTGTACTTACACTAAACTGATTTGTTTAGTATAGAACTGTTTTGACATTTAACTGTGTGTAAACAAAATCTGTACTTATACTAAACTGAATTAGCTGAATTAGAACTGCTTGACGAAACTGAATAGCTTGAAATATTGATGTTTTACACAATTTAACTGTACTTACATTTAAACTGCGTACTTATCCGAAACTGAATTGTTTGAAATAGAACTATTTCCATAAAAATGGATGTGGCGTTAAATAACCAACAAAGGTTGATATGCCATAAAACCCAACCAACCAACCAACCAACCAAATTTTCCTACTGTAAAGTTACTGAACTCAAAGTCGCTCTCTTATGAAACTTGATTTATTTACGTAGATATGAACATGGTATTTTCGGAGGACCACTTCAACCATTATAGGCAATTTGAATCCAAAAGAATTACCTGAATTAATACACATACATATAAAAGGAACCAAAGTGAGCCAGGGGCAACTAGTTGGTCTTGTAGTTGAATCACGCCATTTCTTTTATATTCAAATTGCCCATAATATTTGAAGAGACTCTCCAAAGATACCATGTTTCCATATTCGTAAATAAATCAATCTTCCTACATAAGGCCATATGAATGGAGCACTTAAAGAGACAAGAACTAATTCGTAAAGGTTTACTAGTCTAACTTGTTAAATATTACACGACTCGAGGCGCCAAATTATATGGCAATTACGAGTAAGAAAAGGTATTTATTTCTCATTTTTGTTACGTTCAAATTTGGTACAAGACAGTAAAAAAAAAAGGACCAAACACATATATTTTCTAAGTAACCCTAGCTAACTGCATTCGCTGACCCATTCATCAGAACAATATATAAGCAACCATCCTTCACCAAACACGCTGCAAGCACCAAAATACCACACTCGCTCTGTGAAAGAAGACCTACATAAAAAACCCGAATGAAATGAATGGTTTTATTTACAGAGATGGTTTTATTTACAAGTATGTGATGGGGATGGGAGAAAAAACCCGAAAAAAAAAGGGAAACGAAGGAAAAAATACCTGTTTGGTTGTTCTCCCATCCCTTCTTCTACGATCTCGAGACCGACTGTTTTCAGGTGTCTGAGAACGCCGAAAACAAGCCAAACCTTTATTTGCTTGAATAATACAAGGGAGGCACAAGGCCTTGAAGTTTTATGGGGGAGGGGAAGGGAGTGGTCATGCAAGTTCTATATGTTCTAAGGGAGTCTAGCTAGCCACATTCGCCGACCAATTCAACAGTACAATATAGAGACAGTCATCTATCACCATACGCGCTGCAACCATCAAAATACCACATTTGCTCTATGAAAAAGACTTTCTTAAAATCGCGAATGGAATGTGTGGTTTTATTTACAATTGATGATTTATTTACAATGGATGTTATATGATGGGGATGAGAGCAAAACCCCAAAATATGCAAAAAACGAATACCAAGACTAAGAAAAAATTCCCCGTTTGGTTGCCCTCCCATCCCCCGTCTACGAAATGGAGGCCGACTGTTTTCCTGTGTCCGAAAAAAACTGGACCAACCCTAAGTGGGAGAGGGGTCTAATCTAATCTAATCTAATTGGACAAAAGAAAAAAGCAGGGTCGTGCGCGATAAAGACAGGTAGCATGGATTTATTCTGATGAAATTCCAAGATGTTCAGAAAAGGTGGGCTGTAGTAAGGGTTGGGTATTAAAAAAATAAGATTGATGATTGGTCATTTAATATTCAGTAAAATAAAATCGTCCAATTTACCTCGGATAGTAGACATTGAACTTGTCTAAATCTTACATTCATTGTTTTAGGATAAGCCATTGGTTAATTTTGTTAAATGCAAAATATTAACATTATTTATCTAGGTATTTTGGCCAAAGAACAGCGGAAAGAAACGGTTGCAATCATGGGGAAAGCAATAATCTTTATAGGCCTCGGGTGTGTTATTGCTATTTTAATAGTCTTTGAATATAGAAATGCAGATAGCAAGAGAACAGTAAGAAGCCTTGGAAGTTTTCTTTCGCACCATATCATTGCGTTTAAGAACAGAAACGATACGCAGGAATCAGATGATAACTCTGGATCTGATCGTACCTGTTGGATTCTTCTGATTTCAAGCTTTGTAGTATTTTTTCTCATCATTGTTGTTATGCTTAAAACTGGTTGCTTGAAAATCAACTGTGACGTTCTTCGTGATTGCAGTGGATCTTTGTTTAATCGCAATAAGTATAGACCTCCTGAAACTGTGGTTTACAGTCGAGATGAGTCAACGAGGGATCCTTCGATAAGAAGACGTAACCAAGACTCCGAAGTTGACGAAAGTAATCCGCCCTTTGGATTTATACCACTATCATGACTTAACATCTCCAAAAGAATTTAAAGTGTTGAGACATCAAAAGGAAAATCAACTTCCTTTCCTCAAACGATCATCAATTTCTCTTAATTTGATGATAAAACCTCAACTCTTCACTGGAATCTAAGTTTTACTTTTGACTTTATATGCATATTAATCTTTTTAATACCCGATATTCTGTATTTCTCCCCTCCCCTCCCAGAAATCGCACTCTTAGTTGAACTAAAACCATTTTTAGTCTGTGCAAGACTAATTTCGAAATTAGCTTACTTTTTTGTCTTGTGGGTGGATACAAGGTCCACTTTTATACTTCGAAGCTTTATTTTTTTTTTTCCTTGATTCCCCCCTCCATCTCGATAACAAAAATCCAGACTCTCATACTGTTCTAATTTCAAATTTAAAACTTTTCTCCGCAAACCAGGTCTTGTAGCTTTTTAAAATCTGTACATTAACTTTTTACATGCAGTCGTGTTTTTTTCTTTCATAGCAGTCCATGTATTTCGTTTACCTACTGGATTGTTATTTTTATTAATAGAATTAGGTAAAACATAATAAAGACTTGTTCGCTCTGATTTGATTCTTTATTTCCAACTTTAACTATTTAAGACGCTAGAAACAAGCTTGACGAAAAATTTGCTTTGTCAAGACTTTAGTTATTTTTATTTTTATTTTTTTTTAATTAATTTTTTTTTTTATTTTTATTTTTTTTTTTTAACCAATTGGCCTAAGTATCAATTACGTGTATGTATATATATATATATATATACCAAATTATCAGACTACTATGAATGCTATTTTGCACGCTAATCCAAACTTATGTGAGGTCTGAAAGTTTCTCCTGGTTTGGTTAAAAACCACTTTCAATGTTTAAAACCCTTCTGAGAATATTCTCTTTTCAGTTTATTAGTTAATAGCGTGGGCTGCATATTATAATCGCACCCAACAAAGACGTAAATACCTACATGGTCAAGTTTTATCCTAAAGAGCTGTTGATAAACACATTTTCTGTTGTGAAAAAGGTATGCTCATCTCATTGAATACAGAACTGATACATTCTAGGTTTTTTTTATTTTTTTTTTTTTTTTTTTTTACTCGCTATCAATACTTGCAAAAGTTCAGTGTTATATGAAATTATCGATTTTAACTTTTTGTCTGGATTATTTGTTCTAATTTAGATGTGTACCATATAAAGGAAAATAGCCACGATGGAAGCAAGGGTTTCCAAGGAAGTTAAGCAACCTTTTGATCAGTTATAAATGGGTAACCACATAGAATACAGATAATGTGCTCTACTACACAAAATTGAATAAATATACTTCACTCAAATCTACATGAATATCGCAAGAATCTGGATAACTACCAAATATTGTTTGGGCTGCAGAACATAAGTTTTGAGTATTCAATTTTCTTGTCACGGCTATATTTCTATTTGGCAATCTAACACTATTTTTTTTCTCATATAAAACTTCATCAAAATCAATTATTTTTCATATTGGTCACACACGAAAAAAAAACAACACATCACCTGCTGGCAGTTCAAGCAAAATAACATTTTGCCGTTTCAGCGAAGCAGACAGTAAAAAGATAAACAAATGCATGGGCCGTTACTTGAAAAAAAAGTTGAGGAACATGAGGGTGACAATGATAACGATTGTTGGTAATGCGCTTAGAACTGTCCCAAAAGGATTGGAAGAAAGACCCGAAAATCAAGGATGAATCGACACCAACCAAAATACTAAGAGATCTGAGAAGACTTGCTGTCACTCAACCCCTCATGAAAGGCTGCCAACAAACGCTGGTGTGGAAAACTTGCATATACACGAGGGTCATTCAATAAATAAGATTGTCTAAAGAATTGGCAATAAGAAACAATGTTTACAGTTACACCTTTTTCAAGAAAATAAATAGTGATGGGTCTTTTTATGTCTCAGAATGTCAGCATTATTTTATTTACTGACTATTGCGCCCGGAACTTTTTCTTTACCAAAAAATTGATTGGGCTTCTACTCTATGAACTGTTTTTTGATTCAGCTCGTCGGAGCAAACCCATATATTGTCCATTTATAAATATTTTTAACGAAAACATGCTTCTTCGAACGCATCCCGAATTCTTCTATAAAATTCATAAGTACATATCAGCCTCCTAGAATTTGATGATAGAGCTCTGTTCAAGCCTTTAGCATTCTGATTTGCGATCATTTTGCTTTTCAAAACAAATAGTTTAGCAAGAAACCAATTCCAAACAAATATATCCGTGAAAATAATTTCTGAAAAAATTATTTTTCTCTTACAAAAATATTCCTACTTAGTGAATGACCCTCGTCTCCTCCCCGTCTCTCTCTCTCTCTATATATATATATATATATATATATATATATATATATATATATTGTGAAAGCAATAAAACTGTTTGATTATTTTTATTACATCTGTAGCTTTCAAAAGATTATTTTTACAAAGTTTGTCCCATAAAACAACATGAACTACTAGTTATAAAATATTTGAGAAGTTTGGTTTGTTTAATGACATATCAACCTGCGTAGGTTATTTAATGCTAGAACCATACTTTTAGAAGAATAGTAGTGGTACTATTTAACCCGTAGCTGGGAGGATAAGGGGATTCACAGGGAGCAAGGTCTGGACTATAGGGAGGGTGAGGAGCTGTCTTGATACCCATCTTGCTCAAATAGTCAGTGACAAGAATGAAGTTGTGGACTAGTGCATTATCCTGGTGGAAATGCCACTGATCCAATTTGAAGGGTGCTGGTCTCTTCCGACAGAATCTCTTCCTGAACTCCCTTAAAACCTCAACATAGTAACCCTAACCCTAACCCTTTGGCCAATCAACTCTGGTGCAGTGACTTCCTTACTCCAGCCACACCTCTCATCATACCTCATAGACTCCCTGGCTTCCTTGAATCTCTTGTGCCACTCAAAAACTGATGCTCGATTCATGCAAGATGCTTCAAAAGCAGTCTGAAGCATTCCATACCTTTCTGTGGCATTTTTTTCCAAATTGAAAACACACTTTATTGCATATCATTCTTCTAAAGTGTCCTCACGTCCAGATTGCATTTTTGAAATTGAACAGCTGTGACAATCAGGCTTTAGTAGGCTATATTCCAATTGCTGCTGTAGCTGTTCATTTGAATCTGAAATCATAAGAATTGGTCAGTCATCTCATAAGATGTATAGCAATAACATAGTGAATTTTCAAGAGTCTATGACAATGATTTAACAATACAAATAGTCTGTACAAAACAGTCTGGAAATTATTAAATGCAATACGTAAAAGCCAGGACGAGTATTTAGGGAATAAATGAGTAAAATAGCAGCGGCTTCGAAAATTCGTCTTAGACTTTTATTATGAATGTAAATGAGCATCTTTGCAGAATTGAAATCGAGGTTGTGATTAGATTTAGAAATGTGTAGAAATAGTGCATTGTTTAAGTTAACAATATGATGATTTATCAAATCAGTTAACACTTGAAATATGTGATTCAGCATTTTCCCGAGTTGCCAAGAATCAAATTGGTGTACACCCTCAGATAAATATCCTGACTTCCTGTAAACATCAGCAATATTATTTATTGTTTATTCACCGAAGGTGTTTGCATCCTTTTAATCCCCTTATTAGAACTGGAACGTAAATCAAATGCATCTCGGGGTCTTTCATGTAAAGTTTTACATAAGAATACATAATTTTTTAATGTATCTTCTATTTCCTTTCGTACAGATACACACAGATTCGTTGAGCATTATTACACACACACACACACACACATATATATATATATATATATATATATATATATATATATATACTCATATAAATACATATAGAGTAATAAGAGTCGGCACTTGACCCGAAGTCTCTCTTTTCATTAGCTACTACACCGAGGTTTAGGAGAGGGTGCTACTCCTTTCAGTGAATTGACTTCAATTGATCCCTACATAGTGTTAAGCAAGGAGGAATAAGTTTTTGAGTCTTTGGTATGACTTGATCTGGGATTGAACTCTGACCTTCTGGGCCATTGGCAAACACAATACACATTAGTCAACACACACACACACACACAGACATATATATATATATATATATATATATATATATATTAAAATCAGAGGTATTTAAATTTTCACCGGGAACGTTTGCCTCCTTTAAACAACGCTTATCACAGTGGAAAGTAAATTTCATATTGTCTTTCTCGTAAAATTTTACATTAGAATACATATTTTGCTTTCATGTGTCTTCCATGAAAACTGAATTTATTGGCATTTTCAAAGGGGTTCTCCACCGTGTTATAATCCCCATTAGTGGGGTCCACTACGCTGATGACTTTCTGGCAAAGACATCCGCCAAAGCCGAATCTCTACTGCATAGTCTGGAACGAGCCGCCGGGGGCATTGGCCTCCATGTTAATGCACACAAAACGGAATAAAGGTGCTTTAATCAAATAGGCGACATCTACACACTTGGCAGTAGCTCTCTAAAACTAGTTGACAAGTTTATCGACCAAGGAAGCAGTGTCTCCTCAATCGAAAAAGACATGGACACGTGACTAGCAAAAGCTTAGACAGCTATCGATTGGTTATGGGTCATATGGAAGTCAGACCTGACTGATAAAATGAAACTCAGTTTCTTTCAAGCAGCGGTCGTGTCGATACTACTATATGGATGCACTACATGGACGCTCACAAAACGGATGGAAAAAATGCTTGGTGGCAACTACACAAGAATACTGCGAGCAATTTTGAACAAGTCCTGGAGGCAACACCCCACGAAGCACCAGCTGTACAGCCACCTATCTCCAATCACGAAAACTATTAAAGTTAAACGAACCAGATACGTAGGACACTGCTGGAGAAGCGGGGACGAGCTCATAAGTGATTTTCTTCTATGGACCCCTCACATGGCCAAGCAAAAGCAGGGAGACCAGCTCGAACCTACATACGGCAGCTCTGTGAGGATACGGGGTGTTGCCCTGAGGACCTGCCAGAAGTGATGAACAATAGGAAGGAGTAGTGAGACAGGGTCAAGGGCATCCGTGCTGGTGGCAAAACAAGATGATGATGATGATTTTCATCGAAATCCGGAGTCTTTTTCCCCCTTTAACCTCCCCTAATTGAAACAGAAATTAAATTTTATTTAGCCAGTTGTCTTTCTCGTAAATGTTCACATAAGAATAAACAGTTTGTTTTTATGCATCTACTTTTCCATTTCGTCATGTATACAGACATACACAGACGTTGAGCATTATATATATATATATATATATATATATATATATATATTTTACGATGTTTATAAAGCAGTTAATGTCAATATCCTTCTGCCCAGTACGCTAGGGATGTAGAATGCTCCCACTGCATCTCAACTGAGGAGTAAGACCCCCCTCCCACGCAATGGCTGTCCTGTTTATGAAATTAAACCATTTAATGGCGAGGTTACGCTATCGGAGCTTTGGACAATGGAGAGTCCCTCTCTATTGCCATTGATCCCGGGTCCACTTTGACCCGGAGTGGTAGCACATGATAGCGACCTTTTTTATAGCTCAAATAGAACAAACTATGTGCAAACAAATGACTGATGTTAAATTGGAACTAACATCGCATTACTTGAAATCATTTAACTTTGTACAAAAAGGAGCTCAAACTCATTTAAGATTGTTATTAACAAAATGTGTTCACAAGTCATATATATATATATATATATATATATCATATTTTTATAAACCTACAACGGTTGATACACTATAAAATCCAACCAAACTAATCATCAACATCGCTGAAAGGGTATATGCAGATTAATGGTCGGATAATGGTATTGGCCTGCATTTGACAGTCCCCAGGGACCATTGATTTTTCTGACCATAGAATGAAACTGAAAGAATGTAAAAAGAAGGATAAGTACCTTTGTAGGGAATTGAAAAATCTATGGAACATGCAGGTGACAGTTATATCAATTGTAATTGGTGCGTTTGGAATAGTAACTAAAGGATTACAAAAGGGACTGGAGGACTGGGAAGTTGGCGGATGAGTGGAGACCGTCCAAACTACTACATTATTGAGAACGGCCTGAATCCTGAGAAGAGTCCTGGAGACTTGAGGAGACTTTCTGTCACTCAGACTTCAGTGAAAAACCATAAGCTAACGCTGATGTGAAAAACTCTGATGAGTAGACAATAATAATAATAATAATAAGGTCATGGGGTGACAGAGACGAAACGATCAATCACATTATAAGCGAATGCAGCAAATTAACACAGAAGGAGTATAAGACTAGACGCGACTTGATAAGCCAGGTGATCCACTGGGAGATGTGCAAGAAATTTAAATTTGACCATACGAACAAACGGTATATGCAAAAGCCGTCAGCTGTCCTGGAGAATGACACAAACAAAGTCCTATTGGACTTTGACATACAAATAGATCACCTAATCTCTGCCATAAGACCAAACCTTATAGTATTCAACAAAAAAAGAGAATTTGCAAAATTGTCGACTTTGCTGTGACGGCTGACCACAGAATAAAATTGAAAAAAATTGAAAAGAAAGATAAGTTCATGGACGTAGCATGGGAATTGAAAAAATATGGAACATGACAATTTTACCAATCGTGATTAGTACGTTTGGCACAGTAACTAAAGGATTATTTTAGGGACTAGAGGACTTGGAAGTTGGAGTACGAGTAAAGACCATCCAAAATACAGCCAGAATACTGAGAAGAGTCCTAGAGTTTTAAGGAAACTTGATGTCACTCAAACTCCTGGGAAAAACTCTCAAGGAGTAAATAATAATAATAATAATAATAATAATAATAATAATACAATCACATAATAAGCGAATGCATCAAATTAGCACAGAAGGAGTATAAGGCGACACACGAATGGGTAGGCAAGGTGATCCACTGGGAAATGTGCAGGAAATTTCAATTCGACCATACAAACAAATGGTATATGCACAACCCAGTACCTCTCCTAGAAAATGACTCGCATAAACTCCTATGGGACTTTAGCATACAAACGGATCACCTAATCCCGGCCAGAAGACCAGACCTTATAACAATCAACAAAAAAAGAGAATCTGTAAAATTTTCGACTTTGCTGTCCCGGCGGACCACAGAATAAATCTGAAGGAAAGTGAAAAGAAGGATAAGTACCTCGACCTTGTTAGAGAATTAAAAAAGCTGTGGAACATGAAAGTAACGATTGTGCCAATTGTGATTGGTGCATTAGGCACAATAACTAAAGGATTATTAAAAGGCCTGGAGGACTTGGAAGTTGGCGGACGGGTAGAGACTATCCAAACGACAGCACTGCTAAGAATAGCCAGAATCCTGAGACGAGTCCTGGAGACTTGAGGAGACTTGCTGTCACTCAAACTCCAGTGAAAGACCATCAGCTGACACTGATGTGAAAAACTCAAAAAGAGTAAATAATAATAATAATAATAATAATAATAATCAAAATAATAATAATAACACTGGTGATTATTGGTAGAGGAAGAGTTTTAATAGTTGTAACCGTAGTAGTAAAAAGCGTCCTGCAATAGCAGGCTTGGCTTGCTAGACTGTTATTACTGAGTTTATTTAAACAAGTTTAGATATATAATATACAATATAAAGCCAGTTTTGGAGCATAAGACGCCATATGAATATGTGGTGTGTGAGAAGGGGAGCGGTATTTAAATCTTTTTGTGCTTAACTATGGGATCATAGCTAGCTTTATCATCCAAAAATATATATACAGAAGAACATACAATGCTGAGCAGAATGGAACCCTAAAGGTTTTTGTGGGGAGGGAAAGGGGAGCGGTCGTGTAAGTCTATGTATTTTAAGGACCTTAGCTAGCCACAATCACTGATGACAGTTGTTGGCGAGTTCGATACTAACTTCATATTCCATACTTCTGGCTTTGTGTCAGATTGTTATCTACTGAGGAAAGACATATGGTAAATGGAATCATCATCATCACCATCATCATCATCATGTCGTGCTGCTAGCACGGATATCCCTGACCATCTCTCTCCACTTCTCCCTATCATTCATCGCCTCCGGCAGGTCTTCTGGGTTACATCCCGTGTCCTCGCATAGCTGCTGTATGTAAGTTCGGGCTGGTCGTCCTGCTTTTGCTTTGCCATATGTGGGGGTCCATAAGAGTACGTCACTTACGAGCTCGTCCTTGCTTCTCCAGCAGTGTCCGGCGTGTCTGGCTCGTCTAACCTGTATAGTTTTCGAGATGGGAGGCAAGTGGCCGTACAGTTGGCGTCTCGTGGGGTGTTGTCGCCAGGACTTGTTCAATATTGCTCTCAACATTCTTGTGTAGTTGCCGTCAAGTTTCTTCTCCAGTCGTTTAGTTAGCGTCCATGTAGTGCATCCATATAGCAGTATCGATACAACCGCTGCTTGGAAGAAACTGCGCTTCATTTCATCGGTCAGGTCTGATTTCCTTATGATAGAGAGCCTATCTATAGCCGTCCGTGCTTTCGTCAGTCGTGTGTCGATGTCGTTTTCGGTTGATGAGACGCTACTTCCTAGGTAGGTGAATTTGTCCACTAGCCTCAGAGAGGCTCCGTCTAGTGTGTTAATGTTGCCCGTTTGGTTGAAACACATATATTCAGTTTTGTGCGCATTGACATGGAGGCCAATGCCTGCTGCAGCTCGTTCTAAACTATGCAGTAGTGTCTCTGCTTGATTAGGCGTATTCGCCAGTAACGCCAAGTCGTAGTCGGCGACTGTGATTGTTTTTGCGGGGTATCTTTTGCTTCTTTTCTTAGTCAGCTCGAAGCGATTTTCTCTGATTTTGTCGATCAAAGTTCTAAGCACGTAGTCTAGACAGATGATAAAGAGGTACGGGGCTAGCGTGTCTCCTTGTACACACCCTCAGACACATCCACATGGGGTTTAGAATATACCGATTGTATCTCCCGTAGAGGATATGATCCGTCTTCCACACCCCAAAAAAGAAAGAGGTGGTCACTGAAATGCATCTGATGGTGAGTCTACGATTCTGGAGAATTTGGATTACTCCTTTATTGCCATTAATCCCCTGTACACTCTGATCGGGAGTGGTAATACTGTTAGGGTTTTATCAGTGAGTCAAATATTCGATAGAATCATCTAAATATTTCTTTTTTAAAAACAGTCAAAAATGTAAATATTACTCCTGAAGCGCTAGACGTGAAATAATCCTAGACGGGTTGACAAGCCGTTAAAATTAGACAGACTTTAGAAAAACTACCTTGTCTTACCTTTAGGCTGAAGATATTGGCCTTGTCCTAATTTAATCATTTTTCTCGTTGATGATTTCCATGCAAATTATTTTTAGTATTGAAATCATTCTATCAACTGATAAATACAGAGAGCAGCAAATTTCAGTTGGGAAGAACAATGGATACGAGAGCATTTCTTGTTTATATTGTAATTTTCTTTGGGGTATTAACGACGAGAGTTCTTTACGAACTCAAAATACCACCAGACGAATGTGGTGATAACTGTTTGGTCACCACAACAAACTCTATATCTAGTAACGCCGAAATCTCTTCTCTGAATGAGAAGGAACTTTCTTTAGCTCCTACAATACCAATCCAGGCAATAGAGAGTGAAAGCTGGGGACAGAGATTTTGGTTTTTATGGATTATCTGTTGTGTTGCACTATTTTCACTTGTAGTGATATTTTGGATTAGGTATCTAAAGAAACACGGTTGCCGAGCTAACGACCCAGTGCCAAGAAATAGAAACTCTCCACCTTTCTTATTCTCCAATTCATTCGACTTTATTTCATTTCAATCAAGAAGAAAAAAGCTAGACAGTGAAGAATGTTCCTCTGCAAAGCAGGTTGTAACCAGCAAAGGATTGCTTGCAGAGCAAGCAAGGCCTACAGAATCAACCGAGCGATTGTATGTCAGTCTAACGGGGTCCAGCGAGGGATCATCTGCAGAGCAGGCCAAGCCACCTCTGCCCATGAAGCCGGTTTCTGTTAGATCAGAACTATTCACCCAGGGAGTAACTGCAAACCAAGTCAGAGCAGCTCTACCCCATGGGAGATTGTCCGGACCAGCTTCTCACTATGAACGATTGTCTACAAAGCGGTACAGCCCCAGCGGTGGATGTTCTACACCCTTCAAGCCACTGTCGACTAAGTCAGAAATATTTAGCGAGCGATTGTCCTCAAAGAAGGCCAGCACTGGAGAGCTATCGTCTACAGATCGGGCCAAGCCACCTCTACCCCCCAAGCCAGTTCTCCTCCCCAAGTCATTTTTCACTAGCCCCAGCAAGCAA
Source organism: Sepioteuthis lessoniana (assembly GCA_963585895.1). Taxonomy (NCBI): domain Eukaryota; kingdom Metazoa; phylum Mollusca; class Cephalopoda; order Myopsida; family Loliginidae; genus Sepioteuthis; species Sepioteuthis lessoniana. The sequence continues at coordinate 102,134,150 of OY757919.1, read as the reverse complement.
TTACTTGCCAGCACAGATATATCCAGTGAGGAATCGTCTGCAAAGCAGACAAGCCCTAACAAGCTATTTGCCGGCACAGCGGCTCCCATCATGGGATTGTCAGCAAAACAGTTAAGCCCTACCAAGCGAAGTACCGTTACAGATGCACCAACAGAAGAAATGTCTGCAAAGCCGGCCAGTCCCAGCAAGGGACTACTCTACGAAGGATTGTCTTTAAAGCAGGCCGGCCCCTGCAAGCGATTATTCGCCGGCATAGACGTCCCCACCAAACCGTTTCCTGCTAGGCAAATAGTATCAAGCGAGCAATTATCGTCCAAGCAAACAAGCCCCAACAAGATATATGCCGGCACAGCTGCACCCATCATGGGATTGTCAGCAAAGCAGTTAAGCCCTAACAAGCGAATTACCGCTACATATGCACCAACAGAAGAAATGTCTCCAAAGCAGGCCAGTCCCAGCAAGGGATTACTCTCCGAAGGATTGTCTTTAAAACAGGCCAGCCCCTGCAAGCGATTATTTGCCGGCATAGACGTCCCCACCAAACCGTTTTCTGCTAGGCAAATAGTATCAAGCGTGCAATTGTCGTCAAAGCAGGCTAGCCCCAGCAAGCTATTTGCCGGAACAGCTGTACCCACTGAGGGATTGTTCGAAAAGCAGGCCAGTCCCAGCAAGAGATCACCCAACGATGGATTGTTTGCAAAGCAGGCGAGCCCCGACAAGCGTTTATTTGCCGGCTCAAACATACCCAGCAAACAATTGTCAAAGCAGGCGAGCCCCGGCAAGCCATTTGCCGGAACAGTTGTACCCACTGAGGGATTGTTTGAAAAGCAGGCCAGTCCCAGCAAGAGATCACCCAACGATGGATTGTTTGCAAAGCAGGCGAGCCCCGACAAGCGTTTATTTGCCGGCTCAAACATACCCAGCAAACAATTGTCAAAGCAGGCGAGCCCCGGCAAGCCATTTGCCGGAACAGTTGTACCCACTGAGGGATTGTTTGAAAAGCAGGCCAGTCCCAGCAAGAGATCACCCAACGATGGATTGTTTGCAAAGCAGGCGAGCCCCGACAAGCGTTTATTTGCCGGCTCAAACATACCCAGCAAACAATTGTCAAAGCAGGCGAGCCCCGGCAAGCCATTTGCCGGAACAGTTGTACCCACTGAGGGATTGTTTGAAAAGCAGGCCAGTCCCAGCAAGAGATCACCCAACGATGGATTGTTTGCAAAGCAGGCGAGCCCCGACAAGCGTTTATTTGCCGGCTCAAACATACCCAGCAAACAATTGTCAAAGCAGGCGAGCCCCGGCAAGCCATTTGCCGGAACAGTTGTACCCACTGAGGGATTGTTTGAAAAGCAGGCCAGTCCCAGCAAGAGATCACCCAACGATGGATTGTTTGCAAAGCAGGCGAGCCCCGACAAGCGTTTATTTGCCGGCTCAAACATACCCAGGAAACAATTGCCAAAGCAGGCGAGCCCCTGCAAGCTATTTGCAGGAACTGCTGTACCCAACGATGGATTGTTTGCAAAGCATGCCAGCCCCGACAAGCGTTTATTTGCCGGCTCAAACGTACCCAGCAAGCAATTGTCAAAGCAGGCAAGCCCCGGCAAGCAATTATTTTCCGGAACAGTTGTAGCCACTGAGGGATTATCTGCAAAACAGACAAGCCCCGGCAAGCGATTTGCCAGGACAGACATAACCACAGAGGTATTGACTTCAAAACAAGCCAGCTCCAGTGAGCAATTGTCTTCCAGGCCAGCAGTATACACAGAGCAAGTTTTTGCCAAGCTAACTGATCCTACCGTACTATCATCTATCCCGCAAACTGAACCTAATGAGAGATTTTGAAATTTTGTGGAATCTCATCGACATCTTTCTACGAATCTTCGTATTAGTTTAAAATTTTATTTTAAGGAGTAGAATTAGACTGTCTTAAGCTTTTTAACTTTTTGTCTGCTTTTTTGTCTCTTTTGAATTCTCATCAGTTTCGTAACCCAGTTAGGGTTGTAGACACACCACTGATGACTTTCTCGGTTGTGACTCGGCGAAATACAGTGTTATTCCTTCCCACTTTTAAGACTATTGGCCCAAAATCTCGCTGTAATGAACAGTAAGTCTGCATGGAATCTTTCACTTGTATGAACCCGACGTAACATTTTTTAAATTAGTATACCACAAAGAATACTTGTAAAATCTGTTCGGCCATAATCTTAAGCAAATCCGTTTGCTTTCAAAACATTCGTTTTTTACACATTTTATATTTTTTCATTGTAAGTAGATTCGATTACTTTCGCTTGTGTTTATTATTCACTTTAATTAGATCTGATTATTAGAATCAGAACAGATTTATACAAAAAGTTTGAATTTTAGTTCAAAACGATTCTTTTTACTACATAGATAAAGTAGATTTTACAGTTATTGCTGCCTACGTAAATTTTATTGCGTATACGTTTTGAATGAAATGTTCATAACGCTCACAAACTAATTTTTTTTTTTACTGAACTCTTTAAGAAACTTATCTTGATATAGACTGATCAAAATTTAGTGGTGTCCTCCAAGACCAATTGAAAAAGGGGAGCAAAATCCCATACAGAATTACAAAATACAAATGTAACTTAATGTCTAAAAGTGATGACGGCTATAAAAATAACAAGTTTCGTTGTTGCATTTTTTACCTTGTAAATTAAGAACAAAATTGGCCTAATGATTTCAGACCAGCAAGTAGACTTCTAAAAAGTTACGCACGTTCTTACATCTTTGGGTCTGCGTCGTGATTGACACTGGTCAACATTTACTCTAAAATCCTGTATCCATAAAAAAATCGGTGGCGTGAAAAGCAAGTGATCAATATTTGTAAATATATTGAGATAATTATTAACTGAAGGAAATTTGCTTTCTTTGTTTAATGGCACGTCTGCGTTATTCATATAGACGTGCAGTGATACTCCTTAACCCATTGCGAGTAGAGGATAAGTTAATACCTTTCAAGGGTATTAGTTCGAAAGAAAAGCTAACAGCGTGACTAGTTCGATCAAGTTTACATCGAGGCCGCAGTCCTTTATTTAAGCCATTGCACCCCCCACCGCCTCGAAAGAATTGTATTTGATTTAAGAATGAATTAAGCATGTGCATATCGTGCTGATAGAACATATTTCCATCCCAATCAACAACTACTCCTGGCAGGTCCTCTAGACAGCGTTTGATGTCAGCACAGGGCTGATGAAATTCATTGCGTTGATTCTTTTGAACTTTTATCGCGTTAAGTTTCTAACCATCCCGGGTTCGCAAGAGTGTCCTTATGGCGTAAATCGCTCGACTGCAGAATAGTCGTAATTGAGTTCTAAGTCCAGTCACGCTATTACGTTCAAATGTCTGACACATCTACTCATGGAGAAAATAGGAAACCGTTTATCATTCCAGCTTTTGGTTAAATAGTACAACTAATGTCCTTCTTGAAGGATAGATTTTCATGAATAACCCTTGAAGGTTGATATGTCCTTAAAAAAAAAAAAAAAAAAAAAAAAAAAAAAAAATTAACTAGGGTCCACATAGAGTGGACCTAAGTCTTTGATGGTGAGCAAACACTAGCCTGACTAGTCGACGTTTAGTTAGCTTATAAAGCTATTTCTTTGCCTCGACATTGTTGTAAAATATCCTTTATCGGCTTTAATTATTTCAAGAGATTAAAATTAAGCATTTACATCTGTTAGTAGATTTTATTGCTGAGATAAATCTCGCAGCGAAAATGGAATTTGGTGCGATTTCATTTTTGCAGCACTTAATTTATGTATTTCAAATATGCTGTTTCTCCTATGTTGCAGCTGAGTGACTTCAATAACTCTATTTTTCAGAGGTGCATATTTTAATCTTTACACTTGAAGGGACTTGCAAACCCCCTTTGATCACTGACATAACCTTCCATAAATTACGTTTTTAATAAATTTGCAAATTATTTCTACGTAGTCTCCGGATCAAATATTTTATACCAGTCTGACACTGTAGGTGGGGGAGATCATCAGTAATCTGAAAGTATACGCTCATAATACTATAGTATTCTTACTTACCCGTTTATACGTTTAAGATTTATTAGCCCTTCTTGTGGATCAGAACTTTTTTAATTAGGCGACTTAATGCTTTTTTTTTTTCCTCGTAACTGTGTACGACGACGAGTTAAAAAGCAAAGATCCGAATGGCTCTGAATTTTTCTCCCGCATTTATTACTGAACCTTGTTTTCTTGTTTGGAATCCCTCACTTTTAGAGAATAACACTTGACAAATTTTCTTTCACAACAATAAAGCTGAACGAAGGCGAGTGTTAAATGACTTAGTAAAAACGATAGTTCCCACCAACAGTAAATTCATGAGAAACACTACGGGCATGAACAGTGAAATCGCCCAAGGCCAGGCAACTTGTTCTCAAACTATGAAAATGTCTTCATATTCTCTTCACAGACCGCGTATTTGAAATATCTTTAATTTCAAGAAGCAAGCGTAATAACCACTGAGCTGAATTTTGTAGCTGTTTAAAACTGGCTGAATTAAATCTACCCAGCTATTTTTTTTTTTTAATACCAAGTTAAAATATTTTCCCTGATAATTATCTCTATCCCAGCAACTACCGTGAAATAATAGCAACTACATAGTCAATGAAAACGTGATCTTGTTGCAGAATTTTAGTTGTTTGACTTAAACTTGTTAAACACTATGCGAAACAGCGTGGCTCTGAGGTTAATTTAGTAATTAACATAATTTGACAAACGTGACGCAGCGAGATTAAGCTTAAAATGTGTATTTAGTATTCGAGGCGGGAGTATCCTATATAAAATGTCCCTCCATTAGTTCCAAGGAAGCCACAAGATACAGGCTTAGATTGGTATATTTGTTTGCATTTCAAACTTTTATGAAATATAAATCCTGAAATGCTTTACTTGTTTTGTGATATTTTCAGAGTGCAATAGACCTTTTCGCCTTTCATTAGCCTAAATCATTGACAAGTCAATGAATATTTCTCGACTCCAATTTGAAACAAAAGTAAATAACTTGAACTAAGCATTCCTAAAGATTCGCAAATAACTACAGTTTCTTGAATACCTAACACCAACAATTGGCAACCACGGATATAGTTGGTTTACTGATATCATTCAGTGAACGTGTACATTTAAGCCACTGGAGCTTTAAGAAATATGGAGTACCCCGTCTTTGCCATTGCTTCCAGGTCCACTATTAATACAGGTATTAATATGCACGCAGTTAAACCGAATAGAAGTAAAGTTCACATATCGAGTACTACCACTTCGGTGAGGTTCCAGTAATGTTGGAGCTTTAGGAAATGTGGAGTACCTCGTCTTTGCCATTGCTCCCAGGTCCACTCTGGGCCAGAGTGGTAACACCTAATAAAGTCCTATCTATGAGTGAAATAGAACTTAACTGTATGTACGCTAAACTGAACTACTTGAAATAGAACTGCTTCTTGACATTGAAACAGTAATTATCCTAAATTTAGTTGTTTGAAATGGAACAGTTTATATGTATAAAGATTGATTTGGGATTGATGTACCTACAATTATTTTTGTGTCACAAAACCAAACCATCCTATCGAGTGGAGCAGTAGAATATGCTGAGTGTTCCTCTGCAGATGGGTATGACCTTCGAGTGTTCTGAGTATGAAAATGTAAAGTAACCTTTAATTGACATTATTCCTTGGTCCGCTTTTATTCGGCATAGTAGTATCCTAAAGGTTTCATCTATGGGTCAAATAAAACTTTTCTTGAAACAATGTAAAGGAACAAACAAACGATTAATATTAAATTCGATTGGAATATTTCGTAAATCGAATTACGAATAACAAAACTAGAAACCATTTAACAGCTAAAAGACATGAGATCTGACTTATTTTTAATGTTGGCAACAAAATATTCACTGATAAATCTCATATATAAAATATCAATCGATATTTGCCAATAAATAACCCACAAAAATCGGCATAGCATTTAATTAAAAAAAAACATTTAAAAACTACTTCCCTGTAAATTAAAATTGGTTATTAATTTCTATTTTGCACTATAAAAACAATCAACCTTCAAATTATTCGCTTACAAATCATACAGAATAAGACTTGGCCTTAAATAACCCTCTAGGGTTGATATGCCATTAAACACTAAATAGCCGACCTTACAAGTCAGAGTAAAAATGGAGTAATAGCAATGAAGAGGTAACTTTAAACTTCTGAGATCTTCAAAAGTGAATGCAGTTTAATCTCATTATCAATATCTTCTCCTCTTACAAGGACATGGTCCACCCCTTTATAGAATATGCAGTGGGATATTCTCGGCATCGTTGAATGGGCTAAACTTACAAGTAACACTATTTTGGGTAGTAAAAATCAATAAGCATCTTATCAATTTTAAGCAAGCGTCACTTATATATTGAGCATTTATAGGTAAAACATATATTTTGGAAAGTTTTAAGTTATAAAATGATGATTAAAAACTGGTCTCGTAAATCTCAAATGACTTGGTGTTAAAATTGAGGTCAGCTGAGTTAATATATGGGGGAACATTTTGCGTTGTCTGATCATCGTTTTTGAGTTCACTTGACACCGGGTCTCCTCTACGTTAGGCATTTTGCCCAATTATTGTAAATTGCGTTGTACAAGTCAACTTGGAACAAAAATCAAACTAATCATTTTCGATCGAACCTGCTTTTATTATTTTATAATATTATTAATATTAGTTATATTATTTATCATTTCATATTGCTTTATATAACAAACTGTTTGTTATTGCGATGATCTGGTTAGTGTTTAGTCAGTGTACCAACTGTGAAATGTTGAGTGTGCTGTAGCGTTAGTATACTATTAGTTTTATTATTTCATATTGCTCCCTGGGTTTCTTACCCAGTCGGCTGGGACAGTAGAATACGCCGATTGCACCTCTGCATAGGGGAAGACCCCCCCCAATAGTGTCCTGGATATGACACTAAACAGTCTGATAGTGAGGTTCAAGTGATGCGGGGGCTTTAGGAAGTGCAGAGCACCCTGTCATTGCCATTGCTCCCAGGTCCACTCTGGCCCGGCTGGGTATCACCTGATAGGGCCCTATTTATGGATTAAATAGAACTAACGGGATACTTATGCTAAAATGAATTGTTTGACTAAACTGAATAGCTTGAAGTAGAAATGCTTTTGACAATTAAACTGTCCTCTTGTATAACATAAGTTTTTCAGGGATGGGAAACCTGCTACACAGGCAACTTCTATGGCCTTTATTAAAATCCAGCCATGGGTCGTAGGCCCACAAGATATATATGGAAGTAATACTACTCTAGAGATGAAGTAAAGAATTTTAAAATTGACGCAATCGTGTAATGAAAAATTGCTTATATGCTTTGAAAGAATTCATGTATAAATTATCTTCTTGAACAGAATAAAATAAAAAATTGAAAATTATTTACAAGTATCTTAACAGAAGAAAGTTTCTTCTTAGCCATTTATTGTCAAATTAACATCATTGTAATCGTATTTAAATCAAAATGAATGTTGTGAGATGGGAAAAAAACGAATATGTGGGGCTCTGATGAGTGGGAATTTTTTCATTCATACTCTTTTTTAAATCGTCTGATTATCGCTGACTAAAGTGTGAAACTTTATGTTACAATCAGTTACAATTATTTGTAATTAAAAAAAACGATATTACTCTTATAGAAGTTCCATTTTTTAACGTGTAATCCAAATATATTCCATGAAATGTTCTTTTTTAATTAAATGAATAGTTAAGGAATAATATTTGACTTCAAGTATTGTTTTTCGATTAACTGTGTGTTTCAGAAGATTTTCGACTGCTGGTGATCTGGTTCTACCGTATTTTGACTTTTAAATCATCATAATCGACAAAATATTATCGTCAACTTCTGAGTTTTGTTTATAAGGGAAAAGGGATGAGTTAAATCAGCTTTGGACAATATGGTCAATTACAGTTTTATAGGATGATTCCTTCGGAATCCTGAAAGCAACATAGTATATATATATATATATATATATATATATATATATATATATATATATATATACTAAGCTGTTTTCAAAATTGAGCATTCTAAGGAATTGACGGCTGCTGCAAAAATTCTTCTAACAAATTGAGCACTCCGATATTCAAAAGGTAAACGGACGAAAACTTAATACATATGCGTTAAATTCCCGAGATGAGGATAGGTCACCGATGACTGATCGGTACTTCATCGGTCTAACGTAAAGCTGGGCGGGTCTCAATTCCAGCGTGAAGCCTCCAGCGTGTCTGGCCTACTGAATAATTTTTATACAACGAAACAGTGCGTCTGTGGATGACACTATATATATATATATATATATATAATTTTTTTCTTGTTTTAGTTGGTCTAATGAGGGATAAAAGTAAATGCATTAAAATGAATAGATCAGTGTGTGAATTTGGTTTATCGTTTTTTTTTTGTTAATTCTATTAGTGTTTCTGACGTTTAAATTCGTCAACATTAAGTTAATGATTAATTTGGGCGATAACTTGCTGGAGGCGACTTTAAATGTCGGAAATAAGTGTAGAAGTAAAAATAAATAAATACCCACAAACACAAATAACAGAAAACTACGATAAACTAACAAAGTTAGGAATACCAATCATACAAACTGCATCACAAACCATTAAAAACCTCACAAAGTTTTGATTAGATTGAGAAATGTGTAGAAATAATGCATTGTTTTTATTTACCAATTCGTTATTTACACATTTCTCAATCTAATCACAACTTCGATTTCAATAATATTCTAATGAGATTAAAATCAGAGGTATTTGTTTATTCACCGAACGTGTTTGCATCCTTTTGATCCTCTTATTAGAACTGGAACGTAAATCAAATGCATCTTGGGGTCTTTCTCGTAAACCTTCACATAAGAATACATAATTTTGTATGTATCTTCTATTTTCGTACAATACATATACAGATACACACAGTTTCGTTGAGCATTCATATATATATATATATATATATATATATATATATATATATGTTCTCTCATATAAATACATATAAAGTAATTGAAGTTGGCGATTGTAATTGAGGGTGACCCGAAGTCTCTCTTTTCATTAACTACTGACTTAGGTGTGGGAGATGGCGCTAATCCTTTCCATGAATTGACTATACACTTGAGCCCTACCAAGTGTTCAGCAATCTGGGATTGAATCCCGGCCTTTTCTGCCATTGGCAAACACGCAACTCAGTAAGCAAGATACACACACACACACACACGGGGGTGTTTATCCCATTTAAACCTCTAAATCGCAATGAAAATAAATTACATATAGTTCATTGTCTTTCTCGTAATGTTTTGCATAAGAATACACACACACACACACACACACACACACATATATATATATATATATATATATATATATATATATATATATATGTGTGTGTGTGTGTGTGTGTATGTATAATATATATATATATATATATATATACGTGATGAATTCAAGGCATTTAAAATTGTCGTAGACTCTTGAAAATTCACTATATTATTGCTATACATCTTATGAGATGACTGACCAATATTTATGATTTCGAATTAAAATGAACAGCTACAGCAGCAATTGGAATACACCCTACAAAAGCCTGATTGTCACAACTGGTGAATTTCAAAAATGCAATCTGACTTTGAGGCCACTTTAGAAGAACATTATACAATAAAAATATGTTTAAACTTGTAAAATATGCCACAGAAAAGTATGGATTTTTTCAGACTGCTTTTCGACCATCTTGCATGAATCGAGCATCAGTTTTTGAGTAGCATAAGAGATTCAAGGGAGTCAAGGAGTCCGTGAGGGATGATGAGATGTGTGGCAGGAGTAAGGAAGTCAGAACACCCTAGTTAATTGGCCAAAGGGTTAGTGTTAGGATTACTATGTCGAGGTTTTAAGGGAGTTCAGTAAGAGATTCCTAGGGAAGAGGCCAGCACCCTTCAAATCGGGTCAGTGGCATTTCCACTAGCAGGACAATGCACTAGTCCACAACTCCATTCTTGTCACCGACTATTTGACCAAGATGGGCATCAAGACAGTTCTTCAGCCTCCCTTTAGTCGAGACTTTGCTCCCTGTGACTTTTGCTTATTCCCTAAGCTGAGAGGCTGTCCTTATGAGACAATTTAGGAGATGAAAGAGGCTGTGACGAAGGTCATTGACACGCTCAATCGATGGGGCTTTCCAGAAGTTGTTAGGATGGTACAAGTGCATTGCAGCCGGAGGAGATTACTTCGAAGGGTACTAGAGTTTCAGGTGTGTACTGTCAATAAAAGTGCCAATACGAAAAAAATCTGGAAACTTATTTGATGATCCTCGTAAATATATATATATATATGTGTGTGTGCGTGTGTGTGGTTTACGATATTTATAAAGCAGTTAATGTCAATATCCTTCTGCTCAGTACGCTAGGGATGTAGAATGCTCCCACTGAATCTCAACTGAGGGGCACGACCCCCCTCCCACGCAATGGCTGTCCTGTTTATGAAATTAAACCATTTAATGGCGAGGTAACGCTATCGGAGCTTTGGACAATGGAGAGTCCCTCTCTATTGCCATTGATCCCAGGTCCACTTTGACCCGGAGTGGTAGCACATGATAGCGACCTTCTTTATAGCTCAAATAGAACAAACTGTGTGCAAACAAATGACTGATCTTAAATTGGAACTAATATTGCATTACTTGAAAGCATTTAACTTTGTACAAAAAGGAGCTCAAAATCATTTAAGATTGTTATTAACAAAATGTGTTCACAAGTAATATATATATATATATATATATATATATATATAGCATATTTTTATAAACCTACAACGGTTGCTACACTATAAAATCCGACCAAACTAATCATCAAAATCGCTGAAAGGGTATATGCAGATTAATGGTCGGATAATGGTATTGGCCTGAATTTGACAATCCCCAGGGACCATTGATTTTTCTAACTTATATGTGCATATATGTATGTGATTGTGTGTGTGTGTAGTAATACAAGTTCGCTTTGGTTTCTTTTTTTTAAATGTCATGTCAACCTTCATGGGTTATTTAATGCCAAAGCCATCCTTGCAAATTTGTACTATTTAATCCCTACATGGAAATAAGTATATATATGTAAAATCTCATACACGCCGTTAGAAAATACAGTCAGGACATAGGAATAGAATTTGGCATAGAAAAATGTGCCATGCTTGTCATGAAAATTGGCAAACAACATATGACTGACGGAATGGAACTACCAAATCACGACGAAATTAGAACGCTCGGAGAAAATGAAACCTACAAATACTTGGGTATCTTGGAGGATGACACCATTAAACAAGTGGAAATAAAAGACAAAATTTGATAAGAAAATATCAGGGGAACTAGAAAACTTCTCTTGACAAAACTCTCCAACAGAAACCTTATCAAAGGAATAAATACTTAGGCTGTATCTCTCGTTAGATATTCAGAACTCATCCTCAAGTGAACCAGAGACGAACTTAAAGAAATGGATCAAAGAACAAGAAAACTAATGACCATGCATAAGGCATTACATCCCAGAGACGACGTTAACAGACTATATGTATCTAGAAAAGCGTGAGGAAGAGGACTTGCTAGCATTGAAGACATCTTTGACGCATCGATACAACGACTCGAAGACTACATAGAAAAACACAAACGAGGACTAATAACAGCCATCATAAACGATACGGACAACACGATAGACGATAGAATGACAACAACTAGGAAACAAAAATTGGTGAAAAAAACAATTCTATGGTCGCTTTAAACGACTAATAAACAACATCTCACACTAGAAAACCTGGACCAGGCTAAGAAAAGGAAACCTTAAGAGAGAAACGGAATCTCTTCTAATAGCAGCACAGGACAACACCATAAGGACCAATTATATCAAAACGAGAATAGATAAGACGTAACAAAATAGCAAATGTAGGCTATGCGGTGAAAGAGATGAAACCATCAATCACATAATAAGCGAATGCAGCAAATTAGCTCAGAAGGGGTATAAGGCGAAACATGACTGGGCCTGCAAGGTGATCCATTTGACCATACTAACAAATGGTATATGCACAAACCAGCACTTGTCCTAGAAAATGACACACATAAACTCCAATGGGACTTTAACATACAAACGGATCCCCTAATCCCGGCCAGAAGACCAGACCTTATAATAATCAACAAAAAAAAAAGAGAATTTGCAAAATTGTCGACTTTGCTGTCCCAGCAGAACACAGAATAAATCGGAAGGAAAGTGAAAAGAAGGATAAGTACCTCGACCTTGCTACAGAATTGTGAAAGTTGTGGAACATGAAAGTGACGATTGTGCCAATCGTGATTGGTACGTTAGACACAATAACTAAATGATTATTAAAAGGCCTGGAGGACTTGGAAGCTGGCAGAGAGGTAGAGACTATGAAAATGACAGCATTGCTGAGAACGGCCAGAATCCTGAGACGAGTCCTGGAGACTTGAGCAGACTTGCTGTCACTCAAACTCCAGTGAAAATCCATCAGCTAACACTGATGTGAAAAACTCTAAAGGAGTAAATAATAATAATAATAATAATAATAATAATAATAATGTAGGCTATGTGGTGACAGAGACGAAACAATCAATCACATAATAAGCGAATGCAGTAAATTAGCACAGAAGGAGTATAAGACTAGATACAACTGCAAGAAATTTAAAGTTGACCATACGAACAAATGGTATATGCACAACCCGTCAGCTATCCTAGAAATTTACTCACATAAACTCTTATGGGACTTTGACATACAAACGGATACATAATCTCGGTCAGAAGATTAGACCTAAAAGCATTCAACAAAAAAAAAGACAACTTGGAAAATAGAATTGAAAAAAAGTGAAAAGAAGGATAAGTACGTCGACCTAGAAAGCGAATTGACAAAATATGGAATAGTGATTATACCAATTGAGATTGGTACTTTAGGTACAGTAAAGAAAGTATTATTAAAGGGACTGGAGGACTTGGAATTTGGAGGACGAGTGGAGACCATCCAATCTACAACATTGATGAGAACAGCCAGAATACTGAGAAGAGTCCTGGAGACATGAGGAGACTTGCTGTCACTCAAACTCCAGGGAAAGACATCAGCTAACACTGATGTGAAAAACTCTTAATGAGTAAATAATAATAATAATGATGATGATGACGATAGTGATTATTGGTAGAGGAAGAGTTTTAATAGTTGTAACCGTAGTAGTAAAAAGCGTGGTGTTATTAGTCTGTTGTTACAATGTTATTAGAGAGTTTATTAAAAACAAGTTAAAATATATAATATACAATATAAAACCAGTTTTGGAGCATAGGACGCCATATGAATATGTGGGGTGTGAGAAGGGGAGCGGTATTTAAATCTTTTTGTGCTTAACTATGGGATCCTAGCTAGCTTTATTATCCCAAAATATATATACAGAAGAACATACAATGCTGGGAAGAATGGAACCCTAAAGGTTTTTGTGGGGAGGGAAAGGGGAGCGGTCGTGTTAACCTATGTATTTTAAGGATCTTAGCTAGCCGCAATCGCTGTTGACAGTTGTTGGCGAGTTCGATACTAACTCCATATTCCATACTTCTGGCTTTGTGTCAGATTGTTATCTACTGAGGAAAGACATATGGTAAATGGAATAACATATAAAATCACACCCTCAGACACATCCACCTGGGGTTTAGAATATACCGATTGTATCTCCCGTAGAGGATATGATCCGTCTTCCACACCCCAAAAAAGAAAGAGGTGGTCACTGAAATGCATCTGATGGTGAGTCTACGATTCTGGAGAATTTGGATTACTCCTTTATTGCCATTACTCACCTGTACACTCTGATCGGGAGTGGTAATACTGTTAGGGTTTTATCAGTGAGTCAAATATTCGATAGAATCATCTAAATATTTCTTTTTTAAAAACAGTCAAAAATGTAAATATTACACCTTAAGCGCTAAACGTGAAATAATCCTAGACGGGTTGACAAGCCGTTAAAATTAGACAGACTTTAGAAAAACTACCTTGTCTTACCTTTAGGCTGAAGATATTGGCCTTGTCCTAATTTAATCATTTTTCTCGTTAATGATTTTCATGCAAATTATTTTTAGTATTTAAGTCGTTCTAACAACTGACAAATACCGCAGAGAGCAGTAAAGTGGAATCTGTACTTTAATTCTATTTGGTAAGAACAATGGATAGGACAGGATTTTTTGTTTATTTTGTAATTTTCTTTGGGATTCTCTCGACGAGTGTTCTTTACGAAATCAAAATACCCCTAAACGAATGTGGTGATAACTGTTTGGTCACAACAAACTCAATATCAAGTAACGCCGAAATCTCAACTCTGAACGAGAAAGAACTTCCTGTAGCTCCCACAACACCAATCCAGGCAATAGAGAGTGATAACTGGGGAGAGAGATTTTGGTTTTTATGGATTATCGGTTGTGTTGCACTATTTGCACCTGTAGTGATCTTTTTCAGCTGTTATCTAAAGAAACGCAGTTGTCGAACAAACAACCCAGTTCCAAGTAATACAAACTCGTCACCTTCCTTATTCTCCAGTTCATTCGACTTTATCTCATCTCAACCAAGAAAAAAGAAGCTAGACAGTGAAAAAAGTTTGGCTGCAACCTGCGAAAGATTGCTTGCAGAGCAGACAAGGCCAACGGAAGCCACCGAGCGTTTGTATGCAAGTCTACCGGGGCCCAGCGAGGGATTATATGCAGAACCGGGCATGCCACCTCAGCCCATCAAGCGATTGCCTGTTAGAACAAATGCATTCCCGCAGGGAGTAACTGTAAATCAAGCCCGTGCAGCTCTAATCAACGAGCGATTTTCTGCCCGGCCAACAGGATCCAGTGAGAACTTATCCTTAAAGCCGTCTAACACCAGCAAGCGATCAAAATCCAGCCCTGAAGAGGAATCGTCTACGGAGCTGGCCAAGCCACCTCTACCACCCAAGCCAGTTCTACTCCCGAAGTCATTTTTTGCGAAACAAAAAGTATCAAGCGAGAAATTATCTTCAAGGCAGGCTAGTCCCAGCAAGCAATTATTTGCCGGCATAGATTTACACACTGAGGAATCGTCTGCAAAGCAGGCTAGCCCCAGCACGCGACTGTTTGCCGGCAGAGATTTACACACTAAGGAATCGTCTGCAAAGCAGGCTAGCCCCAGCACGCGATTGTTTGCCGGCACAGATTTACACACTGAGGAATCGTCTGCAAAGCAGGCTAGCCCCAGCAAGGAATTGTTTGCCGGCACAGATGTAGTCGCTGAGGAATCGTCTGCAAAGCAGGCTAGCCCTAGCAAGCGATTGTTTGCTAGCACAGATGTACCCATCATGGGATTATTAGCGAAGCAGACAAGCCCCAACAGGCGATTAGCCGGCACTGCTGTACCAATCATGGGATTGTTAGCGAAGCAGGCAAGCCCCAACAAACGAATTGCTGGCACAGCTGTACCCATCATGGGATTGTCAGCAAAGCAGATAAGCCCCAACAAGCAAACTGCTGTTACAGATTTACCAACCGAAGAATTGTCTGCAAAGCAGGCCAGTCCCAGCAAAGAATTACACCCCGAGGGATTGTCTTTAAAGCAAGCTAGCCCCTGCAAGCGATTATTTGCCGGCGCAGATGTCCACAACAAACTGTTTTCTGCAAGACCAAAAGTATTAAGCGATCAATTGTCGTCAAAGCCGGCTAGCCCCTGCAAGCCATTATTTGCTGAAACAGCTGTATCTACCGAGGAATTATCTAAAAATCCGGTCAGCCCAAGCAAAAGATTACCCACCGATAGATTGTTTGCAAAGCAGACCAGTTCCGGAAGGTGCTTATTTGCCGGCTCAGATGAACCATCCAAACCACTGTCTGCTAGGCCAAAAGTATTCCGTGAGCAATTGTCAAAGGCTAGCCCCAGGAAGCGATTATTTTCCGAAACGGTTATACCCACCGAGAAATTGTCTGAAAAGCAGACAGGCTCCAGCAAGCTATTTGCTGGAACAGATGTACCCACTGAGGAATTGTCTGAAAAGCAGGCTAGCTCCAGCAAACGATTAGTTTCTGGCACAGCTGTACTCGCCGAGATATTGTCTTCAAAACTGGCCTGCTTCAGCGAACAATTGTCTTCAAGTCCAACAGTATACACAGAGCAAGTTTTTGCCAAGCTAACTGATCCTACCGAGCGATCATCAATCCCGCAAACTGAACCTAACGAAGGACTTTGAAATTTTCTGGAATTTCATCATCTTTTTACAATTTTTGTATTGGTTTTAAATTCTATTTTAAGGCCCAGGATTAGACAGTTTTAAGCTTTTAAACTTGTCTGTTTTTAGTTCTTTTGAATCCTCATCAGTTTCAGAATGCAGTTAGGGTTATAGACGCACCACTGATCACTCGCCCATCATTCTCTGTGGTGACTCTGACTTGTTCATTCCTGCTTTAAAGGCTATTTGCACAAAATATCGCTATAAAGATATGAACAGTAAGTCTGCATAGAATGTCTCTCACTTGTATGAACCTGGCGTCACATTTTTAAATTGGTATATCATAAAGAATATTTGTAATATCTGTCCAGTCACAACCTTAAGAAAATCCATTTGCTTCAAAACATGCGTTTCTTTGCTATTTAATATTTTTCTCTAAGTATATTGGATTTCTCTCGCCAGTGTTCATTATTCACTTTAATTAAATACTATGGGGATAGAAATAATTTATACAAACATTTTGAATTTTAGTTTAAAACGATTGTTTTTACTACATAGATCGAGTAGACTTTACAGTTATTGCTACCTACGTTAAGCAGTTCCTTGCGTGTTCAGTACGTTTTGAATAAAATGTTCATAACGCTCAAACACCTTTTTACTGAACTCTTTATAAAGAAATTTATCTTGATATAGACTGATCAAAATTTAGTAGTGTCCTCCAAGACCAATTGAAAAAAGGGGAGCAAAATCCCATACAGAATTACAAAATACAAATGTAACTGTCTAAATGTGGTGACTGCTATAAAAATAAACAAGGTTTTTAAAATTTATTTGACCTTGTAAATTAAGAACAAAGTTGGACTGCTGATTTCAGACCAGCAAGTATACTTCTAAAAAGTCAAGTACGTTCTTACTACTTTGGGTCTGCGTCGTGATTGACACTGGTCAACATTTACTCTAAAATCCTGTATCCATAAAAATCGGTGGCGTGAAAAGCAAGTGATCAATATTTGTGTAAATATATTGAGATAATTCTTAACTGAAGGAAGTTTTGCTTGGTTTCTTTGTTTAATGGCATATCAACGTCTGAGTTATTCATATAGACATGCAGTGATACTCCTTAACCCATTTCGAGTAGAGGATAAGTTAATACCTTTCAAGGGTATTAGTTCGAAAGAAAAGCTAACAGCGTGACTAGTTCGATCAAGTTTACATCGAGGCCGCAGTCCTTTATTTAAGCCATTGCACCCCCCACCGCCTCGAAAGAATTATATTTGATTTAAGAATGAATTTATTGAGTATGTGCATGTCGTGCTGATAGAACATATTTCCATCCAATCATCAATTGCTCCCTGCAAGTCCTCTAGACGGCGTTTGATGTCAGCATAGAACTGATGTCAAAAAGCCATTGCTTTAATATTTTGAACTTTTATCGCGTTAAGTTACTGACGATCTAGACTGCATCTAGGGCTCACAGGGATGTCTTAATGGTGGAATGATTAAATTGATGGCCTGTGGAATCGTAGGAAGCGAGTTCGAACACCAGTCACGCTATTACACTCAGATTTCTGACAAATACCCTTGGAGAAAAGATATGAATCCTCCCCCTTATCCCAGCTTTTGATTAAATAGTACATCTACTGTTCTTCTAGGAGGATAGATTTAGCATTAAATAACCCAAGAAGGTTGATATGTCCTTAAAAAACAAATTAACTCTGGTCCACATAGAGTGGACCTAAGTCTTTGATGGTGAGCAAACACTAGCTTGACTAGTCGAAGTTTAGTTAGCTTATAAAGCTATTTCTTTGCCTCGACATTGTTGTAAAATCTCCTTTATCGGCTGTAATTATTTCAAGAGATTAAAATTAAGCATTTACATCTGTTAGTAGATTTTATTACCGAGATAAATCTCGCATCAAAAATGGAATGAATTTGGAACTATTTCATTTTTGCAGTACTTAATTTATGTATTTCAAATATGCTGTTTCTCCTGCGTTGCCGCCGAGTGACTTATTAACTCTATTTTTCAGAGTCGCATTCTTTAATCTTTACACTTGAAGGGACTTGCAAACCCCTTTGCTCATTAACATAACCTTCCATAAATTTTTTAATAAATTTGCAAATTATTTCTATGTAGTCTTCGGATCGAATCCTTTATACCAGTCTGACACTTGGTGTATGTGGGGAGATCATAAGTAATCTGAAAGTATACGCTCATAATACTATAGTTATATTCTTACTTGCCCGTTTATACGTTTGAGATTTATTAGCCCTTCTAGTGGATCAGATTTTTTTTTAATTAGGTGATTTAATGATTTTTTCCATGTACGTGTGTACGACGATGAGTTAAAAAGCAAAAACCTAAATGCCTCTTGATTTATTTTTATCTTTATTTTATTTTTTTCCCGCATTTATTACTGAACCTTGTTTTCCTGTTTGAAATCCCTCACTTTTAGAGAATAACAATTTTCTTTCACAACAATAAAGCTGAACAAAGGCAAGTGTTAAATGACTTGGTAAAACGATAGTTCCCACCAACAGTAAATTCACGAGAAACACTACGGGTATAAACGGTGAAATCACACAAACCCAGGAAACTGGGTCTCAAACTATGAAAATGTCTTCATATTCTTGTCACAGTCCGCGTATTTGAAATATCTTCAATTTTAGAAGCAAGCGCAACAACCACTGAGCTGTAGCTATTTAAAACTGGCTGAATAAAATATACACGGCTTTTTTGTTCTCTTAAATACGAGGTTAACTTTTCCCCTAATAATAATCTCTATCCCAGCAACTACCTTGAAACAATAGCAACCAGATAGTCAATGAAAACGTGAACTTGTAGCAGGATTTTAGTTGGTTGAATAAAGCTTGCTAAACACTACGTGAAATAGTGTGGCTCTGTGATTTAGTAGCTGACAAATTGACACTACAGCGAGATCAATTTGTATTTACTATTCGAGGCGGGAGTATCCTATATATGTATATATAATGCCCCCCATTAGTTCCACGGAAGCCACGGTTTAGATTGGTATATTTGGTTGTTTGGATTTCAAACTTTTATGAAATATTAATCTGAAATGCTTAACTTTTGTAGTTTTCAGTGTGCAATAGAATTTTTCGCCTTTCATTTAACTAAATCATTGACCAGTCAATGAATATTCTTCTCGACTCCAATTTGAAACAAAATTAAATAACTTGGACTAAGCATTCCTAAAGATTCGCAAATAACTATAGTTTCTTGAATACCTAACTCCCACAATTTGAAACCACGGATATAGTTTGTTTACTGATAACATTCAGTGAACGTGTACATTTAAGCCACTGGAGCTTTAGGAAATATGGAGTACCCCGTCTTTGCCGTTGCTTCCAGGTCCACTTTGAGCCAAAGTGGTAACACCTAATAGGGTCCTATCTATGAGTGAAATAGAACTTAACTGTATGTACGCTAAACTGAACAGCTTAAAATAGAACAGCTTTTTGACATTGAAACAGTAACTATGCTAAACTTAGTTGTTTGAAATGGAACAGTTTATATGTATAAAGATTGATTTGGGATTAATGTACCTACAATTATTGATGTGCCACAAAACCAAACCATCCTACCAAGTGGAGCTGTAAAATACGCCGAGTGTTCCTCTGCAGATGGGCATGACCTTCGAGTGTTCTGAGTATGAAAATGTAAAGTAACCTTTAATTGACATTATTCCTTGGTCCACTTTTATTCGGCATAGTAGTATCCTAAAGGTTTCATCTATGGGTAAAATAAAACTTTTCTTGAAACAATGTAAAGGAACAAACAAACGATTAATATTAAATTCGATTGGAATATTTCGTAAATCGAATAACAAAACTTGAAACCATTTAACAGCTAAAAGACATGAGATCTGACTTATTTTTAATGTTGCCAGCAAAATATTCACTGACAGATCTCATATATAAAATATCGATCGATATTTGCCAATAAATAACCCACAAAAATCGGCATAGCATTTAATTAAAAAAAACATTTAAAAACTACTTCCTTGTGAATTAAAATTGGTTATTAATTTCTATTTTGCACTATAAAAACAATCAACCTTCAAATTATTCGCTTAAAAATCATACAGAATAAGACTTGGCCTTAAATAACCCTCTAGGGTTGATATGCCATTAAACACTAAATAGCCGACCTTACAAGTCAGAGTAAAAATGGAGTAATAGCAATGAAGAGGTAACTTTAAACTTCTGAGATCTTCAAAAGTGAATGCAGTTTAATCTCATTATCAATATCTTCTCCTCTTACAAGGACATGGTCCACCCCTTTATAGAATATGCAGTGGGATATTCTCGGCATCGTTGAATGAGCTAAACTTACAAGTAACACTATTTTGGGTAGTAAAAATCAATAAGCATCTTATCAATTTTAAGCAAGCGTCACTTATATATTGAGCATTTATAGGTAAAACATATCTTTTGGAAAGTTTTAAGTTATAAAATGATGATTAAAAACTGGTCTCGTAAATCACAAATGACTTGGTGTTAAAATTGAGGTCAGCTGAGCTAATATATGGGGAAACGTTTTGCGTTGTCTGATCATCGTTTTTGAGTTCACTTGACACCGGGTCTCCTCTACGTTAGGCATTTTGCCCAATTATTGTAAATTGCGTTGTACAAGTCAACTTGGCACAAAAATCCAACTGATCATTTTCGATCGAACCTGCTTTTATTATTTTATATTAGTTATATTATTTACGAGGAACATTAAATAAGTTTCCAGACTTTTTTCGTATGGGCACTTTTAATTGATAGTACACAGAGGAAACTCTAGTCCCCTTCGAAGTAATCTCCTACGGCTGCAATGCACTTTTTGTACCGTTCCAACGACTCATGGAAGTCCCCATCGAAGTCCTCTTGTGTGAGCGTGTCAATGACCTTTGTCATAGCCTCTTTCCTCTCCTCGATTATCTCATAACGACAGCCTCTGTCCAAAATTCACAGGGAGCAAGGTCTTGACTGTAGGGAGGGTGAGGAACTGTCTTGATGCCCATCTTAGTCAAATAGTCTGTGACAAGAATGGAGTTGTGGACTGGTGTATTGTCCTGCAAGAAATGCCACTGACCCGATTTGAAGAATGCTGGTCTCTTTCGACGGAATCTCTTCCGGAGCTAGTAACACTAACCCTAACCCTTTGGCGTATCATCTCTGCTGTATTGACTTCCTTACTCCTGCCACACCTCTCATCATCCCACAAAGACTCCTTGCCTTTCTTGAATCCCTTATGCTACTCAAAAACTGATGCTCGATTCGTGCAAGATGCTTCAAAAGCAGTCTGAAAAAATCTGTACGTTTCTGTGGCATTTTTTCCAAGTTTAAAACAGAATTTTATTTCATGTCGTTCTTCTAAAGTGTCCTCACGTCCAGATTGCATTTTTGAAATTCACGATCTGTGACAATCAGGCTTTAGTAGGCTGTATTCCAATTGCCTCTGTGGCTGTTCATTTGAACCTGAAATCATAAAAATTGGTCGGTCATCTCATAAGATGTATAGCAATAACATAGTGAATTTTAAGAGCCTGCGCCAATTTTAAATGCCTGTATAAAAAACGTCCGTAAACTTATTGAATGCACCACGTATTATTTCATATTGCTTTATATAACAAATTGTTTGTTATTGCGATGATTTGGTTAGTGTTTAGTCAGTGTACCAACTGTTAAATGTTGCGTATGTATATTATTGTTGCGTTAGTATATTATTAGTTTTATTATTTTATATTGCTCCCTGGGTTCCTTACCCAGTCGGCTGGGGCTGTAGAATACTCTGACTGCTTCTCTGCCGATAGGAAGACACCCCGCCAATGAGTGTCCTGGATATGAAATTAAACAATCTCATGATGAGGTTCCAGTGATGCTTTATTACCATCGCTCCCGGGTTCACTTTGACCCAGAGTGGTAGCATCTGATAAGGGTCCTATCGATGGGTTGAATAGAACTAACTGCATACTTATGCTAAACTGAATTTTTCGACTAAACAGAATAGCTTGAAATAGAAGTGTTTTTGACAATTAAACCGTACTTACGTACTTACTGCGTGCTTATTCCAAACTGAATTATTTGAAATGGAACTGTTTTTGACATTGAAACTGTACTTACACAAAACAGATTTGTTTAATATAGAACAGTTTTGACATTAATTGTGTGTAAACAAAATCTAAACTTATACTAAACTAAATTAGCTGAATTAGAACTGTTGGATTAAACTGAATTGCTCGAAATAGAAATGTTTTTACAATGAAACTGTACCTACATTTAAACGGCGTACTTATCCTAAATCGAATTTTTTGAAATAGAACTATTTTCATAAAATGGATTTGCGTTAATTAACCTACAACGCTTGATATGCCAGCAAACCCAACCAACCCTCGGTTCCTTTGTAAAATATGTTCCCCAAACACAACTTTTTTTTAATTTGTGGTTGTCTGCTGAAATTACATTCAGTGGTGTACATCATTTTTTAGAAGTAATGATCCTCTTGTCCACTGCTCTGTAAAAAAAGTTTGAATATCAGCCCTTTTATATTGTGACAATATTCGTCTGTGGCGGTACGTGAGGGGTTAACCAAAAAGTTGATCAGCCAAATATAATTGCCAAGAAATGTGGAGTTGAAATTCTGGGAAAAAGAATCGAAAATGCTGTGACCGAATTTTTGTTGACTATAGCCAAAATTGAAACAAAGAAGTTGACAGGTACGGAAGATTAAGTTGTTTACAGAACTCAGGCAGAAATCGAGAAAGAAAAATATTGTGATTAAAAAGGTGAAAAGAGTAACGATACTAAAATAATTTTCGAGCCTGGAAAAAGTTAATTTTTAAAGGATTTGACAGCACAAAGATTCAGATACGGTGTGACTTGCACTCCAGTTAAAAGGTGGGGCTCAGAGCAAACAAAGAAGTCTTTGTCAAGATAAAGAAGGCCACCTGGCATTTGGGGAAATACCTCAGCTAAGGGTTGAGAAAATTATCCAGAATTACTTATCAGTGTTGAAAGAGAATTATTAATTAGCCTGAGGATAGGCCAGTCTTTTCGCCTACGTTGAATTGAAACCAGTTCCATCAAAGGTGACAGTCCAGCATATTTGGGCAAAAAAGGGTTGGACCCTTTCTGACGTCATGAGCCGTAAAATGATAGAAACTATGTTGGTAGGAGGAAAGCTATCCTCTTGTAGTCCTCACTATGAGGGTAGTGAGAGGAACAACTCTGTGGAAGTAGTGAAAAGAGGGTTGGACCCTTTCTGATGACGAAAATTAAAACAAAGACATGAAGGATGTCTAATGAGTTGAAAATGACGTTAGGGAGATCACCCCTGCCTCAGTCAGAACCTACCCCAGAATATTGGCAATTATTATATAAACAGGCTGATTTCCGAACTCAGCAGTTGGTGGCAGAGAGAGAGCGAAGCAGTTTGGTACCAGACGAAGTAGACGTAGCCGACGAAGACCAGGCAGGGACCAACAGATTGGAATTGTGCTTTGCGCTACCAGCTCATATATCACCAGTTCGCCGCTGGAATACACTGTCGTTAAGAAAACTTAGACCTTTGTAAGTTGGTGGCAGAGAGCGAAGCAGTTCGGTCCCAGACGAAGAAAAGCCGACGAAGACCAGGCAGGGACCCACAGATTGGAATTGTGCTTTGCGCTGCCAACTCATATATCGCCAGTCCGCCGCTGAGATACAGTGTCGTTAAGAAAAATTAACCATTATATGTCACACCCGCAGATTTTGTCGCCATCTGTAACTTTGAAGTTTTATAAACCCTTTTCTTATCTACTGCAGAAATCGGAGTTATTATTATTTTTTTTGGTTCTGCAATATATGTGCCCCTTTGGAGTCCAGTCTTCAGCTGCCAGTAACCCCTCTTCCTTTCAGACAGGGCCATCGGCCTTACTTTTAAAGAATCACAACGTGGGGCAGAGCTGTGCATGGTCACTTTCCCTGGAAGGAACTTTTGATCTGTTTTTTTCCCACGCTGTAGCAGAGAGATTGGAGGGAGGCGGACAAGGTTGTGGCAAAGTGTTACCATAATAGGTATAATCAGCGCTGTGATCGAGGACGGGGCGAAGAGGGTGGTATAATATAAGTTGACCCCAAATTTTTTCCAGTTTTAAAAGGTCGGCTAGTAAGCCGCAGCTTATGGCAACTAACGCTTAAAAAGTAGCTTCACGAATTTGGGGAAGGTTAATTCAGGTTTTAGCTAGTAAGTGTCTGTTATTGTGTTGTATTTAGACGAATCAAATATTGCAAGAGTATGATTTGCATATATAGAATTGCAGTTTGTTTCAGGAGATGCAGAGATTAACTAAAAGTGCACATCTGTTTGAGATGGAAATATTTAATTATTGATCATATTTACTATATCATCATAAGAATGTTACCTAGTAGAGATCAAACTCACAACTGATTAGTGTTTAAATTAGTCCGTGAGATTAGCTGGCAAACCATCAAAGAGGTTATTAACATCGTTACACACATCTGTCCATTGTATTTAGAAATATAATATTATCTTTATTAATATATTTTTGTATTTGATTTATAAATACCGACCTCCTCTCACACTAATATTTTTATAATGACTTGTGGTTACGGCACGTTTAAAGCTTAGATTCCTGCTAGATCACCGTAGATAAGTCGCTAGGAAATCGATGAGAAATAAGATGAGTAACAATTTAGAAACGACGCACATCGTAAAGAATCCAAGACCTATATGCAAAACAAGTAATACGTAATTAATAAAGGGCGCTTAGCTTGGTATAGCGTGCTAGTTCAGGAGATCATTACTAGAAAGAGTCTTGTTGGTTGCCCCACAGTTTTTGCCTGGTACCAGAAAAGTAAATAGTCATAAGAATTGTCATAATCCTAAATTCCATTGTATAAGTGGTGCTATTCTTTACCCTTCTTAATATTTCCTTTGAAAATAGTTTATCGAAAAGAAACATGATTATGTGAAGGACTTGTAATGGTATATAACTCAAGTGTTTCATCTAAAAACAGAAAGCACCCCTTCATTGCCATCGCTCCCAGGTCTCCTCTGGCCCGGTTTGGTAGCACCTGATAGGGCCCTATCTATGGGTTAAACAGAACAAACTGCATACTTATGCTAAACTGGTTTATTTTATTAAACTGAATAGCTTGAAATAGAAAAGCTTATGCTAAATTGAATTATTTGAAATAGAACTGTTTTTTGACATTGAAACTGTATTTACACTAAACTGAATTGTTTAACATAGAACTATTTTGACATGTAAGTGTGTGTAAACAAAATTTGTACTTATACTAAACTGAATTAGCAGAATTAGAATTGCTTGACTAAACTGAATAACTCGAAATAGAAATGATTTTTACAACCAAACTGTACTTACATTTAAACTGCGTGCTTATGGTAAACTAAATTATTTGAAATTGAACTGTTTTTGACACTGAATCTGTACTTACACTAAACTGAATTGTTATATATAACTGCTCGAATAGTTTGAAATAGAAATGTTTTTGAAAATCAAACTGTGTACTCATGCTAAATTGAATTGTTTTATATAGAATTGGTTATTTACATAAAAATGGATTTGGCGTTAAATAACCTACGAAGCTTGATATGCCATAAAACCCAACAAACCAAACCAAACTAAAGATAGAAAAAAGCCCCACGTGTATAATAATTTTCAAAAATAATTTTTCCGCCAAAAATTAGCTATCCCCTTTCTATATATTAGGTGTACATTTGTCGAAAAAGACAGATCTTTGATTCTCGAGGCGCTGAACCAAAATATCACTTCCGAATTTCACGATAATAGCCATATTGTATTCTCAAAGGATTTCAGGACTTACATACAAATGAGCAAATAAAGAAAAACAGAATATTCAAGACCATGTTTGTGTTGTGTTGGCATCTGTCATATCTAAAAAGAAAATGTCTGGAAAATGATAGTTCAAACTGACCGATTATTTTGCTGATAATTGAGAATTATTTTTAATTCAAAGTTGAAAATGACCAACGAAAGACAAAGAAGATAGTAACCCCATGGGTTTTGATGACGTGCATTACGGAATAAAATAAGCTATAAAAGAACTTTTATTTTGAAGAATCTGAAGAGTGCTATCATGATATCTCTCGTTCTTTACTTGAAAAAGGATTCCTGTTTGCAAAAAAAACTTTTTGGTACAGTTGTATTTTATGCTTGAACGATTAAATGATTTTTCTATTTGTATGAGTTTATAATTGTTTGGTATCAAAGTGTTCACGTAATCAATTTGAATTCATTTAGCAGGCACCGGCATCGCATCACCTCAGAAGATACTGAATTCTTCCAAATTATAAATGAATCCATCGGGAAAATAAAAGTTGTTCGCAAGGAGAGAAAAAAAAAACAAAAAAACAATTAAGATCACTCCTTTTACTAGTTTATGAATTCCAGTAATGCTCACGACACCCAAAATAGAAACTTGCTTAACTAAATAACATCGATTGACCCTTAAACTCATTACAAAAGACAGCTCCTCATTAAAGGGATTTTTTTTAAAAATGCTATTAATCTTTTTGTAATAAGGATTAATGATCTTTTGATAATTTAAATCCAGATGAAACAATATCAATTTTGATCTCTCTCTCTCTCTCTCTCTCTCTCTCTCTCTCTCTCTCTCTCTCTCTCTCTTATTCACAACATCTTTCTTTCTAATACTATTTCTTAATTTCTACCCCTACTCTTTCTCTCTGTCATTTGCATCTGAATTTCCCTATTTTTCATTCACAACATTGTTCTTATTTTTCGTTCTTTTTCTCTCTTTCATTGACAGCATGTTTCTCTGTATAATTGTTTCTTCTTCCTCCCCAACTCTAGCTTTTTTTTTCGATTTCTGTTGTCTTCATATACGCAGCTATTTTTAAAACATTTTTTAAAATCTTTATTAAACTTTTTATTTAACACGATTAATTCCATATTGAATTACTGACGAAATATTCAATGAATCAAATTAGTTACCCTTTTCCAAAGATCATTTAAATAAACATGTCCTTAAAAAGAGATCAAATCAGCTCTAATCTGATCATCATGGTGGATAAGGGATTTGTCCCTTATCCACCATGATTTTTTTAGATTGATTGATTTTTAACGGCATATCAATCCGTCTTGATTTACTTTGTGCCTAGTGGTTTGGGAATCACGTTTAGTATACATCTATGTTTACAGTTTTGTCAAGTTGCTTCTTAAGATAATTTTTGGTAGATAGTCTTCCTGAATATGAATAATTTTTAAACATATCAATTTGAGCCATATATGGGACCCTGAAGGGATACTTCATACTTTCCATATCTCTATAATTGGAGCCTCATTCTTAGATGCAATATTCATATTTGCAAAAACCCTCTTTATCATTGGGGGGTGTCGACTCACTTGCAAGGGATACAGTCAACGTATTGTTTGCCTCGCCGATAGTGTATTTTTTTGTTCTTTCTAGATAAACGTTCATTTACAAAATAATTCTCAGAGCAAAGGAATATATAGGTCGATACCGGAAATTGGTCTAATGGTATGAGTGTTCGCCAATGGCCCGGGGGACCTGGGTTCAATCCCAGGTCGGGTCATACCAAAGACTCAAAAAATGGTACTTTTTGCTATCTTGCTTAACACTCAGCATTATAAGGTAAGGATTAAGGTAAAGTGGAGCAATCCAGGGAAAGGAGTTCCGCTCTCCCCTACACCTTGGGGTAGTAGCTATCGAAAAGGGAGCCTTCATGTCACCCTCGACTTCGGTCGCCAACTTTTCTTACTTTATTTCATTTGGCATAAGTGCAGATAATTTTGAAAAAATTGAACGGTTTTATCTAAGAGTTGTGTGGTGGTGTTTATCTGAGGTCAACTCAGTTTAATTGATAGCTTTCAACTACCTTTAAACGTTGCAACCTAAGTCCTCATGGGAGAATTTTGAAGTCAGGACAGTACAATTCTAGAAGCTAGAAATTAGAATTTAACCTTGAATTTCACCGCTCGGTGCCGCTGAAGTTGAAAGACCTTTAGTTTGTGCAGTCCTAATTACTATCAACAGCCTAATGGCTAATTCCCGGTATCATACGACAGGTTATATAATTAGGAAAATGTCTAAATGGTTATAAGTACATCCAAGAAAAGAAGACAATATTGTCATTCATCCCAGCAAAGAGATCGGACAGCCAAGAAGAAGATTGAAGAACTGAAAAGAACCAATAACCAAACAAAAATGTAAAAAGACGAGCCGACTATGTAACATCAAATCTACATGATTGTTTATCATTCACTGAGCTTTTCTTAATTGTGGCACAAGCCCGCTACCATATATCATACTTTATTATTCTGCTTGTCGTATCGTTTCCTATCAGAAGGCATGAACATAGCTAAAGAGACATAATGCTTCACTTCCACCACCCAAGGCCGGAAAAGTTAGTGGGTGTTGATGGTTCAAAAGATAGCTTCGATTAACGAAGCACAGCTTAGATTTGGCACGATAACCTAGCATGGGTCATCTAGATAACAACAAACTGTGACGCGAAAGGTTTACTTTTATCCCAGAACGGGGTTTTATTTTCGCACGTGTGAAGACGGGGCAGGTTGGCACTTGATCCCCTATAGAATAAGTCCTCGTTCAGAGTTTTTCTCTCAGGCATATAAGAACTCATATTATGTGAGGGATTAATTTAGGGCTAGACTGACCGCCGCTGGCAAGGGGTTCCAAATTTCACACTATCCACACCCCCACCAGGTTGCTTTCCTTCCTTCCCCTAGACAATGGAAGAATATGGACCTATAGGTTTAGTCGTAATAATATTATAT
This sequence comes from Sepioteuthis lessoniana, assembly GCA_963585895.1. Lineage (NCBI taxonomy): Eukaryota > Metazoa > Mollusca > Cephalopoda > Myopsida > Loliginidae > Sepioteuthis > Sepioteuthis lessoniana. The sequence goes on along the minus strand of OY757919.1, from coordinate 102,105,072 downwards.
TGTAGTAGTCGGCAACTCCGGTTTCCCGTGTGATATTTTTAAGGAATTAATAGGACAATTCTAAGCAAGATAACATAAGGTGAATAGAAGCTGAAAAGGAAGCATAAAGTAACAAATTCGTAGAAGATACGGCAAAGAACAACTTCGACCACGTGGTAACATTAAAAATACATTAATCCTTTACTATACAAAGAGATACACTTTCAAAGTGTCAAATATATAATAAATGGACAGTCCACGAATATAAATGTCTTTTCTTGACTTTTGTTTTCCTTCAAATTGAGAGAGAGAGAGATAGTGGTATATAAAATATGGGTATAAAGGAGAAATGGCCCCAAAGTTATTTATCTTATTTTTCGCCGGGGTTCCACTGGAGAATCTTTCTTCTTTCACGGTCTAATAGACTTTATTCTATTTTTTTACACTGGCTTGAAGAACCTTGGGTCCCTCGTGTCTCAGATATTCTTTTGTCTTCAACCCGGAATACTGGCTATGGTTCGTCTGCCCGCTACGAACCCTGCCAAACAACTATTTTTTCTTTTCGTTTTTTTCGCTGACGGGAAGAAGGTGCCACTTCCGTTTTAGGGTCTCAGCCAATCATTTGGCTTCTCCCTCCTTTCCCCTTCCGGTGTCCGGCGACCTGAGGTTACTAAGTACTAACATCTGTTGATATCCCCTCTGTGACCTACATTCTTTCTTAACGGTCACTTTTTTGAAGGGTTGCCACTGTTCATTCCAACGGAAGGATAGTATTAATCTTATTTCTATCGTCTCCGTGGGATATCACGTGACAAAACATATCACACACAAGTATCTGAACTGTTAGTTTAGTTTGTTAACCAATGCATCATAATGACCGTATAAGTAAGTAAAATTGGCGTAGTAAAATTGGTAGTATAAGCAATCTGAGGCCTGTGTTCCAGACTAGGCGAAGGTTAATGAATAACAACTACTTGATTATTTAGTGTCACAATGAGGGCTTTTACGAAGGTCGTTCAAAATATTTCAAACCTCATCAAGAAGGGGTCGGAGAAAAAAAAAGCAGTTTTTCATTATTTCTTAATATTGTTCGTTTTAACATCAATGCACTTGGTCCAACGATGCTCAAGCGTTGCAATCCCATAACAGAAGAAAGTAACAACCTGATCCTCTAAAAACTCCTCCACAACGCATAAGATCTCATCATTGATTTCAAAATGGCGCAGACACAAGTGGGATTTGAATATAAGAAACAGGATAAGTACAGAAGGAGCAAAGTCTGATGAGTAATTTGGATGGAGTAGCAATTTAAAGCCACACTTGGCTGTCTCAGCTGCTACAACCTGAGCAGTATGACCTGGAATGTTATCCTAAAACAAGAGCTCACCTGCTCACCGTTTTCTTCGGCATTTCGACTTGATTTCTTCTTTCAGTTGGCTCAGCTTTGATGCAGAATACGGTCGATAGTATTTTTCTTTTTCAGTGCAGTCTATCATAGTTATACCTTAATAACAATGATAATAATAATAATAAAAGAACGATCCTCAGGAACTATAGACCAATAACGTGTCTTCCTATCGTTTGGTTTGGTTTTATGGCATATCCATCGTTGTAGGTTATCTAAAGCCATATTTATTTTTATACATGAAAACAGTTCTGTTTCAAACTATTCAATTTAACATAAGTACACATTTTAACAGTCAAAAATAGTTCTATTTGCAACAATTCAGTTTAGCATAAGTACTGTTTTTTTATTTACACAGATTTAAAGGTCAAAACTGTTCAATTTCAAACAATTCAGTTTCACATAATTTGACAGTTTAGTTATATTTAACCTATAGACAGGACCCTATCAGGTGGTACCAATCTGGGACAGGTTAGCAATGATGGGCCACCCTGCATTCCCCAAAGCCCAAGCATTAGTGGAGCCTCACCATCAGATTGTTTACTGTCATTTTCAGGACAGTTGTTAGGGGGTCTAACCCCTTTGCATAGTGGCAGTCGGTATAAACTGGAGCCTCAACCGACGAGGCCAGTCTTCTTATCATATGAATAATCTTGACAGAGCAGTAGCTCTTGTGAGATACTTGAGACCATTCTTTGTTGACAAGGGAAGATTTCAATCAAATAAACCAGATAACAAGAAAACTGATGACGATTCACAAGGTTTTAAATGCGAGGAATGGCATCGACAGATTATATGTCAAGAAAAGAAGGAGGAAGAGAACTCACCAGCATTGAAGAAAGAGTGGATGCATCAATAAAAGGACCCGAAGAATTTATAAAAAAAGAGCCAGGAAAGACTAATTAGGACGGCCAGTAATACAACTGACCACATAAGAATTGTCAGAACAATATTAATTAGGAACGAGAAATTGGAAGAAAAACATCTCTATGGATATTTCAAGCGACAAACTGGTGAGGTATCACACAAGAAGATGTGGACATGGCTACGAAAAGGAAATCTCAAGAGAGTAACTGAATTTCTGCAAATAGCAGCACAAAACGACGCCATAAGGACAAATAATAGCGAAAATAGATCATATGCAACAGAATAAAAAGTATAGCTTATGTGGTAGTAGGAACAACATCGTTAATCAAATAAGCGAATGTAGCAAACTCGCGCAAAAGGTGTATGAGACTATACACAACTAGGTGGGGAAGGTGATTCACTGGAAACTGAGCAAGAAATTTAAATTTGGTCATACTACCAAATGGTATATGCACAACCAGAATCTATTTTAGAGAATGAGATGCATGAAATTCTTTGGAATTTTCAGATGTTAACACCAAAATATGTCATCACCAAATACTGGTCAGAACACCTCACCTTGTGATAATTAATAAAACACAGAGAACTTGCCGTATAGTGAACTTTGCCGTCTCAGTCGACCACAGAGAACTGGCAGTATAGTGGACTTTGTCGTCTCAGCCGATCACAGAGAACTTGCCGTACTGTGGACTTTGCCGTCTAAGCTGGCCACAGAGAACTGGCAGTATAGTAGACTTTGCCGTCTAAGCCGACCAAAGAGAACTTGCCGTATTGTGGACTTTGCCGTCTAAGCTGGCCACAGAGAACTGGCAGTATAGTGGACTTAGCCGTCTCAGCCGATCACAGAGATCTTGCCGTATTGTGGATTTGCCGTCTCGGCTGACCACAGAGAAACCGAAATAAGAAAATAATTTGACTTTTTTCGAGAACTATGAAAGCTGTTATACATGAAGGTGACTGTGATACCTGTCGTAATTTGCTGTCTGTATCCCATTTCATTTCCGCCGCCCACTTACAATGTCATTGGAAGGAGATTCAGCAAATATCTGCATCATACCTTAATAGTTTTCTTTGGGTTTCATGCCTTTCTTTTTCAGATTATTATTGGCTCCCAATAGCTGTTGCATGCAACGGCGGTCACACCCTGGGTACTGGCTTTGGCGAGCTTGCTAAACCAGGTGAAGGTAACCGACGGGTCTCAAACCATCGGTGAGTTCGAATTTGGCAGTGTCAGCCCTACTGCATGCGAAGCCTAACTCCCAGCGGAACAATCGGAAGAGTTCACCTAAAGAGCCAACGGTTGTGAAGGCGGTGGCAGCAACTGTCGTTGGAGTGCCTAGAGCAGGACGTGGCACCCAAAGAAGTCCTGGTCATCCACTGAGCCTGGCAGTTTCCTGTCGTAACGGTTCTTCGTGCCACTGGATCAAGACTTCCCAGGCAGAGAGAGTGGGATGGCCCCTGTGCACCGGTCTTCTCATTATAAAACTTTCGCGCTCAGGTCAGTTTTGCAACTCATCACGTCATCATCGGATTTGAAGGACAACCACAATTGGTGGCTCGGTCCTCTGTTTTATCCATTTTTAGACTTGACACATACGTCTCACGTTTGAATGGACCTATCTTACACAGAGACTAAGAAAGAAATCTGAATTAGTGTTTCTTGCTTTATAAGAACTAGTATAGTTTTGCCATGACAAAAATGTTCCGGGATTACTATTCTTTTTGTAAGTGATTCAGAACTTTTTGAACAATCCTTGCATATTTGGGTTTTTTTTTTGTTTATTGCAGTTTGTTATCATAAAAAACAGTTTTTGTCAGGGTAAAGTCTCCCTGTTAGCTTGTTACTATAACACCTGTTGTTTTACTATTTGAAGAACTCATGCAAAAATCTGGTTGTTTTTGTAAAATATGACTTTTTTGGACGGTAATGAATTGATCGTGGTCTAATGAAAAAATAAATTACTTATAGTCAGGAAAAGTTCGTATTATTCAATATATTCATTCCACAGATGCCGAAGCCATCTTTGCCTCCATACGTTTTAAACATGCATAATCCACCAATATCAATCCATTTTGGTTGAAAATTGGCTGTAAAAAGCTTAATTAGAAAACTTTTTTCTTATTTCAAATGATTTTTTATGCAAATAGTAAAATATGAACAAATACTTTACACCGTATTTTCAAATAGTTTCCATATTCTCATCGGTAGGGGATGATAATAACAACGGCGACAACCACGTTAAAAAGAAAAGCGGAAACATCTGTGATGTGTATGCATAATGTCACTTCCTTTCTACAATGTTATAACACTAATAACTTTTTTTTCCTCAGATAAATGATAAAATAATATTATTTTGCGTTCATTAATGATTTATTTCGATTCATATATGGCTATAAGACACTTGAGATCAAAAAACTTTACGGTTCAGTGTGTCAACTCAATGTATCCAGTAATTTTCTTTTCTCTACAATCCGAATGCATAATAATTTTATTTCGAAAATGTGGCCAACGAAGCATCATTTTCTTAAGTTGGTAGCGTCTAGGTGATTGTGACCCGGAAATATTGTTTCCAGTTAGGTCTGAATTTATATTTGCAGTGAATTGGGACCATTTCTTTGCTGTTTTTGGAGACGCGATGCAGCGATCCGTATAGGCAGAAATCGGCAATGATGAATTGGTTTTCTGACGCGTTAGCAACGACTGCTTGATACAACAGTCAATTCTCGACGAGCATCGAGAAATTAATGTGGTGGAAAGCCTATTTATGACAACCTCTTACAGACGATGCATTCATTTTCTTCTGGTAAACAAAACCCCAGTGTTTTATCCTTTAAGATAATCTGAAACACATCTATTGATTAAAGTAGTGATCTCTTCCAGGCAAAATATATCTCCTGTTGTCCAACAACAACAACAACAAAAACAACACGCATACACACACAAATATATATATATATATATATATATATATATATATATATATGGTGGAATGATGGGCGTTTACTATTTGAAATTATCCCGAAGGTACAGTTTCCTTCGTCGATTGTCAAGCTTGATATTAAAAAATGTTGTGATTTTTATCGGTCAAAGAAATGGGTGTTTCCCAAACAGAAAAGCCGAGGTAATTTCTTTTGGTGACGAACGTCCGGAACATGATAAGTTGGTCTCTTTTCTGGAAGAATAATAATGTCAGTTGAAAAAATGTAACGCTACAGTTTTCAAATAGACGTTTGTAGCACCACAGCACCCAGTACCCATTTGTTACACAACAGCACCTCGTCGACATGTGTAACCTCGCCGTTCTAAAGAGTCTATGAGGGTAGCACTACGCCTTAAATTCTAGTCGAACTCCCGTTGTAACCACACTGTGGGAAAAATTAGCGAAAATATAAAGCACAGTCTGTTTTTTTTTTTCTTTTTTCTTTGCTAGGAAGTTTATTTGCAACCATCCTTTCCTGGTGTTCGTCGACAAGAAAGAAACAGAGTATGAAGATAAGTCAATTCCTTTTGATAGAGTGAAACAAGGCGTCGCAGAATGATTGAGGCTGACCTAGACCTTGACATTATCTTTCTCGTTTACTGTTGTTGTTCTCCGAGTCTTAGATTACTTCTTCAGGGCCGCCTGGCGTAGGGCGCTAGTGTAGGTGGGTCCCTACGCAGAGCTTCCCGCAAAATAGGCGCTGTAATTTTCTATCCGTCTTCACATCTCGGTGGCTAGTGTCCAACTAACTTTCTTTTCCTGTCTTCTATCCCAAATCCCCTCTAACCACTTCTCCGTTTGAGTTTCTTCCAGCCAAATAGAACCCATCGCTGCTTTGCAGTTGATTAAATCATATTTTAACCTAGGCGCCTGATATTCCGACCTAGACTTCGGGAACCTACCCTTCACCTTCCCATTCACTTCTATCCCATAATCGTACCTCTCTCACTAGAATATCTTTCGCACATACACTTACTTTTCCACTTTCCTGTGATCAACCTCTAAATCTAGCGTGGAAACAACTTACTACTTAAAAAATCAGTCAGCGTCCCAAATTATATTACATGAATATAAACAGTTTTATAAACGTATATCAAGTCAGATGTCTTCGGAAACCATGCACTACATGGACGCTAACAAAACGGCTGGAGAAGAAACTAGATGGCAATTACACAAGAATGCTGCGTGCAATCCTGAACAAGTCCTGGCAGCAACACCCCACAAGACACCAACTGTACGGCCACCTGCCCCCTATCACGAAAACTATTCAAGTTAGGCGAACCAGACATGCAGGACATTGCTGGAGAAGCAGAGATGAACTCATAAGAGATGTACTCTTATGGATCCCCACACACGGCCGCGCAAAAGCAGGACGACCAGCACGAACGTACATTCAGCAGCTATGTGAGGATACAGGTTGTTGTCCTGAAGACCTACCTAGGGCGATGAACGATAGGGAGGAGTGGCGAGAGAGGGTCAGGGATATCCGTGCTGCCAGCACGATATGATGATGATGATATCAAGTCAAATATAATCAACTATCGTATGGCATCTATAGTAATACAAAAGAGAAAACAGCCTCTGAAATGCCTATATATGTGTCGGTCTTAAGTTAACTTTGGCAGCTTAGTGAAATGCTGGAATTTATGGGGTTGAAATTTCCTCTTGGTTGACAGCTACAGCTGCGTGTGCGCTCTGTCTGTCTCAACATAAGTCGATCCTTTCTCTCCGCAGTCCAAACTCCAACTAACTTTTGATGTAAAACAACAATATACTGTCAGCATATATCCTTACAATTCAAATCTACTCCCACGCTGAAAATACATACCAAATCAGCCATTGTTCTACTCAAATTCAAGGGTCATTTCCTTTGCACTTAACAACTCAAACAATATTGCAATATTGTCAGTCCATCCAGTTTGTTATATGAAGCCAACTTTGAAATCCCAACCCAGTTTGACCTCTTGCAATACTGGGTAACTCTTGGTCACCTCAACAATCAACTTATTCTCTGAGAAAAACTACAAAAAACTGATTTTTCATATAAACTCTATCCATACAACTGATATGAAAATTATAACTACGATATCCTCAAAAGCAAATTATATTTGTTATTTTATATTCAGTTAGTTACATCTATCTATCTATCTATCTATTCAATTCATATATAATGAAAGAAATTGCACACATAAAAGTTGGTAAAATACGCATATATAAAATGTAAATATTGACTGATTTAGTCCTTCAGAGATCATCAAAGGATATTTATTTCCGGATTTATAAAGCTCACAGCATTGGTATTTTAGATTTTAACTTAAGGATAAATGTAGTCTTGCGTCTTGAATAATGTTAACGGAGACAAAGAGACAAAAATGAGATGAAGAGATGACAAGATGAGGTTCTTAATATCAGAAAAAGAAAAGTCAGAGTCACGTTCATATAAAAAATCATACTCACTTTATTATCAATTTTATAACTTCTTCCAGAACCGGTCTCAAAAGCAGAAAGACGTGATGAGGTATGTTCATGTTAATCAAGGAAATATCTTTTCTTTGACAAATCTTGACCCTCTCCCAAAGACAGAGGAGTCGATTACGTTATCCCCATATTTACGTCGTTATTTTTCGCTCTAACAGACTCCCCTTTTAAAAAAATCTTTATCTTATATGTGACTGTCTTTCGCACCCAAAACGAGAGCTCTCGTGATAGAAATTTTGTTTTTGGAAACACAGCTGGGCACTTGGGTCTATGGTGGTGGGGTGGTCTATAAATTACACTATATCGTTCGATTCACCGTGACTTCATACTTTGTGTTTTAAAGATTAAGTAGGTGGGGGTAAAAAAAAATGGGTGGTTTTATCAGTTGTTAAGTCTATTTGTGGTATCAATCTTCATAAGTTTATAATATTAATGTTTTGTTTGATTATTCTTTTAAAAATCTTCACTAACAAAAAGAAATCAGCAGTTAATCATTTAGTATTAGCAGGTGACCATTTCGTATTAGCAGTTACTGTAAACAACTGTGTACCAGATAAAACGAAGCTTTGTAAATTACAAGATAAAGAAAGTAAAAGTTAAGCAACAATAAACCTCATTATTACTGAGATGGGTGACCACTTTGTAAAACCAGTTACTATCAACAATTTAAAGCTTATAAGCTAAATGAAACAAAACTCAAAAGATAACATGAACAAGAAAAGAAGTTAAGCAAGGGTGAGGCTGCTTAGTATTTGAGTAACGACCAACTACTGTATATTTAGAACTGTTTGACAAACAACGAAAAACTAGTAGATATATAAAAATATGATCTGTATTTTTATTCTTCAACGGTGTGTAGTTGGAATACAGCCAGGGAGAGTTCGCGCATATCTTTCTTCTGTGGCGGGGACCCTTTTTGTGAAGTAGTACGACGGCCGAAAAACACACGAGGGAGTTAACAGGTCTGCTTGAGTGACCAGCGGGTCTCCCCCTTCGCTTGAGAGACCAGCGGACCTCTCTCTTTCGCTTGAGCGACTAGCGGATCTCTGCCTTCAGTCCAAAATTACAGACCTTATATTGACTTTTCAAGTCCCATACGGAAGTATGAACATCCTCTTTGCCTCACGTATTTTTCTGTTTATGGCTGGTTATCGGAACTTACATATTTCCGGTAATTAGTCGATCTTATCTGCGAACGGAAATATCTGTCACTCTATCCATACGCAATGAATTATATTCTCACCATCATATTTTATATTTCTCTTTCCTGTGAAAACCACTTTGTAGATGTTATTTTGCGACTGCATTGAATCTGCTAACTTCATCCGTGGCACTCTGTCGCTAGGTAAGCTAGTATATTACACTACCCCCTAACAAAGTTAAGGGGAGAGTGCTTAATTCTTACATGAATTACCATTTAGTATATTTAACATCTCCCAAAGTGTTATAGTTTCTGAGGTAGAAATTTTGTTACCAGTCAAAGTTCACTTTTTTACCCTCGAAAAAATCGAACACATGTGCTAATGAAAAATGCCAAACTACTTTAGTTATTGTACTCTACATGAAAAGAGAGGAGAGTTAATACGAACCTGTCTTTCTGTTAAGGTATTCCTATTTGGAATGCAAATCAACATTCACCTCTTGTTTTTATCTGGATTTGAAAACTGAGCAATAGCGAATGTTACCCATAACTTATGCCCACAAACCGTAGTTATGTAAGAGAAAATGATAAATACAAATTGGACGATTATGTTGCGCGAAGCTTTAAAGTGAGTAGATCTGTCTATCTTGATGCTGGCGAGAAATAAATATATAAGACCCAACAAAAGTCTTTTTTAAAATGTATTCTTTCTTCTTCTTTTTTTTTTTTGCCTTTTATCCGACAAGAAACGATCGAAATATAAATAGGTATTTTTTTTTAATTCGGGGAATTATATGTTTTATTATACATTGTTTCTGGTCCATACTTTTTTGCAAAGGCTGTTAAATTATTTGAGTCTTTAAAATTTTTTATTCAATTGAAATGTGATCTTCAAGCAAACTGAAACCAACTGAAATAAAACCTGTTGGCGTTTCATAAGATTCAGAAGTACTAAAATGAAAAGACTAAATCGATTTGAATGCTTGGTTTCTCTGTCATTCATTTGTTGTCTGAAGAAATGCTTGAAAATTTTTTTAGTCCTGTTGCAAGTATAAAGAACTGGCAGGAATAATTAAAAAAAAAACAGCATGTCAATCAGGATCTTTTTAAAAATACTAAAATACACGTATGACACGAAAATTTACTCGGAAAATTCTTTCAAGAAGTTTTATTATCTGATGCAACTTTTAGTTTCAAATCGGCTTACGAAACCTCACTTTTTTCTTTTCTTATGAAAACTATATTTTTTGTAGAATCTATATCATTAATGTCCTACCTGGCACGGTCACGGAAGTTAAGATGATTGACTGGTTTTTAATGGCATATAAACCTGTCAAGGAGTATTTTAAGCCTAGAGTTTAGTGAATTGCGCTCATTGTACATTGAGTTCATATTTATATTTTTGTATAATCGTTTTGTAAGAGATTTTTGTACACACATATGATATCAAGAATTTCAATCTAATACTAATAATTATATAATTTCAAGGAATTATTTCTATTTAATGATAGACCTTTGTTTGGGTACAGTTTATGGTTTCAAGTAACTAATAATAATCCTTAGTAAACAGTTTTAGCTTCTAGTAACTATTCTTAATACGAATAATCATACGCACATCTATATGGCATCAAGTATTTCAATAGAATACAAATATTTTTAACAGATCTATTTGGAACATCGATGGGATTCTAACAGGTACTAATACTCCGGTTCAGAGTGGACCTGGAAGTAATGGCAATAAAGGGCAACTTACCACTCTTCATATCTCAAGAACAGGAGTATCACGATTAGATACTGTTTAGTATCATATCCAGGACACCCTTTTTATGGGGGTGGTCTTACCCTTCTGCATAGAATACTGACAATGAATTCTAAACCGAGCCAAAGCTGAAGTTAAACAGTAATAAGTCAGTTCAATACTCAGATTGGGACATTTTATGCCAAGAAGTTAAGTAATAGCACACATTTGACATCATATCAACATTTTTGTCGTGTTTCTTAAGTTTTTTACTCACGGTTATATGATATAGAATATTCTTATCGGAGACAAATAATTTGTAAGCAAATTTATTTGACCCACAGATAAGAGCCTAACTAGTACTACTTCACTAGGTGTTTTTTTTTACCTCCCTCTCTAGCGGATATAGTCAGCGCAATGTAAGCCCCGCTGGAAGGACAATTTTATCTTTTGACTTACATAGTTTCAATGCAATAGATTTTGGTAAAATATGTCTGACAAAGGGTTTCTTGGCGCTACAGTAGCCTTTTCGGTGACACACACATACACACACACACATATATATATATATATATATATGTGTGTGTGTGTGTGTGTGTGTGTGTGTGTGTCTGTGAATGTTTAGTAAACTCTTTGTTCAAGTAATCTGATATACAGAGTGGTTATAGCTTTCGAAGTCCTATCTATGGATCAAAGAGATCTGATTAAAAACTCTTTATATTCCATAGGATCATTCGGAAAAAAAAGAAATCCTAATAATTTACACTAGAATTATAAATATGAACATACAATGAACGCGATTCCTTAATCTCTCAGCACAAAATAACCTAAGATGGGTTGACTTGCCCTTAAAATCAATCATAAAAAACTGCTTCTGATTTGGACATTTACATTCAATTATATCAACATTTAAAAAGGTTAGCACAGCTTAATTTACAAATTGGAGGCACCCAGTGAGGAACAAACGCACTACAGCAGTAATGATTTAACTATTCCACTATTAGGTTTATAGACTTCATTCCATTATTTAGACATAATTCGATTAAATTAAACCAAACATCTGTGTTAGATGAACGACAGCGTTACACTCGATCGAGATGATCCAGCTTCCGTTTTTATCGAAACGACAACAAACTGATTTCAGCCTGCTTGTGCTGATTTGCGTTGTTCAGTGAGGTGGACTATTTTTATGAATGGTTTGATACTTCTCCCAACCTTCTTTCCTTTCCTTTACGTCGATTTGTCTTGTTTGCCAACTTTCTTCCTCTCTCTTTATTTGCTCTTTCAAGTCCGATTAACTTTCATCGCTGTTTGAACACGAGCTATTATCATCAGCGTGAGCACACAGAGTTAGCTTGACGTGAGACGTCACTTCAACGCCAGTCATGAACTAATATGGCTGCACTTCCGGCATAGACGATTGACGCCATGGTGACCGTATTGAGCCTCTTTTTGGTGGTAAAAGACAAATTCAGATTGGATTTGTGACACACAAAAGAGCACCAGGAAATGAAATACCGAAGAACGGATTTCCGGGGATCGTAATCCGAAGCTAACATAGATAAATGTATCGAAGAGAGGACAAAATGCAGTCTGGCTAACATTTCTTCTTGGCAGTGAGTTCCTTATCCGGGAAATACCGTCGCCTGCAAACAGTTTGAATTGAACAAATATTCTGTTTCAACCGAAGAATATTAATCCCAGCTATAAAATGACCTATATGTCCAAGGATAACTTCTCAATGGTTTTCTTAGAAACGATTTGCGATACGTTGTTTGTAATTTGAACTAAATAAAAAAGTCTAATTTCAACACAATTTGCAAGTTTGTCTACAGCGGCCGAGGAAAGTAATAAATGTTAAAGGTTTTGCCAATACTAATGTTTTTACCTAGTTTCATATAAAAATATGATTAAAACTAGAATAAACGTTCCAAAGATTTTTTTTTTTTTGCTTTTTCTTTCTTAATATTGGCCTGCGTGCAATGACATTGAGTTAATAAATTCTTGAATTTCATGAACATTCTTTTGTACTATATTTATTGATCTACCTGATAAAAAAAATCAATATGCAAACTGATGAATTCACACGGAATCCAATAGAAAGGAAATTAAAAGCAAAGTTTGGTACTTGACAAGTTATATAGTTATATAGCTTTTCAAATTGAATCTCTCTTCTCCACGATGTTACTTTTAGGCTTCGTAGGTGAGCAAGCTCGTCTAAAAGATCAATTCAAAAGTGAAATGATTTCTATTATAATCAAGATCTTTTCTCCTATTGACTTTTACCAGATTAAGCTAAACCACCTAAATGTCAACATTCGATTACCTAATTTGACGAGGGATTAAGCAATCTTGTCTAACAGATTAATTCGAAAGTGGAAGGATTTTGATTAGAGGTTGTTGTCCCTTTCTTGCTTCCTTTCAGCCAGATAAACTAAACTTTGTCAATATTTGTATTAATATTATTTCTTTGAGAAACCCATTTTGTCTTCACTGCCATGAATATTGGGGTAGCGGTTAAAGTAGATTAAGACTCAACGCTTTCAAATCGAATCATCTGCAGACCTAGTGGTTGTTCAATCACATTTCACCGACCAATTCAAAAGTGTAATTATTCCGATAATAGATTACTTAGCCTCTCATTATCTAAGAATAATATATGATTAAGCTAAGCTGCCTAAATATTTCTGGGTGCCCATTTCTTGTTGCCTTATGCCAGATTAAGCTAAGCTGCCCAAATATATAAGAGTATCTACATTGACGAGAGGGTATGCAATCTTGTTTAACAGACCGATTGGATTTGTCTTTTCAAACTGATTAACTTTTTAGATTTATGGAAAATACATTTTTTTATTTAACAATCGAATTCTAATAGAAAAATTGTCAAGGAATTTAAGACTGAGAAACGAAAAACAAGACTAAATAAATAAACTAATATTTTAATTGGAATAAAATTTCGTTTTTCTCATATTACAACCATTTAGTGTAATGAATCCTCCTATCTCCTCCAGCTATAGGTGAGATAGTATCACTGTTGTTTTTCAGCAAGATTGGCTTTGGCATAAAATAACCCACGAAGGTTGATATATGAGAAACCAAACATTGGGGATAAGTGTTTGGAGTTCTTTAATCCATTTATTTTGATGTGTTTCTATTTTTCCAGTGAATTTGTCCTGGGGGCGGGGTCGATTCTTTTTATGATGATGAAAATTGCATATTTGTTAAAACCGAGGCAGTTTGAACGGAAATGTTGTTCTGCAAGTATTAGCTTGTTGTAAACCATAGTTTTTTTTTTATCGTGTCTGTAATTATTTAATATAAATAAAAAGATGAATCTGTCAGCTTGTGCGAACCAGTAAATTACATTTTTGCTTCTGTAATTAGATTCATGGTAAATATTAAAAAGTTTTCTTTTGATTGCCAAGAATAAGTTGGTCGATTTGAGGTTTTTGCAGCTAGGGCTGCTTTTAATATTACACGGTTGGCAGAATTTTGTGGATTTTATTGTGGGTTTTTGACGGATTACTTTATCATGTAGTATTTTGTTGTTTACTCTCATTTCTCCAAGATTATTTGGTAAACCATGACTATTACGCATGGTTCTTGGAAATATGTTTTAAAGTTTCAAAATTTCCGAGTGATTTCTTAAATATTAGAACAAGTGGTTTGAAAGTGGTGTTAAATGTTGCTACGAAGGCAATGCAATCCAATTTACTTGTATTGTATCCTGTCTACGATTAGTAACAGCTGTGTTTATTTGGTTTTCAATTTACTTATGGTATTGCCCAGTCGACAGTAGAACTGTAGAATTCACCGACTGCTTCTCTTCCTGAGGAGTAAGAACCTCCCACCCAACGAGTGTTCTGGATATGACTCTAAACAGTCTGGTGGTGAAGTTCTAATAATGCTGGGGCTTTGGAGGGATAAAGAGTACCCCTTCATTGTCATCGTTCCCAGGTCCACTCTGGCTTGGAGTAGTAACACCTAATAGGGTCCTATCTATGAGTGAAATAAAACTAAACTGTGTATTTATGCTAAACTAAATTATTTGAAATAGAACTGTTTTCACATTTAACTGTTTGTAAACAAAAATTATACTTATACTAAACTGAACTGTTCGAAATTTAATTCGGCGTTTAATAACCCAAAAAAGGGTTGATATGACGTAAAACCAACCAACCAACCATGCTGAGAACTGTAGTTGAGTGAATTGATAAAAAGAAAGAGAGTAACGATGTGCTACAGATTCTTTGAAAAAGAGTGCTCTTGTCTGAATATGTACACATTATTATTTGTGAAGAGTTACTTAATTGTTATTGGCCAATGAAGAAATTCGGCTTTTTACAAGTTTTGTTTTTAATTGAACAAAACGTCTACTCGCCCAACTTCCCAGGAGATTGAATTGTGAATTTTCCTTTTTCTAAGCCGGTTGCCAGACCAATGCTATAGAGTCTATACTCATATTATTACCCAAAGTAGAAAACATTAATTCGAAATGAAATGCAACAACCTGATCCAGATACCACTTCCTACAACTATATATGCTACATTTTGATTTGGTTGCTTATACGAGGATCATTAAATAAGTTTCCATACTTTTTTCGTGTGGGGGCTTATATTGATTGTACACACATGAAACACTAGTCCCCTTCGAAGTAATCTCCTCCGGCTGCAATGCACTTGGTGTACCGTTCCAACAACTTCTGGAAGGCTCCATCGAACCACTTTTGTGTGAGCGTGTCAATGACCTTCGTTATAGCCTCTTTCATCTCCTCAACTGTCTCATAACGACAGCTTCTCAGCTTAGGGAATAAGAAAAAGTCACCGGGAGCAAGGTCTGAACTAGAGGGACGGTGAGGAACTGTTTTGATGCCCATCTTGGTCAAATAGTCTGTGACAAGAATGGAGTTGTGGACTGGTGCATTGTCCTGCTAGTGGAAATGCCACTGACCCGATTTGAAGAGTGCTGGCGTCTTCCGACGGAATCTCTTCCTGAACCCCCCTAAAACCTCAACATAGTAACCCTAACCCTAACACTTTGGCCAATCAACTCTGGTGTATTGACTTCCTTACTCCTCCCACACCTCTCCTCATCCCTCACAGACTCCCTGCCTTCCTTGAATCTCTTATGCCACGCAAAAACTGATGCTCGATTCATGCTAGATGGCCGAAAAGCAGTCTGAAGCATTCCATACGTTTCTGTGCCATTTTTTACAAGTTTAAAACAGAATCTTATTGCATATCGTTCTTTCTCACGTCCAGATTGCATTTTTGAAATTCACCAGCTGTGACAATCAGGTTTTAGTAGAGTGTATTCCAATTGCTGCAGTGGCTGTTCATTTGAAGCTGAAATCATTAATATTGGTCAGTCATCTTATAAGATGTAAAGAAATAACATAGTGAATTTTCAAGAGTCTACGACAATTATAAATGCCTGTCCAAAATGTCTGTAAACTTATTGAATTCACCACATACATATATACATATATTAATCTATATAAACAACCAATATATATGTCGTTGAGATGCCATGAAACTCAACTAACCAACCAACCAATATATATATGCCAAACAATCAATATATAATGAGGATATGATGCGGTGCTCCTTGTGTAATGGCTATTATCGTAAGAGATAGGCACGGTGACACAAGGTCAAATGCTACACAAGATTGTTTGCATTTCACATTGCACTAATGCCCTTTGGAAAGGTATGGATACTAGCATTCTGCCTCCAACTGTAGATAAATATCTCTTTAACCTTGATATGGCAACCGATCTAGGAGAAGGAAACTCTGTATTAACTTTTGTTAAACTCCGCTAAAAAATCGACCTTGTGTTGTGTTCAGCTTGTGTGGACGGGTTGCTAAACACACACACACACACACACGCACACATATATATATATATATATAAAGGTGTGTGCGTGTGTGTGCTTGTTTGTCTTTATGTGTATGTATGTGTGTGTATTTAGCTTCGTCTAGCATAGGGAACAGAAGAATAACCATTTTTGCCGCATTACTTATAAAAACAAGTTATGTTGAGCAAATCTACACGTAAATACACGAATGCACAAGACAACAAAAAACCTTCGTCGCAGATATTTTGCTTTAGCCTGAGTTTACATAGATGCCCTAATGCTAAATAATGGGACCATAATTTTTACGCTTTGAGTTCAGGTTATATTTTATTCTTCCTGTTTTGTTTTGGCAATACATCGTACATCTTGGGTGCTTTTATATATTTTAGCAAACAAAGGCATTAATTGTGTGGGTCTGAGACTTTTATACACTGCATTCGAGTAAACTTAATTCGTTGTCTCGTATATCATGGTCGAGAGGTTAACAGCCCGTGCAGACGTCAGAGAGAAAGAATGATGGCCACATAAGGTTTGAAACGAATTTATTACTGTATCGACGTAGAGTCTGGGTCCTAAGAGGGAGGAAAAGGTTGTTAGCTAAACGTTGCTTGACGAAGGAAAATGTCACGACCTCTCTGGTATCAATCGCTTGGACAGAAAGATCGGAGAAAGCTTATATTTCTGCAAAATGATTTACAATACTCTTTTTATAGGCAGTGGATGTCAACGCGTGTCATTTCGACATGTGTAAATAACTGAAAAAATCTTCACAGCTTGAATTATTTGGAAATATTAATATTCTGGAAATGATTTATGAAATTGCTTCCATGCACATAGACAGAATATATGCATACACACACACACACACACACACACACATATATATATATATATATATGTGTGTGTTTGTGTGTGTGTGAAAATGTTTAAAATCTTTACCGTACTCAATACAGGAAAATGCAGAACAATATCATATATCTAATTTATAAAATAGGAACACAAACGCAACATAAAAACTCACAACTCCTATTTCACGTTGCCGGTTCTTAGATAAACTTGTATTCATTTTATTTTTGTAAGTACGAATTCCAAATAAAAATGAACATATGAGGGTGAATCAATGAATAGGGCGAATTTTGCCTCAGGTGTTGACAATAGGAAGCACTTTTTACAGTAGTATTTGTTTCAAGGACATCTATAGTGATGGAGGCTTTTATGTATCAGCAGGCTATCAGCATGACCTTCTTTATTGATCACTGAGCACAGAACTTTTTTTATTTACTGGAGAGTCAGTGTGTTTCTTTTAAATTGTCTTTTTTACTCAGGCTCGTATTTAACCCATTTGTAATTTTTTTTAGTAAAACATACTTCTTCGTAGGTATCACACATTCTTTGTTGAATTTCAATTTTCCGCCACAAAAGATTTGATGACAAATATCTGCTCCACCCTGGATTACTTTGCTTGATTTGTTGCCATTTTGAATAGCTTAAAAACAAACCTTCTTATGAGATTATCTTAATTTTTGCTATAAATAAATTCCAAATACCAAAGACTATGCGTGAATGGAACAATGGGAAAATAAAAAAGTTATTTTTCTTTTACTAAATCATTCCCCTCATTTATTGAATGAGCCTCGTACAAGCATGAATAGTTGGTCACCTGCGAATTAAGAACGTGAAACTATATATGCAACATATGAATTCCCATATGATAGAAATATGTGGAAAGGTTGATAAATCAAACACTTAACTCCAATTCAGATGCATGATATTTCGTTCGTTTTATTCCGTGGATATTCTTCAGACAGAGACAGTTTTCTGAGTTTTTCTATTTAAAAGCAAATGAGGAGAATGATAAATTGGTATAGAGGATATAGGTATTGGAGAAAGAATGGAGAGTTTAAAGTCATATGTATCAGGTTTCATTAAAGATTTTTTTGTTGTGAAAGTAATGATAGATTTTAGGTATCTGATTGGAAAACGTAGGGAAGGGTTTAAAGTCACTTGTATGAGGTTTCATTGAAGATTTTTGTTGTGAAAGTGGAGATAGATTCTGTCGAGCTGATGGGGAGAAGTACGCAAAGCTCTAAAGTCAAATGTATCAGGTTTCATTAAAGACATTTTTGAAAGTGGAAATGATTCCCATCAGGAGGAAATAGGGAAAGGTTGGGGAAAAAAGGGTTCCAGCATACCTTGTTTCGTGGAAAGATATTGATTATAATGTGATGTAGCAGAACTTTGTCTATATTGTGGCGTCGTGGTTGCAATAGAGGTGAGAAAGGGGAAAGGTAAAACGATAAGGCAAGAATTCTCAAAAGTGACACAGAGAGTAGAAATGTCTTTTCTATACGTTTTTTATTTTGATTTTGTTTTCATTTAGTTTGACGTTCACTAGGTATGGTCAGATCAGATAAAATCCAGGCGGTTGCCTTAAATGGTTTGTTTTGGAAATGGCCGCAGATTTTCGTAGTCTTCGGGATTTTTTGCAGTGTATGGGTTTGATTAGGGTGACATGGGAAAAAAATGAATGTGCATTTGTGCTCTAATATGTGGGAGAAAATGGCGTTTCGATCGTCATTTGTTTTGATTGATCGTTTGTATTCGTAGATTCTTTTTTCTAGATTGTATTGGATTTCACCGATGTAATATTTGTTGCAATCTTTGCATGGGATAGAGTATATGACTGCATGAGAAGTGGTTTCGTTTTTGGTTCGTTTTGAGATGTTAGTGAGGTTTTTAATGGTTTATAATGTGGTTTGTATGATTGATATTCCTAATTCTGTTAGTTTGTCGCAGAGTGGTTTGTTTTGCGTGTTAGTGGGTTAAGAGATTGGTCTATGGTTGATGGGGATAGTGGGGTTGGGTTTCTTTGATTTATTTGATGAGTGTATCTTAAGGGCTTTTTTTCTAGAATTCAATATGAGTGAAATGTCGATGTACTCAAATTCTTCATCAAGGTTTTGTGGGCAACATATACTGAGTTCTCCAAGGTAAAAGCCTATTATGAGGCCAGTTTTTATTTTGTTGTTGTGGTGGGTGTAGGAATGTATACAATCGTTTTTGTTTGTGACTTTAAAAGTTAAACTCTTTTGAGATTTAATAATTATGATGTCCAGGATGGGTGCAGTGTTAATAGATTCTTTTTCATAAGTGAAGTAGATGGTGGGTTCAACATGGTTTAGTTTTTCTGTGATCTCTTCAATTTTGATGTTTTGGGGTAGGATAATATGTATATCGTCAATATATCTGAAATATGTGGTGTTGATAAGTAGTCTGTATTTAAAAGGGGCGGATTCTAAAAATTCTAGAAATAGACAGGCTAATACTCTGCAAAGTGGATTTCCCATGGGGAGGTCATGCTTTTGTTTGTAGAATTTGTTGTTAAATTTGAAGTAGGTCATGTTTGTTATGACTTTGTAGATGTTGACAAAGGTGTTTATGGGTAGCGGTGATTTGAATTTAATTTTTCTTACGTAAGTAGCACGTAGCTTTCAATTTTTCATGGGTATGTCTGAACGCTTTATAGTTTTATTTGATATATTTATGTCCTTGATTTTATTAAGTGAATCTCTGATGTTTATGACGTGTGAGAGACTGATTGTGCTGAGTAGGAGGATTACTATTTTAACTATGTAGCACGCTATTTTTTGGTAGTACTGTCGATGCTGGAGATAATGGGTCGTTGCGGGGTGGGGATTTTGGGTAGGCCATATAACGTTGGGATTGTAGGGTGGTGTTTGATAAGGGATGTCCAGGTTTTTTTGTTCTTTACGAGATTTTTGAAAAGTTTGCTGAATGATGTAATGTTTTTGTTGATAGTGGTTAGGTTAGATATCTCATGGGTGTTTGTGTCTTCAAGAAGTGAATTAGTTTTGTCGATGGATCTCTGTGCATGATTAGAACAACCCCACTTTTGTCGGCGGGGAGATGATGATGTTTAGCTTTTGGGTTAGGCTGGATAATCCCTCTATAGGACTCATTTGGGTAAGAGACAGCAGAGAGGATGATTCCTTGGATGTAACCTTTGGAAAAGTCGGTGTGACAGTTCCAGTAGTTGTTAAGTATGGTGTTTGTGGTATTGCTTTTGCATATACCGGTTGCAAATTTTAGTCCAAGGCTGAGAGCTTCCATTTTGGTGGTAGAGAATAGAAAGTTGGTACGGTTTAGGACCATTTCTGGGTGTCCGATGTGTTTCCCTTTGTTTCCGTCCAGGAGGTGGGAGGAGAGTTTATTGGATACTTTGTCGGAATGGGTATGGTTGAAGTTTTTTATCATCCGGTGGATGTTTTGGGGATTCTGTTCGTGAAGTTGTGGTGTTTGTGTACTTCGAGGGACAGTCGGTTGGCTTGATGAAATAGCGGTGTATAGATATATTTATAAACATACAGATATGAGTAGACTATATAGAGACATATGTTTACCAAGAAAGGTTTTGAGAGACCTGTCTCGTCGACTATTTACCCAAAAAATAACGCAAATAGTCAGAGGTGCAGTTTGAATTAGATTCGCCGATAACATTTAACATGTCTACAGTCGTTGCACTACCATCAACACACTCAGCATTTATCAAAATAATTTTCATTTTGTATAGAACTCTGCTCTCAAATTTACCTTATGAACACGTTTAAAGTCATGGTAATCTTTTAATGATAGAGACGAATGGTGAGAGAGAGTCAGGGAAATCCGTGCAAGCAGCATGACATGATGATGATTACTCTATTAAAGAGTATGTCTCCATGGTATATACTTATCAATACAACTTAGCTTTAAAGTATTGAGATTATGTAATTATCAGGGATTTTTAACCAGAATTGCTGTATATATATACATACACACACATATATATTTTTTCAAATAGGTCCGCAAGTGAATTTGATTCAGGTCATCTATTTATTTTTACTTCTACACTTATTTCTGACATTTAAAGTCGCCTTCAGGAAGTTATCGCTCAAATTAATCATTAACCTCATAATGACAATAGAATTTTTCAAAAAATGACGTTAAACTAAATTCACTTGAAGATCTATTCATTTAGATGTATTTACTTTCATACCTCATTAGACCAACTTAAAATGAAAAGAATTATATATATATATATATATATAGTGTAATCCACAGCCACACTGTTTCGTTGTAGCAGAAATCTTCAGTAGGCCAGACACGCAGGACGCTTCACGCTGAAATTGAGACCCACCCAGCTTTACATTAGACCGATGACATACCGATCAGTCATCGGTGACCTATCGTCACCTCGGGAATTTAACACATATGTATTAAGTTTTCGTTCGTTTACCTTTTGCGCTTTTGGATACCGGAGTCGTGCTCAATTTGTTTGAAGAATTTTACATCAGGCAAGTGGCAGCCGTCAATTCCTTAGAATGCTCAATTTTGAAAACAGCTAAATATATATACAGGTTTATATATACATGTCTACAACCGTTACACTACCATCAAAACCGCTTAGTATATATATATATATATATATATATATATATATACTATGTTGCTTTCAGGATTCCGAAGGAATCATCCTATAAAACTGTAATTGACCATATTGTCCAAAGCTGATTTAACTCATCCCTTTTCCCCTTATAAACAAAACTCAGAAGTTGACGATAATATTTTGTCGATTATGATGATTTAAAACTCAAAATACGGTAGAACCAGATCACTAGCAGTCGAAAATCTTCTGAAACACACAGATAATCGAAAAACAATACTTGAAGTCAATATTATTCCTTAACTATTCATTTAATTAAAAAAGAACATTCATGGAATATATTTGGATTACACGTTAAAAAATGGAACTTCTATACGAGTAATATCGTTTTTTTTTAATTACAAATAATTGTAACTGATTGTATCATAAAGTTTCACACTTTAGTCAGCGATAATCAGACGATTTAAAAAACTGTATGAATGAAAAAATTCCCACTAATCAGAGCCCCACATATTCGTTTTTTCCCATCTCACAACATTCATTTTGATTTAAATACGATTACAATGATGTTAATTTGACAATAATTGGCCAAGAAGAAACTTTCTTCTGTTAAGATACTTGTAAATAATTTTCCAATTTTTTATTTTATTCTGTTCAAGAAGATAATTTATACATGAATTCTTTCAAAGCATATAAGCAATTTTTCATTACACGATTGCGTCAATTTTAAAATTCTTTACTTCATCTCTAGAGTAGTATTACTTCCATATATATCTTGTGGGCCTACGACCCATGGCTGGATTTTAATAAAGGCCATGAGAAGTTGCCTGTGTAGCAGGTTTCCCATCCTGAAAAAACTTATGTTGTACAAGAGGAAGAAAACTTGTCTCATTCTTGCGACTCTTTCCTAGATTTTAGTTTAAAAAATATGAATATAATTTTGTGAGAGTGGGTCTTAGTGCCACATTGAAATAAGTTTACATTATATATATATATATATATATAATATAATATATATATATATATATAATATATATATATATATATAATCAATTATCTACCAGTATCCACGGTACCAGAAAAAAACAAAAAAACCCTGGCCAGGAACAAGAGATAAAATAAAAATATCTCGAATCCCGGTCCTAGAGGAAAAAAGAAAAAGTTTTTTGGGTAAAAAAGAAAGAAAAGACCAACCTCGTCCTACTCCTTGAAAAAAATCAAGGGGTACTAAGTCAGTGGCCAAAAGAAAACCAAAAAACCCTCCGCGAATACTGCAATGCTATAATTACTAAAGTGCTCAACCTTAACCAATGGAGCCAATTATAGAATTAACTTAAATCGCTAGTCGAAAATCTTCTACTAAAGTTTCACCTTAACGGATCATCAGGAAGTTTCGCCTCCTTCCGGATGATCCGTTAAGGTGAAACTTTAGTAGAAGATTTTCGACTAGCGATTTAAGTTAATTCTATATATATATATATATATATATATATATATGGGTAAGGCTATACGTAGCTGAAATGGATTTCGTTTCTCCCTCTCCTTGCTTTGACTATGTCTCCTACATTTTATTTTCATATAGGATATGATGAAGTCCTGTTGAAAATTATTTTAGAGTCTTTGATTCATATCAATGCTCTTAACAGGATGGAAATAAATTTATTATCCTAATATGATCGACTATTATTTTTCCTTAAAATAATATATATATATATATAATATATAGATATATATATTACTATATATATATATATATATATATGCCGGTCGCAAAGAGATAAGGGTAAAGTATTTTTATACTACTAGTTTGGTCCGGTTGACTGAAACTTGAGAATAGGCTGACTGCACCTCTACAGAAGGGTAAGACTCCCTCCTCCAACGAGTGTCCTCGGTATGTCATAACTGCACCTGATAATAAGACTCGAGTCCTGGACCTTAAGGGTATGGGAAGTACTTCTTCATTGCTATTACTCCCAAGTCCACACTGGCCTGGATTGGTAGTGCCGGTAAAGATTCCGTCTCTGGATCAAATAGGAATCTTCAGGAAGATTATTATTATTTTTATTATTTGTTAAATAAATCATAGAGCTTTATTGCAAATTATTTGTCATAGATAGTAATACTTGATGAATAGAATTATTAATGATAAACAGCAATACTGGAAAGCATTTCACTGTGTGCAAACAAAAGATTAATATTAAGCAGAATTACTAGGGATAGATAAGAATACTTGAAACCATATAATTGTGTGCCAATAAATGAGCTGCAACAACGCATTCAAATATGAAGTCACTAACAAACTATTTGCTTACAAATCATATATAAAAACATTTACTGACACACAAGGGTTAATATGCAATAAAACTGCCATCCAGTAACCTAAAGTATTACTTTATATAGCATACGCTGGTGCCAAGTCAAGGTACTCTTAGTTTGGTTGGTCTGAATGTTTGGGTTTATGGCATATCAACCTTTGTAGGTTATTTAACGCCAAATCCATTTTTATGACAATAGTTCTATTTCAAATATTAAGTGCTTAGTTTAAGTAAGTACAGTTTAATTGTGCAAAACATTTCTATTTCAAACTGTTCAGATTAGTCAAGCAGGTCTAATTCAGCTAATTCAGTTTAGTACAAGTTCAGATTTTGTTTACACACATTTAAATGTCCAAACATCTTTATATTAAATCAGTTTAGTGTTAGTACAATTTCAATGTTAAAAACAGTTCCATTTCAAAGAATTAGGTTTAGCATAAGCACGCAGTTTAAATGTAAGTACGGTTTCATTGTCAAAAACGTTTCTATTTCAAGCTTTTCAGTTTAGTCTAACAATTCAGTTTAGTATAAGTATGCTGTTAGTTCTATTTACCTCTTAGATAGGGCCCGATCAGGTGCTACCACTCCGGGCCAGATTGGACCTGGGAGCGATGACAATGAAGGTGTACTCCGCATTCCCCAAAGCTCCAGCATTACTGGAACCTCACCATCAGATTGTTTAGTGTCATATCCACGACAATCGTTGGTGGGGAACTTACCCATTTGCAGAGAAGCAGTCGGCGTATTCTACAGCCCCAGCCGACTGGGCAGCTAGGTACTCTAAGTATACATCCGTATTCAAAGGTGTATTTAACATATAAGGGGGATGAAAATATCGTTTTGTTACACCTTTGCTTAAAAACACACGGTGTATCCCAATATTGTAACTTGGTTGCTGACTAAACAAAGCTTAGAACATTTTTTCTACTGTCATGCTTAAGTGCTTCACCTGGTATAGAATAATTGTTAGCAGGTTAGTCTAGCAAAGTATTACTACTGATTTCTATTCTCATCGAGTGCTCCATACATCTGGCCTTATGCCAAACTAAGAAAATTTTGGAAAATTACATATTTTATATGACTACTAATAAAAAAGTCTTTCATCTTACAACTTCTCTTCCCTCTTTCTTTCATTAACTCATTCTTTTTTTTTTCTTTTTCTTCTTCCATCATGGCCATGCAGTATTTACTTTTCTTCTGCCATACGAAGCCCTAAACCTTTCACACAGTGTTTGGGGTGCGAGAGATGTTTACTCTTTGTCATTACGCCAGTCACGCAGGGTTATATTAACTTAGGTAACACTAATGTCGAAACGTGAGATTATTCATTAGTTTAATTAAATACGAGGTTTCGTTAATTAGATTGTCTAAAGCCGCCAGACAACTATCCAATACTGTGGTGCGCGTTAAACCCTCTTATGATCGTCATTTGCGCAGGTCTCCTTTTAACTTTGTCCTTCCGTTAACACGTGTTTATATGACACCTTTTTTCCGGTTCAATGTACTATGTCAACTCGTACATATGTGCGACAACACACTTGATTCCTAATTTTACTAAATAAACCAACACACGCTTTTCACGCTTTCATTATTGCACAGGACTTGGGAATATACAATATTTTCTTAGCTTTATTTATGGCAGAGTGTTGACGGATTTTGTGACAAACGATTGTCCTATCATCCTCAGTAATTTTTTGGTTTATATTGCAAATCAGTAAGGATTAATTTATAATGACAGTTTTAAAATGTAGCTCTACTAATGAGGTCTAGAGAGAGAAAAGTGAGGATTGTTTGCAAAGAATGGAGATTAGTTCCACTTGGACGTCTGATTCGTTTTCGCACTGTTTACCAAAATTAGATCTGGCACAAGGCCAAAGGTATAGATTGCTCAGTGAGAATCGAACTCACTAATAATGGTCTTCTAATCCAACTTATTAACCATTACATCACATGAGGTGCCGAACTTTGTGCTATTTAGTCAGAAATACACAGTCGAGGCACTGAAATTTTGTTTAAAATCAGCTTTTATATTTTCTATTGTTTTAGGTTTTTTTATTCCGTGGAATAATTGAAAGAGCAGTGTTTCATGAAAAATGTAATTGCTTTTTGTGTGCATCTGTGAACATATGGGACTTTTCAAATGAATATGTTTTAGTGTGCTGTGTTACTAGATTGATAGATTCGTATATATATATATATATATAGAGAGAGAGAGGGGGGGAGAGAGTGAGTTCATTGATGGATTTTAAACCGAATATCCACCCACCAACAGGTTAGAGAAGAGCGTTCATTGTACGTTCATGTTTACATTTTTTGTATTGTTGTTTCGAAAGAGTATATTTTGCACACAATTTAATCACATATGAATAATTTCAAATTTTTCTACTTTACCAGTTAATGGAATCCCAACAGGTATCTCCCCGCTAGGCCAAAGTGGACCTGGAAGTAATGGCAGATCTCAAGTATTGGAACCTCACTATCATTTGCAGTGTAGTTTCATAAGCAGGGCACCTCTTTGTTAGTGGAGGACGTCTTATCTCTTCTGGAGAGAATACAATCAATATATCCTTAGCGCCACCGACGAGACAAGAAGGAAAGGAAGACAGAGAGACAATTTGCGATTGAGTAAGCACAATCTTTATCAATTATTATTCGGAGATCTCTCAGTTCTTTCGATTTAAGTTGTTTTTAATTTCTGTATCATCGAAAACAAAATGAATGATTAATTCGCGGTGAAACGTAAAAAAAAGAAAGGGACAGAAACATGTATACTGATCTTTCTTATCAAAGGTTTTTCTTTCCATGGATTCATTTACTCATGGAAAACCTAGAAATAAATAATCACTTTTTTTAAAGAATATTCTAAAGTACAAAAAATAATTCTCCAACCCCGCCGGCACGGGAAGTCGAGACACAAAGGCAGTTTTAAGCAGAATAAAAGTGATTATCATTCTTTTTCATTGGTTGTCTAACTAAGGCAAATAACCCACTCTGCCAACTAATTACCCACAAGCAAAGTGGAGAACAGGCTGATTCCTGTCTTTCTCTAGAGTATTAGCGTGTGAAACCCAAAGAGCCTCGTCCAGGGTTTGAACTCGGGTCATCGATTCCATTTCCTACGACGATAACAATCATAATTGTAATGCAAGCAATTTGAATAGGCAAAGGAAAAGCCGTACATTTTTTTCTTCAAAGTGATAAGTTGGAAGATTTCGACTTAGTTAGAAAAAAAAATTATACGCTAAGATCTGCCCTAAAAAGGCAATTATCTCCTCATATACAGATGTCAGAAAGTATCAAGACTAAAGCTATTTTAACCGAGATAAAAACGAATAATGAAAAGAATGTTATTTTTTTTTTTCAAAATAGTCCTCTTAGCATTCAATACAGTTATTCAACGCGTCTTCCATTGGTCGAAGAACCGTTGATATTCTCTCCTTCCTCAAATCGCTTAAATAGATTTCTGTGGCGTAATGGATAAAGCGCTGTATTATGACCTCGAACTAAGCGAATGAGAAGTCCAGTTGCGCTATTACGTTCATGTTTGACCTA
The DNA here is from genome assembly GCA_963585895.1 of Sepioteuthis lessoniana. Classification (NCBI taxonomy): domain Eukaryota; kingdom Metazoa; phylum Mollusca; class Cephalopoda; order Myopsida; family Loliginidae; genus Sepioteuthis; species Sepioteuthis lessoniana. Next base: position 102,077,317 of record OY757919.1, on the reverse strand, counting down.
ATATGCTAAAGAAAGACATGAAAGTTAAATAGTATCATTTCTGTTCCTTTACAAGGATAGTTGCCCCATTTGGCTGGGGCTGTAGAATATACCGACAGCTTCTCTGCAAAGGAATAAAACCACCCACCAATGAGTGTCCTGTAAATGACACTATACAATCTGATGGTGAGGCTCCAGTAATGTTGGAACTTTAGGTAGCGTGGAGCACCCCTTCATTACCATTTCTCTCGGCCCGGAGTGATAGCACGTGGCAGGGTCCTATCTATGCGTCAAATAGAACTGCTTGACATTTAAACTGAATACGAAAGACTAATGTAAAAACGAATAGTTTGAAATAGAACTGTTTGATAATTTTAACGTGTGTAAACAAATGATTGATGTTTAATTGAATTGTTATTGATATATAGCAATATGTAAAAACATTTAACTGTGTTCAAATAAATGATTAATATCAAATAGAATTATTCGTATTAGATAGAAATAAATGAAACCATTTAACTGTGTGCAAAAAACAAAAATAAACTTAAGTTTGTTAAAAATATTATCCACAAAATGTGTTTCGAAATCATATATTTAATATGTAAAAAAAGAATTTGGCCTTAAATAACCTACAACGGTTGATATGCCATAAAACCAAACCAGACCAAAAATACAAGGATAGCTTTGGCAATAAAGCACCCGTGAAGATTGATTTATCATTAAAAACAAAGAAACAAATAAACCATCACAGCTTTTTGTGGTTAAGATGAGTTTTCAGGTTATGAAATAAGAAAAATATGATGTATGAAGCTTGTTGCGCTTGTATAATGTTGAGTTTCACTAAAAACTGCTCATTCACAAATACCCACAATTGGCATCAACGAAACATTTTGACAACAAAATTTAAAAACCTATCAATAGAATTGTTCATCTATGCATATTTTCATTTAAAGTTAATTTTTTTTCAATAGGAGGATTAGTCTCAGTACATTTTCAATATTCATTGTATTGCTATTATTATTTTATTATTAGTTGGTTGCTAATTTCTCGCATTGCCTCATTTATTTTTTTACTATTTATTTTATGTATACTTAGTGTGATAGGTCAGTGATTGAATGAATTACGCAAAAATGAAAATAACCCCGACATTTCACTTATTCAGATATATTTACATGAAACTATCTTGAAATACAGTAGATTTAATTTATAAGAAAAATCACCTTTGACTTCAAACACAGCCTCGAGATGATTCACAATATCCTGTTTGCTTTTTCCGATAGTCTCCTTATTTAAATTAGTAAATACTGCCGTCATCCTTGCCTCCAATTCATTTTCGGTGTTTCCTAGAGTTTTGTGGTTCTCTCGCTCAATAGCTCGTCACACATAACAGACAGAGGGATTGCAATCTGGAGAGTATGGTCGTCAGATGTTAGGAGTGTTATGGCCAGTGTTATTTTTTGACAGCAAAAACTGGATTCTACCGTTTGTGTAGCATGGCAGAGGGGCCTATTGCCAGATATATGGTCTTCCTGCAATCAACCTCTCGATCCTAATCAGCACATCTCCTCGCATTCAGTTTGAGGCTATGCGGAGGGACAAATGGAGGCATTACGTTAGTATCGCTAATGACCACCCCAAAATCCACCCTTTTCACTGGGTCTTTGGGGGTTTTTTTGTGGAGAGAGAACAAACGGTTGTTCTGTGTGTTCACTATCCCATTCTGCCTGATTTTTTCCGATTACAGAAAAAATAAAGCTTGTTCAGTAGACGGGAATTCTTGAGTTTGTTCAAAAGCTTTTCCGCGCGTACTTTCTCCTTTTCCTTCATGGGATAAAGATTGAACCTTTCTAATCATTTTATGAAAAATACCGAATATTTTCATATACAACATGACCTTTGAGAAACTCAGATACTCTTTTGTGTATCACAACAACAAATTCGGGAGTTCTTTATTTATTTATTCATTTATTTTTTTAGAACGATCAGATTGAGGCTTTCGAGCTGCCGGCTCTTTTAATCACCATTAGACTCCGCCAACATTTTTCTAATCCTGTACACTGTCCTTATATTGACTATTAAACACTCTGAAATCTTCATATTGAAGCTTCCGACATGAATCCAAATCAATATAGCATGTCTTAGCCAAAATTCTAGTGGAGTGAATTGCGTTATAGTGCTCTTTTCCTCACAAAGAGTGCTCAACTAACTCTCATTTGCTGCAGAGTAGACAAAAGACAAAACAAAGTACATGCACGAAATCAATAATTTGAAATGGTGACAAATGATTCATTGCACCCTTTAATTCGTGGATTTTACTCAGGCTTGAACATTAGTGATTGATACCGACAGAAAATATGTTACGTCCTCATTCACCAAAATAGTGACAATGTTATTTTGGCGTGCAGACCACTATTAATGAGTTCGTTTCTCACTCGGCTTCCAAAAATCTGGCCTTGGGCTAAATCAGGCGCATATATACATGTAATTACCCAATCTCTGTGCTACAGCCAGAACGTGGCATAATATTATTTTTTTTTTGCCTCGCAGTGCTGATTTGAATTGAGTTGTCTTTCTCCTAGATTGATTGCCCTATCAAAGCTAAAGAGCCCAGACTATTCTCCCATTTATCGAAAGCTTTGAGAAAAAGAACATAAGAACGAATTGAAACGAAAACAACATCGTCCCGAATTTTAACTTGTGTGACCTTATCCATTTTTCACGACGATAACCGTTATGCTAAGCGCGCATATATTAGTACATATATTTGGGTATGTGTGTTTTAGTTGGCAGAGTTTATAGCCTATCAACTCTTATAGGTTATTTAATGCCAAATCACTTATATATATATATATATATATATATATATATATATATATATATATATATATCATCATATCCCGCTGGTAGCGCGGATATCCCTGACCCTCTCTCGCCACTCCTCCCTATCGTTCATCGCCCTAGGTAGGTTTTCAGGACAACATCCCGTATCCTCACATAGCTGCTGAATGTATGTTCGTGCTGGTTGTCCTGCTTTTGCACGGCCATGTGTGGGGGTCCATAAGACTACATCTCTTATGAGTTCGTCCCTGCTTCTCCAGCAGTATCCTGCATGTCTGGTTCGTCTAACTTGAATAGTTTTCGTGATAAGGGGCAGGTGGCCGTAAAGTTGGTGTCTTGTGGGGTGTTGCCGCCAGGACTTGTTGAAGATTGCACGAAGCATTCTTGTGTAATTGCAATCTAGCTTCTTCTCCAGCCGTTTTGTTAGCATCCATGTAGTGCAGCCACATAGCAGTAACGATGTGACCGCTGCCTGGAAGAAACTGCGTTTCATTTTATCGGTTAGGTCTGATTTCCATATAATCGATAGCCTATTGATAGCTGTCCATGCTTTCGTTAACCTCGTTTCGATGTCCTTTTCGGTTGATTCGACGCTGCTTCCTAGGTAAGTGAATTTGTCTACTAGTTTAAGAGGGGTTCCTTCTAGAGTGGAGATGTCCCCCGTTTGATTATAGCACATATATTCCGTTTTGTGTGCATTATCATAGAGGCCTATGCTTGCGGCTGCTCGTTCCAAACTATGCAGTAGTGTTTCGGCTTGGTTGGGTGTATTTGCCAGTATCGCTATGTCATCGGCGTAGTCGGCATCGGTAATTGTTGTTGCGGGGTACCTTCTGCTTCTTTTCTTCGTCAGTTCGAAGCCATTCTCTCTGATTTTGTCAATCGATGTTCTAAGTACGTAGTCTAGACAAATTATAAAGAGGTACAGAGCCAGCGTGTCCCCTTGTAGTACTCCTGCTACAATGTCGAAGTATTCTGTCTCCACCTGGTGATCGTACTTTTACTTTGGTGTTTCTACAGAGAATCGTTATTGCCACTACGGTTTCTTTAGGTATGCCGTACGCTAGTAGGATTTGTTCCAACTTTCCTCTGTGAATGGAATCGAAAGCCTTGGTAAAGTCAACAAATATTAATGTCGCTTGTAGGTTTTTTGCCCGTACACCTTCAAGGATTCTACGGATGGTTAATATTTGTGAGGTCGTGGATCTATTTCTTCGGAAGCCATTTTGGTTTTTCCTAAGGATGTTGTCGATTTTGGGTTCTATGCGGTTTCGTAGTAGGGCATTGTAGATTTTGGCTGCTATGAATGTAAGTGTTATATGCCTCGGTAGTTTTTGGCTAATCCGAGGTCCCCCTTTTTAGGGAAGGGGAGTATGCATCCCTTCATCCATCTATCTATTGGATTTTGATTGTATACTGCGTTACAGTGTCGGAGCAGTATGTCGTCGAATTGTCTGGTCTTCCATACTTCCGGGGAATTTCGTCCAGCCCTGCAGCTTTCCTATTTCTAATTTTTCTGAGAACCGAGTCGAGTTCTTCTTGTGTGAACGGTCCTAGTTTAATGTCTAATTGTTTGCTAATTATTCTAGTGATTGGTTCATGTGTTATTTTCGGTGGGTTTCCTAGTAGGTTTTCGAAGTGCTGTTTCCACAGTTTTATTCTTTCTTGTTGGTTTGCTGCTTTCAGTTTTGCTTTGGCTGTGTTCTTTCTTCTACTCACTACGTTTATAGTTTGCCAGGCTATCCTAGATTATCTATCTTCCACCGAGTCTCTAATCTTATCTATCTGATTTTGAATGTATTCTGTCTGTTCCTTTATATATATGCCTGCTAATTGATATTGTGCCGTTTTTAGTTTTAAGGCATTTGTGTTTGTTGGGTTTTTTCGATAGTTTTTGGAGGCTGTTTTCACTAGTGCACGTTTTTCTCTCACCGCTAAAGTTTCCCATGGGACTCTATATTTAGTTTTAAGTTTTGTTGGAATGCATTTCGCTGCTGCCTCGAGGTGTGCATTGACGAAGTTTTCATATTCGTCGTTTGGTGTACTTTTTTCCGTCTTTTCTTGTAGTGTTTCGAATCTGTTTCTTAATTCTAATACGTATTTATCTCTTATATCTCTGTTGTTCAATAGGGCCCAGTCATAGTGTTTGGTGGTTGCTGTTCGTTTGGCGTTTTTTTCGTAGGCTTAACCGTATTTTCGCCGTGACTATTCGGTCATTAGTGGACACACCCTCAAAAGAGGAGTATGCCTCGCAATTCATTGCACTATTTTTCCATTTCTTGTTTATAAGGACGTAGTCTATCTGAGCTTTAGTATTGTTTGTGTACGTGTATGTCCATAGTTTGCCCTCCCTTTTTTGGTAGTTTGTATTGAGGCATGCTAATCTATTTTCTATCATGAAATCTGTTAGATGTTGCCCATTCCTATTTGAAGTGTTGTGGAGGCTGTATTTGTTGTTTCCGTTTTTCCCGATTTGGGCATTCATGTCTCTGCCAATGACTAACATGCTGTGTTTCGGGATGCTACGCACTAATGAGGATAGCTCATCGTAGAAGGTGACTATTTCAGTTTCTTCACTAACATTGGTAGGGCTGTAGCAGGAGATGATTGTTGTTCCGGGGTTGCCGTTAAAAGTAGCTGCCATCATTCTAGGTTGTATTTTCTCAATGCTATTTAGCGTTTTTAATGCTCTAGGTCCTATAAGTAATCCTACCCCTCCTACTGCGGCGTTGACAGAGTTTTTCCATGCGGATACAGTGACGAGCGACCATCCATTGCCAGTTTCGTGATATTTGGTATCTTCGGTGTGCGTGTGTCTGTGTATGCATATTATGTCAATCTTATGTTCTACAGCCGATGCGATTAGCTCTGGTAGTTGTCCTATTCTATTCAAGGTTCTTACGTTAAATGTGGCTATTTGTAGTGTTTTCTTGCATTTTAGTAGTTTTGATCGTTTGAGCTCTGTAGCTGATTTTTCGAACACTGAGGCCAGGGCTCCAACCTCAGCAGGATGCGCCCCTTTTTTACCCGCGCGAAGAGCGATGCGGTTTGTGTACGTGGTTTGAGTGTGGGTCATGGTTATCTTTCGATGGCTGTTTTATTCTCTTCTATAGAAGCCACTCTTATAGAGGAGCAGCTGTAGTTCCCCGATCGAACTAACGATCCTGAGCGTAAAGTCGTCAAACTCACGTCCAGGACCTGTTTAGGTATTGAGTTTGGTCGTCCATGGGTTTATTCAAATACCTTTACGTACATCATGCTGTTTCCCATGTGTACGTAAAAAAAAAGGTGGGGGGTAATTTTGATTTAGTTTTCTTAAGTTTTAACTTACTTAAAGTCCAAGATTAAGGTACTTTCGTCAGACTTTCAGTGGTACTGAATTTTTGTTTTCTTTTTTGGGCGGTATTGGGACATTTTCTTAGGCTTTTTAGTTTTTTCTTCTATACTACCGTGGGAACCGAGGAGGCTTCAGGAATTATAGAGCTTTAACAAATGACTTTTTTTTTCTTTTTTGGGGGTGGGTGGTAGCATTGGGTGTTTTAGGCTTTTACTTTTTCTTCTAAACTACTGTTAGGGCTTTCTTTAAGAATTTGTAAATTATAGAAGAGATTCAAAAACGTTTTGCCGTGTTCACTGACATTTGGACAGAGTCTTATATTCAATTTGGGTTTATAGTAGTGTAAGCGTGTCTTTACATTTAAAACGCATAGTTTAAGCATTATTTTACAAACAAAAATACAGCATAACATTTTGTAAAATTCAGCATTTTAAATTAATAGTGTTATATAGTCACATATGTAGATTCACATCTACATACATGCACATATATATGTAGAATAATTCCCAGCGACACAACGATAAAGACGCAAGAGGGAAAACGCAAGAAGACTTCTTTAACAACATATTTACCTCTCACTTTATTGTAAGGGTTCGAAAGGGTTGTTCAAGGGTTTGCATGTGAGAGGATGCTGGAGACCGAACATAAACTTCATATTTTGACCCCACTGTTATGACCGTCACGTTGTGCCTTTCTTGTTCTCCTGATGTTGGGGTCAACTCCAAACTCAACTGAGTTAAATAATAACTCAACGCCCACACGATCGCCCACTGGATCTTTGAATCGAATGTTTAATCGTCATCAAGCGGAAATAACTGTCATGCAGTTCAGAGGTTACTCTCTTCCGGTGCATCACTGTAGTGGCACAATGGGACCTTCACCTTGTCCCATATCATAAGCCTTAATCCGCCCACTTCCTTCACTTCCTTCCGGTGTATCACATTGGAATAGCATTTTTGGGCTGGGTCGAAGGTCAAAATATAACGATAGGACTTAAAGACATACTGACCAATATTGAAACATTTTTCCTCTGTTGGCACGTGATTTCAAATCATTCCTCTCTCTTTTAACATTTATTTACTACTGAATTTTAGGTAGGTGTGGAGACGGTCTACTGTTCTAGTCAGGAGGTGGGGAGGGATACTAATTTCATCATTTCTTTTTCTTTTTCTTTTTCCTTTCTCTTTTTTTTGGGGGTGGTGGTGGTGGTAGCATTGGGTGTTTTAGGCTTTTACTTTTTCTTCTAAACTACTGTTAAATTCTTAAAGAAAAAAAAATATATGTAAATCATAGGTAAATGATCAGTTTGTATGTAACATTTTAAACAACCAAGATTCTATTTGCTTGGACACAGTTAAATGGTTTCACTTATTGCTGTCTAGCACCAATAATTCAATTTTATATTAATCATATTTTGCTCTCAGTTAAATGGTTTCAAGTATTGCTATGTAACACTTACAATTCTATTTAACATCAGTTATTTGTTTGTCCACAGTTAAATGTTTAAACATTTATATTTCCCTCACAGATGAAACCCAAACATGTTCTACCATTTCAGGTCTGAGTTTATCTGGGAGTAATTGCATTGAACAGCTACTCCATACTCCCCAAAGGTCCGAGATTGGATCTCTACCGTCAGATGGCTTAGTATCATAAACAGGACACTCGTTGGTGGGGTCTTACCCCTATGCAAGGATGTAGTAAGCGTATTCTACCGCCCCAAGCCGACTGCGCTGGGGTATCTTAAACACTGTGCTCTTTTGTATGTTGTGAATATTCTTGCATATGTTCACCCAGAGTATTAATTTAAAAGTTTTACTATATGAAGTTCGATTTATGTGTTCAGTACTCTCTCCAGATTAAGTGCATTGACAAAAATTTTTTTAGGGTTTACTAACTTTTATTTGGGTTTGGTTTACATTTTGCGTCATTAGCCAACGTATTTATTGATTTACCTAAGTATATAACAATGTCCTTATGCGTGTCTCAATGCGATAATGAAATATGCTTGAATATTATGATTTTCTATGTTTTAGTCAATGAGTGTAGACTGAATAAAAATGCACACAAAATGGATTACGGGATACATAGATACGTAGATATCAGGCACGTACTTCAATCCATAGGTAGGAGTTTTCTTAATTTTGCTTGATGCATAAGGATGGAGATAAGCAATCAAATTATTTACTGTCAGTTGTCAATTTGTGTTGCTTTCAAATGATAATGGAATTTGACGTCTCCGGTATTTAATCGAGTCAATAACCCTTTACTTCAATTTTTTCTGACACACTCTAGAACAAAAAGCTTACTTAGGAAAGGGTATTTCAATAAGATTATATATATATATATATATATATATATATATATATATATATATATATACAAACTTTTCCCTACGGGTAGAATATAACACAGGGTCAATTTTTCCGGCGGAGTAAAGCTGGTTAGAATTTATTTTTCTTTCCAGAATTCTTATCTAGGTGAAGTTAAAGAATCTAGTTTGCTCCATTATTGACCCGGATAGATTCGTGTCTTTCCTAATACGAAATAAAAGGCAATCCGGCTTGTGCAGGATTTGAAATCGTTTCATCAATTCCATTTCCTATGGCAATAACTGTGACTTTAAGCACGCCACTAAACACTCTCTCGCTCTCTCTTACTATGTGTGTGTATGTATGTGTGTGTGTGAGTGTGTGTGTGTGCATTGACGAGAAAATAATAGCCATCAAAACCCGCTGACTTCGTGTCTACGCTATCCTAACATAGTTATACACTTTCTATCATCAATTTTGAACATTCTTAATTCATAAATATAGCAAACTAGATTATATATATTAATGTCATTCATAGGTAGGCACATACTTAAAAATTAAGAACATTTTCTTTTAAACTAAACAAAACAGGTTTATATTATTTGTTGGGGAATATTCTATCAAACAATCTAAACGCGTATTATTAAAAGAGTTTTATTACGTATTAGTCATTATCAAAATCTACAAACTGGAAATTCAGAAAACAAAATCAAAATTGTAGCCAAAAATAAACTTACTGGGAATGAAATTGTTTGTTGAAATTGTAACGTAGACAAGATTCTTTGGCCTAGGTTAGAAACTAGACTGTCCAAGGGAGAATTCTGAAAACCAACTGCAGCGGATGAAGAAAGCAGGCTGGCTGGCAGGCAATACCGTTAACAATTGATTATTGCAATAGTAGAGGAGAACGACAGGTCACCAGTTTCATTTATCCTGGATACATTTTTGGAAGAATTAGAGAAAAATATCCTATAAATATACAGAGTGAAATGAGTAAATAGTCACCGTTTCATATCGATATTTTGCACATGCACTTTGTTTCATGTTTTGTCTCCTCTGCACAAAACGAGAGAGTCTGGCGCTGTCTGTGAGGAAAACAGTATCATGACGCCACACAATCCATCAGAAATTTAAAAAAAAGATATGTTATACTGCTTTGCATTGATGATAGAAGCTATAATACGAAGATTTCAGAGTATTTGAGAGTCGATATTAGGACTGAGCATATGATTCGGAAAGAGTTGAATGAGTCCGATGGTAATTACAAAGGGACGGTAGCTCGGAGAGTTCTGACATAAAACCTCCGAATTTGTTGGTGTCATTCACTCCATGATTAAGAACGATCCCAGAACTCATTCAGGACTATAGCCAGGGACATGAGTGTGTTTAAGTTTCTTATGAGGCAGATACTTTATGAAGATGTTCTATATTTCTTGTGAAAAAGGAGCAGGGGCCAATTTTTAGAGCTGCCCATGAAGAACAAGAAGTCAGACCTACTGTAAAACTTTTGAACAAACTCAAGCATCTCTTCCAACAGTATGTTCTATGGTTTTTCTCAGATCAGAAAGATTTTGTCAGGATCAGATAGTGAACTCACAGGACAACCATTGTTTTTTTTTCTATCCCCACAATGTGTACCGATAGTGATGAAAACCAAACACCCAATCTACATTATGGTGTTTATGTTAGTCAATAGATATATCGAAGTAATGCCTCCATTTGCAAGAAGACCGGACATCCGGCTAGAGAACTCTACATCATGCCACACAAACAGGAAAACCCAATTTTGGCAGTCAGAAAATGTTTGCAACCACATTACCTCAAACATCGGATCATCTTATTCCCTTGATCACTATGTGTGTGGTGCGTGGTTGAGCAAGAGACCAACAAACTTCCGGGGTAACACCAAAGATGAACTGGAGGCAAGGATAATGATAGCATTTCCTATTTAAAGGAGGAGACTATCGGAAAAGCATGCAGGATATTCTGAAGTCATTTAGAGTTTGTGGTTGAAGCTAATGGCAATTTTTCGATTTATTTTTATCAATGGCACTTCAAGATATTATCATGGAGTTTTTGTTAATATATCTGAATAAGTTAGATGTCAAAGTTATTTTAATTTTTGCGCAATTTAGCCGATAACTAACCCATCGTACCCTATAATAGGATTATTTTTAAGGCAGCGAAGCATTAATAACTTGGAATTTTGTCACAACACAATCTTTTTTCCTTATTAAAAATCCATAAACATCGAATTATAATTTTTTATCCATTCCAAATTTAAACAATTCACGTAGCCTAGAGTATTTTAATCTTGCAGATCAACGGCTAAAGAAGTGTGTTCTCAGTAAGCTGGTACTGTTACTTTGTGTCAGACAAAGACTGATATGTTAGATAATCGAAAATAAGAAATGTAAGTTCAAACTTTACTTGAAAGTATTTTTCCATACAATATTACTAAAAATAATCAATAAAAAATATGTAAGATTTTTTTAAATTCAACATCTCGTCTAGTAGCACTCCGACTGAAAAAAAATGTTAACCAAGATATTTCGAGATCGCCAGGATCAATCAGCCATCTAAGTGGAACCAGGAGATGTATGAACAATGTATCTCATACGAGATTGAAATAAGTGTTGGGTGTTTTGTAAATCCCAGTAAGTGAGGATGGGTTTTCCGATTTGCTGTCTCTTTTGGTGGCTGGTGTACGAGGAGAGAAGCATCTGAAGAAACTATCCTCCACTTTACATTCCTTATCCATTTCCGCCGACTTCCATGGCATCGGAAACTGAAGGGAGAGAATAAAGTAACAAAGGTCCTAACACCTGAGATTCGTGGTGATTTTGTTTTCTTCTCCATCACACGACAAGCTATAACTAACAAAGTAGACATCGGTGTCTAAGCTACAAATACACCATCTTTTCGACTGAGCTAAGTAGACTCTGACTGTTTTCCCTGCGAAAGGGGTAACACCTTATTTTTCCAAAAAAATGTTATCTTAGTTCTGAATTTGATGGTAAGGCTCAAGTTAAAGAATTCTGGAGAGTGTAGAGAACATTTTAACCAGGAGTGGTGGTACCTTTTACATGACTATATATTGATGAAACAAATCAATCTAAAAATTATTTTTATTCGATAAAAGCACTTTATGTCATATAGCGGTGTACAAATTAGTTCTATTAAGAATATTGAATTGAAGCAAACATTGTTTACTAAGGATTGTCATTAGTTGTTTGAAAGTATATATTTATTTTCAAACATCATCATCATCATCATCATCTTCTGGTCGCACCATTAGCGTTTTCTTTCATTTTATTAATAGATATTCTAAGCACGTAGTCAAGACTAATGATAAAGAGGTATGGGGCTAATGTGTTTCCTTGCAGTACACCTGCTACAAAGTCGGAGTAGTCTGTGTCTCCATCCTGGAAACAGACTTTTACTTTTGTGTTTCTATATAGCATCATTACGACTGCAACGGTTCTTTTGGGTAGGCCGTAGGCGAGTAGTATTTGCTCCATCTTTCCACTGTGTATGGAGTCAAAGGCTTTGGCGAAGTGGACAAATAATATTGTTGCCTCTAAGTTTTTTGCACGTACACCTTCAAGAATTCGACGGATAATGAAAATTTTTGATGTCGTCGATCTATTCCCTTGAAAGCCATTTTGGCTCTTATTAATTATCTTCTCAATTTTGGGTTCTATGCGATTGCGAAGTAGAGCATTGTATATTTGGCCACTATGGATGTAAGGGTTATACCTCGGTAGTTTGAGAATTTACTCGGAAACCCTCTGAAAGTTACACATGAACCAATCACGAGAATTATAAGTAAACAATTAGACATCAAACTAGGACAGTTTACGCAAGAAAAACTCGTCTCGATATTAAGAAAAATTAAAAATAGAAAAGCAGCAAGGCTTGATGAAATGTTTTATAGTCACACAACCATGACCAACTATACAAACATATAATACGTATACATCTACAAATGCATGCAGAACACAATGACACAATAAAGACGAGCGACACAGTTCTTTAGAAAAATATACCTCTCACTTTATGGAAAGGGTTGTGTGTGAGAGGGAGTTGGAGACCGAACAGAACTGCAACATATTGACCCCCACTCTATTGGCCATAACCGCGTTTTTTTTTTCGTTCTCCTGGGCTGCTCAACCGGGGGCCTGGGGGCCCAGCCTTCCTGGGACATGTTCCTCAATCCAGTATCTTCTCTCCAACTGGCCTGGTCTCCAAACTAATTGAATTTCCTGTGCACTGCGTTATATAATAGTTCAACGGCCACCTTCTTCTTGTGGGCGTCACAAATTGCCCTCATTCAACCCATTCACGGTCAAGGCTACACTCTGCTATTCCTCGACCGGATGCACCTGTTATTTACATAAGTGCGTTTCCTATTTTGACAGCTCAGCCGGGTCGTAGGTCAATATACAACAGAAATACCACCAGAAGTATGGAAGACCAGGCAATTCTCCGACATACTGTTCACACTGTAATGCCATATATAATCAAAACCCAATAGACAAATGGACGAAGGGATGCATTCTCCCCTTCCATAAAAAGGGCAACCTCGGATAAGCCAAGAACTATTTTCAAACAAATTATCATTATTAAATAGAAATCGTTATGTTAAATCATAATTATCCCTAAAATATTAGTATTAGATAGGAATACTTGAAATCATTCTATTGCATGCAATTTTTATTAAATAGGAATACTTAATGTCATGTAACTTTTAAGAAACAACTTATCAATCGATGAAAATAAAAACATACAATATACGCAATTCCATAATTTTCAGGTATCAAAAAATCTTACACGATTTGGAATAACCTTAAATCAGTTAATCAAGTTAAAAATGCAGAAAATCTTTTCATGATGAGATTTGGCTTTCACAGAGAAAAATGTTGAAACACTATTTTCTGTATTTCCTTCTGAAAAACTCTTTGTTACAGATGTCATTGCCCCAGGAAAAGAAAAGTTAATGATGAGGTGATAAATCCGAGGATTGGGAGACAGTAAATTCAAACTAAGGCTTTCCCACTTAATTTTTTCGCCAAGTGAGCGATATTTGGTCACGAATTGTCTTGAGGAGAAAAACAATTACAGTTGACTAGAGAATTATTCATTAGGCCCAACACCTTTCTGACACTATGAAGTTGTGGACAGTGTGTATATTGTCAATGATTGCTGTTCCAAATCATGATATCTCTTAATACAAAATGCAACTTTTATTTCACCGTATTTATCTACACAGACGCCATTACGTTTTGCTAATTGAACCCTAACATTTAGGTTTCCGTTTAAGCTTCATGTGTTGCTAGTAAGGCGTGTGATTGTTTACGATAGTCATTAGGACCTATGTCCATCTGAAATCAATAAAAAAATTTCCAAATGGTTCATTAATTTAGTGTAAAGGAGTGACTTGTATCATTGCTTCTTTTTCGTCAATGAGTTCATTGGGTAGCCATTTTTACAATGGGTATCTTTTTTCGCTGTAATGCCGGGTCAAACATAAATTCATCGCTTGTGTTGAACAATAAAAAAAAGTATCAGATACGTTTCAGTAAAAGAATATTCAACAAATCTTTTTTTTATTAATGTTTACTACACAACCATAATGAAGCTATCATCCGATGACTCATTTTTGGCTGAACACCAATAAAATGATATCTGAGTACAACGGGCAAATAATTTATACGATATCGCCATATTAACATTCGATATACGAATCTATTCTGAATGTTTTATGGCATATGAACCCTTGTGGGTTAATTAATGTAAAATCTTACTAATTTATTAGTGATATTTGAGCGAGTAGTTTAATCGGTGACATTTTTATATGTATGATAAGGTGGTGGCTGAGTTTCAATCGAGTGTAAAAGAAAAAAAGAGATTAATGTTAGGTAGCACTAATTAGAAACATTTAAATGGATGCAAAAAATGAGGTCTAACTCGAAAATAATCGTTTTCCGATTATATATATATATATATATATATATATATATATATAATTATCGAGGAAAATTCAACTGATATTATGCCAGTATAGATTTATTCCAATAATTCGTTCAGTTGGAACTGGTTCATCAGATGGCGAACAATTTCAATGGAGAAATACAGCGATTTCAGGGAAATAAGTCAGTAAAGTAAGTAAAGTTGGCGACCGTTGTTGAAGGCGACCCGAAGGCTCCCTTTTCAATAGCTACTACACTGCGGTGTAGGGGAGGGCGCTACTCCTTTCCTGGATTGATCCTCTCTGCCCTTCATACGTACCTTATAATGCTGAGTGTTAAGCAAGGAGGTATCAAGTACCATTTTTAAGTCTTTGGTATGACTCGACCTGGGATTGAACCCCGGTCTTCCGAACCATTGGCGAACACTCTACCTACCAGGCCAAAACTTAACATTTCATACATAAAAATTAAGACTATTTATTGGTTTAAATTCCTTTTATATATATAAAATAATATGTTCGAATTTTTGAATATGAATCTTTAAATATTTGCTTATGATAGAGTTTCTTTTTCCGGGATAGCTGTATTTTCCCACTGAAATTGTTCGCCATCTGATGAAGCAATTAGTATTAAACAATCTGTTGAAACTAATTTACAATGGGATAATATATGTTGAGTGTCTCTTAATATCAATACTGTAATTACTCTCTATGTGAGTTTTTTTACATAAAATTTTATATATTCATAGTTTTACATTGATCACTGTTGGAATATACTGAAACTTATCATATAATCGACATATAGATTATTCTATATGAGTGTAATTCGGAACTTAATTTTTGTGAATGATATATGTATCACTGAAGTTGGTGAACGTAATCAAGGGTGACCTGAAGGCTCCTTTTTCAATAGCTACTACACCGAAATGTAAGGGAAGGCACTACTCATTTCCCTTGCTTGCTCCACTTTACCCTTGATATGTACCTTATGATACAGATTGTAAAGCAAGGGGGTATCAAGTACCACTTTTTGAGCCTTTGATATAACACAAGCTAGGACTGAACCCCGGTCTCCAGAGCCATTGGTGAATTACCTACTATGACAACGGCCCGATATATATATTGTTTAAAAAACAAGAAATTTAGAAATAGATATATTCTGCTTACTACAGTTCGTCAGATGGAATTCAAATATATATATATATATATATATATATATATATATATATATGTGTGTGTGTGTGTGTGTGTGTGTGTGTGTGTGTGTGTGTGTGTAATGTGTATGTAAATAACTGAAAAATATTCGCAGGTTGAATTATTTGGAAGTATCAATATACTGGAAATGATTTATGAAATTACTCCCATACACAAAGATAGAGTATGTATATATATATATATATATATATATATATATATATATGTGTGTGTGTGTGTGTGAGTGTGTGTGTATATATATATATATTATAAAGGATTTACTATTAAATGATTCACAAGAGCGGTTATGCTATAAAACACCACAAAATTAAACCACACAGAAATATTTTGTCAGTTACTTTCCCAGGGCATCAGTTGATACCTTTGTTAGCTTTCAATGGCAATGATCATTGGCTAAATACCAGCAAATATTCAGTACATTTCAGAAAACAACTACAGCAACAAATCAATATTAGCGTGACAATTCGTTTTGCTTCAGAATAGTTCAATCCGAACAGACGACTATCGACAATTAAATGCATAAAATATTAAAATAAGTACAACATCCACTAAGGACGACTTCATCACGTAACGGTTAATCAATTACTAAAATTAGGAATTCAAGGAAATTAATGTCTGAAAATTTGTTAGTCTTGACAAATAAAACTACTTTCAAAAATTCCTTTCTTTAAATGTTCTTGGAAATTTTCCTTTGAACTGAAATTTTGCGAAATTAGAAATATCTAGTTGAAAGTATCCAAATAATTTTTAACATTAAATCCAGTCTCGGAACAAGTTAGTCAAGATAAATACTGTTCATAATAATTTTGATAACTTTTATGAAATTTCAATTTAAAAAAAAGAATATAATCTGATTTTGCCCTTTAAAAATTCGACATTTCAGGTTATGTAATGTTCTATTGATAAAGTCAAAGAATGAACTAAAAATTAATGATTAACTGTGTCTAATACATATTACACTATGTTTGTAAAAAATGAGAATTTTTAATTGCATCACAGGTATTAGCAAAACTTCTAAAGTAGCACGCTTAGAGGAACGGTTATCATCGTAGGGAATGAAATCGGCGATACGAGTTCAAATCGTGGAAGCGATTGAGTGCAACTCATTTCAATTTGAAGTCCTTAGAAAAGGCATAAATCCATTTGTTTTCCCCCAGATAAGGTTTGTGTTGGTTATACAAGTCTAGTTGGAAAACTCAGAATTTAAAACGTCTGTAATTCACAAAAATTGGCCTTGTGTCACACTCTGCCTGTAAAGGAGGAGTTGCATAGATATAAAGTGCTAATGGTCGTTTGTTCAATTCGTCGATTTGGTTCTACCTATCTTTCTTTGGCCCGGTTGGCTGGGAGGGTGGAGCTGTAGAATACATCATCTGCATCTCTGCAGAGAGGTAAGACTCCCCTAACGAGTGTCCGGAATATAGCACTTTATAATGTGATAGCTAGGTTCCCGTAATGTCGAAGCTTTGGGAATGTGAAGTATCCCTTTATTGCCAATACCTTCAGGTTCACTCCATCCCGGAGTAGTGGCGCCTGAAATAGTCCTATTTATAGGTTAAATAGACCTTAACAGTTTACTTATGCTAAACTGAATGGTTTGAAATAGACCTTTTTTGATATTTAAACTACGAAACGGAATTGTTAGAAATAGAATTGTTTCCATGTGTAAAAATGGATTTGGCATTAAATAACCTATAATGGTTGATATGCCATAAACCAAACCAAACCAAACCAAACCAAAAAACAAACTATCTTTCTTCTAGAGTCATGTTTGTTTCAGAATTATATAAAAAGTTCGGAGGAAGAAAAGTTGGTTTTCTTCTGATCAAAATAACAAAAAGTAAAACTTATTAAAATCTGTATTGATAAATAATCCAATATATTCTTATAAATGTTTTGTGTTAGATTGAATTAAATTGAAAACTGTAATCAGTAATTTCTATAGCTTTCTCTGCATGAGGCTGATACAATTTTGATTACGAATCGACCAATTTTAATTTTCAGCCAGAGTTTTCAAACAAATCTCAAAAACTTAAATTGAAATACATTTTATCAGAAGTCGTTTATCTGCTTAACTTCCTGGTACGATTCTTATCAAACACATTTTTCGCTTTCTTTTCTTCTTTATTTTCATCACATTTATTGCATTTTTTTCTAATTCTTTTCTTTTATTTTTCTTTGGCTTCTTCTACTTCTTTCATCTTCATTCTACTCGTGTCTCATTCTTCTTCTTCTTCTTCTTCTTCTTCTTCTTCTTCTTCTTCTTCTTCTTCTTCTTCTTTTGCTGGGAGAATAGATTGCTCTTTGATGTTTGAACATTCTTTCTGTCTTCTTTTCCCTCTTTGTCTTCCCTTTCTTTCTTTCTTTTTTTTTTCTTTCTTTCTAATCGTATTACTTTCATGTTTTTTTGTCTCTTGCTCCTTTTTTTTAATTCCTAAATTCTTCTTCTTTAATCCTGCTCATGGGATGAATAATAGATTGCTCTTTGACATTTTAACATTCCATCCTAAACGATAAATCTTTTTTTAACGTTTGAATTTGACGTGAACATTAATAAGAAAAATGAATCATTTTCTTTTCCGAGCAGAGAAATAACTGTAAGATTTTTGTCTTTAAAAAAAGTGAAAAAACAAAAACAGTAACAAAACAACAAAAAAAAAATCATGGTTTCTTTTTCAATTTTAACCATAAAATGTCATCGTCACAACAATTTTCTTTCTTAAAATAATGATTGATATTGACTCTTCTTGAAGTGACTCATCGATCTTTCTTTCCAATCAGTTTTAACTGTGATCGTTTTCCGTGTTTTTTTTTTCATTTCCTTTCGTATATAGCGCACATTTCTCCACGAAAATTACACACCAAACATCATTAAGAAGCTTATGATTTGAGGCAAGAACACAAACTCAGATCATAAATTCATAAAATTCATGAATTTTATTTTAAACAAAGAAATCCTATCTCTCAATCTCACTGGACCCTGTAACCCACTTTGGTCGTACTGGCGTCAAATATACACACACACACACGCACACACACACACACACACACACACACATACTTTTATATATATATATATATATATATATATATATATTTATTTATTTATATATATAAACACACACACACACACACACACACACATATATATATATATATATAGTTTTCTGTATTGATAAAGAAAGCGTGCTCGTATCAGTTATAGAATATAAGTTGATTTCGGTTTGGACAACATAAACTCGTGGTGAATGGCGCTTGGTGACTGTCAGTTTTTTGCCTATGTGATCATCATACCACGAAGCTCCCACATTGAGTCTGTACCTTTATATCTCATTGTGTGGGGTATGATAGAAAGGTTAATCTAGTTTTCAGGGCATTCTGAGAAAAACTGTCCAGTTTATTTACGTGGGTATATCATTTTGTGATTTGATCATTTGTTTACTCGACTAAGCTCAATTTCTTTCTTTCTTTCTTTCTTTCCTTCTTCTTCTTCTTCTTCTTCTTATTATTATTATTATTATTATTATTATTATTGTGGTTGTTAGTACTCTGTTGTTGTTTTATTATCTTATACTTATTTATTTTTTTTATTTAGTTTGATTATTTTTTGGAATGATTAGTTTTTACATAGTCTAATAGGAATTTATTTCCATGCCTACATTTGGATCGTTTATTCAAATGTTAATTTTCTTCTGAGAGGGTGATTTTGGCTTTTTCATTAAGGCAAAGATTACCCTGTAATTTAGAGATGAAAATAAATTATCTCAAATGTTATCATCAACTTACATAAAGCAATGTCAAAGTTACACATAGAATCGTTTTGTTTTATCAATGTATATTTGAAAATAATAACAATTGGAATTTCAAAAACTCTTAAAGAATGACCGCCAATATAAATACTTATACGTGACTTACTTTAAAATATTTATATTGTAAAGTTATTGAGTGAGATAACTATTTAAAAATATCATTGCAAACAAATTCCAAAGAATCTATTTTGATTTCTGTATGTTTGTTTGTTTTTTTTGTTTTGTTTTGTTTTTAGTACTTTCTAATATAAAAGAGACTTTATATATAAGCAATTAAATTGACCGAAGCCAAGAAATGTTGGAATCAAATTGGGTTCTCCAGGCGAAATTGTTTTCTAAGAGAAATAACGGTAAGTAAACAAAGGGGGAAACATTGTCGATTTGAATTTAAATAAAAAGGGAAAGCAGAAGCCGCCAAGCTAAATAGAAGGAAATTAAATATAAGAAAGAAAGTTTTGGATGAAAATCTGTTAATTCTTTCAAATAAAGATTTTTTCACTTTTTAATTGTTCTTATCTAAGTTGCTCTCTCCTTCTTTCTTTTCTTCTTTCACCCCTTTTGTATGGTTTCTTCTTCTTCTTCTTCTTCTTCTTCTTCTTCTTCTTCTTCTTCTTCTTCTTCTTCTTCTTCTAACACTAATTAAAACTAAATTGAAGTGATTCCCTTCCTTTTCTTCATTTCTGAGCTTAATTTTTGCTTCTAAAAGATAAAAAAATGGTTTTAAAAAAACTTTGTATCGAATAGATGTCATTTAACTTTAAACAAAAGTAAATATTTTTTCCGTTATTATCTTGTGTTATGTCTTAATATGTTGGTGTGTCTTTTTGCTTGATAGCCTTTTGCTTCATCACACTGATTGATATTCATCCAGATCGATACGCTGAGTTCGATGATGATGGTAAATCTTTTGTTATAGACCAGACCCTGTTTCATTATGAGGAACAAACATGGCGACAACACTTGCTGGGAAGAATAACCTACAATCTACTTTCGTGTACATTCTAATTTATTATTTATTCTAAATTTGATACTTATGTACCTAGGGAAGTGATTAAATGGACGTAAAAATCATGGACAATTATAGTTACACATGTGTGCAAGTCGATGTCTTAAAACCAACTAAATGTTCAAATTATCTTCCAACTGTCATCTGTTCACAAGACTTTTAAACATAATAATAGCCATGGATTCAAATCAACCCTAGGGTCACGGTCTGTCACTCACATCAAGTGACAATCTGTGGTATCTTTCCATCTGTTTAGTGATTGACTCATTTATATCACCAAAACTTCATGTCAATAAGATATATCACCCATCTAGTATGTTATATTTTTAACGAGTCTTAAAAAAAAATAATTATAACAAATTCAAAAAGTTGTGAAATATTGTTTCTTTGCATACTCCCTACCAGAGATTTTTGATTTTACAGGCACACAAGATTGATTAATTTTGACGGCATTTCAACTCTTCAAGGTTTATGTTATTCCAAAAGGTTGCGGAATCCTATTCATTTTACATTAATATCTACATTCACATCGTTGTTTCTGAAAATTTTTTGTACACTGTTCGATGATGTCAAGTATTTCTAAGACAAATCAATTGCACAAAGCTGTATGTTTTCAGGTATACGATGTTAATTATTCACATGAAATCATTATCATCATCATCATCATCATCAAGTCATGCTGATAAGGCAGTGACCCCTGACCTTCTCACCATATCTGTTTCTATCATTCATCGCTCCTGGTAGGTCAGCGAAACTACATTCAATGTCCACACAGAGCTGATGTATGTAATTGTTTGCTAAAACGGACACAACATATATGAGTTTATCCTTACACTCTGCAGCAGTGACCCACATATGTTGTTGGTTTTAATTGGTTGTTTGGTGAGATGGGAGATAAGTGGCCGTACAATTGCTGTTTTGTTTTAGTACTGCTTCCAGAAGTTGTTAAAAAGAGTACGTAGCCTTCGTGAGTAGTTTCCATTAAGGGTGTTCTCAATAGGTTCTGTAAGAGTCCAGGTGATGCATCTATACAGTACTAAGGAGACAGCCACAGCTTGTAAGAAATCATGCTTTATTTTATCAGAGAGATCAAATTTCTGTATGATTTATATAACCTGTTTATAGCATTTTATGGCTTTGCTCAGCGAATGTTGACATCACTTTCATCAAATGAGATGTTACTACCGAGTTATGTGAACTAGTTCATCATTTTTAGAGGTTAGCTATTGGATCAATTTGGGGGTATAGTTATTTGTTACACGCTCTACCTAATGGGTGAGTGCAACCCAATGCCTTTTTAATGTGTACCTAGGCGCAGGCCGTAGCGCAAAAATACCTCGGGTCCGTCAGCATTTCCATAAAAAGGGGCTCTTCAGACGCCTGGCGATAAACCTAGTCCCTCCGGAGAGAGTTAGATTAGAACCTAAGGGGATGGCCCCCTGAGGCTCGAGGAATGAGTCAGTCTCGCTCACGAAATGCGGCTGCTGGGCTTCCCCGGCAGTCCTGTCAAGCAGTCTTGACCCACAAAAGACACAATCTGATCTCAAACAAATCGCATATCCCGTACAGCTGGTCAGGAAAGGGCTAGTTTTGGGGTACAAAACGCCATTAGGATCGCCCATCTTATTTATAATTTGGCTAGTCAGTAGCAGTAGCAGCAGGAGGAGGAGGATATAGGCCAGCAAGCGGTGCCTAGCAGCATATATAAGAGGAGGGGCAAATTATCCTCGTTCTTTTAGCGTTTTGCAGTTTTCTACTGGACAGAATTCCTCAACTAGAGGACAAAATGTCTGCCCGAATTCTAACAATAACCATTTAGAGTGAAGATGGCTCCTTCATTAAAACTCCTGAAAACAGTTTTATTTGCGTGCACGGAGAGGCTAATACATCCTGCTGCTTGTTCTTGGCTATGCTGTAGGGATTCTGTGTGTGCTGGTGTGTTTGAGATAAGTGTTACATCATCTGCGTAGTCTTTGTCTGTCTTATTTTTTCGGGATATCTTCTGCTTCTTGCCTTTCTATAGTGAAAAGATGTTCTTTTATTAGATCTATTAACTCTTAAATTACACCGTCAAGGCAGAGGTTAAACGATTGCGTCAACACAGTCTTCAATGCTACCAAGTCACCTCCTCCTACCTTTCTTGATACGTCGTCTCTGGGATGTAGTGACTTATGCGTAGTCATTATTTTCTTTGTTCTTTGGTCCATTTGCTGAAGTTCTCTGGTACACTTCACAAAGAGTCCCGAATATCTAACGAGAGGTATGGCCTAGGTATTCTTCTGAGATATTATTTCTTAATTTTGTCTTTCATCTCCACTTTTCTGATGGTGTCAGTTTCCAAAATGCCCAAGTTTTTTGTTGGTTTCCTTTGTTCCAAGCGTTCTAATCTTGTCTTGATTTGCTAGTTTCATTTAGTCAGTGATGTCGTTTGCCACCTTTGATTACAAACATGGCACATTTTTCAAAGCCAAATTCCATTCCTATGTCCTGACTGTATATTCTAACTGCGTGTATTTTCAGTTCTTTTTCATTTTTTGCAAATAGTTTAATGTCATCCATGTACATCTTGTGATTGGTCTTTTCTTGCGATCTACTATGTTTGTATCTTCCTGTGTATTTTTTGAGAATATGGTAAAGTGGCATCATAGCAATTATGAATAGTAACGATGATAGTACATCTCCTTGAAATATACCTCTGGATCTTTGCCTCAGCTAAGCTTCTTCCTGCTTTCAATTCCACTCTCCAGGTTTTCATGGTTTTCTCGATAAAGTTAATGACTTCATGTGATATTTGTACATTTTGAGGCAGTTTATTATCCACCTTTGCGGAACCATATCATATGCCTTTTTTTAGTCAATCCAGGCCATAGCTAGATCCTTTCGTCTGGTCTTGCTCTTGTTTAGGATGTGTTGACCTATATAAAGTAACTCTGCTGTACCTCTGGATCCTTTGAGATATCCTCTCTTTTCCTCAAAAAACAATCAGCGGCTTGTTAGGGAGTAGTAGACCTCTTCCCTTATTTGTACTGTTAATATTTTCCATATCATCGATTATTATAATTATTATTATAATTATTTCTCTTTTGAGAGTTTTTTACATCAGCAAACGTTGATGGTTTCTCGTGGGACTTTGAATGACAGCAAGTCACCTTAATTCTCCATGAGTCTTCTGAGTAATCTGGCCTATTTCAACAATGATGTAGTTTTAATTGTCTCCATTTGTCTTCTTATATCCAAACCCTTCAGTCCCTTTACCAATCCTTTGGTGACTGTACCAAGCGCAACAATTACAATTAGTATCACTATCACTTTCATGTTCCATAGTTTTTTTCAGTTCTCTCGCAAGATCCTGGTACTTACCTCTCTTTTCGCTTTCTTTACGTTTTACCAGTGGTTAGCTGAAACGGTAGAGTCCACTATTTGTTAAGTTCTCTTTCTGTTGTTGACTACCACTAGGCCTGTCGGTCTGGCCGAGATTGTGTGATCCGTTTATATCTCAAAACCCCAGAAAATTCTGTACACTCATTTTTAGGACAGATTCTTGTTTGTACATATACCACTTTTTCATATGGTCAAATCTAAACTTCTTGCACAATTCCCAGATGATCATCATCACCATTCAGTCGTGCCAAGTCTTATTTTCTTTTTACACTGGTTTACTTCATTACCTTATGTGATTGATCGTTTCATCTCTATCACTACATGATCGACATCTGTTATTTGTGGCGTCATGTCGATTCTTGCTTTGATATTGTTAGTCCTTGTGGCGTTATTTTTTGCAACTATCAGAAGAGATTTAGTTTCTCTCTTATGGTTTCCCTTTCTTAGTCATGTCCGAGTCTTCTCGTGAGAAATTTCGCTTGTTTGTTGCTTGAAATATCCATAGAGTAGTTTTTCTTCCCATTTTTCTTTTCTAGTTATTTTTGTTCTGCTGCTGCTTGTGTTGTTTGTATTGTTTCTGGTAACTTTAATCAGTCTTTAGTTGCACTTTTTTATGTTGTCTTCTATTCGTTGTATCGATGTATCAACGTTATCTCGAATGCTGTCAAGGCCTCTTCTGTATTCTTTTCTTGACACACAGTCTGCCTATGTCATCTCTGATATGAAAGGCCTTATGCATCGTCAATATTATTATTATTTATTTCTTATTAGAGTTTTTCACATCAGCATAAGCTGATGGTCTTTCGCTGGAGATTGAGTATTATTATTATTATTATTATTATATACACGCTATTGAACTGTACTGTTTGTTTTTTTCAGATGTTATAATGGCAATGAAATAGAGTGCAGGGAGAAGTAGATATATGCCTTTTTCGAGAGCATTAGTCCAAATTAGAAATTCGAGAACGATTTTCCGCAATCATTTTCCTATAGAAAAAAAAATTGCACTATTTTGACATTACTTCCTTCGTTTCTTTCTTTCTACTTACCACCTATTACTGACATATGCTTTTATTGGACATTTTAAAATATTTAACGGTATTTAACAGGCCATCTTTAGCATCATCGACAAATTTGGAAGGTTTAAAAGAAAGTTTTTTAAAACTCTAGAAAAGACAAAATATAAAATATGGCCAGATCTTATTCACTTTTCAGCTAAATTAGTCTGGCACCAAATTTTACGGTCGAAAATTTATTTATAAATAATTATGTATGATTAAAACTGAAATGTGACAGATATAATTATGAAGACGCTTGTGTAAATATATGTAGACAAAATACAGCAAATAATCTAATTGTTTTAACGGAAATATTTACTACACTATACTCAATAATCTTGTGTCTACGAGTATAAAACTTACATTTATATGTCATTTTGCATACCGAAAAATATATATTTAGCTACAAATGTTTAATTTGATGAATAATTGCTAGTTACAATTTTAATACTATCATAGTATTTCAGAGAAAAAGAGAGAACATTGCAGAAACCGTCTCGGAAAATATATACGGACGAGAATTTGTGATGCAGTTAGATTTCACTTTCCTGTCTTTCTCTTTTCCTTTGTAATCATTCAAATGTTGTCGATGGATTAATAATAAATATCAAGCCCGACTGCATTTCGAACCTTTGAAGTGACTTTTCTCACCATCAAAATATTCAGTACTTAAATGATTCTTTACTCTGTCACAGAAAACAAAGATACCTCCACAATAGCTCACATATCAATCTTTAATATTACTTTCGGCTCTTGGCCATAACTTATTGATGGGTTGATAGGTTCAACTAAAACAGCTGCCAAATATAATTGTTATTTACTTCGTGGAAACAGAAGCGCCCAGAGTGTTACATTTATCATCATCATCATGTCGCGCTCTCAGCACGGATATTCCTGACCTTCTCTCGCCACACCTCCCTATCATCCATTGCTTTCGGCAGATCCTTAGGGTTATATCACGTATCGGCACAGAGCAGCCATTTGTAGCTTCGAGCTGGACGCCCGGCCTTTGTTCGTCCATGAGAAGGGGTCCACAGGAGTACATCACTCATGAGTTCGTCCCTACTTCTCCAGCAGTGTCTCGCGTGTCTGGTTCGTCTAATTTTGATAGTTTTCGGGGTGGGTGGTTGGTGGCCGTATAGCTGGTGCTTTGTGGGTTGCTGTCCCCAGGACTTGTTCAATATTGCTTGCAGCATTCTTGTGTAATTGCCGTCAAGTTTTTTCTCCATCCGTTTAGTCAGCGTCCATGTGGTGCACCCATATAGCAATATAAACACGATCGCTGCTTGGAAGAAACTGCGCTTCATTTTATCGGTCAGGTCTAACTTCCATATGACCGAAAACTTATCGATAGTTGTCCATGCCTTTGCTAGTTTCGTGTTGATGTCTGTCTCAGTTGATAAGACACTGCTCCCTGGGTAGGTGAACTTGTTAACCAGTTTCAGAGAGCTACTGTTTAGCGTGGAGATGTTGCCCGTTTGATTAAAGCACATATATTCCGTTCACTTATAGTCGTATGAAATGGAAACGCCGAAGCAGTTGACGTTTCAGATTGGGCTCTTCAACCTTACAACCGGTCTAGGAGGAGAAACTCCGATTGCATAGTATGGGGCTAACAACTCCACCTAACAAAAACTCTACCTGCAATTGAAACCACATCCTCATCACCAATAATATGTGGGTGAAACTCTCCTTAAGTTGCCTACAAGATACAATTAGTTTTCCTTGTACAATTTACAGGTTTCTCGATACTTCAGGTACTTTCTTTTTATAAGTGGTTAATTAACTAAGTGATGAACAAGCTCATTGCTACTTAACTTCGGTGTTCTAAGAGGAACTGCTGCTTTAAAATTAAGATGGCTGCAAGACGACCACCATATCATTGTTCTCAGTGTAGACTTCAAGTTTGCTGTTCAGTTTTTACTGTATATAGATATCTACAACTGAGCCATGTGGTTTTAGGCTTTGAATGGTATACTCTTAGAGGCGTTAATAGCTTGACTCTTATCCTTACATAAACTGGACTCGGTTACTTGAGTCAAATCCAGTGAGACACTGTTTACATTTCACATAGTACTAATATAACTTTGGAAAATATGTGAATCCTACCATTGTTTTTCTCGCTACAGGTAAATAGTAGGATAGACTAGACGCTTTAACCATGGTGCTAGTTCAGAAGAAGGAAAACTGAAACCAGAAGAGGTAATTTACTAAGCTTTTTTGCTTAGATGTAGCACAAGGCCGCATGAATTGGGCACCCAATGAGAATCGAACTCACTCGTGTAGGTTTGCTAGTCTACCTTGCTAAAGAGGGTTAAGGTTAAACTCCGCTTAAAAATTGACCTTGTGTCATATCCTGCCCGAGCGGAGGGGTTGGTAAATAGTACCTTGCTAAAGAGGGAGACTTTCCAACAGGCTATTCAATGCTATTCGTCCAAGACACGTGATATGAGTAACGTCACTTTAATGTTTAAAGCCCTGGTTAACCAATATTTTTCTAATAAAACTAACACTCCATAATTGCCTTTATACAATGATCCGGAAGTGTTTCTAGAAAATCTTATACACTGATACATTTTCCTTCGGGTTTAACTGTTGCTTAAATCCAGCCTTGTTCATACTCTTTCCCTGTTATTTTTCTACTTCAACCTTACGTATCAGAACAAAATATTGTTACATAAGCGACAGCTGTTTACAGGATGTTTGGATTGAAGAAGATGACCAATTGATATTGAGTTTCTAACCCTAAACCCAAACCCTAACCCAAGTTTTCTAACCCTAAACCCAACCCTAACCCTGCTGAGAAACGCCAATAAATAACTGATTCACTTGTGCTGAACAATGAGGGGTTATTTAAACGAGTCCTTTAATGTTAGTTTTTCCTTGAAATCAAAAGAAAACTAAGTGTGAGAGTCGCAATTAACTTACGATGTTGGTATGAATCATAAGCATTTTTCCTTTGTTCCTTTGGCAGCTCTTTCTGACCATCCAGTTTATTTCTAATTATCCGGCCCTGCCCACTATGTTCCTTTGGGATTCTGACCAACTTACATATTCACAAAATCTGCCAGCATATATATATATATATATATATATATATATATATATATACGCTTGGGAGGGAAAACCGATTTCATTAGATGATTACCCTGGTCTGGTTTCGGAGTCATAATATCATTAACGTAAACCCAGAGAGCCACACCAATATCTAACAATATCAACAGAATTTATTAGTTTTCTTTCCTGACGTGAGAATGCCAAATCAAGATGCGGCTTCTTCATGTAAAATTTTGTAGCATTCATAACCTGGCTGCATCGAGCTGTCAATTCAATCATATAAGATTTGAATTAACAGACATATAAAATGCCATTCTACTGAACAACAATAGAATTCACGTAAGGATTCAGTGTAAAAGAACTCAATAATGAATCGTCAAACCAATGATGTTAATTTGAATAATATGATGAGACGAAAACATCAAATTCATCTAGAATTGAAAATACCATTCTACATGGTATAAGTTCATTTATATATATGTGTGTGTGTGTAAAGATGATTGTTGTAGGTCCAAAGAAAGAATAAGAATATGTTTTAAATAAGAAGGTCCACGAAGAGATTTGTGTTTTTTAAATTTATTTATTCTATTCTTACATACGTTCTTACACACACACATATGTATGTATGTATGTATGTATGTATGTATGTTTCCAGCTTGTTGCTTTCGTCAGAGAACATAATAGGCACAAGTCCTTGTTAATGGGGTACTCAATAAGATTTGAACCCACTCTTGTTTCCTTTGGTTGGTCAGGCGGGTTTTTATAAGGGTCATTCTCCCTTTTTCCTGGGGTGTGTTTACTTTGGTCTGCATTACCTGTCTTTGATATTTGATATGTTCGTAATTGTGTGTGTGTGTGTGTGTGTGTGTGTTGGTGTTGGAGTTGTTTGGGGTTTCACTTACAGTGTTTTCCTTTGTTTCTCTGTGTGTGTGAGTGTGTGTCTTCGGGAATTTTATGGTTTTAAATTTCCTGGCAGTTCTTTCTCCTTTTTTGTACATGTATACAAAGGTCTGTGTATATATGTGTGTGTTTTCAGCTTTTTTCTTTCGTCTGATAACATGTCTGGCATAAGGTCTAGTTTATGGGTATTCAGTGAGATTTTAATTTACTAGTGTTTGCAGTTTGAATGTTTTTTAATCACTTATGTTTTTTTGTATATATATATATATATATATATATATATGTTTATTTCTGTTTGTGTGTATATGGTTCATGTTTTATTTAATATATATATATATATATATATATCATCATATCGTGTCGCCAGCACGGATATCCCTGACCCTCTCTCGCCATTTTTCCCTATCATTTATTGCCTATGGCAGGTTTTCGGGGCTACATCCCGTATCGTCACATAGCTGCTGAATGTGTGTTCGTGTTGGTCGTCCTGCTTTTGCCCGGCCATATGTGGGTGTCCATAGGAGTACATCACTTTTGAGCTCGTCCCTGCTTCTCCAGCAGTGTCCTGCATGTCTGGTTCGTCTAACTTGGATAGTTTTCGTGATAGGAGGCAGGTGGCCGTATAGTTGGTGTCTTGTGGAGTGTGGCCGCCAGGACTTGTTCAAGATTGCTCGCAGCATTCTTGTGTAATTGCTGTCTTGCTTCTTCTCCAGCCACTTTGTTGACGTTCATGTAGTGCATCCATACACCAGTATCGATACGACAGCTTCCTGGAAGAAACTGCGTTTCATTTTATCAGTTAGGTCTGATTTCCATATGATCGATAGCCTATTGATAGCTGTCCATGCCTTTGTTAACCCCGTGTCGATGTCCTTTTCGGTTGATGAGACGCTGCTTCCTAGGTAAGTGAATTTGTCTACAAGTTTAAGAGGGATTCCGTCTAGTGTGGAGATGACACCTGTTTGATTATAGCACATATATTCCGGTTTGTGTGCATTGACATGGAGGCCTATGCCTACGGCTGCTCGTTCCAAACTATGCACACGAGGATTATTCAATAAATAAGGAGAAGTTTTTTGAAAAAAAATGAGATATATATTTCTTGGAATTAATTTTCATCATAGGAAACTCTGCATTTTTTGTAATTAGTTTAAATCAAAAAATGCTTGTAATTCCATTAGCATATTGGTTTCGAACCTATTCAAAATGCAGGCAAATCAAAGTACTTCAGGTTTTAACAGAGTTCTGTTATCTAATTTTGGTGGCTAAGAAGTACAAACTATGTGAAGTTTACAGAAGAATGTATGATGCGTCCAAAGCATATTTTAATGAAAAAAATCTTTACAATTGAACTGGACATGAGTTGGCCTCTATGACTCTACGAGTCGAAAAAGCAGTCCTTGGATTGGAAACATACTGAATCGTCAATAAAAATGAAAAAAATTCAGGGCGCAGCGATCTGACAGTCTTCTGCAGGATAAAAGGACTCATCAGTATCGATTTCTTTGAAAAAGGTGCTATTGTAAACAATACTTTATCCTATTTACCCAACCCCTCCACTCGGGCAGAATATGACACAAGGTCAATTTTTTTAAGCGGAGCTTAACAGGTTTGAATTCAGAGTTTTCCTTCTCCTAGACTAGTTGCCTCACCAAGGCTGAAGAACCCAGTCTGTCCTATTATTTACCTATAGCTGGAGGGAGAATAATTGGATTCATACCTTTCCCAAGAGTATTAGTGCTAAGTGAAATGCAATCAGTCTCGTCCAGGATTTGAACTCTTGTCGCTGTGTCCATTTCCTACGACGATAACGATTACACCACGGGCATCAATACTTTATATTGTCTAATCTTTAGGCAATATTTCACCTCAGTTATTGAATGACCCCCTTATATATATATATATATATATATATATATATATATATATATATATATATATATATATATATTTCTAATTGCTTAGATGAGGTCCTCATGGCTTAAAAACTTTTGCCTTCGGTTAAGAAAGTATCTTTTCTAAATATCAAAACTATTGCTATCCTTTTTGATTCGCCATTGGATTGACGCAGCAATTCAACACACATGGTTGATGTTTATTTTTAAAATCTCTAGGTTTTCTTGTATAATGGATCTCCCACCATTAACCTTCTACTTCTGTATTGACAGCCAGTATCATCAACCAGAAATGGTCAGAAGCTGACGTTGATCTAAAACGCAGTTGGAAAGTGAATTCAAGCATATTAACAATTGGTTCAGAGCGATCATAGCAAATATCTGTGATTTGAATTCTTAACAATTTGGATTCCCACATGGGTGTTGAGGGAAATGGCTGAATAACCGCCGTTTTGTAAGGGGCTGCTTCCGGGACTTGTTTGAAACAGCGCGGTTTCCTTGTGTCAACTTATATCTCTTGATTATCGATAAATAAGCACAAACGGTAATTACATGCAGTGTATCTTTATTGATTTTTATATAATGCAAGGACTTCTTTTCAATGAGAAACGGTGAAGATTGCCAACATGACGGTCTGATTCACCAAAATAATAAACGAACAAAACCGAAAGTGTGTGTTTGTCCAGTCCTTTTATAACGAGAGATCAAGTGACAACCTCTTCGAATTTTCCTTGTTTGAGTTTCAAGAACTGATGACCTAACATTCTGATTTTGAATTTGAAGTCATATATCCATTGCGTATTTAGCGGTTAACAAATTTACCTATCGAATATTGTGATTTTTTTTATTTGAACAACCTCTGTAAATAAATGTCTTTTTCTTTTATAGATATTTGTAGCGTCATAAGTTTCATTTCAAAAGAATTCCTTGACCATGGATTATTGGACCTTCCCCTCCTTTCTGATTAGAAGGTATTATTATTTCCAATAAAAACTAACTCAATTATAATAAACAATATTATCATCATTATCATCATCATAAAGGAATACCGACAGCATGTGTAGGGGGAGAGTTGCTTCTGTGGTTACGGGAGTTACTTTCAGGTTTAGTTCCACAAATACAACACAAATTTTACAAGCACGTAAACAAATAGAATATGACAACAACGGATATTAAGAAACAAACAATTTAATAATCATAGCAAACAAGATAAAAATAATTTGAAATGCAATGTTCATGTTATGTCCTTCGTAGAAAATACAGCTATGGCCAGTTGAATGAAAATAGGATTGTTCGCCCGTGTGTGTGTGTGTGTGTGTGTGTGTGTGTTTACATGTTTGTAAAGTCTATCGAAACAATGCGTCCATAGTTGGCCGAAGTAAAGAGGATAAAAGGTTGACTTTACTTACATGTGCATGCGTGTGTGTGTATACAAGTGATGGACCGTAAGAATGTGTCTTTTGTTTTCTAAAGTCCTCACGTGCGTTTTTTATGATCTTTGAAATTCTGGTAGTCGGCAAAAGAAGGTTGTATACCTTTTCGCTTTGAGACTTATGGCGTGGCTTTCTGCTGTCCGTCCTGGCCTTCCGTATTGGAAAGTCTTTTGGTAGTGGAATGGCCCAGTTAATTAAATTATTCGTTACATTTTGGGGTCACTAAAGTGAATCAAAAATAGGATCTTATTAGGTTTTATTGCAGGTTCTAAAATTCAAGCGCGCAGACATTTCTAGACCAATCAGATTCGTATATTTACTTATTTATTTTGGAGCCTAAATATTTTTCTGTTAATTAGTTTCTGAGCCGGATGTTCTAGAATGTTCTTATTTTGTGTTTTTAACTGATTGGTTGAAAGATATAAAAGTGTAACTTCAATGTTAATGCGATTTTGATCTGAAATTTCTAGAATGTTCTTATGTATGATTTTTGGGTTGATTATTTTAAGGCTAAGAAAATGGGCATTCTATGCATGGATACCTTTAAATCTCTCACACCACTCGTCTCAAACAGTCATAGCACACTTGTTAAATCATCTAGTCGGCAATTGGTGTTAGCACAGATGAATGTAAGATTTTGCTGGTCAGCCAACACTGGTGTGTCCAGTTGTAGAAGTCCACTGGAGAACGTAGCTGATGAGTTTGTCCTTACTACTTTAGCGGTGGACAGTGTGTCTTGTTCGACTTTCTTGGAGAGTTTGTGGGATGGGAGGTAAATAGCCATATGCCTGACGTTTTGTAGGGTGAAGCTTGCAACATTTGTTCAAAACAGCACGCAGTATTTTTATGTTAACTTATTTCATTTCATTATCGATTAATAAGCTCAAACGGTTACTTCAAACAGTGTCTAGAAAATAATTGAGTTATGAAAAAAAATTATTTAAGCAGGAATGTCGGCCATATTTAGATTATTCGTATCAAAATGATCATAATTTTAAATGACAACTATTTTCTGGTTTGGTATTTTTGCTTCATGGCATATCAACCTTCTGGGGTTAAGTAATACCAGTCATCTGAGTCAAAGAACAGCGGTGATACTATTTAACATACAGCTGAGGTGATGATGAATTTCAATAATTTTCACAATTGTATTAGCGTAATTGTGCAACTGTAATTTAAACACGCTAACTTCGAGGTTGCATTCCAGTACTTTAGCCACTATACCACTGAGACTCCTCCTCTACAATTTGCGTTTAATTTCTCATATAATATTGTTGATAAAATATTACGCAAAACTAATATATCCTAGTACATAGGATACGTGTTTGTCGGCCATGACAGCCATAATTTTATATTATCATGTCACGTCACTGAATACATTAAATCTCTTACCGTATTTCTCTTGATATTTGAGGCTCATGTTGGGTAGGCATTATCTGAAGCATTGAAATAAGAATCTTCAGTCTTCGTGTTTGCTATCTAGACATATTTATATAAGGTGATGAGGGAAAAAAAATATTGTTAAATAAATATTATGCACAAAATTTTGTTGGCACAAAGTGTGTGACATTTACTCTTTCCTCCCAGTTTTCAATGTTCAGTTAAAAGAAACATGATGTAATTATAATTTATTTAGTTCATATTCATATAGTGGGATTTTTTTAGAAACCCTTGGACTTGTATAATAGAAAAATAAAGAATATTCTTATGTGAACACATGAAAAACGATTTTTTACTAGAATAAACCTTTTGCCCCTGAAAATATTTGTTTCACAGGAGAAAAATATATTAACAGGAGCAACAAAATAACTTTTTGTGAAGAGCCATTAGTTTTTGTCCCTTGTGAATGACCAAAGTGTAAAAATCATTTTGGCAGTTGAAAAAATAAAGCACTTCTAGATACTCAACATAAATATCTAATCGTAAAAGTTGCTTAAACTCAATACAAACCAAAAAGTATATAAATAACAAAAGTATTTTCCTATTTTTTCTCCATTCTTTAAAATTTTTACATTGTATTTTTACCAGTTTTCTTTTTACTTATTCGCAAAATGATGTCAAGAATTTTGTTATAAATATGTCAAAGTGCTAGCAATATGGTTCAGCTTTGTAGGAATGCAACAAATAGAAAAAAAAAATCTTCAAAGGCGAAATTGCAGTTTGTATTAAATTCAAAGAAGTTATACAAGAATTAAGTCAATTCCTGCGAGTCTTTTTTTTATTAACTTATATGATTGCAAAACTTTACCCAGTGTCATTTGTCAGAAAAATAAAAATTATGAACTTTTATGATTAATATTTTTTGCTAACCACAACTTTCATATACATTTTCTTTTTTCAATTCACAATATAATTCCTCTACTTAAAAAAGAAAATGTACATGTATATCCTTGCCCTTTATGTTATAATAATTACGCGGATGCGTATTTTCAATCCTCTTGGGAAGACGTGTTCCTGGAGGTGACCGTGTTCTCTGTAAAGAATACGGATGTAACTTACAAAACACATTCAGGTTAATTGTCCGCGCAATTAACATGATTAGTTGATTTGGCGTCACCTGTGAGCGATGTGGGCTGTGGGTCAGTGGTAGAGTTTCAGTTTTGTGGTCACTGCTTCGATTTCCAGTGGGGGAGACCATGCTATACAATGCTGATGAGACCTAATAATATCGAAACAGCTGTCCAGTGTTTCCTTATATCGTGTGCAAGTATTCGCCGGTTTTCTGGTAATTCAATTCACAACACAGCTTTCATTTCATTGATTTTCTTTCCTGATATATAATAGTTTGGTTTCCATAGTAACGACGAATATTATTTTTACTGGGTTGCTTTTTTTGTGAGTCCTCTTTTTGAATGGAATATATAAGGTGAGTAGCCCCAGTGCTCATGTCCGAGAGTCGTTCAAAACATTCTAAGCTTCACCGAAAAAGATGAGTAATAGCTGAACATTTTTTTGGCAAAATACTATAACTCCTTCTTTTGAAAAGAGAAAAAATCATTCAGATTTCTGCCTTAATTAATATTCAAATAAAGTCCATACAAAAGGGACGAGAGAGCGACAAATTTAAAATCTACACGAGGTTTAGAATTTTTGGGACAGCAGCCGTACATATATCTCAACATTCAGTTAGAAATATATCTTTTAATCTAAAAAGTTTTCCACGCACCTAATGAATATAAAAAAATATTGCTGATGATTTTTCCTAGAGTTTACTTTAAATATAACGTCGTAATTACTGATTAATTTTTTAAAAACTTAAAAGATTTTTTAAAAAAGACTTTGTATTTCTTTCAGGGTTGGACTTGGTCGTTTCTATTTCAAAATTCTTATAAAAAAACGGGCTCTTTCTTTGCTCAAAACTGTAACATAAAAATGGTTACACTGAAAAAAAAAGAACAGGTATCAATCTGATAAATAATACCTAATTGTTCGACGATCAATGTCATGTGAGTTGTAAAAAAACACATTTCACCGTTCTGCGGTTGGCTGACCTCGCTTTATTTGAGCTTTCCCAAGAAAAAAAGTGGGTGGGGAGGTAAAAATAACAGGCTCTTGAAAGTAAGAGGCATCTACTACGAATTCTTTCCACAAATTATGACGAACCATTTTCATTAATGCATTTCATGGCCAAATACACATCAACATCTGATAACATGCACTTATCAGTATAATAAAAGGCAAAAAAGTACAAAATGAATTAGTTAACATTTACCAAAAAGAATCAGTAGAAAATATACAAAATCAGATCAATAAGATTAGAAACTTGGTTGAAGACAGACAATCTAAGCTAGTAAGGCAAACGGTTAACGAAGTGAGCAGAAGGAAGAGCACTGCGAAAGCTAAACTGAAGCTACCGGCCAAGAAGAACGTATACACCTATGGAAACAACATTTCGAGAATTTACTCGGAAACCCCGCGAAAGTTACACATGAACCAATCGCGAGAATTATCAATAAACAATTAGACATCAAACTAAGACAGTTTACGCAAGAAGAATTTGATTCGGTACAAGGAAAAATTAAAAATAGAAAAGCAACAGGGCTTGATGAAATCCCTCTAGAAGTATGGAAGATCAGGCAATTCGACGACATATTGCTCCGACACTGTAATGCAGTATATAATAAAACCCCAATAGATAGATGGACAAAGGGATGCATCCTCCCCTCCCCTAAAAAGGGTTACCTCGGAAGAGCCAAGAACTACCGAAGTATAACCCTTACCTCCATAGCGGCCAAGATATACAATGCTTTACAATTCAATCGCATAGAATCCAAAATTGAGAATATACTTAGGAATAACAAAAATGGCTTTCGGAGAAATCGATCCACGACATCACAAATTTTGTCTATCTGTCGAATTATATGAAGGTGTACTTGTAAAAAACCTAGAGGCAATAATATTATTTGTCAACTTCTCCAAGGCCTTTGACTCCATATACAAAGGGAAGATGGAGCAAGTACTACTCGCCTACAGCCTACACAAAGAAATCGTCTCCGCCATAATGATGCTATATAGAAACACGAAAGTAAAAGCCCGCTCCCCGGATGGAGACACATACTACTTCGACATTGTATTAGGTGTGCTGTAAAGAGACACATTAGCTGTTTACTTCTAAATCGACTGTCTAGACTACTTGCTTAGAACGTCTATTGATTCAATGAAAGACAACGGTTTCAGGCCGACAAAGGAAAGAAGCAGAATATATCCCGTACAAGCAATTACGGACGCTGACTACGCCGATGACATAGCGTTTCAGGCAAATATACCCGCCCAAGCTTAAACCCTGCTACATAGTCTGGAACGAGCATTTGCTGGCATAGGCATCGATATCAACGCAGACAAGACAGAATACATGTGTTTTAATCAAAGAGGTGACATCTCCACACAAAACGGTAGCTCTCTGAAACGCGTAGACAAGTTCACCTACCATGGAAGCAGTAACTCATCAACCGAGACAGACATCAACACGCGACTAGCAAAGGCACGGACAGCTATCTATTAGCTATCGGTCACATGGAAGTCAGACCTGACCGATAAAATAAAACACGGTTTTCCCAATCAGCGGTCGTGTCAATACTGCTATATGGACGCAAAGTAAACGTATGGAGAAAAAGCTTGACAACAATAACACAAGAATGCAGCAAGCAATATTAAACAAACCCTGGAGGCAGCACCCCACAAGGCAACATCTGTACGGCCTCTTACTCCCCATCAAGAAAACTGTCCAAGATAGACGAACCAGACATGCGGGACATTGTTGGAGAAGTAGGGAATAACTCATAGGAGACATACTCCTGTGGACCCCTTCACATGGACGAGCAAAGGTTGGACGACCCGCTAGAACCTATATACAACAGCTCTCTGCCGA
Source organism: Sepioteuthis lessoniana (assembly GCA_963585895.1). Classification (NCBI taxonomy): domain Eukaryota; kingdom Metazoa; phylum Mollusca; class Cephalopoda; order Myopsida; family Loliginidae; genus Sepioteuthis; species Sepioteuthis lessoniana. Next base: position 102,039,758 of record OY757919.1, on the reverse strand, counting down.
TACAGAAAGTAGCGTGGAATACCTGCCGGGAGCGATGGACAAATGTGGTGGGAGAGAGTCAAGGAGATCCACGCTGGTGATGTGACATGATGATGATGATGATGATCAGTCTGATATATGATTCTCCAAATCGCGTGATATGCGATGTGATTTGCCATCAGATAACAAGAGACGTACACCTGACAATATTAGACATTAGTGTCTTTCATCAAGAGACGTTGCTGTTTATAGATTCAAGTATCATTCAATTAATAAGGTGAATTTTGCCTCAGTAATTGAAAATAGTAAGTACTATTTACAGATGCTCTTTTTTCAAGGAAACCGATAGTGAGGGTTTTTCATGGTATAGACCTTATTTAGTAACTGCAATGTCCTGAACATTTTTTGCCAGAGAGTGTTTTCACACAATAGACTGTTTTTTCGAGTCATGGTCGCAGTCGTCAACGTATGGTTAGCCCTGTTAGGGATAAATAACTCTTTTAAAGAGAAATTAGTTAAGTTGTTTGCCAGTAAGACACGACGTAATTAAATTATTTTTTTCTCACTCGTTTACTTTTTCTCTGTCAATCCTTGTTTCTTGTTCGAGTTACACAGTTAAAAACAAGTGAATAGAACTGACAATTACAGCATATTAAGCAGAGAGTTTTTTTTAGCCATTTAGAAAGGTAAATTTGAATCCCGCAGAAAGAAGATTATTTTTCGTCAACAAAATCTAAGTTTGTTTCCAATTGGGTATCGCTTCAGACATTACCCACAGTCAACGTTGGTACGATTAGAGAAACTAGACTTATTAAAAATCGACCACGTTGCTCGTAGTGCATTTAGTGAAGAAATTCAGCTATCAGGTGAGCTGAATTACAGCATTTGTTTTTTTTTTTTTCTGATATAAGTTTCATCAGTAAATATTGCATCATAGAGTCTGGTTTCATTTTTGTTGGTCTTGACTGGATAGATGTGCTCGAAATGTTCTTTGAGCCACTCAACAGTGTGTTTAACACATTTGCTCTTTCTTCACATTCCAAGATAGAAAATTACTAAGCACATTCTCTCAAAACCAAGATTGGTGATGTTTTCTCGGAGTGTTGCACAAAAGTCAAAGCTACTCACAAGAGGAAATATGATGCTAGTTTTTAGATTCACCGCCCTCTTTCCTTATGCTTCTCTTAAATTAGTAGAATTAGAGTTCAATCGTCTCTACCACAACAGAGTAATGTAGCCAGCAAATTACACTGCGTAAACATCTCCCATAGTTGTAAGTAAGTAAAGTTGGCGACCATAGTCGAGAGTGACCCGAAGGCTCCCTTTTCGATAGCTTACTACACCAAGGTGTAGGGGAGGGCGCTACTCCTTTCCCTGGATTGCTCCACTTTACCCTTGATCCGTACCTTATTATGCTGAGTGTTAAGCAAGGAGGCATCAAGTACCATTTTTTGAGTCTTTGGTATGACTCGACCTGGGATTGAACCCAGATATCCCGGGCCATTGGCGAACACTCTAACCGCTAGGCCAATGTTTTTCCACAATTTCTTCTAAGTTACACATCACTTACCTGTTGCCTCAGCAAAAGATACTTTTAGTGGGGGAACTTGTTTTGCAATGGTTGATTTATCTGACGTCTTTTTCAAATAGATGATGACGAGGATGAGAAAGTATTGCTGACGATCAGCACAATAATGTCTTATTTCGTTAAAACCGGCTTACTTTTGGGATCAACTCATCAGCTGCTTTATTCCACCCGGCAAAGTATTCTATGATGTCTATATCAACTGAAACCGCTGCATTTATTGATGATATCTATATATCAAGTGAAACTCAAGATGAACTTTTGAATTGTTTATTTTGTCTTTCGATTGAAATAGTCATCAGAATGTCAGTCTGTCTTCAAAAAGATCATATTTTTACTTGAATCAGACTTAATTCTCATTAGCCTAGTGGATAGAGTGTTCGGCAATGGTCCGGGAGACCGGGGTTCAGTCCCAGGTCACATCATACCAAAGACTTTAAAAATGGTACTTGATATCTCCTTGCTTAACACTCAGCAATATAAGGTACGTATCAAGGGTAAAGTGGAGCAATCCAGGGAAAGGAGTAGCACCCTCCTCCACACCTCGGTGTAGTAGCTATTGAAAAGGGAGCCTTCTGGTAGCCCTCGACTACGATCGCCCACTACAACAGTTTATCTCTTGACATCACCCAGATTGTGGATGGTTCCGGTCATGGAGTTGGAGTTGTAATTTCCCACATTTTTCCTGAATGTTGTCAGAAGGTCAGGAAGCAAGATCTTAGACTACCGTTTGGAGGAACTATGATCAAATTGAGAAGGAAGCTTTGGTAATTTTGTTTGTCATGAAGAAACTTCACAAAATGCTTTATGGGCATACATTTAGCTTGATTAAAGATCACAAGGCTCTTATTAAAATTTTTATTTCAAAAAAGTATATTCCTGTTTACAATGCAAATCTGTTACAAAGACGGGCCACAAAGTTATTAGATTCTGACTTTTCAATAAAATACCAATAAAAAAAATTCACTTGGCCTACATATATCTTATCCCAACTTGCAAATTTGAATGCATATCTTATACCGACTTGCATCCCCAATGCATATCAGATTTTACCTAAAACCCCTTTCCTGCTACAGTATCGGTGGACCCAGAGATAAGTAAAATGCTTACAGCTATTGTACAAAATGTCAACTGCGAAATCCGCGTGAAAATCAGAACTCTTTTCTGTTCCTTTTCTGGATTCGCTCTAGTCACATATTCATATTGATTTTTCAAGACAAATGGATGGAAAATATTTTACTAATGGATGCCTTCAATAAATGATTTGACTTTTTTATGAGCCTCAACGCCTCTTACGTCATATTTTAAAGAGATTCGGAATCTCAGAGACCTTAGTCTCTGACAATGGCACTCCTTTCACTTGTGTGAAATTTTCAGATTGCTGCCAGCAGAATGGTATCCAATTCAAGCGCATACTCCTCTTCATCCACAATCAAATGGACGATTTTAGCGATTTCTTCATACTTTTAAGAGGGTAGACTAAATATTAATCAGGAAGGATACAGTAATTGAAATATCGGAGACATTCCTAACAAACTACAGAGCCACACCAAACACAAATACCCCAAACGGTAGCTCACTCGCCGAGACCGTTTATAATATACATATATATATATATATATAGTTATTTCAAGAAAAAAACAATATTCGTTCACATTAGGATGAAACCATGAACATGAAAATAAATGAAAACAGCCAGATAGTGGGGATGGTCACAGGAGGGAAGTGAAGGAACCTTCTTCCATTAAAGATTACTTCCGGTCTCCTCTCGTTTCCGATGGAGAGTTTTTTTTATTCATATCAATGCTCTTAACAGGATGGAAATACATTTATAATCCACATGTTGGATCTGAAGAAGTCCTGTTAAAAATTTTCTGGGAGTTTTTGATTCATATCAATGGTCTTAACAGGATGGAACTAAATTTATAATCCTAATTTGACTGAATACTGTTTTTTTTCGTGAAATAATATTTGCTCTGTGAAATTATTGACATTGAGCGCTTTACCAAGAATATTTAAATATTTGAATTTTGTAAAATTTAGTTGTGCTGACGGAATTGTTCTCTACTCCGGATTTACTGGATTGAAGAATAACTATATATATATATATATATATATATATATATATATATATATATATCCAGTAACATTTCATAAATGTGTCTTCAACTATGAAAGATATCAATGGAACAAAAGTAAGCTTTAATAATGGTTCCTTTTCTGTTTTTTGCTTTTTGGTTTTTGTTTTTGTATTAAAATGTTTTAAAAACCGTTTCTTTAGAGTTTTATTCCCAGATCCAGTCCTTGAGTTCCGGGGAGTAATAATTTCCATTATTCTCAGATCAAGTCCAATTCAGAATGGCAATGCCAGTTGGGATCGCATCAAGAAATCAAATAGATTTAAGATAAAGTTTAAAATTACTCTGAAATATCTCGATAAAATGTCTCTTAAGAAGTTGGTATTGCTACAAAGTTGTGTAGTGTTCATCAAGTGGAGACTCTAACTAGAGAACTGACATAATAATAACCCAACAAGGTGTGACATGTTACAAAACCAATCAAGCAACTATTAATTCACATTTTGTCTCTTTCTATTTTCTTTTCTCTCTCTCTCTCTCTCTCTCTCTCTCTCTCTCTCTCTCTCTCTTTCAGTATATTTTTCACTACAGTTCTGTTTGTGATTCATCTGGGAAATCTATCGGAAACAATGAAGATATTGATGCTGTAATGAGAAAACAGTCTTTTACTCCTACGGACACATGACGTTACCTTAGCGCCGAAAAACTAATCTCTGTCCAACCCCTAAAGTCAATAAGGATTCAGTCGCATAACGTCTTGATCCCAAATAAGTCATGGAGTTCTTTACTGAGTGGCATTGGTATTTTTTGTTTTTTTTGCAGTCACTATTTCACTTTTTTGCTACTTTACTTTTCACTTCAACATTACATATATTTGCCAACCCCTCAGCACGATCAATACGTGACACAAGGTCAATTTTTAAGTGAGGCTTTACAAGTTTTAATTCAGAGTTTTCCTTCTCCTGGACTGGTTGCTAAACCAAAGCTAAAGAAATCAGTCTGCCCAATTGTTTACCCATAGCTGAAGGGAAAACAATTGGATTCATACTTTTTCCAAAGGCGTTAGCGCTAACTGAACCGTAATCAGCCGCATCCAGGTTTTGAACTCGTGTCACTGTGTCCAATTCCTACGATGATAATGATTACTTTTCGGTCATCTCCAACATCTACGCTCTATATTTTTCCAACACTTTAGTAAACTGACATTATTTGACACAATGGTCATTTTTGTGGGGTAAATCAGATTTTTAGTCAGAGTTTTCCTTCTCCTAGATCGGTTGCCTAACCAAGGCTAAAGAACACATACAATCCAAATTTATATCCACAACTTCAGGAAGAACAGATGTCTTCCGGTCTTTGCCAAGAGCATGAAGTGAAACGCGATCAGCCTCGTTCATATTAATAGAAACTGTTGTCAGTGAAGTCTATGTGATAAGTGTCTTCAACTTTCCAGAGGGGGGTGTCCTCGTGGTGTAATGGTTAAAGCGATGGACTGCGGAATCGTAGTACGCAAGTTCGTACTCCAGTCGCGCTATTACGTTCACTTTCGTGCAAATACCCTTGGGAAAGATATGAACCCCCTTATCCTCCCAGCTATGGGTTAAATAGTACCACTACTGTTATTCTTGGAGAATGGCTTTGCCATTAAATAACCTATAAAGGTTGATATGTCATTAAACAAAGAAACCAACCAAACCAAATCAACTTGCCTGGTCTCTTAGAATTATTCTAGCCGATCTCAATTGCTATGATCTGGACAGTCTCAATCCTTTTTCGAGCCTCGAATTTCCCCAGATACATCAATTAATCCGCGCACATATTCCAATATAAGGGGTGTATCAAAAGTACTAAGGGTATACAATACTAAATAGTGTACCCAGGTCAAAATTGGCATCACCCAATAAGGATGCATCAATTTAATTTTCGACCAGTATATATACTTGTATACTATGAGAAAAAATTCAACAAATTGAAGCTAAATAAAAATTGGATGTACCTGTCCCGAAAAATCAACTGTTCCTCTCCTGAAGAAGCGCTTTTTCCTGAACCGAAGAAGCCTATACCCGTCATGAAGAACCGTATCTACCTGTCCCAAAGAACCGTGTGTACTTATAGAGAAATCTAACTTTTAAATTCTGTTCTATTTCTTTCTTTCGTTGAATATTTTTGCTGTATTTTGTGTTACTCTTCAGTTTTCACTTCTTTTCTTCTTCTTCTTCAATGTTCCATTATGTCCTATTTATTGTGTTTCACAGGTTTCTCTTTGTGATAAAGTTATTTTTCGCCATTCAATAAATCATTCAGAATAACGTCCTCATTTTTATCACAAGATGCACACATTGAATTGTTTAAGATAATGGACATGTAAGACTAATGCCAAGGATATATGAGAAACGTGTTAAAATTTTCTCGGTCGATAGATCCTCATTTCCCATTCAAGCTGCGAAACTCTATAAAAAAAATCTGAGGAAGTATAACTTTATAATATAGGATGTCTCAATATACATCAGACCCATGTGGCGACTAATAACTCTACTGACGATAAAGTTGTGTTCCTTTTATTTCAGATTTGAAAATAGTATAACAACTATTAATTCTCGTTCACAATGCTTTGAAGAATATAGAAAAAGTATTTTGCGTCACCACTTAATTGGAGACAAAATCATTGAAATTGATGCAACTTATTAATATCATCATCATCATCATCATCATGTCGTGCCGCCAGTACGGATATCCCTGACCCTCTCTCGCCACTTCTCCCTATCGTTCATCGCCTCTGGCAGGTCTTCAGAGCAAAAACCCGTATCCTCACAGAGCTGGTGTATGTATGTTCGAGCTGGTCGTCCTGCTTTTGAATGGCCATATGTGGGGTCCTGGAAGCTGATATAATAACACTTTAAAAAACATTGATTTGATGTCTCTAGCTCAAAGGATGCATTTTTTACTGGTTATGTTCTAAATGACCGCCATTGCGCTTGTGCCAGTAATAAATTATTATCATAATAATAAGTTGCATCTATTTTGAGCTACCTTGTAAAAAGCAATGATTAGAAAAAAAAACCCTAGTTAGAAATTAATATTGAATATGTAAGAATTCAGATAAATTAAAATTTGAATTGGCATTTGTTAGTTTTGTAGAAATATGGATCTGCATTTGAATATGAATATATCTAGGTAAGTTTGGACGACTGGCAGTTGTCAATGCAGCAATTCTTACCTCTCTACGTCATTAATGTTGTGCAAAGGAAAAATATTGGTCGACGCAGTTTGGTGCTGTCAGAACAAGGTTGAAGAAAATGTCCGACAACTTAAAGAAATCTTGATTTTCAATTCCAAGTTGTCCTTCTTTAAGACTGGCGGGCTACTAAGACTAAATAATTTAGTCTGCTATAATATTTTACAAACAGCTGCAGATTTCCGTTTATAAACAAAATATTATACGAAGTCTGGAAAAGTTTTCAGAAAAAAAATCAGCAATATAGTCTATTGGTTTCCAAAAACGCTGAAAACTTTTGTACATAGTAATTATGTAATTAACAAACAATCTGACTTTGATCAGCGGATGAGGAAAAAAGTGTATTAGTCCTTTTGTTTATTTGAAGATTTTGATTATGTTTTATCCATTTTACTTCATATGAAAATTGAAAGTAACAAAAATCTTTCACCATTGCATATTAAATTAATTCAGATGTAATTTCGGCAATGAAATCAAAAGATTTAATTCTAAAGGTTGGAGAGATTCGGACGAACCCTTCGTCTCAGAATATCATGAGATTCCGTCTTTTGAATATCAAAAAAACTTTAAAAAAGCTCATAAAAAAAAATTAAAATAAATAGAAATGAGAGAGAGAGAAAGAGAGAGAGAGAGAGAGAGAGTGAAAGGCAGACAAACAGACAGACAGTCAGATGAAAGCATGAGAGAGAGAGAGAGAGGGAGGGATGTGAGGGAGAGAGGGGAGGGAAGAAGGAGAGAGAGAGGGAAAAAGGCAGACAAACAGACAGTCACAGGAGAGCAAGAGAGAGATAGAGGGAGGAGAGGGAGAGGGAAGGGAAGGGAAGAAGGGGGAGAGGGGGGACGTTGATAGAAATGGAGACTCCCTTTAAAAATCACCGTTGCCGCCAGCTTTGTCTCAGTAGAATGAGAAATAAATCATCTGAAAATAATTTGTTGTCATCGTGTTGTTCCACTGCCGACAGCGAAAACGAGGCTTGACAGAAGCCATATTGGAAAGTTGATTCCTTCGCTATTGGATGACGAAAAGGAGTGCATTCAATGACAGGTCTCTCTTTGTGCCAGTTGACAGCCAGCATTTTATCAGTGACAGACGATAGTCTGGATATCTCTTGGACACATCGACTGCAGCAACACTTCAAGGAAAAGTGAATCGCAAACAGCAACAATGCCTTTCAGGGTTGCATATATACATGTACGTACAAGTGACGGCGCGAGTATTTGGCTTCATAAAATTTGATATAACTCCATTTAGCACATATATTCCTATAAAAGCCAATCTCTCAGGAAAAAGGATTTTTTTTTAATTTTTGAAAAAAAGAAAAAGAAAGGAAAACTAAAAATTATGCAACGTTCCTTAAATCGAATAAAAAGGTTGAGTTGTTATTTTTCTCTGGAAATTATTACACAGTACGCCAAATTTGCAGATTATTATTTTTTTCTGAATATGATCTTAGTTAAGTGCCAGTACAAATATATCCTAGATAGGATTTTCTTCTGAATTACAACGAAGCTCCAGTTTTTTAAGTTTTCAGCAGTCTGCAGACACACTTTCGTTGTCATTACTCTAAGATCTATGAGTCAATTATATCTGATTTAGAATTATTAGCATTAGATAATGATAATTGTAACCATGAAACTGTGCACAGTTTATTTTTATTACATTGGAATCATATAATGTAACCATGTAACCATATAATTCTTTAGAGATTACTCCTAGTAAGAAAAGTTACTGAAGATTTTTTTTGCTACCAGAAAGCATATAATTACTTGATAAAAAAAAAGAGTAAATTTAGCAATGAATGACACAACCAGAGTTGAGATGCCGCAAAACCAACCAACCAACCAACCAAACGACCTACCAACCAACCAACCAACCGACTAACCAACCGACCAACTAACCGACAGATCAACCAACCAACCAACCAAACAATCAACCAAACTACCAACCAACCAACCGTCGACCAACCAGCCAACCGACTGACCAACCAATCAAACAATCAACCAACGAACCGACCGACCGACCGACCGACCCACCGACCGACCCACCAACCAACTGACAGATCAACCAACCAACCAACCAACCAACCAACCGAGCAATCAGCCAACCAAGCAACCAAGCAACCTACCGAGCAATGAAACAACGAACCAGCCAATCGACCAACCAATCAACCGACCGACCAACCAACCAACCGATCGACCGACCGGCCAACCGACCGACCGACCGACCGTCCGATCAACCAACCGACCGACCGCACAACCGACCAACCAACCAAACAACCGACCGACCGACTGACCGACCAACTGTCCAATCAACCAACCGACTGACCGACCAACCAACCGACCAACCGACCGACCAATCAACCGACCGACCGACCGACCGACCAACCGACCAATCAACCAACCGACCAATCAATCAACCGACCGGCCAATTAACCGACCAATCAACCAACTGACTGACCAACCAATCAACCAACCGAACGACCGACCAATTAACCAACCGACCGACCAACCAACCAATCAACTGACCGACCGACCGACCGACCGACCAACCAACCGACCGACCGACCGACCGACCGACCGAACAATCAACCGACCAACCGACCGACCGACTAATCAACCAACCGACTGACCGACCAATCAACCAACCGAGCGATCGACCAATTAACCACCCGACCGACCAACCAACCAATCAACCGACCGACCGACCAATCAACCGACCAACCGATCCACCAACCAACTTTGTACTGCACAATATTAAGCTTGAAAATATCAGAATTAGTAGCTTTTGAGTAAATACCAGTCTGATCATACATAAGAAAAGGCTCCAAAAGTAATATGTTCAATTCATTTCCACAGAAACTACAGCAGTTAAAGCGAACCCAATGATACCTTGGTACAGAGAGAGTTTTCAGCTAATATTTTCCCGTTTACTCACTACCTTTGCCCGTTCATTTTTGCCGGCGATGGACAATTATTCGTATATTTCACACATAAGGCCTTTTTTTTCAAAGTAATGCCTCCTGCTTTATTTTGTGGTTACACAGAAATATATACTGGTGATATTGCAGTAAATGTTGATTTTTCTCTCGAATAGCACATTTTTTACTTGCTATAGATAGCAGACCGGTTCATTGTCCGTGTGGGTAGAGTGTTTGCCAATGATCCGAGATATTGGTGTTCAATCCCAGATCGGGTCATACCAAAGACTCAAAAAATGGTACTTGATACCTCCTGGCTTAATACTTAGCATTATAAAGTACGTATTGAAGGTAAAGTGGAGCAATCCAGGAGAAAGAGTAGCGCCATCCCCTATTGCTCGGTGTAGTATCTATTGAAAAGGGAGCCTTCGGTTCACCCTCGACTCAGGTCGCCAACTTTACTCATAGATAGCAGCTTTTATGCAGTTTCTTGTTAATTACTGACGAAAGGAATAACCGGTGACTTTGTGGAGAAGTAGGGTTTATAGATGAAATTCAGCTGTGTTATTTGAATCCCTATAATTTACAAAGCGCTTTGCTTTGATGTGGCACAAGGCCGAATGAATGGGGCGCCCAATGAGACTCGAACTCACACGTGTAGGTCTGCTAGTCTAGCTTGCTAACCGTTACACCACCAGAGGTGCCCTGTTATTTGAATCCCTATACCTATTGGAGTTTTAGGGAAATAAATATGATATATTACTTACGAAATGCCTCTTAAGTAGTAGTAGTAGTAGTAATCGTCAGAATTTATCTGAATTCACAGATGATGTTTTTTTTAACATCATCTGTGAATTCAGATAAATTCTGACGATTACTACTACTACGACGACAAGTCGTTAACAAAAGTATGATATAATTGGATAGGGGAAATCGTGGCTATATAGTTATTTACCCATCTTGATATATATATATAACAGTTGGCCAGAATTACGGGGCGTCCAGTAGGAATTAAACTCACTATAGTCAGTGATTTCTAGCTTCTTCAACATCACACCTTAGAAGTGTGGCTATATAATTGAGGGTTTGATTTCCCTAATAAAGCCTTTGTGATCATATTAATTACTGTGTCGTCAATTATTACATGTGCTCATAAGATGGGGGAAACAATTTCAAATATCGGGGTAGACTACTTACCTATTTTCGATTCATAATGCTTCTATAAACAATCGTAGAGTTTAACGAGCTGGGGCTTTTAAAACTAACATTAGCCTGAAAAAAAAGACAAAACAAACTCGTCGGGTGTATCTTAATTCTCTTTTATGACCTCTCTCTCTCTCTCTCTCTCTCTCTCACACACACACACACACACACACACACACACACACACACACACACACTTTTTAAAAATACACACACACAATGTATCTCTCTTTTTCAAAAGAGCCTTTAAAGTGTTCTTTCGGGATTACCATATCGCACCTTTTTTAGTATGTAAATATCGAGACTGAAGCTCTTTTGATGATAACATTAACAAACAATAAAGAAAACAATTTTTTTCAAAAACGTCCCCTTGGTATTCAATACATTTTAAAAGTGACTTTTCTTTCGGTGTGAAACTGCACCACCGTGTTTCTTTTTATGGTCTCCATGTCTCAAATCTTACATTTAGAATTGACTGAAGTTAGTTTACAAAAACCAGGAAAAGAACCACAGAACACAGTCTGTTGAATATGAAGGGTGCTTTACCTGCTTACTGTTTGAACAAAACAAAATTGACGACAAAATGAATCATGACAACTGATCATAAAGTATCGATAACTGATACTGATTCGTCTAAACTTTGTGTTTCACTGCGAGCTAATAAGACATTAATCCATCTGTTCTCCTTTCATCATTGGGTAAATAGTCGGGTAGTCTGAATTCTTTAGTCTTGCTTTGTCGACCAGACGAAGAAAAGAAAAAAAAATCATACTAATTGACATACTGTGCTTGTGTTGCATCACACCTGTGATGGAGAGGTTGGGTATAAACGTACATAAACAATCATTTTGTATGTTTGAAATTCAAATTGGATGGGAATAACCAAAACAAACTTTGTTTTCAAAAATGGACTCCATAAATAAATGATTTTCTGGCCACATGTCAAGAGTTGACCTATTCACGAGTTTATATTCTAATTCATTTAGTACAAACATTATTCAAGTCACCAGTGTGGACAAACACTGATACAAGAACTTGACTGAATCTTACGCCTAAAATATTCACATCTATATCATTTACGTGTCTTGGTTGTTAATAGATCTTCATTTAAATTTGATATTTGAAAATTAAAAAAGGAAAGATTCTGTCGTCATAACTTTTTATTAAACTTCGAATATTTGTATTTTGTTTTCGTTTTAAAACAGAATTCGTTTCATTTATCTTTATTTTTGCTCTTTTTCAATGATTTTTAATACCATTTTGATATTTGATCTCGTCTTCGTTTGACGACTTTAGTTAGACTCTCATGCTCATCTCCATCAAGAAACTCACTCCATCAAAGATTATTCTCCTCACAGTGCATTTCCTTCGCTGGGTAAGCACTTCGATACGTACGTTGTCAAACACATTCTCAAAAATGTATTTGATGAGCCCGATTACCAGCTGTTACCAAGAAATATCTGTTTGTAAAACAGGGGGACTCATTCTGAAAGAGAGAGAGAGAGAGAGAGAGAAATAGAGAGTGAGAGAGAGAGAGAGAGAGAGAGAGAAGAAATATTCATTCTTAGTAGACAGTTATGAAAGAATCATCCACGACAGAAAACTTAAATATAATCCGAAAGCAGGTTTCCTGTTCCCATCTGAGATCTTCTTTTAGCTGATGTACAGCCATTAAAGTAACATCCATTTTGACAAACATTGCAGACGACATTTTCTCTGTGCAACCATAAAATTAGCGACTATGACGGAAAACAACTATATAACCAATAATTAGGCAAAAATGTTCATATATCACAGTAAAACAACCAATAAAAGTAAAGTTGTCTCCCTTTAGTCGAGAGTGTCCCCAAGGCTCCCTTTTCGACAGCTACTGCACAAGGGTGTCGGGGAGGGTGCTACTCCTTTCCCAGGATTGCTTCACTTTACCCTTGATCCTTACCTTATAATGTTGTGTTAAGCAAGGTAGCATCAAGTACCATTTTTGAGTCTTTGGTATGATTCGACCTGGGATTGAACCCAGGTCTCCGGGGTCATTGGCGAACACTCTAACCATGATTCCAATGTCTGAATCCGGCAAAAACATTTGCTTTTCTCATCGAATATCTTCTCTGGTTTCATCTACTGCCATAAAGTGAGCTTCCATAATGAAAAATTGTTAAATATATAAGTGTTTTATCTACGATCTTTCCTGTGTTAATGTACAGCCACGAAAGGACCATAATCGATAATCCTACAAAGGCATTCGCTTTCATCGACAATCTTTTCTGTGTTAATGTTCTACTATGAAAGGACTATTCGCGTGGAAAAACTGTTAAAAATCGATAATCCGGCAAGAACATTCGTTTTTCCATCGACGATCTTTTCCATGTTAATGTACAGCTATGAAACGAACATCCATGAAGACAAACTCTAAAACAATCAATAATCCGGCAAGACCATTCGTTTTTTATCGACAGTCTTTCCTGTATTAATGTAAAGTCATGAAACGACCATCCAAGAGGAATAACTGTTAAACAATCGATAATCCGGCAAGAACATTAATTTTTTCATTGACGATCTTTTCCGTGTTAATGTACAGCCACGGAAGGACCAACCATAAGAAATAATTGTTAAATAACCGATATTCTAGCAAGAAAGTTCGTTTCTCTTATCAGAGATTTTCTCTGAGTTAAAGTGGCCCCATAAATTTATGAAAAGAACTGTCAAACATATGTTAATCCGGGTAGAACGTTGGTTTTTCTTACAGGAGATCTTCACTTCGTGTAGTTACAACTAGAGAGAGGAGTAGATAGCGGTTAGGATTTATTGAACTATCTGGTATTTATTCATTGTATAAAAATGCTTTTTGTTGTCTTCTTGTTTTAGGGGCTGACCGTATGGAACTTAGACCATACGAATAAAGTGTAACATTTTCTTGGATCACCTGTCTTATTTTTTCATTTTCTTTGCATTGCTGTTGTTCCTAATTTTTGTCTTTATCTTCGGCAATTTGCCACCCCCCCAAAAAAATGTTGAAGAGTTAAAACTTTAAAATATCTATTATAGTATCTTTTAGTGTGTCATTTTTTAATGCATTGGTGTCATAGCTTCGCTTCAATTTTGAGTACAATATACCCTTTCATTTCTTAACATTGTTTTTTTTTGGGGGGGCGCTTCCTCTTTATTCCAATGTTGATATATTTATACGTTGTTCTATCCTTTAGTCGATTGTTCTTTTTATTGTTGCTGTTGAGATTGCTTCACGTACTCCTTCATTATTTTATTCGATTTTACGGCATTTTGATTGCTTAGATTGTATCAGTAAGTCAATTTAATGATACGCTCAAACAGCTCAATTTCAAGGTGTCCAACACTGAAGTTTGGTATACGATAACGAGCTGCTATTAAACAGCCACTCACATACAAAATGCCTCTATCACCCCGACATTTTCAGACCAGATATTTGCATATGCACACTGTGTGTAATCAACTTCCGTGCATACTAAGATCAATTTCATATGACGAGCACTCAAAAAACTTTGTCTCTTTCTCTCATATACACGCAAGATCCTGGATACTTGCGGTTTCACTAGTTGCTATCTCATGAGCGCCTACAGTTCGTGCATCGACATCAAAGGAATATTCTTAAACTGTGTGTCTCTGTTTCCTGTTCATCTACAAATCACTTGATGCTATCTTTTCGTCTTTCGAAACCGTGTGTGTGTGTGTGTGTGTGTGTGTGTGTGTGTGTGTGTGTGTGTGTGTGTGTGTGTGTGTGTGTGTGTGTGTGTGTGTTTCTCGTACACTTGGAAACCGTGTCTTTTCATCTCCGGAACATTTGCGGACCGTAACTGCATAACACAGTGGAATATATCTATCTTGTTTACACGCTATGACGACCATGATGAAAAAAATCAATCAATGTTCATGTTAGGCTGCGCCATCTTGAGTGAGTAGAGAAAAAGAAAAGTCAATATTGAAGTCAGAATTGATAAGAGGTTGGGAGATTCTTGACGCTAAAGTCAATTTCTTTTTCAATATCTTCATCAGTACAAATTGTCACGCCAATTTGTCATCTTCCACGTGACCTGATTATATGCAAGTTAATTTTGCATGATGAAATTGATTATGGTATGACTGTAGTCGGCGGAAATTAAACTACAAGTCATCCACTCGTGTACCAATACTCGTGAAAGTTCCTACGCACCAATATAAACAGACAATTCTCCACACTTTCATACAAAATCACAGAGGATTTCTTCAAAGTTATGGCTCCGTCAGTACTACTGTATAGATGCACCACCGGTAAACTAATGAAAAGCATGAAAGAAAAGATAGATGAGAACTAAAGAAAATGCTACGTGCTGTGTTCAACAAATCCTGGAAGCAGCACCCACCAAAAGCAACCGTATGGTCATTTATTTCCCATCTCATAAACCATTCGAGTAAGACGAAGAAGGCATTCATGGCACTGCTGGAGAAGTAATGGCGAACTTATAAATGACATTTTCTTTTGTACTGCTACTTATGGACACACCAGATTTAGCTGATCAGCAAGGACATACGCACATCGGTTCTGTACGGACACTGGATGCAGTCTAGAGGACCTACAAGGAGTGATAGATGATAGGGACAGATACTGAGAGAGACAATCAGAGAACTCCGTGCTATCAGCATGACTAGATAGATAGATAGATAGATAGATAGATAGATAGATAGATAGATAGATATAAAGAGTATAGACTTTTACAAAATAAACAAAGGAAGCTGAAATGAGTACAGAAACTAAATTTTGTAGAAAAGATTTTCATAAAGATTGCAGATCTTCCACTTTTTTTAAATATCAGAAATGTATTAATGTTATTCATACGGTCTTTAACACGATTCGTTTGTACAATGAATTTTATTTTTAGATGGTGCTCAACTCATGTGGTCTTGTGCTACACTTAGCAAAGTAAATATACAAACATCTGCCGATATCAATGTCTTTTTATTGTCTGACAGCAAAGAAATTGGGCTGCTTAGGAATTGTTTAAAATAAGACTTATAATAAATAATTAATGACAGTGAAAAATAAAATTATGATTTCTCAGAAACAGGAGAAACATCTGAATCTAATTAATTTTATCGCAAACTAGTTTTTATTTTTTTAAATGTTATTGAAAGTATTTTGTTTCGAAAATTAGACTGGACAAAGAAGTATTAAAAACAGAATGTTTTCCGGCGTGAGAAACAAAAGAGTTATTGATTTTGGGATCAGATTTGAATGGTTAAAACAAATTTTATAACTGCTTGCTTACGGAAATGGTTAAATTGAAAACGGAATGTTATACATTATTTGTACTTTTTACTAGATTTCTTTTCTCTTTTGTGACACTGCTCTTTTTATTTCTGGAAACACACACACACACACACACACACACACACACACACACACACACACACACACACATATATATATATATATATATATATATATATATAGGTTCAATTACATTAGCTGAACACTTTAATTACAAAAAATTGATGAAATAGATTGTAAACATTCAAGAAGGGTGATTTATATATTCAGTGAGAAGCTTACAAATTCCAATAAGACAGGAATATAAACTAAGATTTATTGATACAATTGTAACATTCTTGAAAGAAAGAAGTCGAAGGTCCCGTATTTTAAGAAAAAGAAAACAACATTAGCACATGTTTTGCAGTCAAAGAAAATTCCATCGCAACTGAAAGAACTTAACAATTTTGGAAACGACATAATCAATTTAATAAATGAAATGACATTTCACAAAAGTCAGATTCAGGTTCCAAATAAGATTTGATGAGGACAAAAGAAAAATCAACAATGCTTCTAAGATATTTGTACAGACGGTAAATAAAGAAAGATCTTTGAATTGAAACTAAGTCTATATGACAAATTTAAAAAAAAAAATAGATTTTTTTAAAAAACACAAAAAAATTACTTGAGCTCGAGAAAAACATAAATATAGAAGCAAAATCTATAGCAACAAAATTCAAAGATGGGTACAAAGCGAATCGTATTACCAAAAAGCCACTCTTTATAACTCCCCACCCCCCAAAAAGACTTCCTAAGAAAAGCGGTCAGCCGATTTTCAAATCTCTCTAAAAACATCTTTAATAAAATTAGCAAAAATATTTCAGTGAAACTAAAAGAAGTTTTCTGAGTAAACCAATAGAGAGGGAAACGAAAACGAGCATAGAATGAAAATTTTACGGAAAAGAATCGATGGAAAGTTATATAATTTGATATAAACGATTTTATACGCATCTATTAATGAAGAGATCCTGGAAAACATTAAAAATCTTATGATTACATTATTGATATACATAAAACAAATAGAAAAATTATTCATCACAATAAAAATTCAATCCGATTTTACCAAGAGGAATTAACAAAGATATTTTACTGTTTCAATTAGGATCTACGGATGTATAAAAATATCTGAATTTTTAGACTGTATTTACTTTCTAAAATGAGCGAAATATTAAGAAAATATAACATTGGAATTTCCAAAGATTATGGTTTCCCCGCATATGGCCAATCAAAAGCAGGACGACCAGCTCGAACATACATACAGCAGCTATGTGATGATACGGGATGTAACCCTGAAGACCTGCCGGAGGCGATGAAAGATAGGGAGACGTGGAGAGAGAGGGTCAGGGATATCCGTGCTAGCCGCACGACATGATGATGATGATAGTTGGTACAAAAACAGTTATATTAAGAAGGAAAATAGTAAAACTGTTTGAAAAGGAATTCGAAATTAAAAGAGAAACTAATTTGGAAAAAAGTCTTTTGGTTGTAATTTTTAATTTGAAAAGTAAATTCTAGTCATATTTCTCACTAAAACCTGATGTATCAAAATTATTCGTTAAACCGTCTTGCGACTGTATTCAAGTATGTATCAATTTTTCTTTTAGGGTAGTCTCCTAAATAAGAATAAAAACACAGTCCGCCCTACTATTTACCTACAGGTGGGGAAGTGGTTGGAGAGATGGATTTATACCTTTCCCAAGAAAGAACAGCGCTCCACATCGTCTATTATAGGCCAGCTAGGTTAGTATACCATTGCAAGCGAGTTCGATTATCTCTTAGTACTCACTATTTTGGCCTTGTGCTATACTTCGCTAAGTTTAGAAATATTCATCTGTGTACTTGAAGATGGTTATTAAGGTAGTGTAGACCATTTCTAGCGAAGAGGATAGGATCATTGCATGCATGACCTTGTGCCATACTGAGCTGTCTTCATAAATATCTAGAGCGCTGTACTGTGAAGTAAAGCTTATGTCAGTCTTAGAGACCATTAATGCTGTAATAATTTGAGTCCTCAATGTGTGTCACGCTCTTATGGCTTTACAGTAAGTAAGTAAGTAAAGTTGGCGACTGTAGTCGAGGGTGACCCGAAGGCTCCCTTTTCGATAGCTACTACACCAAGGGGAGGGCGCCACTCCTTTCCCAGGAT